>VNJS01010529.1:0-656929 GCA_008042575.1 Drosophila watanabei | reverse complement strand
GCCATACAAACGGTCGGTAAAAAAAAAAAAAAAAAAAAAAAAAAAGATTGATTGGCCAGATAAGATACAGCTACGCTTCGCTACACAGGCGCACATACGTATACACTCGCGGCTTGATAAGCAAAGAAATGTGCCACAGCGGCTTCAAGTTTGCTGCCTGAGTCTTTTGTTTTGCGCTGTTGCCAACGTCACTGCATCGGCACATCGGCTCACCGCTGGCGCTGTGCTGTCTGCGCCAGTCGCCAAAGCTGATGTGTAGATAAGCGGCAATTGCAACTACTATTTTCCAGGTTTATGCCTTGCATTCGCTAATTACACAGCTTGGATGCATAACTTTAAGCGGAAAACCTAGGACGATAGGGAACTAATTTTATTGTAGATTTTTATATTTTTAATAACAAGCTTATAAAATCAATGGTTATCTGTCATATCAAAGCCAGACCATAAAATTAGCTATAACATTCAGCAGACTTTAAAGTCACATCTGCTTTCAAAATTGGTTTAAAAATTCAAAAACGGTTTCAAAGACACATTTGCTTATAAAATTTGCTGAGAAATTCATGAGGCTCAGCAGTCGTCACATCTGGTTAGCAGTGTCAAAAGAAACGAACACAAGATCGAATGTATTATTTATTTGGTTTTTTTTTAATATAATCATTTTATTCAAATTAAATTTATTAATGAAATTATTGCAGCCAGTGTTCTTGTATTTATTGATGATAAATTAGTCTACAATTATCGATTATTGGTCACACCCAGGCAGCGCTTTTGTTTGTCAATTGCTAAATTTATTGTCTTTGTTGTTGCTGTTTGTACAGCTAATGGATTTATTGGGTAAACAGCTGTCGCATGTTGAGCATTTGTCAAAAAAAAAAAAACACCACAATACAGGTTTCAGTTTCAGGCAGAGAAAAGAGTTCCGTCCCCCCTTGCCCCTCGCAACCGCTCGCACTATCTATCTATTTGTTGATGCTGGTCTCGCCAATCGGCTTGGGTTTGCCTAGTTTTGGCGTAGACTTTTGGCTGCCAGACAACACGTCTCCAGTTAAAGCCAAAAAACATTTAATACGATATGCGTAGAGCATTTCTAGCAATTACATTTAAATTGAATTTGCTATACATTTGAGATCCGTGTGTTATGGTTTTGAAATTATTTACAAAACACAGAACATTTACATATTGATGGTGTAAGTGTTAAACCAAAGGTAAACTCAGAATTTAAATAAAACAAGAAGTAAGTTAGTCAAGTAAATATGCAATTTAATTTTGTCTGTAAACACATACGATCTTTGCTGTTATTGACTGCTAACTCTTGACAACTTCCTCCTGGCCCTTGAGCCCCCATTTACCACTTGGGGTCACGCATCTTGCGCTCGTCGCGATTTAAGCATAAATAATAACCGTATCGATGCGAGAGACTTTGGACAAGGTCAGAAGAGCGAAGCGAAATGCCTGCTCGCCTCTCTCGCCGGCACACGCTGCGTATGCGCAATGTGGCTGAAGCGGCTTAATTAACTGCAGCGGCGACAGAGGCGGCGGCAATGGAGAACGAAAAATTAAGTGCAAATTGGCAATTAAGTGAGTAATTTATGAAGCGAAATTTCACCAGCTGGGGATGATCTCTCGACGGGGAGACCGGTTACAAATTGAGACCTGGCCGCATCCCTATGCTTATTTTTGTATTAACTCATAAATTTGGGGTTCGTTAAGAATGTCGAAATAATAAATGCGGCTGCCACATTAAGACCCCCAGCAGCAGCACCACCATCGCCGAACAATGAACAATCGATTAAATACAAAATAAGAAGAGGAAAAAATCAAGCAAAAATGCAGCAGCCCAACAGCGCAGAACAAAGACCAAAAGTGCCGACAAAATGCTGGCAACTCTGGGACTTAGGGACATCGGGACATTGGGGGGACAGATGCCGCGATAAACGCTAAAGCCACTAAAAAACAATCACAACAACCACACGGCGGCCGCAGCAAGTGGAAAAAGCAAGAGAGGCAGCGAACATGGAAATTTATTAAAAATCTGGCGGCAATGATATGCAAATAATAAAAGCCAAGCTGCAGCGAGTGGACGAAGACAAAGGGCAAACAGAGACATTGCAGTTTGTAGCTGAGTCTCCATTAACATAAATTAAGGGGATCCAATTCCCTTCCGCTGCCATCTGGTGGGGTGAAACACACACAGTTTTGTTCAGAATTTATTGAGAGTGCTAACAAAACAATTTATACGCTTATAATGGCCTTATTAGCCATTATTAGTACCGCTTATCGCAGGTCACTGCGACTCTCCTCTCTGGCATAAGCCAGCACACACTCGCACACACAGGTAGTATTATTTCTGGCGGGACCCCGTCTCAAATTTCAGCTTTGGTGTTCGCTTTTTGCCTCGGCTCTTGGTTCCCCTTTTGCCTGTTGACAAAAATAAAAATGAAAAATTATCGCAATAAATTAAATTTGCTATCGCAAGACATTAATTCTCGGCTGAGCAGCCACAACAACAGCCACAAATCGAAAGGAATGCCGATCTCTGGCTTGGCCCGTTGAAAGTGAAGCTTGGTGGCAGCAACAAAAGACTTGGACAGCGAACTGGCCAGCGCTGGGAGACTGATTTGGTAGCTTTGCATTTGGGAATTCCCAAGCGATTTCAGCTCGTATGGATTTATGAAGGAATTTTGTTGAATGTTGAAACTAAAGAATTAATCGATCAATTAATTTCTTTCAGTCTGAATTAACATAGAAATTTTAAGAATATTTAAATTCGGATATTTCGTGAGAGTTTTACTAATATTAAATTATTAACTTCAGATTTCCTGCTATATTTAGGACCAACAGATCTACTATCCTTCAACCACTCCACCAACTTTGATTCTTCACAATTATATTCAAATTAACGCTGACTGCCTACACGCTATCCTGGGGCCACTTCTGAGATCTCTCTCAGGCTGCTCCTCGGGTCCTAGCTGCTAATTAGCAAATGATTTACTACGCAGTACGCCAATACAGAAATACACACACAGATGGCATATGGGGAACCACCCAAAAAGCTGCAGAGGAAGACACAAAGTCAAACCGCAGGAGACAGGCTGGCCGCCAGGGAACCATTAAAGGCAGAAACAAAATCAAGGGCTGTGGCAAACCAACAATTTTCAGACATAAAACAATTTCTGCTCGCCACACAGGCCGAGCGAATGAGAGAGAGAGAGGCTGGCTCTGGCTCTGGCCTCGGACTCGATCATCATTGCGGAGATAATGATGATCTGCGTGTGTGGTGTGATCGGTGGTCAGATGCTGCTTCTCCTTCTCTTCCTCCCCAAGCCCAAAATTATTAATTATAGTCACGAAAGGAAATAAAGATTTCATTTCAACAGAATGTAAAACAAAAGCAGTACAAAAAAAGGAAAAATAAACAGAAACCGAAACCGAAAGAGCGGGGCCCGCACAGGCATTTCTCACAGTGCAGCTGCCACTGCCGCTGCCGCACTGGGAGAGCCCCCTAAAAGGATTATAAAAAAGTTGTCGAAACAAGCCATTGGCAACAACAGCCAGGCAGCCTCAACATTATTAAGAAATTAAGTAATTTCTTTTTTATTTATGCTCCACGGGTTTTACTTTAGATTATCTGGCCTCGGGCCCAAAGCTGGCCGCATAAAAGGGTAGCTCTACCCACTCCACACTCTGCATCAGCAGCTGCTGCCCGTCCCGATCCCGATCGGGATTCGGATCGGATCGGATCCCCGTCCACCTAATATCCCCCAGATCCAGATCCAGTCCGAGTCTCAGTTCCAGTCCCAGTCCAAGTCCGTATCTCTGTCCGTCTGTGAAATTTATTAACGATTTTTTATATGATTTTTGTTTTTATTTTATATCTCTGTTTCGACTGCGACTCGGAGCTGGGCATAGGATGTAGTCGAGGTGTCCGCATAGACACTTCGGGTGTTGGCCAAGTTTCGCTTTTTTGGGAAGCCTCCGCTTTTGACCGAATAATACCCGATGGCCGGGTCTTGGTCTTAAGTGGGGCTAATTTGTTTGGCTGCTAAAAAATGTTTGAGCCGCGCTAATCAGCCGCATAAATTTCGGCCTGAGACTCTTCGTGTGAGTCGCAGTCGGAGTCGGAGTGAGCTGATTAGTAATTTGCGGTCGGGATATGACTGCGACCACACAGAGTCTCCGAAAAATAGCAACAAATTAATTGAGTGGGTGCTGAAAAGGAAGTTGGTAATCGGTTTGACCGCAACATTTGGCAATCAAATTAATGGCTTTATTTTGGGAACAAAAGGAAGACATCTAACAGAATGTTTAAAAATATATAAATGGCTATTGAATATAAAAAATAAATTTGTATGTTTTATTTTGTATAATTTATCTTGAAATACTTAATTTTTATACCCTTGCAGAGTATAATGATTGTAGTCAGGAGCTTGGAACGCAGTGAAGAAGACAGAGCTTTGCCTTAATATATTTTTAAGAACTTAATTGTCTGTAAATAAATGTATATATTTTTAGAGACACTAACAAGTTAAGTTAAGGCTCAAAGTTATGGCCAAACAGCTTGCTTTTAACAATAAGTTTCATACTCATTTAAAAATCAGTTAACATATTTGGCAATTGATTTCTGGAATGAGCTGCCTGTATTTTATCCACATGCCGAGGAATTCCCATCAATATATGATCGTTTAAAGTTCAACAGCGAATAACACTCCCATAAAGCACAGCCTCCAAAATTCTGACAACCATTACAAATCATTAAAATAATGTTGAATGTTCGCTGCTCATTCGCTCGTATAACACATTTATGGCATTTCTGCCTGTCATAAGGCCAGCAAACAGACATTTTTATTTGTTGTTTGCTGTGCACGCAAAACGCATTGAATACTGAACATGATAAATGGTAATGATGAACGATCATCATGATCGGCCCGCTGTGAGAGCTTCATCTTCATCTTCATCCTGTGAGCTGCTGTTGGTTTTTCTAATTTGTAAGCCGAAAGATCAGCGATCGACACACGCTTGGCTACTTTTTGGCGCTCCACGGGGTGCAAAAAAAAGGCAATACTAAATACAGCCAAAGGCTTTGATGCCGCCAGCGTTGATGGCCAATGAATAGTGAACATTGTTTTCATTTATATGTGAAGGTGCTGGCGAAAAGTACTAAATGGTACGGTTAAACCTGTGGGATTAGAAGGAAAAATATCTGTGAACAGATCTTGTTTGAAGACTTGCACTTCTTAGAATGAATTTAGAAATATCCGCCTTCTTATAACAATATTAAAAGGACTTCTTTTACTTAAAAATAACTGCTTTTTAACCTGGTAAGCCTATTAGTAGCAAACTCACCTGAATATCACCAACTACATTATCAAAAACATGTTTAAAAAAACTATAGTCAATACCAATTTATTATCTATCCACCCGCGTATTTATTTTGTATTCCCACCCCATCAATTATACAATTTATTAAATTGTAAATGCCGTTGAAATATGAGCCCGAGACGAGCCCGACGCACCTCTATCCGCTTCCATGGTGCCCAGATTGAACTCGCAGCTCCAACGGCATCCCCATCCACATCAGTCAAACATCATTTAACTGGAGGCTAATCCGCAATCAGCGCGATTTCTAATTTGCACCACAAGGTGTGCCTCGCCACTCCACTTGAATCCACTCAATTCCACACGAGCGCAAACACCAGCCGGGGCTAAATACTAATAAATTTTTAATGAAATTTTTCATATTTATATTTCGCCCGAGAGTCTCGGCCAGTTACAGTCACAGACAGCGTGTCGCTCCCAACCCTTGAGCATCGAGCGAGCCGATTCGAGCTGAGCAATTGATGTGGCTGCCTTACCTGCTCCATTGAATTGAA
This sequence comes from Drosophila watanabei, assembly GCA_008042575.1. Taxonomy (NCBI): domain Eukaryota; kingdom Metazoa; phylum Arthropoda; class Insecta; order Diptera; family Drosophilidae; genus Drosophila; species Drosophila watanabei. The sequence goes on along the minus strand of VNJS01010529.1, from coordinate 651,059 downwards.
AATAATTAATAACAATAATTTGCTGCACGATAAGAATTCCATTAAAGACGCAAAATGTATTGATCGTTGATCGTTTGTTGCCGGGGCTGGAGGGGGGCGTGGCACTCGGGCCCCTTCAAAACAAAAATTACAAAAAAAATACATATAAAATTATGAGAAACAACAAAGGAGGGGAAACCTCGACTTACCTTTATTTCATTTTTTTCTGAAGCACTTTTCGGGGCTGATTGTCGATGATTTTCTTCGCTTTTTTCCCCCGTGTTTCTTTGTGTTTATATATCTAGATTAAGCCCTCGGGGCAGAAACACATAAAATCAAAAGCCGAAAATCAACAACAGCCAGAAACAACGGGTCCGCTTTTCGTTGATTATTGAAATCTGTGTGTGTGCTGATGTTGAATCTCTTACTTTTCGGTCGTTCGCAGCTAGACATTTTGGCATTTCATGACACCCCGCTCGCAGTCGCTGTGTTCAGTTGTTTTCAGTTTTCAGATCCCGTCTCCCAGATCTCTGCCGATCACTCCGCACCAATCCACAGCCACAGCCACATCCACATCCACATCCACTCGAGACGGAGCCCAGTTTGGGCGACTGTGGAGCGTGGAGCTTTTGTCATGGCAGACTTCTTGGCAACGCCAAATGCTTTGTGTTTCGTTATGCCCGCGGGGCGGAAGCTCATAAGTTCGAGGGTGGTTTCGATATTAAGAGGAATTAACTTTAAGATGTATATAATATTAAAGATACAACATTAATTATAATCACTTAATCTAATTGTACGTCTTAGGTCTTGTTTTTAGAAATAACTTCAAGATTTTTTAGCCACTTAAACATCAATCGACCCTCGCTAATAGACGGCATATGTTCGTGTGGCACAGCCTCATCATCATTTTGGCTTGCTCGGTGCGGGTGTTGGGTGTTCCTTCTCTGCCTCGCTTGTTGTAGAACTTGACCTGCCCATATCCCCCATCCCCAGCGCCTTCTTCATCGCCATTCCACAATCGGAGCGCAGCGCAGGGCAGTCAGTCGGTCCCCTTTCCCAGCTGAAGACCAAGTCCAAGTCCAAATACAAGTTGCATCGGTCTGCACCGGGGTGGTCCAATTGTACTTGGACTTGAACGATTGGCTGGCTCACGAATTGCATTAAAATTGCAATTTCAGCAGCGCGCAAAGTTCATGTCAGACATTATGTTTGCTCCGCCGAGGGAATTGTGGGAGGATGGAGATGGAACAGAGACCCAGTCCGGGGCCACACTGGCTGGCTGGATTCGAGGGAACGGCCATTTTCCCTCAATATGTTGTGTTTGTTTGTTTGTTTAGCTGAACTGCACAGAACTGAGACTGAGCTGAGCTGAGACTGAGACTGAGCTGAACAGTTCCTGTTCGGACAAAAGCCACGACGATTTCAACGCTTCGTCGTGTTCTTTGTGCGGCTGTCTGAGCCAGGGTCTGCTACAAGAGTTCTTGAGCTTGGACTTGGCTTGGACTTGGGGCCGAAAGTAATTTATTTCTTTATTGTTTTACGAATTTACAATGCAACTGTGGGGAAACAAGGCAGGGAGAGAGCCAGCGACAGAGACAGAGTCAGCATCGGAGGCAGGCAACCAGAGCCATAACAATCACGCCGCTGTTGTTGTTGCGTGTTGCATTTGGGGTGACCACCTTGGCGGCCAGATGCGATGCTCTTGCTCTTGCTTGGACGTCGACTTGCCTCTGGCAACGACATTCGAGGCTGCTGCGCCGCACTCATCAGTGTCAATGCCGGCAACGAACGATGGCAAAGGCTCCATGGTACTCCATGGATTCATGGTGGATGGGTTCCATGGTACTCGGATCTCGGTGTGTCCTCCTTGGTGTGTGGTACGCATGCGCCCGGCAGCGCCCCGAGGAATGCGTTGCACGAAATGCAAAATGTCAGCGGCGGCGGCGGCCCAATCGCAGCTCCGCTCGCCACTCACTCGCCGAAACATTCCTGCCGACCAACTGGAATTTCCTTTGTTTTCTGTGAGAAATTTCAAGCCAACACATAAATTGTCGTAGGCGCAAGCGGCCAAAAGGCTTCTGCCTGCCACACAGCTACCACAGTTTCCCAAGTCTCATCTGGGAGGCAAGTTTCGAGTACACTAATCAGAAGGGTAATTTATTGGGAGTTGGTCAAAATATCGAAAAAGAGAGGTGACAATTTTTAAATTCAATTTAAAGATAACTTTGCAATCTGTTGAATAATATTTTTGGGCTGAAAAACTGTTCAAAAATATCTTTCATAATATTTCCTAATAAAATCAGTAAGTATATTGTCAAACTGTTTAATACGAACCAATTATTTAAAATTAATTATTTTACTTGAATGCTTAGTAGTATTTAAAGGACATTCATTTATTTATTTGTTCCTCAAACCTTAATTTAATTTATCCTCAAAAAATCCCATTCCTGTTGCCAAGTGTATCTTCAAAGAGTCGAGCAATTGTTGCTGGTTGCTTTCGGGTTGGCTTGCTGTTGTCGGCTTTGGGAGCTGATCATCAGCGCTGGCATTTAGACAATTAAAATACTTCAAGTGCTTGTCTTTCGCTCAACGTCACATTTTGTTTATTTATGTGCATTAATTCGCCGGGTAGCTTATAAATTTTCGCATTCCTCCCCGCTGCAGCCAGCCCCCGCCGCCGAAGGATAACAATGAGACGTAGCGACGGCTCAGGTCCCTTCGCTGAGTGTTCGGGATCAAGTTCGTTCGCCAAGTCTTTCGATTGCTACGGAATTGCAGCGCTACTATTTGACGATTGGCTATTTTTAGCCCGCACTTACACAATTCATTTACATATTAAATACGAAAATCAGGCATTCGATTGCTTATTCAACTCAATCAAAATTCCGAGGAAAAATTCCTCAGTCGTATGTATCATTTACAACCAGCGCCTGGGCAGCGTGCTTGATTCCGAGTCCGATCGGATCATTCAGTAAATTGGCACTGTCAGTCCCCGACCGCGTCGTCCCCCTCTGGTCTCACCCCCACATGACAACATTTTAACTAACTGCCTGACAAATACAAAACAGTATAATTTTTCAATTAGCAAATGATAAATCAAACTAACACTCAACGGCCGCTGGGGCGCGGGGAGCTAGTGTCAAATTGAAAATTCAAATGCAGTCTTTAGTTTATTAATTGCTCGAACCGATGGACTGGATGGGGGAGCTGGAAAATTGCTCAGGCCGATGGGATTCATAATTACGCATATAAGCAACTATTTTGTTTATTTAATGCAATTAGTGGCGGCGAACTCGAAGGGAGAACTTGTAATGGCCTGACTAGGGGATTACAGGTTACAATTGGTTTGAAGTATGGGGATGATGAAACGATAAACAATGATCAAGTATTTGCAAATATTGTTGATATTTTAGAAAATTCTGATAAACAATTACCAGGAAATTAATATTTGATTTTACTAGTAATCTTGAAAGATCAATAAGTTTAATATAGGAATATAAATATAGTGTAATTAAAATAAATTACAGCTCATTTACCGTGCATTATTCTCAAGCTTGTTTGCATTTATTAATATTCTAGCCATAAAATATACCAATTAATTATAAAAATACGAAAGATCGCTGTATTTGCAGAAGTCTAACGTTAATGCTTTGCAGTAATGGCCACCGTTTTATTGGTTATTTTGCAAATAAAGGGAACATTAAAATTTAATTTATGCATAACTGTAAAGATAACTTTCAACTGGATTGTAGCGACCTGAAGCAGGAAATAAAATTGGTATTTCACAGTCCAGTTCGGTTGAGTCATTAGGGCTTGTGAAACAAGCCCATAAATGTCACAGCGAGTGCCGCGAGTTATCAAGTCGCGTAACAAACAAATTTCCAGAGTAGGAGACAAACTCCAGCTGAGTTCACACGGCTCGAGCATGCTGCAATGAATTCACATTCAATTAACTTCTCGCCTCATTTGAATAGCAGGGCACACGTTCGGAAATGCTAATTGGATATTAAATACAAATATATTCGATTCACAGGCAGTCATTGCCATTTCCAGATTTCTGCTGATTAATTGTTTTGTTTTTGTTTTGATTACACTCGAATGTGCCGCGGGAGCTCATGCCAGATCCTCCTAGGCAACGAACTTGTCTGCTCCTAACGAATGACTTAGGCAGCGAACTTGCCCCAGCGGCAGTGGCAGCCTTGCAGTTGCCTTCATTAGCTGACTGGGGCTTATATGCTAATGGCGCATGTGGGGTCCACTTCCAGCCAGCGTGTCCTGCTGTCAGACCGGCCACTAAACTGGCATTTATGCGCAGCACCTGTTGGGTGCCACCGCCTGTTAGACATTAATCCGTGGCATTTAGTTACGCTTTAATAAGATTTCTTGCTCCCGGCCAGTACGTTCTCCTCTCTCGGTCTGCCGGGGAAAGCTGGAAAGCATTCTTGGTCGCCGCATGTTTCTTTTTTATATAAGTATTTATTCTTTACTTTTTTTTTTTTGCGGCAACCGAAGCTGCAGACAAAGCGACGCGCTGCATCCACCGCAACCACAGCCGGCTGGCTGGGCTTTCCATGGCTGTGGCGCCCCATTTTAACACCCGAGTGTGTGTGTGGTTATTAAAATACCAAGACTCTTGGCTTATTCATGGCATTAACTGCCTCATGGCAGGGTAGCCAGGCCAAAGGAGAAGTTAAAAGAAGTAGGTGAAGGATGCTGATTACAGTGTTTAATGGTAATAAAAGCTAAGGAAAACTATGACTTGAAACGGCAAGGAGTGTGAGATCCTAAAAAATTAAATTTGTGCTACAAAAAAGTCACGTTTCATCCTTCCATTTCCTTTATTTACTTTGTTAGCCAATAAACCTTTAAGCTTATAGAGTTATTTATAAACTATGCCTGTAATTTTGTCTAAAAAAAAGATACTATAGGTGAACATGCATGGCATGGAAATAGAAGTAATTTGTAAAAGCATATTCAATTGTTAAAAATTCTTGGCTAATAATGTCAAGATAATTGTTAGTGTATGTCAAGTTCCCATTACGCTCAGGCATCTCTCAGCTTCTTCCGATCTAATGGAATTTCAGTAATGAGGAAAAAGCTGTTCCCCAACGTGAGTATTATGTTCTTCGACGGCATGCCATCGACATGATCGGCGGCATGCAAATGGGCACCGGCGGATGCCTGTGGCTTGTGGAATATCTAACGAGTGTTGAACTAATTAAGGTCGAGCACACCAGACCTATATAAGGCTTCGCGGCAAAGAGAGCCATCCATACATACATCATGCACTCTTGCCCGGATCGGAGCCATTAAGAAATTACACGAATTTCGAACTTCAGCCAGGCAAAAGTGCAACTGTTATATGGCCAAGAGATCGGGTTTGAGATGGAGATCGAGATCGCTGAAAGGGCAAACACTCTTGAGTTGTACGCCTGAACACTCGACTTGGAAGTGGAAGTAGCAGGAGGAGGGGGAAGGGGATGGGGAACGCAGATCTGGGATCGGTGAGGATGACGGCTGAGACAATGCCGGATGATGATCTGCCAAGATCCAGATGCAGATCCAGATCTACCCAAGGAGCCAGTGAGCAATTCATTCATATTTGTATTTACTTAACTTGCCGATGAGGAGGATGATGTTGGTTCCCGAGGAGGAGATGCGATGCGATGATGATGACTTGCACCTTAACGAGACCTGAATCTGTGGCTCTTTTCTGCCTTTCTGCCTTCATATTTCCCCCCGATATTACGATATGACGATATGAAAGGCGCAGTCTTGCTGCGAGTGAGTGAGTATTTTATGGGACGCCCGTTGGCCGTGTAAATGGAGTTTCGACAGCCTAATTGGAGATCAACGCAGTATAATTGTCTGGCCAGGTTGAGCTGCCGAGCTGCCGGGCTGCTCCGGCTTCTGATGATGAAGTCGTGGCCCGAGAACAGGTGAATGAATTTGTGACAGCCGCACAAAGGCAAATGATGTATTGATAGCATCTGTTTCGGGAGGTGGAGCCGGACCAGGAGTAGGAGCAGGAGCTGTAGATGGAGAGAAACGGCAGTCAAAGCGGCAGGACGTCTGCAGCAATTCGATTCACCGGCTGTGAGTCAAAAAGTCTGGACTTTTATGCCGATGCCGAGGCAGGGGCCTTTGTGTTGCCTTTTTGGCTGCCAGTTGTTATTATTCCGGCTCTTCTGGCTTTGTTGCCTCCTCTTTTGTGATAGGACAAATGCAAATTGAGGGCTGTAATTTCTGTTACAATTTGTTTTCTCTTTTATGATCTGCTTCAGATTTATCAGGGGGATCTTTTTGACTCTTTGTAGCTCTTTTTAACTCTGTTTAACTCTTATTTCTGGCCTTTTCAGTGAGTCTCTTGGGGGTATAGCATGTGATGTATGACTTGGGTTTGTTTCTTGAGGTTGGGATACAAAAACCTGCTAACCTGCTACTGAAAATATATTTTTTAATTGGGTTTCATTCAATAAATAAAGGTAAAAAATCCATCGAAAATTATTTGCTTTATAAGAACATTTAAATATAAATATGTTTTTCAGTGTTTAAATATAGATTTTTGTAAAGGAAATTTGATTCTTGGAAAGATAAGTTAAGTACCAAAAATTACTAAATTTATTTACTTAAATACTATAATTTTTGTATTGTTTTGTATACATTTTATGTGCAGCTTTTATCTTTTTATTCGTAATGCTTAAAAATATTTTATTTATATTATGAAGAAAAAGAGAGAAAGCTTGAGATGGTTACATACAATATTTATTAATTCCTTTTTATTATAATAAGTTATATAATTTAAATACCTGACGAAGCATACAAAAGTCTTCTTTGTATTAATTCTTAAATCTCGACAATTTATTGACTTTTAAATAGTTTACCAAAGTATAAAATTATATAAAAATTAAACAAAAATTATTGAAAAAAAATCCTTTGATCCTTCGAGCCGGATTTGAACCAGCGACCTATGGATGTCTACTTTGTGAATTCTCCAGCTACAGTCCACCGCTCTACCAACTGAGCTATCGAAGGTCTATATATGGCTCGCCGCGAAACGAGTTCATAAACAAACCGAATGAAAGACAACTTATCAGCAAAAGCCAAATTTAAGTGGCTGCAGTGACTCGCGGTGAGGTGAAGGGAGCTCGCTGCGGAGGGGAAATGAGCTCGGCTTTATGCAGAGCCAGCAGCAATGAATATCGAATGTGAGTGGCGATTGTTTTCGGATTTCTCGTTTCGGGGAGATGAAACGACGGCGCGCCGGGTGTAAACAAAGACAGTGCGTATCGAAGGGGGCGACAATTAACGTGGCCACCTAGTAAACGCTGGCCGGCTGTGAGTCATCTCCCCGGTATGCTATATTTGTGATACGCAACAAACATCTACGCAGCATCGCCTGTGGCCCAAGTGAAGTGAATCATGCCGCAGGCGCGCAGAAGACACGATCCGTCTTATCAGTCCAGGCAAGGGTCCAGGTCCAGGTCCAGTCCAGAGAACTCTCCTGGAGGCCTAGGAGCCATGTCACGAAGGCCACAGCAGCCGCTCGGACAAAGTGTGTTCCCGATAAGCCAAAGGGGCAATTTTTGACGGCCCGAAAGGCAAGGGCCAAGGTGAATACTTAACAAACCAATTAGGATGCCAAAAAATGCGGCAAGTCATAAAAAATCGAAAAACGAAAACGGCCAGCGGACCAATATCAGTTGATCTATATGTGTATATATCTTAGAGATGGCAGCGTGATGAAAATAAAGGGAAAGGTAAATACTTTAAAAACGTTTATTATACAAGTAAGTCTGTCATTATTAATCAAACTGGGATAGGTAATAAATTAATAACTATTTTATATTTAAGATTAAATATATTGCAGTGAGTAATGTTAGCTTATAAGACAAACCTTTTATAAAAGAAAGCTTTGCAAATCATCTCTTAAATCTTAAGTTACTTCTAAGGAAGGTAGATCAATAATTAGTAATCTTTTCCTAAAGTAATTCCCAAAATATCGTAGGCCTTATCACGACCCTTCAGTGTAGGAGTACCATCTCTAATGCCGTTCACTTACCGTGGTCAGAAAAGGTTAGCCAAGAAGTGCATTGGAGGAAGCGGAGCGAAAAAACTGACAGCTTACGGATAATTACCGACATAACACACACTCGCACACACGCACAGATGCCGCAGGAGATGAGGGACAGGTGAGAGGGCAGGTGAAGAGGGGCGAAGAGCTAAGCGCCATGAGCGGCGATTTGTGTGTGATCCATTGAGCAAGGCCCAAGAGTTAGGACCGAAAGTGTGTGCGTGTGTGTGTGTGCGGATCGATTGCTCCGAACGTCTTGTTAGATAAGGAAAAAAATGATTCCCGCGGCGAGGGTTCCGTGGGCCATCGGTAATTTGCCCAGGTATGTTACAACAAATGTTCATAATTTTTAAGAATGACTCGGAATTGGAATTTCGGCTTAGTTTCTCCCTTTTAGAAATTTTCCAGCCAGTTTTGCTTATCAGCGGTCTTCGATCAGTCCGCTCGGTCGGTGTAGCCCCTTGATCTGGGTATCAATTTCCCGCTATGATTGAATGAATTTTCCCAACAGCAAACAGCCCCCCCTGGCTAGATATGTGGGCGTTGTCCTATCTCCTGGATAGATCTAAAAAATTGCCAAGTTCCTAGGAAACCAATCAGAGAGTAAGTACTCCTTGCCAAAAAGGACCCTCAAGCGGACTTTATCTCGTCCGTCTTGGTGTGTGGCAAGTCAATGGCTCTTAGTTCTCTCCCTGCCTCCTGATGAGTCATTTAATTGAGCCGAAAAACAAGGCACTGTGTCCGGTCTTGGTTATGGAATGGGTAAATTAATTTACTCTCCCGATAAACCCAGCCGAAATCCCCGCATGACTCATCCCGGTCTTGTTGCGAGCTCAGATGAAAGGGTATTGCATCTTGAGATTGATTTTCATTTCATTCGGTTTTGTAATAGCTTCCTATCAGCGGGTTTATAAATAGACAAACTGCACCAGACTCTAGGGCAATCCCCACCTCTATCAAAAGGAGCAATCTATAGTGCGGTTTAGCTTGTGATTGAGGTATACATTTATTTACAAACACTTTGTGAAAACTGAAAATATTTATTGGAATTTCATTTAAAGAACCAAAAAAAATATATATATTTAGTTGAAAAGGATTTTAAATGAATGGTTATGATTAAGATCAACGTTTTTATTTATTATTTATTATTAATTCTGTACTAAAGATTTAATCTTTATTGATTTTCTAACAACTTAAATACTTACTTATTTTCTCTTTACATTCAGCTTACGCTAATTGAAATGATCATTTCCACTTCTGAAATCATTGAAGGCTCTTACGTAATTCCATTTACTTGACATTGATTTAAAGAATCAATGGAATGCGACTGAATTTGTGTTGTTTAATTTGAATTTATTACCCAGGCTTATCAGCATCAAAGTTCATTCAGCTGTTTGAATAGTTTTTTCCAGATTCCCGTCATCTCATTTGCCAGCAATTTGTAAAGCTCAGCTGGACAGTTCGAAGGAAAGTTGATATGCAGGCTGATCGTTATCGAACGCTTAGATCTGACTTATTTAGTGTCACTTGCCTCAAGTCCCACAACAAATTACCCGTTGTGCCGCGGCCTAATAGCTGGTTTTCTGATTTATTTACATTCAATAAATGCTACGTATTTCTTATGCTTTTAATCTAAATACTAAGTATAAAGCACTTTTGCACACGCCTCTTATCGGCAACCAACGCGCAACACGTACCTGTGGCACTGTTTTTTGTTGCTGCGTTTAATGCTGCGATAAGCGCTTTGCTCTGTTTTGCTCGACTTTTTATTTTGCCGAGCACTTCTTGAGTAAAAATTGATAAGCGAGCAAAATTTGGAATCAACACCTGAGCAGACAACACCTTCGATAGCTCAGTTGGTAGAGCGGTGGACTGTAGAGGTTCTCGAAAAAGATCATTCCATTGGAATGAGTTCTAGCAGCAGGCATCCATAGGTCGCTGGTTCAAATCCGGCTCGAAGGATTATTTTAATATATTTTTATATTTTGTTTATATTTAAATTAATGCCTTTAATTAAATCTACCTTAAAACGAGCACCTGCACTGATAACACCTTCGATAGCTCAGTTGGTAGAGCGGTGGACTGTAGAAGTTTTCAAAATGCAATAGCAGGCATCCATAGGTCGCTGGTTCAAATCCGGCTCGAAGGATTTCTTTTATACATTTTTAAGGCACTCAAAACAGATAATTATAGGTACTTAAAGAAAGTTTTTTATAAATTTAAATCTGTGTTTTTAATTAAATCTAGTTTAAAACGAACACCTGTACTGATAACACCTTCGATTGCTCAGTTGGTAGAGCGGTGGACTGTAGAAGTTTTCGAAATGCATCATTCCTCTGGAATGGGTTCTGGCAGCAGGCATCCATAGGTCGCTGGTTCAAATCCGGCTCGAAGGATCTTTTTTATATTTATTTATTCACATTTTCCAATTGCTAATTTGATCGAACTTGTTGACATACAAGAACATGTTCAATTACACTGTTCACATATATTAAATTTCCAACAAACCTGAACAGCATGAATTTTGCTGACTTGAAAATATTTTGGCACACTCCCTGTAATAACTTACCTCCACCTTGCATTCAAATAAATAAACTAAACGTGAATATTTTTTTAATAAATTGTTTTTCTTTTATATTTTCCATCTTTCTTTTTCCTCATCGCTCCCGCATCGTCATCATCATTTTCATCTTCTTCAAAAATATGCTTTGTTTTAAATAAATAAAATAATAAAATTTATATGAAAAAGTTACAATATACAAATCGTGCTCTGCAACATCAGGCACGAAGCGATATTTCTCATTTCCTCGAGTTTTCTTTCTTTTTTTATGGGGCTTTTTTTCAGTTTTTCCTTCGTCACTATTAATTTATCCAACATGCTGAGCTTAACGGTTAGGGCTTACGTGGCTAGATTAATTAACGTTTACGGATTTATTCGAGCTTAGCTTAGAACGCATAACGATGTAAATAGTTATTCATATATTTATAGAGCATACGTTTTAGTGCAGAAAGGTTCGTTCTTTCTATTTGTTTATACAGTTACAGTTACTTTTAGTTGAATTCGGAACGATTTTTAAATACCATTTCGTTTTGTTTGTGCTTATGGATGAGTGTTTCAGTGTGTGTGTGAGTGTGCGTGTGTGTGTGTGAGTGTATTTAGTACATATACAAGAGTTACATATGCCATAACTGATAGTTCCTAGATAATTTCAAGTCATTATTCATTCACTTCATCGATTATACTCGTTAACTAGCTAAATTTACAATGGATTGCTTTATAAAATTATTAACAAAAAACGTCTAGTCGAGGAGTTCTCCCTTCTAAATATTGGCATATGTAAACCAGAGCTGCTAACTCAGAGTCCTCGCGGTTCTTAAGGACTCTGTGCAATCAGCTCTGACTCACATGCCAGTGTATTCGCGTAGATATAGTAGTTTAATATATTAGCATTTCTATACAATTTGTTCAATTGGTCTCCTCTCTCTCATCCGAAATCTTCGCTTCTTCTCCAGCAGCTCACGGGAGGGGACACGAGGGTGTCCGGTTGGAGGAGGACATGGCATGGCGGCTATTTACAGTGGACTCTGCGCTCACTCTGCTCCAGGGGATTCCCCAGCCTGGCTGGGGAAAGCGGACAGAGGCTCCCAAGGTTGACGGAGGAAGGTGGGAGGGTGGTGGTTTTGTGGGCGTGGGCGTGGTTTGTGGTTTGTGGGCGTGGCTGCAGCCGGATACATACGATTAAAGTCTAACGATTTACACTTAAAATTCAAATATTCAGTCCATTTTGTTTGCGTTGTGTTTAAAGCATTGACGGCTTGGAACCAAACAGCATTTGATGCTCTCTCGCTCGCTTCTCGATCGATCTGCGATCTCCGATCTCCATCTGCACTCCGGGCTATAGAATCTCGAGTCTATCGACAGCCACAGCCCACCACGGTCATCTCCTGGTAGTTCTTCAGCACCACCGTACTTTGGTCGTTGAGATAGAGCATGGCCACGCTGTCCAGTTGCGTGGGCACGCAGCAGGCCTTCGGCACCTTGCCGGGATTCAGATTGTTGACCAGCGTCTGGACCACGGCATGGTTCGTCGAGTTCAAGTGGTCGGCCAGCGGGAACGGGCACTTCCCATGGCAGTAGAACGCATCGTAGCCCAGCGGCGCCACAATCCAGTCGTCCCAGCCCACGTCCGAGAAGTCCACGTACAGCGAGTGCCGCCGGCACGTGTCGTCGTGGTTCTTGCGTCTCCGCTGGTGCCTCCGATTCCTTCCGCCGCCGCCCTTGCCGGAGCCACCCTCGCCACCACCCCGCTCGGACACATCCCGTATGGAGCGCGCCTTGTGCCGCCCATCGTCTGTGTAGGTGAACAGGAGCGGCTGCTTGTGCTGCCAGTGCTCGTGCGCCTCGTCCGCACTGCGTCGCAGCCGCACATGATGGTGCGGCGCCGGCTTCAGGGAGCGCACGGTGCGCACCTCCACCAGGAGCCCGTAGTTGCGCTTCGGCTCCGCCAGCCACCGGTCCACGGCCGGCTGGACATCTAGGCTCACCACATCCGTGCTGTTCAGCCGGACCGTCTTGGTGTCCAGCAGCAGGTAGCCCGGCTCCCGCTGACCCCGGAGCCCCACCTGCGTGATGTCGTAGACGAGCACCTGGTAGCGCGTCCTGTTCACCGCCGCCGCCGACGACCCCGTCCTGGCCACCACCTGCGGACTGAGTACATCGCGGGTCAGCTGCAGCTCGGCCGCCTTCAGCTTCTCCTCGGCGGGAATGCTCTTCACGTCGAAGTGCAGGCGAAACCGATGGTGGTGCGGAAACCGATCGTCGATTTTACTATCTGTAAAGAGAAAAGGGAAAAAAGCAAAGTAATGATATGAGTTTTGATGGTCTGCAGAATAAAAATGAATAATCCTAGTTCTCTAGAGTCAAATACCTATTATTAAAAACCTTCCCTAAAGATACCTCCTAATCTTTCTACGTGAGAACCTAAAAAACGAATTGAGTTTTTTGTGAAGACAATGCTTCCAGATGTCCGTTTTATGGCTGCGCGATTGGGATCCGGCGAATTAAGCCGGACTATCCGCCAGATCAAGTGCATGAGCCTCGCTCGATCGGTGGGGTTATGGGCTGAGCAGATGAGCAGGACCTCGTCTACCTGGCAGTGGTAAGTACCTCCTGCTTAAGTACACTCGAGCGTGCAACACAATCCGGGACAAAGAAGGTCGAAATCGCACGTTCCAGTTGTCCAGCCAGCCGCCTTTTTACGACTGGCGCCTGCGCTAAAGACCTGGCCCACCTTCGGCCTACCTTTTCGAATCTGATCTGTCTATATCTGGTCTGTGCCTAGGCCAACCCATATCCTATCCTATCCGGCAAGGTGCAAACTCTGCACGCTTGCCGAAAAATCTTAATTTGAATCGCCGCCGCCGCCACCACCGACGCTGCCGCTGCCGCTCTCAAGTGCCTCACAAAGGGAAGCGACGAGTCGTAAATTCTTTTCGGGAAGCAAAAGAGTCCCTGTGCCGCTGCCGAACCCAAAAACCAGCACAGATGCGGCCCGGAAAGTGGCGAAAACTCGACTCGACTCGGCAAACGCGGCTTAGACACTTGGCTTTAGACACTTGGCCGTGTGTGTTGGTTCAGCCGATGGCGGCTTCGGTTACCTGCTCGTAACTGCTTTATTGTTCGACCCTCTAATCCTGCGGAAAATAATGCGAAATACGCTTTAATAATAATTGTTATTTTTACAAATACAATATAAAAGCCATTTAGCGCATGCGCTAAGCGATCCTGGTGTAATTCTCGGGAAAATTTTCAAGGTCACCGCCGGGCCAACATTGCCGCTGCAGGCCAGGCAAAAGGGACACTCGTGTGTGTCCTTTTCGCCCACGCATCCTGCCGTCGCCTTCATTTTCGGTGTTTCATTTTGGAAAGCCGCGGAATTTCCGCGTGATTTCACAGCGCTTGCGTGAATGATACAAATGATACAGGTAAGGATCGAAGGATCAAGGAGGATCGCAGGAGCAGGTATGCAAATCGCTTAGATGAAACGGAATTTCAGGGAAAATCCGAAGCGCTCTTCATTCGCATTTTGGTAGCGGAAAGTACGCGTTGCGATGAGTGGGAATATATATCTATATATATTTTTAGGGGGAATGCAAAACGAAGCCTTTCCGAGCAGGTGGAAATATCAGGTAAGTTAAACGATTGCAAATGGATCCGATTATGGGTTGGAATAAATTTAATAAAATTCATTTTTAATAAACGTAAATGTTTCCCTGTTAAAATACTTTAGTTTCTTAATTTTAAGTATCTTGAGTGATTAAAAGATTTAATTGAAGAGACTGTACTTTATAATGAATTATAAACATATAACAATTGATCAAGAATAATAAGAATTGCCTTAGTAAAATATATTTAAGATTAATAATCTTGTGTGATATTATTATTGAAGTTTTCATACTCAATATTCCTATAATATTGTTCAAAAGTTTCTGACAAAATGTAATAAAGTCATCCGAAACTTGCTACGGTTATTAACAATGAAAACTATCCATTTAATACCAACTTGCTAAGATATAATAAACTTAATAGTTGGAATTATATTAAAGCAAATAATGTAGCCAACAATCTTGGATTATTGCTCATTTCCTTGCCCAGATTTATGCCTCTTAATATCTCATTGGGACTATTAAATTTATTATCCTTTCTAAAATTTAACGTACAACTGTATATTTTATTTATTAAAAACGGCAATTAAAGACGGTATCCACAAAGGAAAGCTAAGGCCCCTATAATTTTAATTTATAAACTCATTTCTTCTTCTTCTACTTATAGAGTGAGTTATTAAATCATTACCTTGCGGTAAATTTAAAAACATAGCAATAAAATGGTAATAATAATTCCACTAATTTGGGAGCTATATCCTTTTCGTAAATTTTAAGGCTTTTAATCAAATTGTAATGATAATTCCCCTAGTTTGTGAGCTATATCCTTCGCTTCAATTACTAAGAAATTAATGGGAAATGTCAAGACTCACCTTTGTGTGTAAAACTTCGTACTGTATTGGCCGACTTGGTCAGCAGTCCCGGCTTGGGTATGTTGACCGAGCCCAGCTCGTGGCCCATGATCTCGGCGTAGAGCTTCTTCATCGGCTCCGGGATGATGATCTTGGAGCGGTCGATCTTCGGCGGCCGCTTCATGTTGAACAGCGAGAGCAGGCTGTTCTCGATCTCGACTAGAGTGGAGGGATCTGGCTTGAGCTTCTCCTTGCTCAGTCCCTTCTTGCTGTACGTCGATGGCTCCTGCTCGACAATAATAGCCTGCGCGTTGGCCGGCACGCTAATGGTGGCCATCTCCTTGTCCAGGACCAGCGTCGGCTCCAGCTCTTCTTGGTGCTGCTGCTGTTGATGCTGCTCCTGCTCCTGCTGCTGCTGCAGCTTCTCCTCTTCCACCGCAAAGATGGACTCGATCCTCGGCTGCTGGGACTCGCTCTTGGAGGCTGGCCTGTGAGGATGCTGCTCCTTCTGCTTGCGCTTCTGCTCCTTGACAGCCATTTTGTTGTTGGGTTTATTAACTAATTGTTTAGACTTATTTTTGGAATTTTCTAATTGGTCTGTTCTTGGTTTATGCACTTCGTTGAACTGTCGGTTCGCGTCACTTTTGCTTATGCTTTTGCTTTTGCTTGTGCTTTTGCTAGGTTTGCTGTTATCACTGATATCACTGCCTCTGTGGAAGGGCGGCTCGTTGAAGGGTTGAAGGTTAAATGCTCTCGCCAACGCGGTGCTCTCGACGGGCCGCTGGGGCGCGATGGCTGCGATGAATCTCAGGGATATGTCCTCGGTGCTAGCAACTCGAACGATCGTTTGAAAAGTCGCCAGCACTGCGAGGAGTAGAAGCCATGCGCGCATGGTCGCTTGCAACTCTGAAACGATACAAAGGCAAAGACATGGGTTAATCGGATGCGATGGCGGTGGCGATGCAAGGGTTACGGCTCGTCTTCGGCTCTCGCCTTCGGATCTCTCGATTCCACTCAAAGAGGCGACTGGAGAACACTCACACTCTAGCTCACTGGCCATGGGCGCAAGCGGGACGACTATAGGTGGCGGCGTGAGAGAGAGTCCAACTCTTTGGCTCGTTGTCTGTTTGTGTGTGTGTGTGTGTGTGCGTTGGACGACGTGCGCCGCTCGACTGAACGCTGGGCTCTTCCTCTTCGCCAGGTAAGAGGCAGCAGCGCTGGCAGCGGCAGCGACCGCGGCATAAGCAGCGACTGTGGCAGAGGCAGCGACTGCGACCTGCAGGCATCGCTTCCTTTTTTGCTTCTTGGCCCATTTGAGCCAGAGAGAGAGAGAGAGCCCAAAGTTTTACGGCCCATCGGGGTGAAAGGTGCAACTAAAAAATGGTCGCTCTCTCACAAACACAAACACAAACACACACACACACAGCACACGCAGAGACAAAACGCTCTTTTGCTCACCTTGGCCAGTGGCCACCCCTCTCTGTCGCTCTCGCACTCCCCTTGGCAAGTGTTGCAATTGCTGGCGGACATTGCACCTTTTTGCACTGCAACACGATCTTTTGGGCCATTTCGGCATGCCAAGTGCATCGTTTTATGTCTACGAATAGAAATTCAATCCAGTGAAGCCCTTAGCCCCACCCCCCGCTAGTCCCCATCCCTCCAATTCCTCAGTTATTCCTCAGTTATTAGAGTAGCTTCGATCGTCATATTTTCCGCTTTATCGCCGCGCTTTGATTTACAAACAGGCGGCAAATGCACAAAAAACAAGCCCCCCGCCCTTAACTCGCATATCTGGAAAATTTATGAAAATTATTAGAAGTATTCTATATATTTTGGTTATAGGCTATAAATTTCCCAGATTTTATCTCAAGATGAGCCCCGAAAAAGAGAGACTCCCGAACGGGGAAAAAGGTGCTGCACGCACACAAACGCACACGGACACGCACCTAGAACAAATTACATGTTGTTTTTCACATAAAGATTAGCATCTTATCTTGTACTAAAAAATTTGTTATATGACAGGGCGCTTAGGCGCAAAGGGAATTTGTTCTTTCTTGTCGAAAATGGTTAAATTGGAATCGGTATTGGGATTGGGATTGGGATCGGGATCGGAGGAAGATGGCACACGCTGGGGGGTGCAACAGATCTCGGGGCCCCGATAAGACCTGGCTTGAAAATTGGAAAAAAAAGAACTAAGAGAGAGAGAGAGGAAAGGGTGAATGAAATTGAATTTCATAAATATGTTTATGATTTGTTCATAATTTGTTGTTTGTTTTTAATATGTTCCCAGAAATCCGTGGGTTGCGTGTGTGGTTTCAGTTTCAGTCTAGGTTCTAGGTTCTACGTTCTAGGTTCCAGGTTCTAGGTTCCAGTCGAGTCTAATGGCTTCCTCCTCCTCTACCTGCGACGTGTGATCTGGACAAACGGGGGTTTCCCCTGGGCCATGAATGTTTCGGACAATCCCAGGGTTTTCCAAGCTCGCCGTCCATTCAGCGCTGCTAGATACTAACATATATAACATATATGATAGTGTATAGTACGACTGCGTCTATAACTCGCACTCAGCTCAATTCGAGCTGTGAAATGTCGCAAGCGCCTGCTAAAGTTCAAATTTCAGCTTTGTCGCAGCGACTCCGAATCCGAAATGTTTCGCAAATTGACACATTTTTATTAACGTCTGATTCCGGTTACCCAATACCAATATATAGTATATATGGGGTAGAGTAATCTGTGCCGCACAACGTCAGCAATTAGATTGGTTAATAATAAACGCAAACTCTGGCGGAGACCCAAAACCCTCGGTTTGGATGCTCACGCACCCAGCAGATACACAATGGAAGTCTATATTCTTCTCGGTTATTTATGTGCCAGGATATTGACATTTTGGTCTTTGTGTGCTGCCGCCACTGCTTTTTATGTTCCTTTTTTTTAAGATTGTTTTTAAGATTGGTTCCCACTTTTCGAGAGGGTCTCCCATCTATAATATTAGTTGTGTATCAGAACGGTACTTTATTGTGCGGGCCAACAAAGGTCGCGGGAGTTATGTTTTTCTCAGAATAAGATGCACAATACAATTATGATATACGTGGGGAAATATTTTGATTACGCGCAGCGAAAGATTAAATTAGAAACAGGTTAAGAAATTTAGGGGGATTCACGCCCACTTTGGAGAATATTTAACCAATTGGTTTATATTTGATGAGGAATTTTAAAAGTGGAAAGGAAATGAAATAAATGTAATACATTTTCTAACTATATAATAATCAAAGATTCAAGATGGTTGTGAAATCATAAGTTTGCCTTATTAGGATTACTTAAAGAGCTTTTAAAAATAGATAGATATTATTTTTGTAACTAATGTTCTATTATTTTTGGCTGTATTCATAATAAATCTCAAATGAAGCTATAAAACCTGCTGTCAAAAATGTACGACTTTGCATAAGCTTCCAAGCTAAAGTTCATTCTCACATAAACGACCCTGAGTAAGAGAATACCCCAAGCATGCTTTCCTATATCCCATTACCAATTCTTATAGCCAACTTCTGCTCGGTTTTGGCCAGAGAATAACTTTGAAATTTCTCAAATATCCCTGGCGAAAATGCCACATGCCATCGAACAAGGCGAACAACAACCCGCGATGAGCATTCCAAGTATTTTTCAATATCAAATGAACTTCGGTATCGAATGCAGCAGGGCCATTGTATAATGGTTCTGTTCAGTTCAGTTCGGTTCAGTTTTGTGTGCAGTTCTCACAGCGCGCAGCAAGTTCAAATTTTCTGACACATTTACATAAGCTTAGCGGCGGCGGCCACAAAATTTGGGAAGATCGAAATATCGGTAAAGACAGACTACAACGACAACGACGACGACGACCGACACTCACCTCAGTCTTATAAAGTTTCCTATGGTCGAGTTGAGTGGTATCGCTTGATATTGGATCTCCGGGGGCCCGTATCTAAGTCGAGTATTGATACGACATGTGTTCGGTTATTAATTGGAAAGCCGTTTGATGGATCGCCCGAAGAGCAAGCAAAATAGGAGCGACCAACTGTCTCGTCGTTCCACTGAATTTATGACGTCTGGGGATCGCAATCCGACTCGGATTTGGATTTGGATTCGGATTCGGGATCCGTTATCGCAGCGCAGTGCAGTGCTCGGTTTCGGCTTTCGCTTACACTCGGATATATGTGTTATGTGCTATGTATTTGCACAATTTACAATTTACAGATGTTTATGGCGTTTCGCTTTTCAAATAAATCACGCTTGTGTAAATGTAAATGTAAATATCTGATAGCGGCGATTTTCCCCGCTACTGTTGTGGCTCTCCTTCGTTTGCTTTTTCGCCTGCGGTAATAGTTGTGGGCGAAGTATGGCGAGTTCTTCTCGAAAATAGTATTGCAGCATTCGAGGCGTCGGTGCGGAATGCCGCGGCACATGACACTCCCAGCTTTCCCGGGTATCTGCAGCTGGACAGGCGGACACTCTGCTCATCCCGTCACTTCCTGGCCGTTCCGCCGCGGCAACGAACTCGTATCTCGGGGCTCTTCCTTTCCGCTGGCACTGGGAGGAGGAGAAGGGTAATCCACATATTTTCCCCGATTGGCACGGCACACACACACTTGTTTTCGAATTTTGAACAAAAAACCATCCAGTATCTGTAGATGTATCTGTATCTGTTTTGGGTATCTGTTTGTTGTATTTGATTCGTATTCACAGCTTTATTTGCTTTGGCGGCTGGCTGTTCGAATTTCAGGGTTTCCCTTTACAACCCGTCAGTTGACATTCCACACACACCCAGCACACCCAGCAGCAACACACACCGCACACACACCGAGCACACACAGTCGCGAGCGCGCCAGCTAGGCATCGATTTCTTTGTTTCCGCCGCACCGATCTTCACCCGGTTGGGTGTTTTGGGATTTGGGATTTGGGAATTTTTGAACTGGGCTTTGAGTACTCTCAGTTTGATTTTCACGCGCCGCGAATCTGTCAGATGCGAGTACTTGTCGCTGGCCGAAAGAATTTTCCTCGAAAGCTCTGGCTCTGGGTTACGCCAAGTGCTGCACTTTGCCGCTCATTTCGCTATAGATTTAAACTCGATCAGCGCTGTTGAACGACTAACGCCTTTCTGTCTACCTCTACCTGATTCCGATACCCAGATACTCAGATACTCGGCTCGGATACAGATACGCTCGGCTACACTCACACAGATACAGCAGCGAGCCTCGGCGCTGCTCGTTCGTGGATCGCAGATCGCCGATCGCGCTCGTTTCTCGTCTTCGTCTTCGCTCCAACACCGGAGCGTACGCGAGAGAGGAAGAGAGTGGGAGCGCGAGAAGATCGGAACTGAAGAGAGCGTTTAAGGTTGAGAGTTCTCAGGAAAACAAAAAAGTTTTGGGCTTTCGCCTCATCTCCGCGATCATCATTATCGGCTTCGCTATCGCCGCCCGATCATGATCACGCACCTCGTCTAGCGCCAGTTTCTCGGCCAGCCAGCGCGACGACGACAAAATCTTCCTCGTTTTTCGTCTCGCTCTCGAGTGAGTTCTCCACTCACACACACACACATAGAGGTACTCAAGTCTTGAGTGAGTTTCTCTTGGGGATTCTCACTCGAACTTAAGTTCTGAGCTTTCGCCAGGGGATTTTGCTTTGGGAAAATGAAGGGTTTTGCGGATAGTGGTGAAATGTTGCAAAAACTTGAGAAAGTACTAAGAATAAGAATGTTTTAAGGCTAAATATTGTTAAAACTAAAATTTAAAAATAAGTTTGGTAATTAAGAAAAGTTGTTTGCTTGAGATCTTCAGCTGGAAGTATTTTAAATCGTTTTTAAAGCTCAACATTCTTTGATTAATCTGATTCGCAATGAATCTGCATACTATATAATTTATAAACTGACTAATTCAACATTTTCTAGAATAAATAAAAATAAAATAAATAACAACATTCTACTAATTTAGTATTTAACAATTAATGAAAATAACATTGTTAACTCAAAGAAATTTGCTTAATTGATGAATAACATCACAGCTTAGTCTCCAAATAAACCCGATTTATTCCACCAAAAAGACAATCAAATAATTAAAATTTCCTACTTTCATACCTTAAATAAAATATTTGATTCCCCAGAAAACCATTTCTTGAGTATTACAATTAAATCTAAGCACAAAACTACATTTTAGATTGAACCTTAATTAAGAAGAATTCCTAATTCTTCCAAAAGAAAAAGTCATTCAAATTGATCACAAATCATATTCATAACGTTCATCGTTCATGTGTTAGTTTTTACTACTCTGTAGATTTTGTAACTTACATTTCTATATAGTATTGAACAGATATCCGATTGGAGCATTTAGGGCTCTGCTGTCCGCCTTTTAGCTATCGGAAATTTCGTGTGCCGCACGAGCGCAGTGAGCCGAGTACGAAACCAAACTGTCTGCGCATTCCTGGAGCTGCTCCGCAGTCTGGGATCTCGGATCGGAGCTGCCAGCCAGCCAGGCAGCCAGCAGAGATGGAGATGGAGGTGGAGATGGAGACGATGATGAGGATGGTCATCATGCCATTCGCATCTCCCCTGGATGGCGCATAGGTGCAAGCGAGAGCTCCTCTCTGCCTCACTGTCTGTGTGTGCGTGTGCTCGCTTAGGTAACGAAATCCTTGGCAACCAAACACACAAACAGAACGGAATCAAAAAGTCAGGAATTAGTATAATTTTATTGGTCGGAAGGCAAGAGGTAAAAAAAAGGGCAGCGACGGCGGCAGCCATAGGAATGACACTGGCCGGATCTCTTTCTCCCTCGCACGCAGGCACACAGATACTCCGGACACCAATACCAGCGCACCGGCAGCTAAATGCATCTTAACTGCCTTTCGTTCTTGTTTGTTTGTTTGCTTGTTTGTGGAGATGACTCTGTAGCAAGGTGTACGTACTATGCCTTGCCCTCAACTGGATGCCGACTCTCTTGGACTCCGACACACCCGCGCATGCGCAGCCAACATGACTCTGCCACAAAATAATAAAAAAAACGATTGTGGCAGTTGTTACCAGCCGAGCAGGTGCTGCGAACCAGCCAAAAAGACGACCGAGGACTGGTAGGTGGAGCTGGACCGACTGGTACACATCAGGCCAGAAGGTTTTAGCCAAAGTAACCAGTCCCCCGAGTTGTTCTCAAAGGGTTGACTGGATCGGGAGAAGATCAGGCATGAAAGAGTACTAACTTGCAACAGAATATGCACTTGAAATAATAAGGTCGAAGGTCCTATAGAATATCCTGTTAAAATATATTTACTTAATCTAGAGAGTATCTTATATCCGAAGAAGAACCTCATCCAGATCATTGTTCTTCCACAATTTCCTTCCGAGAGATCTCAGCATCTAGAAGCATTCATTCAGGTCCGTTGGCGTCGTCTCCTGGTCGCGACGTCTGGTCGAGAGACTGACCAAATGGAGCGTTGCCAGACATTCTGGCTTTCGTCGGACCTCTCGCACAAGAGCCACACATGGCAAGCTGGCGCCAAGGCTGCTTAAGTAGCCTTTGTTCCGTTCCTGTTTCTTCACTTGTCGCCGTCTGACCGGCACTTGTGCTTCCCTACTTACTGCGATCTGACGGCGAGCATCGAATTTCCCGACAATTTCTTTCTGTTCCCTAGAACCGGAACACAATTTACACAAAAAAAAAAGAAAGAAGAATATATCTTAAACCACATTCTATATACGTTTTTTTTTTTTTGGGAATAGTAAGTTGTACTTGAGAAAAAGTTGCTTTAAAATAAATTGCCAGACATATTACTGATTTTTCCCCTTGGTAATAGAATGATTTTTTTCATGAAAATTCACATAGTAACCTATTATAGTTAAATATTGAAAGATGTCTTTTGAGATGTATTTATGTTCGACAAGAATATTATATAATATTTTAAAGTCCGATACCTAAATCAAACAATTTATTGAGCGATATTATTATTTGCAGATCGATTTGTTAATCTTAAGCTTTTTATAAAGTAGAACCCTGCTTCTCTCCTCTCCCCAAAAGGGCTTAATTTCGATTCAGTTAATTCTGGCTATGTATTCGACTCTGTGTCGACGTTCTGGCTGCTTGGCCCCACGATGCCCCACCTCTCCGCACTGTGATTCATGCTCATTGGCGCACACAGAACTCCGCGCCACTCCACCAGCACAGATACAGATACAAATACACACAAACACATGCCCAGACACAGACACAGATACAGGGCCGCACGATCACAGAGGCAGTGGTAAGAAGGCGGGCTCCAAAGTTCGTGGAGATCCTTTTGTATGTTAATCGTCTGTCGCTCAGTCCCATCTTTGTATCTTTGTATCTCTGTATGTCTGTATCTCCGGCAGTGTGCTCTGTGTGCTATGTTCCGTTCTGGTTGTGTTGGTGTCGTCGTTCTGTGCTCCTCCTTCTTTTGCCGCTCTCGCTCTCTGGCCCATTCTCAGTCCGGGCATCCGGCAGATACAACAGATACAGATACATTTGCCTTCTGGAATGCTCGGCTCTCCACTACTCAACTTTAATGGCATTTAATTACCTTTTGCACGGGCCCGGCTTATCGCCGTATCTCGGCTGCCAGTGGACCACCAGAAATCGGGTCCTTGAGTGGCTTATCGTAGTTATTTTCTGCCATCCCTGGCGCTACTTTCACTGGACCAATCCATTATCAGCTGCAGTTCATTTATCAACTGCTCGTGTGTCATTTATAAACGACTCGGCCCGCAGCGGCAAGTGCCTGGCAAAAACATCTCGCAGCGCAAAAACTCCTTGGCACAGTTCAGTCGGGTTCGGAGGATGGGAGGGGATCCGTCCTTCGCTGACCACATGCCAGCTCTTTGCGTTCGTCCTCGTCTTCGGTGTCGGTCTCGGTCTCCGTCTCGGACTCGTTCTTGGTCACAGCAGGATCATCATGATCCCTTTTTGCATTCTGTTTTCCCTGCTACGCAACGGGGGCGTGAGTCCTAATTGTCCTCGAAGCGGATGGATGGGAACTTCAAAGATGAGGGCTCGATAGCCAGGATATTTTACTCAAGAGTGACAGCAAAAGGATATTTTATCGGACTTGAGTCTGAAACTAGTTGCAAATTTAAATTCTTGGGAATTATACAATTGAGTTTATCTATAAATTAAAATATAAGTATCAATAAAGGCAAGATTGAAATGCAATTAATAAATAGAATAATAAAAGAGAATTACTTGACACTACAATTTCACAAGATAAAATTATGATATATAACATCCTAATAATTCTTTCTTGCCGATCTGATAACGCCCATTGTGCCATAATAAAGATATATATATATTTCCTAGACATTCCTCCCCCAATTAGGAAACCTAATACACCCATTACCATGGACTTCAGCTGTTTCAGCTGTTTGCACACAGTTCATCAGCACAACAAATGAACCTCATTAGGGATCCTTTATAACGTGGCCATCGATGCGCTTTGCTTCGCTGTTCCAGCTAGCTAATCAATTACCTCGAGCTGGCTTCCCTGCTAAACAAAAGTCGCCAAACAATGCCGCTTGGCACGTGGACGGCCATCGAGAGCCTTTCACTGCGGTCAACCTGCCGTCGACTTGATGGAAAGGTGACAGTAGCAGTCACTTCAGTGAAAAAAAAGAAAAACAGAAAAACTGAAAAACCAGACGTTCACAGATACAAAAACTCGAGCAAGAGGCGCAGCCGCAGCCGCAAAACTGCAGACAGAAGGAGCCCCGATA
This sequence comes from Drosophila watanabei, assembly GCA_008042575.1. Classification (NCBI taxonomy): domain Eukaryota; kingdom Metazoa; phylum Arthropoda; class Insecta; order Diptera; family Drosophilidae; genus Drosophila; species Drosophila watanabei. The sequence continues at coordinate 626,254 of VNJS01010529.1, read as the reverse complement.
CGATCCGATGCGATCCTATACCATATCTTTTAGTAGATACAATCGGATTCCGATTCCTACGTCGGACATTGTCAATTGTTGCTCGACTGGCTCTCTTCTGGATTCTTGTTGGCTGCGTCTTTTGTTCAATTAAAACGTTATTATTGTGTGTTTTGTTTTGTGATGAATGACAAACTGGCTGTAAACTGCAACTGGGGACTCCTCCGAGTCTAAGTTGCATCTCGTGAAAGCTGATCCTGACCGTTTTGTAAGAAGCGGGCTTCGCTTCGGGCTCGGGTTTGGCCTGATCTTGTGGTAATTTGATGCTGCCGCCGATGTCCCTTCCCTTTGTTGCCATCGGAATCGTTTTGTTTGTTTATAAATTGGTAACAAAGCCCTCTTGACCGGCCATTAGCCGACCATCAGGATCAGTGCCGGGACCTACGCCTGATTTATGCATTTTTGATTGTAACCTGATATTGATAGCAGGCTGTGGAGGAGCATTTTATTAGCGCCAGTTAATAATTTCCTTGGGAAAATTACAAGGGGGTCAGCTACACTTAAAGGAGCCATCAAAAGTTTGTTTGATTTGTGAGTAAATTGAGTTTGCAGTTTGAGTTTATTATGACTTGACTGATTGATAGAGTTAATAAATCCCAGATGAACCTGAAACTTTGGATCGAATTTCATTGGTTCACAAAATTTGGATTTATAATTATAAAAATATCCATTGCTTCCCATGCTTCCTTGATTTTTAACATATTGAATATATTTCATGTCCTTTTTCCCCAATATTCTTTATATAGAAAAGATACCTTTCTATTGTTAATATTTCATAGATGAAACCTTAATATTAATGAGCTTCTCCTTTCTCCTATATTATATGAGGAAAAGGAGATCCTTGCTCGTTTACAATGGAGTCTATCGTCGCTCGTCATCGTCGTGAGGCAATCCATATAGGAACTAGGAGAGGTGGGAGCCACATGGCTCCCACTTCATGGAAACAGTTTGAATTCGAATTAACACAGCGGGCAGCCCGCATAGGCATTAAAAGTCAATTGCAATTAAGTTCGGTTAAGCATCCACACACACGTATCTCTCTTTTCGGTGGGGGCATGTGTGAGAATATCAAAGGCGGATGCCTGGATGGGCTCCGAGCCCTCTCGAGTGGGCCACAAATCAAATTGGCACCAGATCTGGCCTGGGCCTGGGCCAGGTCCCAGAGCTGGGAAGCGCCATCGATAAAACTTAATGGCCACCATAACTGTTGATCCGAATGGCGGCCAATTGCATCGCGCATTCAAATTTATTACTAATTGGGTGTGAATTGCAACAAAATCGGGGGGGGAACGGTGCAAGTGCAGCATGCAGGCTGCTGCAGCATGCAGCATAATCGAAATTGGTGCTAATTGATAAGCCTTTGATCTGCGGCCTCTATTTATTTACAGCGATTGTAAAACAACAGATCGTGCATAAAACAAACATCGCTCGCTATCGGCATGGGGAAATCGCTGAAATGGGATTCTAAATGGAGAGTACTTCACGTAATCGCTGTGGCAATGGCCATGCCCGGATTGGGACTAGGCCGGGGCGTGGATGGCCTGCAGCCAATCCGTTCGCTGCACATCAAAATCATCATTAGCACCCGGGCTCGACACATTCCCGTAATGGTCGCATTACTGTCAAGTGCCCCCGACGGAAGGGAGACATCAAATTTTATGATTTCATAAATATTTAACCAGAGTCTCAACTCAAGTCAATCTGCCGCCGAAGTTCAGGTTCAGAGAGAGAGAGTATCTCCTTGTCTAAACAAACTATTTCGGATCCCATCCCGCAGCAGAACACATTAATTTACTTTGTCTTCGGGCTGTAAACACTCGTTCCACATTTGCTGTTGCTAAGGCCCTCGTTGTTATCGTTGTTTCCAGAGGCCTCGGCTGTATAGTTGCTCCTCGTACCACATCAACTACATAAACTAGTCGTAATGGCGCAATAATCGCCACTTACATAAATGTTGCTTAATATTTATTGTTGATTTTTATGTATCGGCACGTTAGTTTTTTGTTGTGTGTTCGATTTGAGTGGGATATTAATTTAATTGAACTCTAAATTGCACGGAGAGTGCTGCAATACCTTGGATCATAATTGGGCTGTAGAGTGCGGAGTATTTCCTGATCTAAGGAATGTGCACGTGGCTAGAATATTTAGGAAAAGCTTTTCAAGTCATGAATTCCAAGTTTAAGCACCAGGAAATATGCAAGATTGGTTCAATGCACTTTTCACACTTTATTCACTTCCTTCTTGCATCCTTTTTAATTGGAATGATGACTGCTCCTATCGGAATCGGAGACCCCAATCCGGTGAAGGTAAACATTGGCGGACAAACCCATAAAGTTATGTTACATATTCCATGCTCCTGCTGCAGAATCTGCCTCAAAAAACACCATAAAGTAGGGGAAGTAGTAGGCATCACTCCTATCCAAACAATATCAAGCGCTAAACTCAATACGATATTTCCAGGCTGAGCGCACACTTTGTTGCCGAGATGATAAAATCGTTTGAGAATCTGTCACCTTGTCGCAATAAATTCGCAGCTCGGATGCGGCAAAAAACCACAAAACAAACGGAGCACAAGGTGCTGATGGGAACATAACAACAGCAGCATCCAACCATGCACAGAAAGAAAAAATCTATAGCTAAATGAGCTCAATGAGATGCATTATTAGTAAGGGAAAAGAGTTCATTTTGAAACTCAAAGGGGAAATTGTGGCTTTCCTAGAGAATAAATTTCAAAATAATATACAACGTGGATTTTATAATATAAATATAATATTAAAATAAGTTCTGAATAAAACATAGCCTGGAGTTAAGTTTAAACCCTCCAAAAATAAGCCTAATTATTCGTAAACTACAATCCAAAGCTGTCCCATTTCGGTTCAGTGTAGCAAAGACTTGAAGAAAAGTCTGGGAAGGCATTAAAGTTTACATACTCGTAGCATCGTAAATTGTAAACAAAATTATTGCAACGATTGCCAAATTAAGTGCAACCGCAAAATGAAAATTTAATTTCGCCAAATGCACTTCTGTTTGTTTGTTCGCTGCTGCAGCTGTTGCAGATATGTGCATTCGTGACCCAAAGAGAGGGATGCGAATCAGCCTCGATGCAGCCACCGATATTGATCTATTTTTACGCGGACAGCAATCGATAACTTGTTTATTTATAAGGCTTATGTTTGACATTGAAAATAATTTATAAACTCTGCTGTCTGCCGTCCCCGCTGTCTGGACAATTTATAAACTGCAAGCCGAAGTCGGGACAATTGACGAGAGATTCATTCATAGGGAAGCCGCGGCTCGATTTACTCATTATCAATGCAATTGGACGCGGCGCAGATGTTGCTCCGCAGCATTTAACTGTAGGCCCAAAAATGGTTAAAGCCATTCATGTCAGGAATCGGCCAAAGAAGCCGCAATTGATCAGTATGCAACATGGGGCAGCAACATGTTGAGCAGCCGCAATGTTGCCGCAACAATTCCGGCCAATTGCTGCGAAATGTTGCCATTGCCAGCTGGCATCTTGTAAATGCAACGCATGACAATGAACGAAGCCCCCATCCTGATCCTCCTCTCACCACCGGTCTACCGTCCCGTTTTGGGCAGGACAAGCCTTGCTCCTCCGATCTGTTCTAGTCTGGCCTGGTGAATGGCTCTCGATCCGAGCTCGAGCTCCCCGCCACATCTGGCTCACTGCCTGACTGACTGACCGACGGTCCACAGTGCGTATGAATGGAGACAGGCGCTCGTCATCAGCTTTGAGTTAAGTGGTGGCAGCGTGAGTGCTATTCTTACTATCAAAGTATCAAAGTATTGAGTTTAAGAAGAAATTAGTGGAATATATAAATAATATAAGGATTTTCTGAAGTAGATCCCGAAAGATCAGGCTTTACGTTATCACCAAACCTAAAAGGTAGTTCATACATTTTTCTGGTAAGTCTAGCTCCGAGTAATTGTATAATATCTATGTAACAATTTCCCAGCTTCAATACTGCTTCAGCAAATCTACTAAATGATCTTATTTCTGATCGATTCAAATCCGTCTATAAATTTCCCGGAAAAAATACATTTTATAAATGTAATAACTATCCAAATGTTATCCTAAGAACCCCTAAGATCTCACGCCATCCCATCAAATATTTGCACTTGCTATGGGTAAAGCGATAAATCAAGGCTCCCCGGCGACCATCTGATGGGCGATCTTATCGGAGGTCCCATCTCGAATCTGGAATCTCGAATCTCGGATCGCAGCAATCTTCTAATTTCGCATGCAGCCGCAGACTCGGACTCGCCTCGATTGCCAGATCGCGTGCATTGCTCATATATGGCAACGGGCGCGCATGGCGCACGTTTTAATTAGGATAATGAGTTGTTTCCGGGCTGACATCGGCGGAATGAGCTGCGCCAGCTCCAGCTACAGCTTCAGTAGGGATTCATTCAGTTGGCCAACTGGTTGCTTGGCTGGCGAGTCCATCAGCAGTCGAGGCCATAAATGGAGCTACCATGTTGGAATTACAAATCGTTGTAAGTTTAATTAAAAATTAATAAATTTATGAGTTGCCGTCCGCATTAGCCATGCCAATTGTCTGGCCAGGAGCAATGCAACGATGCAATGCAGCAATGTTTTTCAATGTTGTTGCAATGTTGCCTGCCCTGGCCTCCATTGATTTATGAGTGCTCCTCTGAGAGAGGGAGAGACTGTCAGGCGTCTTTTTGTGGACTCTTCCTAGATCCTGTCAGATTGGTACACTAAACAAAAAACAAAAAACTCTTCTTACATACTATATTTTACTTAAAGAAATGTATACAAAAAAGAATATACATTAAGTTAAATTTAAAGCATAAACTCTTTAAAAGATGAATGAGTGTTAGTTAAGATTATTCTTTAAAATGCTCTTGAAACTTCTTTAAACTTTCTGTGACTGAATCAAAATGTTCTTCCTTGATTGCAGATCTACATTTATGGTAATTTTCGAAAGTGTAACGACAGAAACTGCCACAAATACGACTTCAAGGCACACCGCTTGCCAGTGCCGAGTGATGAGCCCTTTGGCCACTTCAGTTGACTAATTACCAAGGCGATTACTAGAGCAAATCTGAATACGAGCATCTATATGCGATGTGATGTCCCTTTGACATCTACCGAAACTCAACTGAAAAGTGTTCTCTCCGCGGACATCATTCACAGCCCGGCGGTTTTCACAGGTTCCCAGCCACGTTGGTGGCCTGGCGCTAACTCCTCGACTTCGGGTCTCGGCTGCCGTTTCCCAAACAAATACCAAATATTAGCGCTTGCCCTTTCAACGCGGATAGGGATCGGAATAGGAATCGGAATAGGGATAGGAATCAGAATCGTGAGGGCAACACATCGAGTCCGCTCGGCGCTTAGCTACCGATGATCGCCGGCGTCTGGCGATCCGATCGGGCATAAGGTACAAGGCACATGGCATAAGGCACTCGCCGATGTTGATTCCAATGTTGATGTTGTTTAATTGCCGCTCTGACAGACGCACGCATGTCAAGTACAAATCAAAGCGAAAATCACAAATAGATACAGATACGCGGCGGACGCCGGTACAGATACATAGATACATCTATAATGCGGCCTAGCTGCGTTTGCGTTAATTTTTTGTTTATTAGGCGGTAAATATCAAAGTTGAGCATAAATCAAATGTTAGCTGCTACATATCCCACCGATACAGATACAGATGCAGAAACAGATACCGAGAGATACCCAGCCTCTGTAGTTCGCAGCGCTCTTGTTGTTCTTGTGTCGAAACTTTTCATTTTTATGCCAGGTACTCGCTTATTACAAGGGTATATTTAATATTTGTGCCAATGAATACCCTGTAATGTAAAGTGATCAAGTGTTTGGGTTTGGTAATAAGCTAAACTCATTGAGTTTTACTAATTTCAACCTAAAGTTGAAAGACTTAAAGGATAAACATTTAAGTATTCCTAAGATAGAAAGAAACTCTATATTAAAGGTGTAACTTGGAAAGTTGTTTTATATTTTAATGTTCGAAAAATCGAAGTGTGGAATAATGGATTTCATATTGGGAATCATATTAAACTTGAAGGAATTATTAATCTATAACGATCTTCCTTTCATTCAAAGTAATAACATTTTCTGCTATAAGGACACTAACTACAAGGTATCTAAGGGTCGTGCCACTCAACGTTACGCTCCTTATTCGTATCTAGTTGGGATTTTTCGGCTGCGTTAATTTGTACGTTCTACAAAATGCAACTTGTATCTTGTATCTCACGGACTGTTTGTTTGTTTGTTTGCTGCCGCTGTTGTTTCTGTTATTGTTGTTTGTTTGCTTAACTCGTACGCTCACTTGGCTCTGCTCCGGGTTCTGTTTAGTTTCAATAACCGTTTTCCAATTAACACGAAACGCGTGTTTTTCACGTTAATTAATACAAAACTTTTTATCAATATTTGCAATAAAAATCAATCAGCAGCTTTTGCAATTAATCAACATCAAAAGCAAAGCGCTGCCCCAGAATTCCCCCCCACCAGCCACCAGCCCCAAAAGAGATACAAGATACGGCTGAAGGCATAGATTTAGATACAGAAACACACGAGCCACTATTTAGCTAGAATGAGTACAATGAGTATGAATACGAGTGTTAGTGCGAGTACTCGTACAGGAACAAGTTGCCGCCACGCTTTTCTGCGTTGTTGGCGTCTTCCAGCGAAATGCGTCTGTAATTTGTTGCCTGACCTTTGATCGGTCTTCGTGGTACGTCTGCTTATATAAGCATTAAATAAAACTATTATCTAATGGTTGATTCCAGGTAGAGCGCGAAATTTATGGACCGAATTGCATTTAACTAAATGAACATGTAAACAACGGCTGCCAATATATGTGAACGTTCAGACATCCATCCGAGAGTGAGTGAGTTATGGCCTATCCGGCGAAAGACTAAGTCAAGGTCAGTCGAGTTAATAAGAAATTAATTATCTTTTGAAAGCTAATTATATGCGAATGAAATCTATAACTTTTAAGGGCGAATTTAAACTTATAATTAAAGATTTAGATGAGTATATAGCATGACTAATTTGTTGTACTATTTTTGCTGTTTTTAGAACTAACGAAAACTTTATAATTGACCAGAGGATTGCCCTTTGCCCTTTTCAGGATCACATTTGCACGGTCGACTTGGTATAGTTCAACAGCTGCTTTGGTGGATCGCTTGGGTGCATCCGTCTAACGAACTTCCCACACTTTACACATTACAGCAAGGAGCACCACACACACCTCCCACTCGCAGACATTGGCCAAGCGTTGAAATCAAGTGCATTAATTTATTACACAACAAACAGATTGCTTCGCAAATCAAACGAGCATTTACGGAGCGACCAGATACAAGATACAAGATACAAGGAAAGTGCATGGCAGCCGCATAATCAATACAATTTGTGCGTTACGCCTGGATGCGACGACAGACGGGGAAGAGAGGCAGAGTGTAGGGGATACATCTTGGTATATATATCTTGTATATTTGTACGTTTTGTAATGGCCCAATGCAGCTCGTGCGGATAAAGCAGAAAACCAATTTGATATTTTCCGATCATGGGTTCAATGATTATCAATCAAGGAAAACCTCTTTTATTTCGAACAGCATTGGGATTAAGTATACATTTTGGGGAAATTGTTTAATGAAATCATAAGTGTTCTTTTACAATTTTCATCTCATATAACTTGTTTAAAGTAATTGATTTGGGAATCTTTTTCTAAAGTTTTATGATTGTTTCTATTATATATGTTCAGAAATATATCACTAAATAAAATTTGACAACTTTCAACTAATTTACTCAAGTAAATCGATCTTCCTTTTCTATTTCTAGTAAGGCGTTCCCAAGAATGTGGATACCTGGTGGGAAAGTTCTCCGGAGGGAGGCCTTCCCCTGAGATTGGATCGTGCCCAGCATAAAATGCTACATTTAATTGTGCGCCAAATCCCCTTGCCACCACAAAAACCTAGACTGTTCTTCTTCTACGTCGTCGTAGTTTTTGCCCACGGCGTGTAGCGCACTTAATATTTATTGTTTATTTACACAAGCGCATTAATCGCAAAGCGCAAACGCGCCAAAAACGAGCAGCGCAATTCACCGTAAAGGCCTCGCCATCGTCGTATCACAATCCCAATCCAAATCCAAATCCGAATCCCCACCAAACACTGCCGCAGGGCGGATCGAGGAGATCGAGAGAGATCCCCAGCGAGAGAGGGCCAAGTTTTCAGCTTAATTTTATAGAGGTATCGAGCTATATTAGAGACAGCAAGGAAAGTGCAAAACAGTGGAATGAAAGTACTTTAAATTGTAAATTAAATTTAAATTAAAGTAAAAGATACTCGAAGAAGATGCTTTTTTTTACTGTGAGCTTCTGGGATTCTTACTATACAAATTTATAATATTTAGCTCTACATTAAAAATGTTTTTTTATATTAGAGCCAAGTTGCATAATTAAAATAATATTCTAAAAAATACGGATAATACATAAATTTTTCTTTGATTAATATGATTCATTCTGGCTATATTTAACATTTAAGAAATAATAGTTTCAATAACAAATGCTAAGGACTGACTGCACATGTTACAACCATTTGAACAAATATTAATTTAACGCGCAAGCTGCACAATTATCGAACTTAATATGTTGCCATTATTATTTCAGAGGGTATTCCGGGAAAATTGGCCAAAAGACATTTACGGAACCACTGTCTCCACACTTCTTATTTCCCCCGAAGAGATTTTGAGAACTTATTGCGTTTCAATATTTAGTTTGAAAATGTGTTTTGTTCGCACTAGCTCATTTAATTGCTAATTTATGGCCCACACAATGGCGGGCGAGGGGGTCCAGGTAAAAGCACAGGTAGCGAGGCCCGTTTGGGGCATTCTCGATAATTGCGATAGCTGACGGGAAACTTTTGGCAAATCAATTTTTGCAACTTTGTGCCGACAGAAGATGAGGCAGAGAGAGGGGTTTCTAGAGGAACAAAAATAAACAAGGGTTTTTTTTTGAAGACGAATGTGAGATTTGTATCTTGTAGCTGGAAATTAAACGGAGGATGGATGGATAGATGGATAAATTGGAGCTCACACGCCGAGATTTTCCCACCAAAAAATTGTTACTTGTCATCCGGGCCGAACTTCATTAATTATGCAATCAGAAGTAGCGGCTAGAGCGATTTAGGGGCATAAATCACACGCTACTCGGTTGGGACGGAGGAACTCAATGTTCGACACTGGATTTGCATAATTCCTGGAAGGCCAAAAATGAGCAAGGTAAGGCAGGGAAGGAGGCGGATGGAAATACTATATGCCCGATCAAGTGGCTTAATAGCTTGGGGAAAACAAGTGAAGTTCAACAGTTTGGAGAGCACTCGAGAGCGCCGTCGAAGGGAAAACACTCCACACACTCCACTCCATTCCATTCCATGGCCAGAAATCGAAACTCGGACTTGGACTCAGGCCATCTCCATCTCCATCTTCGACTCCTACTCCGACTCCAGGTGAAGCCTAGCCACGGCCTATTGAAAATGAAAATAACTTAATGCAAAGTAAGCGGCCGGCAACGACAACGCTCAACTGTTCATGAGCAAACAACGCGGTACATGCTGCCTCGAAACTCCGCAACTCGTTGGCTTCGTTGGCTCTTAACGAGGCCGACATCAAACAACAGGGAACGGGATCGGGATCGGGATCGGTACTGGGCTCTAGCACTGGCTCTGACTCTGGCTCTGGCTCTGGGACTGCGACTGGGCTGAGATCTCGAGGCTGGGCTTCACTGCTATGTAAACAATTCCTAGGCAACCACCACATGCCAGTTGCCCCTGTATCTGTGCGAGCGCTGCTAACATTTCACTCAACATGCTGCAGTTTAAGGAGGAAAGAGCGTCTTAAGAGAAAGGATTCGACTGGAAAATACCCTTGGAGTAAATACTATTTAATTTTTTCATTAAAGTCTTCGAAAGCAAAGTAAGAAACCCACTAAGAAGCGTAAAAGGATTCTAAAATAAATACTCCTGAAACTGTAAGCTGCTAAAAATGAATTTGAAGTTTTAAACCTGACTACTTTTATGTATAAGCAATATTTAAAGGAAAGTTTTTTATCTACTTTTGATTGTAATATTTAATTCCACAATTTTTTACCCAATTTCCCCTAACAAATACACCCCAAACATCCATACTGACCAGCAAAGAGATCACTCTGCTATTCCCTCACTCCGATCGCTGGTAATGTGAAAAATTTCTTAGTCAAATATTGACCGGGGCCAAGCAAGTAAGAAGATTCAGAGCTGCTGACGAGGTTGATGATTTTTCAATTTGGGTTTTGTAGTTTTCCGCTGGGATGATCTTGCCCGGAGAAGCCATCGGCCTGCAGCACTCTTAAACAGTTCATTTCTTTTGTCAAGGCCTCTGGGAGACGTCGGGAGACGTATATCTTTTTTTCAGATATTGCCGCTCGGCAAATGTGGCTGCTGGCAAATGACAAACAGGCTACCGAACAAGTTAAAATATTTAAACATGTTTAGTGATTTGCTGTTAAGTAGTCGGTAATGCACACGAGCAGTCAAAAAAAAGGAGGAAGAAGAGATGAGTGCACAGAGAAAAATATTCAAGGGGATTTTAGTATATTATAAAATGTATTAAATTTTAAACAAATGCAAGACTTGTTTTCGGGAACGATATATTGAAGAATTTAACTCGCTAGGTAATTTTTTAAAAGCATAAGGAGTTCAAATCGATTTAATTAAAATATTTTATTTTAAAGAAGTTTCTACATAGTTACATCATTATGAAAAAGAACCAAACTCCAATGCAATCTTCATCTTCTCTTACAGGAAATATACTTTTAATTCTTAGCATATAATTAAATGATTTCATTTTCTACTTTTCTTAGATACGAATATCTACAACTTAGTTATTTTGTATTGATTAAATATGGACTTATATAAATTTAGCAACAATCAAAGAGACTTTTGTCAGAATACTGGACAGGGATGAAGATTCTAATTTTAATTTAGATTTAGACTCGATCTTTGCTCGATCAATGATCAGCGTCAGGTACGAATGATGACAGCTTTGGCGTTGGCGATGATCGACGATCCAGAGTTGCAGCGGAATATCCGAAGAAGAGCAGCGACTGCCGCGGTAGCTGGTCCAATGTTTGTTTATTTATTTGCCCGCGGCTGTTAATAATTTATGTAAGAGCGTGTGGGCACTTGGAAAATAACAAACATTGCGCGCCCCGTGCATCCGCAGAGGCAATCCGCTCTCTGGTGTCTCTCCGCGCGGAAAAGCGTTAAGAAAAATTGTGATTTTGAACTTGACGGATCGGAGATGGGCGGCTCCCAACTACGACTCTGACTCCGACTCCAACACCGACACCGACTCCCTCCTTTAATTAGCATTGGTAATGAGATTTTAATATTCCCCGGACTGGGCGTGTTTGTGGAAAGCAATGCATTGCAGGCCCATTGATCTCGGCGGCGTATGCGTGATATTTGTCGAGTCATTTGGCCGCGTTCGAGTTGTTTGGCCTAAGCTCGGATTTGGCTTTCTTTTGACGGGTGTGAGTTCATTGAGATTAACGGTATAGATTTTAGGGCTTCGATGTTTGCTTTTGAGGCGGGAAATACCATTGAATCGCATAATGAAAGTGAAGATATCAATATTTAGCACATAAGAAATTTTAGAATGAAAGTCAGGCAGAGAAGCAGTAAGTCAATGGATGAGAAGTCGTTAAAGAAAGCTGATATGTAGGGCAATTTGTGGATTAAATAATATAATATTAGTAATTAAAAATTAATTCCCTAACTCGATCTTATTTCTTGCTCATTTGAGTACATTTATAGTGAAAATCTACTAAATTTGCAGACACCCACGGAAGTCTTGTAAATAAATTCGATTTCCGTATAGCCTCAAAGGCCAAGAATTACCTTTATCGGCCCACAAAGACCTGTGTGTATACATTTACTCTATTAATTTTTAAGGTGTCTAAGACTCGGCCCACGGCCTTCCGTTGACTGATCCAATTTCTAGGGAACCTTGCCGCCACACATTCATCAGTGCAACTCGGGTCGAAAACAAACCATTAATTTCTCGAACAAGCTTCTATTGAACTAAAATCGAATTCCTGAGCAAAACATCATGCGATATTTCTTCCTGATTTTTGCATTCGCTAAAAATTGGCTAAAACACTTACAAATTGTTGAAATTCTATTCCCAGAAATACACTTTCAATTATTATTTCCCGCTAATACACACACACACACTCTCGCAGTCGACGGCAACGTCTGGCAAATAAACAAAAGGCAGCAGCTACACCAGCAACAGCGGCAGCAATAACCGCCACAACAAGAGTCGAAAAATAGAAACAATTTCGGAATCCCGATCCCAAATCAGTGCGAAATATTTGCAATGATTACGTGAGAGCGAGACCGCGAAACAGGGCGCATAAAAAATATGCCAAAGGCAAATAAATAAGGCGATGCAGCCATAAGCGAATATACTCGCACACGAATCTGTATATTTCTGTATATTAAGTTGCCAAAGCCAAAGCCAAACTAAACAAAGCCACAAAGTGAGAACAAGTGGCACGCATGGGAAGTCTGCCGGAGACCTTATAATAAACAAATGGGCTGCCAGAGCAATTGCACATAGCGTACGTTTTAAACATAAACAAACCAAAACAAAAGCCCCCAGAATAAAACCGAAAAAGCCAAACAAAAAATATAGGAAAAAAAAAAACGAAGAGCGGCCCATAAAAGTTTCAGAGGCACTCGCATCAACGGCAACTTGTTTTTCCACCGCTAGACAAAATGCCAAATCCAAATCCAAAACCAAATCCAAATCCAAATCTCCATACAAATTCAGATACTGCTGGTGACTGTGAGATACATTCGCCGGGGGCAGAGATGCTGGGACGCCCCGAGCGATCTCTTGCTGTGATTTTTATGCACAACAAGCTGCAGATGAGCAGCAAAAAAAAAAATTAACAGAAAAAAAATTCACAGGAGAGAGCGAAGGAGAAAAAAAAGTAATTTTTAATCGAAACGAATTAATGAGCAGCGCAGAAAGCGAAATATTTTTGTTGAAATCGTTAAAAGAAGCGCACGCCTGCCGATGATGATGATGTCCTGCAGCGCCAGCCAACAGATACAGATACAAGCATAGTAGATGCACACAGAGAGAAATTGGTAAAATATATAAAAATATTTAAATTAATAGATTTACAGTTTTATGTTCATACAATTTATAAATATGAATTGAACACACGTTTATGTATCATAATTATATTCAATTATAAATGGAATTTAAAAAAAATTTATTTACAAGACAGAAGTAAATAAAATTAATTCCTACTCTTTCCCATATTAGCTATAAAGTCTATGGCTTAAAATGCGAATAATCTGTTTAACATTTCCTTTTTCAGTGTACAGATCCAGCTATATCTCAAGATACAGATACAGACACAGATACTACACTTTCAGATACAGATACAGATACAGATAGAGATACAGATGGTGCATAGTTGGAGCAGCCGCTTAACCTTGACCACGCCGCCCAGCTGGGATGATGATGCTGCAAAGTTGATTCTCGCCAGAGTGCTTACAGCCCCTCGGCTCTCCCCTGGCCCTGGCTACCGCGGCAGCCAGCAGCCACCAGCCGAAAGGCACCACCTGTAAACGGCTTTTGGCAACAAAATCTGTCTAAATATTTTGTGGCCGGGAGCGCGAAACATTTATGATTTGTGGCCGCGCAATGAAAATGCGTTCATGGAAATGAGGCGAGTGATTTCGAGGCCAGCGAAAAAAATAAAGGCTAAAAATCGAGTGAGAGAGAAAAAACATATTGCATACATATGCGCGCCGCCTTGCCGGCCGGTGAAATAGCATCGAAAAGATGTATCTGTATCTATGTAGATGCCCTACCCGCCGACCTGCTCTTGGCCCACTGAAATTTATGTTTGGTCATTAGCATCAACAAGCTCGCCTCGCCTAGCGCAATTAACTTTTCAAAGTATTTCAATTATTTTAATTTATCCGTGAATTTGGCTATCCATAAGTTTTTATGGCCAACGCCACACCACCCCCACCAGGCCCCCCCATAAATGCCATAAATAAGTGCGATTTTGTATTTTTTTTTGTTTGTTCGCTAGACTCCCTCAAAGCGGTCGTTCGGTTCGTTCTGCCATCGGAACATTCTCAATTTCAATTGACTTTTATGGTTTAATTATTTACACGCCGAAAGTTGCATGAAAATTTCCATGCCGAATCGCTCGGTAGGCCTAAGTTGGTGGTCATGGCAAAACAGCTGCCACAGTTCATTTACCCGCGAGGAGGAGAGCCTTGGACCGGGCCAACAACTATTGCGCATATTTGTTGATAGCAATATATGGGTGGTGGTCCATAAAACAGATTGAAAGGGTGTGGAGGGATCAAAGCCACAAAGGGGCTATCATGATGGAGATGAATTTGATGGAAGTCCGCTGTAGATACGAGGATCTATAACTTGTTGGTAATTTATTTGGGGGAACTGCTTCTATATTTATACATCCATTCAGAAACATCAAAACTACATTTATTTTTAGACATTATAACAGAGATAAACACGGGAATGAGTGGGTGAGAATCAAAATTGGGTAAATATGGAATGTATCTTAACAAAGTTATATTTTAAAATGGCTTCACCATATAAGCTCTGGCAGCTCCTTCCTTTATAATAAATATATTCATGTTTTAAACATCGCTTTCTTGTTATATTCTTCCTAATTTATTAAATAATAGCTGTCTAACTATTCTGAATTTTCTTTAAAAACTCAAGTATTTATTTGCTTAAAGGTTTTCCAAACAATCGCCTCGATCTCTTAGCACACAAAATGATATTTCAGCGAAACTATTATTCTCAGGATTCCTACTGAGGGGCGCCATCATTTCACAATTTTTACCAGCCTGTGGGAAGATTTTAGCTACCAAATGTGCTTGTCATGCAGGTTCATTGAAATTTCTCTTCTATTTCACATATTTGGGCAAATTTTCATGAGGCCATTGAAACTCTGGAAATCCCCCAAGCAAATATTTTTAGCGGTGAAAAAAAGCTTCCACTTGAAAAAACCGCAGATTTTCCACGCCGGGTCGTAGGCGAAACATTTCCATCATATATCAAACGGAGCAGAGGGCGATCGCTTTCAGGGATCACCTGGTGGTGGTGGTGGCCACTTCCTGGAAGCAAAGTTCTCTCGAGACACTAAAAACAATTCGAGTGAATTTGAGTGTGAACTTTTTGCACAGATCGGGGCAGGCAGCTTCCAGCTGTGGCAGAAGCGATCCGCAAATCGAACGCATTAGTATCTTAATCATGCCTGTCACAGTCACAAATCGAGGCGATCCATCAGGCAAATTTGAGATGATTCTCGCATCTCGCATTTATTTTATTTTATTTCATTTTTTTTCTGTTTGTGATTCTGTTTTCCCGTCTGATCTGGATTGCGATCGCACTCGTAATATCTGCAACCAGTTACGAGCTCCGGAGACTCGTAACTATATCTGCACTTACGTATATCATATATGGGCAGATCGCACATGACTCGATCGGTCGTTAGTGGGTTGCTAATTTATAAATAGCTCGGCTAAAATTAACTTTCTGCGGTTGGCATTAATAAAGGCAAATGCGATCGGTTTTAACTGGATGCTGGGATACATTAGCAACCAGATCGGACTGAGGGCAAGCTCAAGATCGGCTTGTCCCAAATTAAATAACAAAAATTATATGTTTTTACTAATCAAATGCTAGCTAGAATCTTAAAAGATATATAGGGTTCTAAAAGATATAGTTTAATTATTTATAAAAAAAATTATAATAAATATTTAATGAAAAAAATCAAGATCTTGAAGGCTGATGTATTGTACTCACAATAAAATATTGTAATTAAATTAATATCATTATTATTTTGAGCTATGTATATATTTAATATATCTACCTCTAAATGCTTAGTTTTTTGCAGGGTATCTATACGTCGACTTTTCAATCCACCCGATTTCTTATGTGATTGATTCGCATGCAAATTCTCGGGCACATTTGTTTTTATTGCAAATTTCTTTGAAACGAGTTGCACCTGAGCTGCAGTCGCTCCTAACTGGCCCGCTCGAGAGTCCCCTGCAGTCGCCACATGCCACATGCTGGGCTTTTCGGGGTTTTCACTTTCAAATCGAGCAGCACGCTTGACGCCGCTTGATTGACAGTCGGGAGTTTCGAGTTCTCCTGGCACGGCGACAGGCCGCAAAATAACGAATGAGGCTTAATTAAATTACTTCACCGAATTACTATTGCTGTTTGGGAATAAATGAAAAGGGGGAAAGGTTGGGAGGAGGGTGTCTATGGCTATGGCTATATCTGGCAGATATTTACGTATGTGGAGTCGATCTCTGTGCATGCTAAAATAAATAAATAACCAATTTTTAATTGAATTTCTACCTACATTTTTAACCTGTTTGACGGCATTCCGTGGCAATCAACGTCTCACTGCCAGTTGCTGGAGTAGTCGTCGTCGTCGTCGTCGTTGTTGTCGTCGATGACGCTTGTTGCTTTTGTTTTTGTTTTTCTTTTTTTTTTTTGTTGCTACTTTGATTGTTGTTGCTTGGCCTGTTGTTTTAGCCGATGTTGCTATTGTTTTTGTTGCTTTTACGATATGCATAGTGTGTATACACTGCGAGAATATGGTGTTCAATTCGGAGCATTTTTAAGAAGGAAAAATAAAAGTATTCCAATTTGTAAATATTTTACACTTCAATATCAGAAAGAAAGCAATTGCACTAAACAAATATTAATTATTTTGGGATTTATGAATTATTTAAAGTGAAAAACAAATCCCATTTAGATGTTATTGATTGGCAATGTTTTGTTTTCTTTTTTAACCATAATTTGTCGGCTAAGTATGAGTTCAACTTTTTTATTTCATTATTATTATTAGCATTATTATTTTTTAATGTTACCCTAGTATTTCCCTCAGTGTAGTCTTCGCTGCTGTTATTGTAAATTGCTACAACCAAGCGCCGTTGCCGCCTCAGCAAACCTCGTGCTGTTTTTCATCTGCCTCTTCTCCTCGCCGATCTTCCTCTTCCCGCCCGTTGTTATGACTTTTTTCTGCTTTTCCAACGCACAACAAAGAAGACCTTTTGCAGCGATGCCCAAGCGGTGCAACAGGGACGGACGGACGGAGCGGGGGCTCTTATCAGAGGCAAAGAGGTGGAGAGGGGGCGGTCCGGCGGAGACGGCGAGGCTACCGCCGGCTCAAAAGTGAAGTCAAGTGAAGTGATAGCCGCAGAAGCAGAGCGGAGCAGGAATGGATGCCTGGACGCCGGGAGCCCGTGTCCCACTCAGCCAAAACAGGGTGACGGAAAAAGGGTTCGATCTTTTAACAATATATCCATATATTATATAATATTCCAAAATATTTATATAATATTCAAATTGGAAATTTAGTATGATTTTACTATTTATCAAGATATTTAAACAATAAACAATACCTGTTCAAGCTTGAGCGTTTTGTTTGAGGTTCTAATCAATCGTGTCACAAGCTTGGAAAGTATAATAAACGAACTTATTTTGTAATAAAATAAGTTTAATATATTTTCAAATGCAAAAGTTAATTATTTATTTAAAAATTCAAGATCCAATAAATCCTTTATAAGATGAAATTTTTCTAAAGGTTTCTTAAAAGATAATATAAATTATAAGATGCACAATTGCATATCTGCATATTTCTGCTAGTCATGATGTTACTTATTTCCCTCATCACCCTGTAAAAAATCAATTTACAAAAGTATGCGTATTGGCTGGCACTTTCTTGTCTTGATAAGCGATTTGCATCAGTTAAAATGGAGCATTTTAGAGCCGGAGTCGGCGGGCAAAGGCTGTCCGCAAAGAGTGTGAATGCACCGGAGGATGTTGACTTCACTGCAAATCTCCCTATTTCCATTACAATTTTAATAATAAGGGGGAAACCCAATGGTGTCACCCATAAAAATGTGTTGAGAAGCCACCAGGTTCTGTGTCATTATGAAAATAAAGATATTTTAAATCGTTATCATTCGATTTTTATGGTTTGTTTGCACTGCAGTTTTGTTCGCTGCTGAGGTTTCCTTGAATTTTTGTGGTTGGCAACTAAGACATGTAAATCTTGTTATTGAATGGTTGCAAAGATCTGGATTTTGAATCTAGTTTAAGCTTTTCGAATCCAACCGAAAGTGGTTTCAACTGACTTATCCAGCTAACTGTGAAGCCGGCATCCATAATAACTATCTCTCTCTTACCGCCGATCATGATGATCATGATGTTGTCAAACAAACAAAACAAACAGTGAACGAAAATAATAGTGGACCGATATCAAGAACGAGTTCTGTAATCAAATAAGCAACTTGAGGCCAATCAATAGACCAAGGCTTCATTTCCTTGGGCTTTAAAAATGGTGTTAATTGCCTAGAACATGTCTTATTTGGGTTTTTGATTGAATTAAACTTAATAAACAAAACACTGAAAATGTTGAGAAGCTTTTATACCTTGATTAATGGCTCAATCCTTTGAGAAAAGTATATATTTAAATAGTAAAACCAAATTATATCCCACAACCATCTTTAAAGTAATGAATTAACACTTAAACCCGCTAGATTAGAACTTTGCTCAACTTTTATTAAGTTCTTATCCATTATTTTTATTTGAAGTGGAAAAATTGTGGATTCCCGTACAAAACTAAGTAAACAACGGCCTCCATTCAATCAGAGTTCTGGGAATTTCCTGCTGCCCCAGTTATCGGCAACCGAAACATATGTTCGGCGTAACTACGAAATTCCTTCAAGGCCCTGGCTCTTAACGTTAAATTCTGCTCGAGAACCCGCTGATTATTCGCAATATACTACGAAATACAACCGAGAGACGACCGAAAATAATAATAAACATTTGTCGGCCGGCGGTTGTTATCGTTTTCAAGTTCGTTAGATCGAAATGCGCCAGCGGCAACAGCTGATTTAATCCAAAATGCCAAGAGCGCAAATAAAACTTAAATATAGAATGAAAACAAACAGTAACAGCCCCCGACATAACTGTAAATGTAAATGGTGTCTCTCCATTTGAGGCTTATCGAAGCAAACGCGCGCTGAAATAACGCATAAATAATAAATAAATAATTAGCATAAAATACAGAGATCTCCAGCCTGTTCGAGTGTGAGTCTGAGTCCGAGTGTGAGTGTGAGCGAGCGAGACGAGTGTTAGTGTGAGTGCCAAGTGATTTGAACTTTGAAGGCAAGACAAGTCGGGCCTGAGTTATGAATTTATCTAAAATCACAGCGTGGTGTCGTTGTCGCTGTGTTATTTCCCATTTGACAAGTGGTTTGGCCCAAGTGTCAGACGTGATAAATCATATTTGTATAATGAATATATCTGCGAAATTGATATGATATGGTGTGTTTAGTGGGGAGAAAGGCCGCGCGGGAAAAGTGAATTGTGGAAAAGTAACTCAAGTTCGCTTCGCATATTAGGTATACGCCCCGTTAGCCCTGCCCAGCTGTGTCCGCTTAGAAATCAAGAGAAAAGGCATTCGTTGGATCCGGAGAAACTACAGCGTTTAGCATCTTCTGGGCGAAACCTGTATGGCCGGGTTCCAAACAAGATGACCTTATACAATATATTTTCGAGAGAGAATCAAATATAAAAAGCAAAATTGATCAGTTCTCGATTTGACAGACAGAAGAAGACTTTGCCAAATCGCTGTGCGGGGCCACCTTGAATTCGAGTTCATTCATCTTCGTTTAGCATAGAAGTTTAGCAGGTGACTTTGGATAGAGAAGTACGAGTGAATATTGTGGATATTACTCGAACGTCTGCTTATTCAAAGTCTGATAAATTGACTGATATCTTGACCATTTGACCAAGTTTGGCATTTACAAGCTTCTCTGCTAAAGATAAATTTTCCAATTTAGATTTTAAAATAAAGAAAAAAGACTCATAACATATAACGTAACAGTAACCAATGATTTTACCAATTAATATAATTCCGTAAATTACACCCAGCGACTTCTTATGCAACGCCCGTGGTTTAAGTCAAGGCGTAACTCTGTTTAGCCCATAAACCCATCGAGCACTATCGGATATCATTCTCGACTGCCTTGGGGCGCCACATCAGGCGGAAATCTAGCGCTAGCGAGCGGAGAACCGAGCATCGGACCTGGCCAAAAGGCAGACAGGGGCCAAAGTCCAAGCCAAACACCTGAATCGAGTCTGCGGCATTAGTTGCTTGCTGTGGCAGTTGCAGTTGCCACCTGTCGCTGCAGCAGCAGCAGCACGCTAGCAGCAGCAGCAGTCTCTTGGAGCAATTCAAGTACAAGCGAATGCCGATGAAAATATTTTTGTGGCTGTGTTGTTTGCATGGAAACGTGATAGCAAAAGTTGTTGCTGACCGGGCCAAGTTGTTGCTGTGCTGCTGCCGGGCCGATGCTGATGCTGCTGCTGATGCTGGCCGCATCTGCTTGTGGAATTTATTTATCGTTAAGAAATGCGTGTAAAATAAGTGAAACTATTGGGAGACGCTGCTACTCGCAGCGCTCCTGACCAGTTTCGTTTGCATGCAAGAAGAGGGGGCAGGGGTGTGTAGGGTGGCTAATGCCACCACTTTTGATAAAAATGTTGGCCTAAGCCAGTTACTTGTTGCTGCTGCTGCCTGTGCTGCTGCTGCTGCTGATGACCAGTAGCCACTTAACTTGGCTGGTCAGCAAATTATTGCCGCATTGCTTAGTTGTTGTTATCAGCAACGTGATTTGCCAGGCCGAGATGGAGATGGTGATGGAGATGGAGATGCTGCCGAGATGTAGATGGAAGCCAGCTCCAAGCTGGCTGCTTCATTGCGTGCTCACGATTTTTATTTCAGTTTTTTAGTCGAATTTCCGAAAGTGGTAGACCTTCATGGTCTCTTCGTCAGCTGTTGCTGCGCTGTAGTTGTTGATATTGCTGTCGATATAGCTAGTGCTGCTGCTGCTGCTACTGCTGCGGTTGCTTAGTTTTGTTATCCGATTTTTTTTCTGCACTCTTGCCCATTTCGATGCTATCAATTTCACACCTAGCCAACGGGTTTCTCGTGCTATCTGCGACTCTGCGCTTCACATATGCAAATAAACAGCGCAATTAATAAACTAATTGAGCTTAGTGGGGTGAACTTTAACACTGATTTAGAGCCAATAAAATGGCAATTGATTAGCAAGGCAAATCAACGAATGCTGATTCCGATTTCGATTCTGATTCTGATACCGATTCATTCCGATATTCAGTCGTGTGTGGGATCTCGGTTTCCATCTCGATCTCGATCTTGCCGGCTTATGCAATCGTGATCGATGTCAAATCCATGACAAAGTGTAACCACGCCCAGCCAGTCACAGTCACATATAATTATTCAATTAGCCAAATGGCGTCATAAATTAACAACTCTATGGCAATGGTCAAAGGGTTTTTTTTTTACCACGGCCAATGTCAGTGTCAGCCGCTAATTGTGATTTGTGTGGAATGCCGTAGATTTAGTTCATCCATTGCTATTTGCCCCATGAATATTCAGTTTGACACTCGATAGGCACTTGTCGCCAATGATAAAGTATAGGACTACGGATAGAATTTTGCTTATGACCAGTGACAAGGCCAATTATATAAAAAAGCGTTTTTAAAATAATTTCCTATGACTAAAAGGGTTTTGTTATGGATCAAAATACCAAGGTAATATTTGCTTTGTGTTTTAAATATTTATAAAAAAAATATATATATTTGATTATAACAAAGGAATTATAAACTGGGATCCTGTTTTTAAAATCTATGATAGAGAATGAGAGTTTCGTTGAGTTTACTTTAATCTTTCGATGAGAATTTTAGGGAGACAAAGTCTTCTGTTGATTTAATTCCAAATAAGTTTATTATATATCCCATTAATCGTTGAGATACTGATTAAAGTGACAAACTCGTTCCCTATATTTCCCAATAAATCATTTATATTTCCTATAACTCACTAATTTCTTTATTGTTATTGAAGCCACTTGTTGAACTCCACACACACACATAACGTGCAGCCTTATTTTATTTATCAGTTCGCCTTAGGCCCCATTTGTACATGATTCATAATATATTATATCTCTGCCCAGTTCACGACAAGTTCCAGTTTTCTCGACGCGGTCAGCTGTGCGATTCGCTTTGCCCGTGCTGCCAGATTGTCGTTTAATTGACGATTGATCTCGCATTGGACACGCAGCCACCATGGCGTATGAGCGTTATTTCGAATCACATTTCTTTTTCTATATCGCTTTTTATAGGCTCACCTGGTGCACCTGCTGCACGTCGCTCAGTTACGCTCCAAAATCCACAAATCCTTTGGCTGCAACTGCAACAACAACCAATTCTGGCAGTTCGCGAACGCTGCATACATTATTCGATATTCGGGATACGCTCTCTCTTTCTATATATATATTTTTATCCACAAGATTTCTTTATGCCGATTTTGGTATCGATTTGGCCTATGGAAATCACTGGCACTTCACATGGTGGTCGCCAAGCCGAGACTTTGGATCTATCTGCACCACTTTCAGATACAACACCACTCACACACTGGCACACGCGCACGCACACACACGCACACCACAGCGAGCACCGCCGCGAACACCACGCACACCCATGGATATGGATATGCGATGGAATTTTATTTCATTCGCATCGGAATCGGTATCGAATCGCTGACGAGCAATCGCGGAAACGAGAGAACTTCGCGAGCTGTTTTTCTGTTTCTGTTTCTGTTCTTCAGGCGATATGATGTCGATGTCGATGTCGATGTCGATGTAGCTGCTGCTGCTGTTGCTACTGCTGCTGCTGCTGTTGCCGCCGTAACTCTTATTTTACGCGACTTTATTTCGTTTCGTTATTGTCGTCGTCGCCTCGCAGCCGCAGAAACCGCGAACGATTACAGCAGAAAAAAAGTGATTAGAGAATATACAACACAATCGCCTGTAACAAGCGAATTTCTGATTCCGATTTGGCGACACTCTGGAGCGACGAACGCTTTTTCGGTTTCGTACAACGAGCGTTGAGCGCAAAAAACTGAATGAGCGTCCAAAGCGGCCGAGGCAAGGCAAACAGGCAGGCAAAAGCGATCCGGCAGAGCCGACCAGCAACAACACCAGCAACAGCAACAGCAACGGCAGCAGCAGCAGCAGCATCTGTGGGGCTCAGCAACAACCACAACAGCTATACACTCTTAAAAATATATTTTAGTGGTATATCATTTTTGTATAATTATTAGATTTTGATTTCATAAGAGATTTTAAAAGGATAAAGCTGTTATTAAGGTATTTAATAACTTAAGAATAAGTAATGTGTGTATAAATAAGAAACCAGGAAGCACTTGATATTTTGAATATCAAAAATGTCCTTGTTAATTTTCAATTAAAATAATACATTGTTTTCTGCTGCAGCCTTGTTATCGTAAAATATTTTTACTTAAATAACTTACTTTTACAGAAACGAAAAATAATTGATTTCTATTATTTTTCTTCCATGTAAGGCACATTACTCTTTGGTACTTATATTTCTTATATGTGATTTATTGGATTAAAATTAAGTAATCTTCAAGAAAAGCATAAAATCCTTAAATTAAATATAAATATTTAATATAAATATAAACATTTAACAAATTTACTACAATATTTCTCAAAGAAAAACATAAGTTTCTATTATTTTAGTAATAATAAGTTTTGTCAAATTAAATGGTTTTTATTCTAAGTGTAACAACCGTAGCGAGCTAGTTAGTTAGTTTCGAGCCAGTGTTAGTGAGAGTCGATCGCCACACACACACTCGCACACACGCTCGCACACCAGCGCGGTTGCCCAGCATCAGGTTGCTTAAGTCGCTCAAAGCGCCATTTAAGTTGAGTAATTAAAACAAGCGGCAGATTTGCATGTAGTCGTGAAACGCTCGACTGTGTGAGTGCGATTAATTATTAATCAAGCCAAAAAAAAAACAAGCAACGCTAAGGCAACAATAACAAACAAACAAGTCAGAGTCACTCGGGCAGCTGAAGACAATTACAATATTTCAACTCTCTCAGTCTCCGGCCTCCGATCTCCGATCTTCGGTCTTCACTCTCCAGCCTGAGCTGGCGACTGACTTTCTTCGGGTCTCTCCGGCAAACGGCAAAGACTGTTACACATTTGACTTTTCGGCGCTGCCCCAACTGGTTCGGTTTATTTTTGGCTCCAAGTCTCGGCCATAGGACTGCAGCAGCGTGGCTAATGCAAATCTAAATTGATTGCAAAATGCTTACTGGCTTATGAGTAGACAATCTTTTAAGCAGAGCTCGGAGCTTGGAGTTGCCGTACTGCTTGGGTACTTAAAATCTTTAATAAAAGTGATAGTTTTCAAGGCACCAAAAGGGATATTTTAAATATATCCTATAACTCCAATATCATTCTATTTATATCCTACAACTCTATGATCTAAATAAATAAAAAAAAATATACAATAAACAAATTAAAATTCAAATTTTTATTCAGTCTGTGCTATTATTAATTTTTTCATCATCAATTTGTTTTAAAAAAAGTTATTACAAAATTTTATTGATTTAAATTTGATCTTATTTAGTTATAAACGTTGATTATAAGAAATTTCACATTTCTGAACGATATGATTTCGATATGTTCCATCTTTTAATAGTTTACTCATTAAGTAATCTTTTAATCTTATGACTAAAGATAGATTTACCCAAATTAACTTCCTTAAATTGTAGTTTTAAGCTCGCAATTTTACACTTGAAAGGACTTCAACAACATTACGTATACGCCGCATATTCCAAGCAAATTTCCACTTTACATCTGGCAACTCTGGCTGCCCAAATCCAAGCAGCACACTCTTAATTCATGCTGATCTTGTGCCCTCGTCCATGTTGTTCTTGTTGTTGTTGTTGTTGTTGCAGCGTAATTAAAATATTGCACTTGTTACTTTTTCCAGTTGCTGCCTCTCTCTCTCCCACTCTCTGTGCCACTCTTCTTAGCCTTTCCCGTGCCTGCATACATATATTGTGTTAGCAAGGGGACCAAAAATAACAACAACAACAACAACAAGAGAGCAACAGAGAAAAAAGGAGTAGAAAAAGCACAACAAGCATGCTGACAACATCGACTTCATCGTTCGCCTGTGTCGTGTATTAAAACTTGTTCATTGGAATTTTCTAATAAATCAATAAACGCAGACAACACAGTGCCAGGAGGGCGGCCCAGGGGGAGCTGGAGTGGGTGAGGGGGAGGGGTAGGTGGCCAAGGGGCGCTTATGGCACACAGCTGGCGGCATCGACAGACAGAGGGGCAGACCGACAGATAGCCGCACGCATCTCGCAGAGATTGCGCATTTTAAAAATAGCCGCCGCACATTTTTTTTTTTTTGAGGTTATGGAAAATTTCAGTTGTTGCCTAGTCGTTGTGATTATTTCTTGCTGTTTTCCTTTCCAACTTGATCAACAGATCGCGATTGTAGGCTATGGCCAAGCGGCAGCATTGACAACACTTTCACACAGTCATTGATGATGCACATAGAAAAAAATCAGGGTTCTTAAATGAAGATAAATTAGTTGTAACAGTTTTAAGGTGCTAGATTTGTCACAGTTAAATTAATTCAAAAAATTATATGGTATATAAAATTATATTGAAATATTAAAGACACTAAACTAGGAGTTCCTTCAAATACTTTTTATTGATATTGAAAAACTTTAATGATGTAAAATGATGATTATTATTATCAGAACCTTAAAAAATCAGAAAAGATATTAGGAGCCTGAAAAGTATTCTATTCAAAAATTGCTTTCATAGTTTCTAGATCAGAAATGCCACAAATATTTGATCAGTGTTTATATCCATCGTGTGTTACCAATGATTTTTTTGTGTGGAAATTGTCGCTTGACGGCCTGCATTTCCGTAAATAAAGCGCTTGGAAAGTGGCAATTAAGTTAACTGTGGGCTGGCCACAACAATCAGGTAAACGCTGTAAATTGAACGTAAATCGATTGGCATTTTTTACATTTATTTTCTCTGGATATATATATACTTAACGATCGTCTCGGTCTCGCTTCCTATTCTTTATTTATTTTTTTTACTAACCTTTCGATGCGGTAATAAACGCGGCCTATGCGATTTTGTGTTGGTTTTTTGTGCGTTTATCGCGACAGCAACAATGTTGCCACTAAATTTTCCATGTTCCAGGCCGATATGCTAATAGGTCTAATAGCTTTCGATTTGGCCCGCTTTACATGCGACGAGTCCGTTCGGCACATTCTAAATGTAAATAAAATGGAAATTCCTTAGAGTGGCACTGGCACTAGGCACTAGGCACCGGCACCGGCTGCTGCAAAAAGCGAGGAAAAAACTTGTAGAACAGGAGGAGGCACTTGTTGAGAACTTGGCTGCCTTGTTAAACGAGCCTGCAACACCCCAGCAGCAACATCAGCACAACCAGCAGCAGCAGCAGCAGCATCAGCAGCAACGGCAGCAACAATAAACAATGTTGCAATGCTTAATTATTTCAGCGGCAAGGAATTCCTTGGCGCAAACTTGAACTGCTTCTGGACTGTGGATGTTGCATGTTGCGGCTGCTGATGTTGTGGCGAAGCGTAGCAGCAACTCGATTGCGCTGCCTTACACTTAAGGTCGTCTGCTGCAAAGTCTCTTTTTTTCAGGTAGTTTCAGGTAGCCAGAGCGAGATGCAGCCCACAATCTCAATCTCAGTCACGTTGGTCAACGGCACCGCGGCGTCTGTGGCCAAGTCCCTTGCACCAAAAAAGATATATGACAAGAAACACTCTTTTATATGTTAAAAAATAATAATTTAAACTTACTCGAAGTTCAAGGAAATTTTACTCTATTTCTGGGTAGAGATTAGATAAGAAAATATCTGGTTTAAATCAGTTTTAAAGTCAGAAGTCTACTTAAATCATCAATTAAAATAAAGATCACATCTTTCTGGCTTTAAAATTTTATAAAATATTTTCATATTTTTTATACTTTAATATTTCACAACTTCCTAATCTTTTCTTTAAATGTATCGTTGCTGTTGCTGCAGTTGCTGCTGTTGTGGTCTGCCGCACCTATTTGTAATGCATTAATAGCCAAGAGGCAACACAAGATCCAAGATCCCAGCCAAGAGCCGATTGACATTAAGCTGCCCATTCGGCATATGGAGAGATCAGTGCTTTTGATAAATGGCAAGTTGCAGGCCGAAAATATTAATGCCAACATCGCTTAGCCATAATTGTTTCAATGAACATCAATATCGAGATGATGCAAGATCGAAAAAGGTTGACGGCTAAGAAGCTAAAAGCAGCAATGGAAATTTTCAGAAATTTATTAAAGCCTTCGGAACAAATATGAATAATTGAGGATATGTGAGTATTTTTTAAACTTAAAGCTTTAATAAAATGAATATTAATATTCGATTCTTTCTTGTTCGTGAGGCAATGTCCTTGTGGAATTTCTTAATTGAATTCAATCAAATTTCTTAAAGAATTTAACTAACTTCCTCGAAGTGGAGTGCAAACCAAGACAGTTCATTGCCAGAAAAGTTCACTGTACTGCCACACATCTGCTTCAAATTAAGAGATTCCAAGCAAAGACTTAAGAAACTGAGTCACCGGCATTAGTCAAGTCAATTTCCCGGCAATATGCAAATGTTGCTTGTATTTACTTTCTTGAAATTTGTATCTTGCCCCCAACTAAGGCATGTGACAAGAGCGTTAATTGAACTTTGCCTATATTATATTTGTTCGGAGTGAACTTTGCCATTGTCTAGACAAATTAAGAGCAGACAAACGAAGCAGCGAACCAGCGAGTGAACGAAATTTATGTATGTCGCCGGAGGCGTCGTTGAACACTGTGTTTAATTGTTGCCTTTGGGGCCACGCGGCGTATGCGCAATGTTCGATGCGTTTCGCGTGTGATAAGCGTCGTCGGCTTGTCTGGCGCAGATCGGTGGCAGCTGGCGGTGTTCGTTGTGCGGTGCTCAGTGTTCGGTGCTCGGCGTTCGGTGCTCGATGCTCGGGTGTGATGTCATAAGTCAACACACATCTGCCAAGAGGCGGAATCTATGCTATAGATCGGATCGGGGATCGTTAATTAAAATTTCCAGCGAGTACTTCATTAGCATCATCGCCAGCTCCGGCTGCCACGCGCTGCTCAGCTGCCGCGCTCCAATGCTTAATTAATAAATCAACGCGACACTTGCACTCCATGGCCGTATCTGCTGCGATGTTGAGCCGATTGAGATGGGTTCGGGGAGGATGAGATGCTCGCCGAGATTGTTGCCATGCCGTATGCACGGGCAGACAAATTGACGCGACATTCCACAGCTGGCAGCATGTGGGAGGGGAGTTGCTGCTAGTGGCCACTGGTCGCTGGTCGCTGCCTAATAAAAATGTTAAATATAGCCACTGCCGATTATGATGATGATGATAATGACGATGATGACATCTGCTGCTGCTGTGCCGCAGAACGGAAACGGAAACGTTTCTAATCGCCTGCGACAGATCTCGGAGAGAAGCCCTACTGATCCTATCCGCCAGTGGGCAGCGTTTAATTGAAGGCAGCCGTCAATTGAAATACTTACGAGCTAGCACTGTAATGTGAGCTAGCACTTCCTTGTAATCTCTTAAGAGATTATCAATTCCCTCTGTCGACCTTATTTCAATTCAATTAAAGTGGAATTAACACAATTTCTAGGGGAGACATATTTCTTAAATTGTTTTAAATTTTTAGAGGGAAATTCAGAATATTTTTATATATTTATACATTTTTGTGTTTGTATTTTTCCTTGTCTTTATAACATTTTTATCAATAAAGAATAGTAAATGCAAATAGCTTATAGTTATTTACTTAAATTTTGAGATTTATAAACCTTTAGATTTAAATATCTGTAATTAAAGAAGACACTTTAATCAATAAACATTTATATCCCATATAATTTATATGAAAATATTGCTATATATTTTTCAGGATAACAAACTGACTTTTAAGACAACCAAACAGCTTCTGGATTAGGACTTCAATCCACAATGTTTTGGACTTAAGCATTCCAGCTTCAAGTAAGGGTACTTCATAAAACTTGTAGTTACAAATTCCTCCCATTAATGGATGCTTGACTCTATCTATCGTTCACTTCTCCAGCGCATGACATTAATATCTGCGGACAATTCATCATAGAGACAAATGACTTTTGTGCGCAGCAGCTACTTGGATAGCTCAGATCAGTCACAGTATAGTTTCAAAGGAATCAGAACTTAGTCATCTCTCTGCAGGCAGTTAATGTACTGCAAACTGCAGCTACAAGTGCAATGTGTGTGCGGGGGAACCGAGTGTAGTTAATAACAAACCTAATCGAGCAAAAATAGCACAAGAGAGTGACTGGCGAATGTGATTATTTAATAATTGTGGCAAATGCGCGGCAAAATAATTATACTAGGCAGCGCTTTATAGGAGTAAACAATAAGAGGCATTGATGGAAGCGAGCGGGGAAATCAAACAATCACAATTAGAAAAATATGCAGTCAAAGTGTTAGTTAGTTAGTAAAAATTGCTAAATTGCAACTGGGCGCGCGTCGCGTTTTACTTTTCCAGCTGCTAAAAATAAAGCGAAACAAATAAATTTACATTTTTAATTGCAATTATCGCTCGCTATTGTTGTAGTTGTCTGCCGCTAGCTCGCCTGCCTGCCTGGCTACTGCTACTGTTTGCCTTTGGCGTTTTAAACAATTAAGATGATTTATTAGCAGCGCATTTTTATGAGACGCAGTACAAAAGAAATGGAAATTAAATGGAAATTACTCAGATATATTTATGCTTTCTGCGGTGATCGCATACACAAATTGATTTATCGCATATCTTTCTGCCACATAATTACGATCGCGACAGTATTATTCCGGCCCAAGAAATGCAGCAGTTTCGTAACAAGGAAATGATGGCGAGAAAGCTAATTGCCATTTTATGCTGTCACTTGAGAGCGTCGCAGAGCATAAAGATCACAAAATATTTGAATTTGAATGGTTATTAAAAATGTTAATGAAAAAACTCGTAAAAATTTCATAGAGCAAAATTAAAGAGGAAAATCGTAAAAACAAATTTAAACGACTATTGCCTGTCGCGGCGGTTCAAGAGCAGCTCCATTAACGACGAGCTGCCCCACATATGTGTGTGGCTGGGCTAAGGCACGACTAGAAAATGCAGATCCATCACATTGGTACCCGTGTGCCCCGTGAGCACGTGGTAGTCGCCGCCAGCGAGATTCTTGTAGAAGTTGTAGCTGTCGCAGTTCCGCAGCGTCTCGGCCAGTTCGTCGAGCGTGTGATCGCCTAAATAAGACTCTATCACACTGCTGTGTCCAATGGCTCCGGCTGCATCCGTGGGTCCATCGATGCCATCGGTTCCGGCACTGAGGAAGGTGCAATCCCGTATGGCCTCGTCACGATGCAGGGCCTGTGACATCAGCAGAGCCAAGTGTTGACTCCGTCCGCCCAATCCCTGGCCTGTGACCTGGTAAGGGATTAAAAGATATTTACTTTTATTGATTTAACATCTTTATAACAGAAAACTACTTACTTTGATGACTGGCTCTCCGCCAGATATGAGAAACAGTGGTTTCTTACTCGACAAGTGCTCTTGTAGAGCTTGTTTAAAGCCAGGAAAACTCTTCTCTCCGAAGGCATACTTCTCCCTGAGCTGCTGCTCATGTAATCCCTGTTGCTTGGCCTCCTGAATGCCCTGCAGCAGACGCTGATAGTCGCCAGCCACTTGGGCCACATCCCCTTGAACGGAGCAGCTGAGCACACAGGGAACGTAGCCGAGTTTCGCTGCCTCCTCTGCAGCCTTCGTGGTGGCTATCACATTGCTGCCCACGACAAAGACCTTGTGAGGAGGCAGCGCAGGATTCACCTGCTGCTCCGACGACTCGAACACCTTCTGAATCTCCGGCGAGAGCTCCTGCCACACCTGATGCTTCTTGAGGATTTCTGCAGCGGATGTGCCGCTTACAGGCTGTATTGTGGGACCACAGGCTATCAGCTCCAGGGGATCTCCAATGATGTCGCTGAGAACGAAGGTCACAAGGAGACCTGCTTGACCTGCAAATGCGGCCAAGAGGCCACCCTTGATGTCCGAACAGGCGATCCTCACCGCATTGAGCTCCTGGATGCTGGCACCGCGCTTCATCAGCTTGTCCGCAATGGACCGCTTATCCTCCAGCGTTAGGGGAGCCCTGGGCAGGGGCAGCAGAGCGGAACCACCGCCGGAAATGAAAACGAAGAGCACGTCCTCGGAGGTCATCTTCATGGCCAGCTCCTTGATAGCCTGGGCTGCCTTGAGAGCACTCTCATCGGGCAGATTGTTGGCTGCTCCCTCGTAGACACTCAGGCCAGAGGCGACGGGTTGGTGGAACTGCCGGAGCGTATTTACCGGAACACTCAGGACACCGCCCGCCGAATGGTTTCCCAGGTCCTGATGCACCTTGTTGGCCATTCCCAGGACAGCCTTGCCGAATCCCACAATGTGGCAGGTCTTTCCACCGATGTCCTGACCTTCGCCATTTAGTTTCACGCAGATTTCGCTGGGATTCTCACCCGGCGTTGGACGCAGATCGAATCTCTGGGAATCCGCGAATATCTTCTCCGGATGCACGGCGTTCACCGCCTGCACGAAGATCTGACGCACCTGATCCCAGGTCTGTCGCTTGGCCATTATGTAAGATGATGTAGCTGTCGATCACGGCCGATCCTAATCAGCGATGATGTTAATATTCCACTCTTACTTATCATTTTTCAAAACAGCTGTAAGATATAGTATGTAAACAAGAGTGATGCCAGATGGAATTTTTGGGTTTTCTCCTAAAAAATACCAAAATGTTGATCTGGGCACACTAAGTCGCTGGACAGCCAGTGCTGCCCATGTTTTAGACTTCAGCGTCCAGTGATGCCCATGTTTTCGCGTTCAGCAACCAGTGCTGCCCGTAATATATCGGCCAATGCTGCCAATCTTTTCGGGGTCAGCAACCAGTGCTGCCCATGTTTTCGGGGTCAGCATCCAATGCTGCCCATGTTTTCACGTTCAGCACTCATTGCATTCGATTATTTTATTCATAATTTCGATTCTTATCGGACAATCGAATATATTTGCTTCATTTTTCCCCACGACGCGATTTTGGGGAACTTTAATTTCCCCACATGGTGAATATGTTTTATTTGAAAAGGAAGAAAATTATTATTGACTTAATTGAGTTAAAAACTCAATAAAATAAAATATTTTTAAGCGGATTTATTCGAGCTTTAAAAATTCATTCCCTCTAAGATGCCTCCTAGAACGCCGAAAGTTCCTTAAATCTTGGGGTAAACCCCCTGAAGACACTGTTTAGTGATTTTACTTATTTAAAGATGTGTAAAGGGTTTTCTGCTACTTTCTTTAGGCATTAAAATTTATTATATTCCAGATCCAATCTACACACAATATTTTCTACCTAAAAAAATGTTTCCTGTTAAAATTAATAGAAACTGATTATAAATGTTAGTTACCAAATACCTCTCAAAGTTTTACAGCATTAATAAACCTTAAAATTCTTATATAAGTCACAAGTAATTGTTAAATATAGTATTTGCAAGTAAGTTTTACCTCAAGGGTATTCTATTTTCGATCAGAAGTCTGCTTTTTCTTTAAGCTTATTAAAGCTATAGTTATTTGAAAAGCTATTATAATACAAGCGCATAAACTTAGCTACGCAATTTTACACTTCAGTTCACAGCTCGAAGTAGCAGGCATTTGGTCGCGAAACCAAAAAATAGTTGTTAACATTAACACTTTCGATTGAACAAACCAAAAATGTATTAACTCTTCAAATTATTGACTTGAATATTCTAGTGATAAAACGATTGCTTTGATTTTCAAGGGATTATTTAATATAAACCTTTCACTGATACAGAAAAATGTGGAAAAAATTATATGTTTTAATAAATAAATAAATAATATCTGCTTAATGATTAAAGCTTTAAGAGAAAAATATTTTTGTTTTTTTTCTGAAAGAAAAAAAAATACTTTGGTCTCCGTTAATGTGAATTTGTTCAAATTTAATTAAAATTTTGCCTAATGTAAAATTCTTAACTATCTAAATTTTTAATAATTTAAAGTGAGATATTTTCCTAATTAGAGTTGATATTTTTGAGTTCAAATCTTAATTAGGTTTACTTCTTATCTTTCTTTCTTAATTGTTCCTTGTAATAAATTGTATTTTTCATTTTCAAAACATACTCATTGTATAAGAAACGCTACTTAGTTTAGCTAACATTCTTTTTGCTAAAATTTTAATTAACTTCACTATCTGTATAGAAAATCCCTTCAGTGTAACAAATTCCGTGTGTTTCGTAAAAGTTTGTTTGGTTTGCAAATTAAGAACAAAAGAGTAACGCCACACACGTAACGTAATCCGAATTGAAATATGAAATGGCAATTTCATGCCTAACTTTTAAACTATAAAAAATCGGCTTTAATGCGAAAATGAATCTTAATCTTGGCTTTTTGAGTTTTACTTTTATTTGTAAAACACAACCGCCTCGACAACCACGCGAACTTCAACTACTTTCGTTCTCGGGCGAGACACCGATCGAAAGTGACACCGCACCGTGTCCCGCACCTGTGTGGGTGCTTATGTATGCCGCCACCCAATCTTCGCCAGACCGATCGCAGTCCCTGATAGCCACGCTCTGCGCTCCACTTTAAATAGCAGCCGCTCCCGTTGGCCAAAACTCAGTTAACGCACAAGCTTAGAAGTTTATGGGACATGAAGTCGACAACTTGGCTCTCTCTGCTGGGTGAGTGTATCGAAGAACTGTTCGGAAACTATTTCTAATGAATAGGATTTTCTGGAATGGACAGCTCTGGCGTGGAGTGTGGAGGCAAATCCTATACTGGGATTGTTGAATACGGACTGCAAAGTATTAAATGGCCAATGTCCCCATGAAAATATTACCTTCTGGTTGTACTCAAAGTAAGTTTAAAAATGTCTTTCAAATTTAAGATTGTAAATAGCTTAATTTTCCTTTTTTTTCATAGCTCCACCCGAGATAACCCCGTCTTGCTAAATCCTTTAGACCTCAATCCCTGGGACTTTCAGCCGGTGCGCCCCTTAAAGATACTGATCCACGGCTACACCGGACACCGTGACTATTCGCCCAACTCGCACATTCGACCCGTGCTGCTGGATCACGAGGACGTATACGTAATCTCCATTGACTACAAGCCCTTGGCACCCGAACCCTGCTATGTCGGAGCCGTGCAGAATCTCCCGCTGGTCAGCAAGTGTCTGGCCCAGTTGATCAACAACCTGGTGGATCGAAACATAGTTCCGAATGAGAATATCCACCTCATTGGCTTCAGTTTGGGCGGCCAGGTAGCGGGTCAGACGGCCAATTATCTGAAGAGACAGCTGAAAAGAATCACTGGACTGGATCCGGCAAAGCCATTGTTCATCCTGGCAGATAACACGAGGCGACTGGATCCGGGAGATGCGGAGTTCGTGGACGTCATTCATACCAATGTCCTAGGCCGGGGCATGTTGAGTCCCATGGGACATGTGGACTTCTATCCCAACTTCCGCAGCATTGTTCAGCCCGGTTGCCAGGAGGAGAACCCCAAGAGTCCCGGCAGCTGCAGTCACGATCGCGCTCCCCAGTTCTATGCCGAATCCATAAAGTCCACCAGTGGCTTCTGGGGTCGCCAGTGCGCCGGCTGGTTGGCGCATCTGGTTAATCTCTGTCCCACGAGCGGAGAGCAGCAGCTGATGGGCTACAACGTATCACTGGAGGCGAAGGGTTCGTACTTCCTTCAGACGGCAAGCTCAAGTCCCTTTGCTTTGGGCAAACAGGAGGATGTGGACAATAGCCAGACACTGGCACAGTTCAGGCTGATTTCCGAGCTCAACGAGATCGCGGCTGAGTATGAACCGCAGCTACTGGAAGCCTTCCTTGAACTTGACGCCTTGGAAGACGGTGTGAGAAAAAATGAAGGCGATCTGGACAAGCAATTGAACTGGATTGATCGGGAGGAGGATGAGCCCTTGGCTAGAGCCCAGTTATGAAAGGATAAGGGAAAGAATTTAATATTTATTTAGAAAAAAATTTATACAAGCGAAATACTATAAAGATATTTTAATTGAAAAATAAATTAAATACAATTTTATAGCAAATTGGTACTTAAAATATTAATGTTCATTAAGTTATTTTGTATTTGGGAGAAAATTCAAATCGACTTTATTCCTTGGACATGGATACATGATTGAAGTAATACTAAATCGTTTTTAATAAAAAAGATAAATTC
The DNA here is from genome assembly GCA_008042575.1 of Drosophila watanabei. Lineage (NCBI taxonomy): Eukaryota > Metazoa > Arthropoda > Insecta > Diptera > Drosophilidae > Drosophila > Drosophila watanabei. The sequence goes on along the minus strand of VNJS01010529.1, from coordinate 590,802 downwards.
CGGGACATTCCTTTATTACAAAAATAAATAAATGCAAAAAACACAACACACAAACTTCCGCGTTATTAGTAAATAATGTTACCACAGAGTGACATGAGTTTACCCCGCATTTAAATTATTCTTTTTCATTATTATTATGGTGTAACCTTCCTCTTCCATATGCAAATTTGTCATTCTCTTGCGCTCTAACGTAAATATTTTCATTGCCAGTTTCTAGCGCCTAGGCCCACCCGCAGCGACCTTGACCCACTGCCTCCCCCGCCGGCAACCTTGACTCTTTTATCACCAGCCAGTGTGTGTGTCTTTATATGGGCCCTCATTTTGCATGCCATTTTTAATGTTGAACAGTGCAAATTTAATAGAATGGGTGTTAGAACGCTAGCTTAGAGCAGTTTGGGCCTTAGTCATGAGCGAATATCACACGGCGATCCTTCTCCTCCTCCTGATAATCTCCAGTTTCTGCAAAGGAGAGAAGCAGCTGCGCGGTTGGCTGCCCGAGTTTTGTGTCTTTGCCGAGCACGAGTGTCCCAATTCGCGGATTACCTTCTGGCTTTATACCAAGTGAGTGCTGGTAAATCAGGAAAAATAGTCTAAAAAATAATCTCTCTGTTCTCTTCCAGTCAAACTCGCAATGATCCTGTGCAATTGGATCCATTAAATCCTCGACCAGAACTCTTCGAGCCTCGACTGCCGCTAAAGATACTCATACATGGCTTCATAGGTAACAGGAGTCTGACGCCCAATCTGGAAGTGAGGGATGTGCTGCTCCAGACCCAGCCCGTCAATGTGATCTCCGTGGATTACGAGACATTGGTTCGATGGCCCTGCTACTTTCCCTGGGCCATTAATAACGCCCCCATTGTGTCCGAGTGTCTGGCCCAGATGATAAACAATCTCCTCTCCTCCGGCATCTACAGGCGAGAGGAGATCCATCTGATTGGCTTCAGTTTGGGCGCCCAGGTGGCTGGCATGGTGGCCAACTACGTGAGCCAGCCACTGGCCAGGATTACGGGTCTGGATCCGGCGGGTCCGGGTTTCATGACCCAGTTCTCGCTCCAACAAAAGCTTGATGCCAGCGATGCAGATTTCGTGGACGTCATCCACACCGATCCGTTCTTCTTCTCCATGCTGCCGCCGATGGGTCACGCCGATTTCTATCCGAATCTCGACCAGCTCAACCAGCGAGGCTGCAGCTATATCAGTAACTGGAGGTTTTTCAACTGCAATCATTATAGGGCGGCGGTCTACTATGGAGAATCCATTGTCTCCAGAACGGGATTCTGGGCGCAGCAGTGCGGCGGCTGGTTCGATTTCTTCACGCAGCGTTGCAGTCATTATTCGAATATGCCCAACTCCCAGATGGGTTATTTTGTCTCAGAGGAGTATGAAGTTGTTTGAATAATGCTAAACATAATACAAGATTTTATTTTATATATTTTCAGTGCCGCGGGATCGTACTTCCTGAGCACCCACGAAGTTTCGCCCTTTGCCAAAGGACCGCTCATTGGTATCGAAATGGATATAGCTGAATATCGCAGAGTTTTGAACTCGACAATTAATTGAGATTAATTTTGTTAAATTTGTTAATATTTTTTACAACTTTTCTATGAAATTAATGTGTATATGTTAGCTTAAAACTTAAAACAAAGAAAATTAAGTCTCAAGATTAACTAATTTTAACTAAAAACTTGTTTATACAACTATTTAAAGTATGTAAAAATTATGTTTCCTATTAAATCTTTTCCATCATAGAAAAGCTAAAGAAAAATATCAAGCTGAAATAGTTTTTACTTATTTAATTATCTATTCAAAAAATTATGTTTTATTTTTTATTTTATTAATAATTTAGTTATATTTTTAATTAAATTTTAATGGTATTTAAATACCAAAACAAACCGAAAGCTTCCAACGCTAAGCGAGCTTACATTACCCTTCGAATGAGCTTTTCGTGAGCACGAAAAAAACGAAAGACTCAAGACACGAACTCGGTCGTCAGTTGCTCGCCAGAGCGCCATCCCAGCGCACGTGTCCGCAGAGTTCGTGGTGGAGAAAGCCGCCCAGATCGAATCTCCTCGAGAGACGGCGCGCGGTCCCGCAAAAAACAAAAAAAAATTTAAAAGAAGTGTGGTAAAATATAAAAAGCGAATCAATTTGAGGCAGCCGGAATTATGCCTCGCCAGCTTTGTCGTCGTCTTGCTGTGCACTGAAATCGAAATCGAGTCCAATGACCAGCTCTCGAGCTGGTGCCTAAGCAAGAGTTTTGCACTTTAAGCCCCAAGCGTTGCCGGTCAACGAGCAGGCCTTGACCCAAAGCCAAAGCCAAGAAGAGTTATAGCCCAGTTATATAAGCAGCACTTTCGATTGCAATTAAAACTGAAAGCACCGTGAATTTGCAAAAAGTAATAATAAAAAAAAAGAAAACAAATAGTAATAATATGTGGCTCGAGTGTGTGAAGAGACCGCGTTGTGCATCTTTTTGGCTGCAGCTGCTTTGCTGGAGTCTTGCCCTGTCCCGCCTGGAATTCGCCGGTTCGTATACATGTGTCGTGTGCTAAAAGAAACTCTGCGGGCTTAAGGAATGTCCAATGCTCGAGCGAGATAAATTTAAGTTAAACTTTTACTTTCGCCCTGTGGTTTGCCGTTTGGCACCTTTATTTTTTTGGCCAAGAGCCGCCATGCCTTTCTTTTGGCCCTGTCATTGTTGCGCCAGTTGTTGTCGTTGTCGTTGCTGTTTATGTTTCTGTTTCTGTTGACATTTCAAATTGACGTCGGCATAAATTTCAGTTTTAACTAGTTGCACAATACATTTAGCCAGCGAGCAGCTTGCTTTTCCCTTCCGTGGAGCCATCCAATTGTGACCTTGCCTCATATTATTGGTCAACAACAATAATAAATATCACCGAGAGCATCTCTCCGAATGTTGCACCTACAAGTACACACAAGACTTGATTGTTATTGGATATTTTTAGTTAGTAGTGGCTCATCCATCCCACACACTTATGAAGAGCTGCTAAAATACTGCCTTGTCACGGCGCGACTTTTGTAATCTCTCGCGCCTCGTTAATTAATTGGCCCCCACTACCGTTTTGAGTTTGTTTTTATTGTTCCCCTCTTCTTTGGCGCTCTGGAATCGCTCATAATTCGGGTCTTATTTTAATACTCATATTTATGGATGTGCCCCTGTACCTTGACACTCTTCGCAGGTGTGTTTGTTTCGCAGCTCTTGCGATATTTACTGCCAGGCATTGTGTTGTTGTTGCTACTGCTGCCGATGAAGGTGTCATCGGCTAATGGGGCGTATGCGCGATGCCGGCGTGCGTGTCACGGACCCACCCGGTTTCGGAGGGCCAGGGACAGGTCCATGGTCAGCGGCTTAAGGCTTTTGGAATATAGAATTAAGGGTTCAAGCGAGGGCTATAATTAAACACGCTTGCAGGTTAATGATCCCAGCGAAACCTTAGCAATTATGGCCGCAAAAACTGGGCCAACAATCTAATGAACTTGAAGCCAAGAAATACCATATAATAGCCACAAATTAAGCAATTTAATAAGAATTTTGTGAACACAAGACAAAGCCTTGAAGCTAAGACTCTAATCTCTACTTCGATTTATATCCGCAGTCAATTGGCCAATAATCTCCATGTAAAAGCCAGAGACAACAATGTCCATGACTCATGACAAACAATTCGGAGCTATAAACAAAAAACACAAAAACCCATAAACAAGCTAACAAACAAACCCAAAAAAGCGAAGAAAAAGCGAACCAACCCAAAATCATCTTTCACTTAGCAGCCGATGAGTATCTCGTATTTATTTTGGTTTTACTTCGTCGTGGCCAACGTCTAATTTCGTTTCTCTCCTTCCGCATTCGACGGCTTCCGTTTCGGGCCTGATTTGTGTTAGTTGGGCAGAGTTTTCCCCCCGCAACTGCAATTTCCCAAACGCCATTTGCCCGCCAAAAAAATAAATATATATAAACAAACTGGAGGAAAGGCATTTAATTGGCATGCGTAATGCCCGAAAGAAAATGAGAAAACAGAAAAGAAGCAGGGAGGGGAGTTAGTTCACTTTTTTTCGGCTTACATAAGACAATTGTGATTGTGAAAAACAAATGAAAACAGAAAAGCTGAAACAATTGAGGCATGACCATTGCTAATTGAAGAGTGGTTAGCGGTTACTAAACGCTGATTTTGTGGGGGAGTGTACATTATGTTGGCCTGCTGCCTGCTGCCTCTGTGTCTGATGTAAAAATACGCTCGTTGCATGATTAATTCGTCCAGCTGCTGCTGGGTCTGCCGATTTTCTGAATGACAACATATCAGCCCGCAAGCGCAGTGTGTCTTTGGGATATAAATGTAGGCCCTATAAGGCAATAGCTACTCATATCTGCGAATATTTCCCGTGACCAACCAACCGACAAGAGTCTGCATCTGCAACAGTTTTCCCATACCGGTTGCATGACTCCGGCTCGCGGTTATCGCCCAAAGTTCGAGTACGAGTTCGAGTACGAGCAGCACTCCAAGTGGATTTGAAGTGGGCCACTTTGCGGTTGGTAATTGGTAGTAGGTAGTAGTTGGCATTTGGCGCCACCAGCTGAGCCAGCCTGAAGGCCGATTCTCTTGGCTTTCAGTTAGATTTTTAATTTGCCAATTAGGATTCAAAGCGCATTCCGGCGGCTTCTTACGCATGCGGTGAGCTAACGTTGCTGCTAATGACAAAATAGTGGCTTACAGGTGGAACTAGTTCGTAAACTAGGCTTTAAGTCGTGAAATTCAATTAAAAGTTTGTTTTAAGATATTTATTTATATTAAGAAATACGGTTTTTTGTTTGCTTAACGTTAAGTAAAGAAAGGAAACTAGGAGAAACCTTAGCAAGTTGACTATAATACCTCTTTTTGTTTTTTTATAAATTCATTTAAGCGTTATATAAAAAATACCTTTTAGATCTTAAGTGATAAATAAAAAACAAAAGAAACGGGCAGAGATTATAAATTTTACTGAAGATGAAATATTTTCTAGTTGTTATTTAATCTATTTGGTTTAAGAAGACTATTCAAACAATAACTGTTATTTTTCAAACCGTCATTACAATCTTACATTATAGTTCAAGTTAAAATAACAAGACAATATCTTAATGCAAAACCTAACCGGCAGAACCGCCTTTGCAAAACTAACTCCGCACAAATGCGAACCACTCGACGCACATCTGTTCCCAGCCAACGAGCTTCGAGTGTCGGATAAGCCGATCTCGAATGGGTTTTCCTCGTGAATCAGCGAATAAATTACGCATATTCATTCCGCATCCAGTTGTGTGGCTGCCAGCTCCAGTTATATCATGAGCAGCACGTTTTGTCAAAAATAACAACAACAACAAAAAAAAAATAAAGCCAGCAAACAACAAACAAAGAGCGTCACTTCCGTTTTTGGCGCTACTTTTACTTTCTGCAGCAGCGGCAAGCCGCATTGGTGCTGCAACAGCCGCAGCCACACATATTGCCACTGCAACAGCAACAGCAATCTCATGACATTTGCAGCGTGCCAAATTGCAGGCATTCAATGTCGCTGCCAGCGGCTTATGCAATTAAATGTAATATCAGAGAGCGAAACTAGTTTGTCAACTCGAGTTGCATGTCTTGTAAACCGAATCTTACATCCGAATCTCCTACACAAAAATTTGAGCAAGACTCTATATGATCTATAAACTAATTCTTTATATTTATATAGCTTTATTTTTAAGAAAGTCTCTTCATCTGTTTGGTCCCTAACAATAGTTTATTATTCATTCGTCATAGTAAAGAGTTTTATAATATTCTCTAATAATCACAAATAAATAGAAATAATGTGCAAATACAAAATGTAACTTAAATTTATTCCTTATTTTTTCTATACAACATTTTTCCCTGTGCACCTCCCCACAGCTGCCCAAAATGCGGGAGTTGTTGCCGCCGCGGTGGCGGCTGGCCAAAACCAGACGCAGGTCTATGTGACGGAATCTTGTCTGCAGAAGCCGTACCGCTGTCCGCACCCAAAGATCCAGTTCTACCTGTACACGCGGCGCACTCAGGAACAGCCGGAGTTCATAGATGTCCTGGACGCCAACGCCCTGTACTACACGCACTTTAATCCGCGGCATCCCACCAAGATCATCATCCATGGCTTTGGCGGCGGCAGAACACTGAGTCCCAGTCCGGATCTAAGAGAAGCTTACTTCAGTGTCGGCGAGTACAACATTATTATCGTGGACTATGCCGATGCGGTCAAAGAGCCTTGCCTCAGCCAGATGGACTGGGCTCCAAGATTTGGTAGTCTGTGCATCTCCCAGCTGGTTAAGTACCTTGCCCGACATCCGCGGGGCGTCCAGCCGGATGATTTGCATTTCATTGGGTACAGTGTAGGTGCTCACATCGCCGGACTGGTGGCCAACTATTTGAAGCCCGAGGAAGGCAAACTTGGCAGGATCACGGCCCTGGATCCAACGATATTCTTCTATGCAGGCGCCAATAACTCTCGTGATCTGGACACCACCGATGCTCACTTTGTGGATGTGTTGCATACAGGAGCTGGGATCTTGGGACAGTGGCACTCCAGTGGCCATGCGGATTTCTATGTCAATGGCGGCACCAGGCAGCCCGCCTGTGTGGGATCAGCGACCTTATTCCGTGAGTTTAAGTGGGGATTTGCTTGACAAAAATAATATTAATTGTAAATTAACCCCCAGAGACCTTGGCCTGTGATCACACAAAGGTCACACCGTACTTCATCGAGTCCATAACCACGACGCGGGGCTTCTATGCGGGTCCTTGTCCCAACTTGTTCACCTACCTGATAGGCTGGTGTGAGCCCAAGGACTCGGAGTATGTGCTGATGGGCGAGCACTGTTCGCACAAGTAAGTGGTTTAATATTATAAATAGATTTAGATTATTTAATTTTAAATCTCTCTATAATCCTGACAGAGCTCGAGGGAACTACTACGTGACCACCAATGCCAAAGCGCCCTTTGCCCGCGGCTTTCCGGGCAAGGGGCGGTCCAATGGGGAGTACCAGGGAGTGCGGAGATAATGCTGAGCTCTATAATCCATTAGATCGCTTTTGTTCATTAGGGCAGGCAGTTTTCCTAATCTCTGATTTTATTTGATTTTTTTCAAATATCTTTGGCTGAACGCCTGCAATTCTGCATTCATTTTTTACACCGTAGCACTCATGTGATTTTAGCTTGTTTCCTAATTGTGTAAACCGATTATTTGATACCTATTTATTTCATATTTTTGTTGCTAGTTCTAACTGCCGCCATTGTAGTTCCGGGACTCGTACAAATTACACGTTAAAGATCTAATCATTAAGTTTGTAGGCTGAAAAATTGTGTTGAGAAATAAAAACGAAACGCATTCGCATATTTTGGCATAATTTTTAACATGTTCGTTTTATTGAATTCCAAATACATTTCTTTAGGTATAATTTTGTTCTGTTTTAATTATGATCTGTAATTATGGTAATTCGTATAGTTCAGACCTCGTGAATGGGTTTCAGTTCCATCGTATTTCGGTTAACCAAATGGAAATTACATGTGTGGCCAATTATATATATTATCAAGCTGTATGTTAAAATGAATAGTTATTTTTTCGCTTTCGTTAACTTTATTCTTATTTTTCGTTTGGTTTTTAATGAGCATACACTGAAATACACAAGTATATTTTAATTAATTTGGTTTAACTACCATACAAATAATACAACATGGGCGGGTGTTGCCAGAAAAGGGATCTCGATTCGCTTCGTGTGTTTTTTATGTTTAATTTTAATTTAATTTTGATTTAATGTTTAATATTTTGTATACAGAACTCTCAGTAAACACAAAGAATATTTTGTCACTAGATATATATACACAGTTCAAGTACTCGATTGTTGGTTACAGTCACTACACTCGATTTACTTAACCATCGGATACAGTTCCCTCTCTGCGGCTCGCTGAAGAATGGTTTTACCTTATGAATTGAGTATTTATCTGAGTTATATATTAATAGCGATTTATACTGTTAACGGCATAATGACCTTGTGCGCCTATATTTCCGGATGAATGTGCCTGGTTACCTAGCGGATTTATGGGTTTAATGGGTGTTTATGTTTGGCTAGTCGTTAAAATACCCTAGATATAACCCGTTTTCATGGTTTAACAGTATTATGGGTGCGACTGTGTAGTTTTTAGCTATGCAGTTGGTTAAATTTGGCATTATGTACACTTAAATTACTCACAAAAGCATTTAATGATGGCATTCGGCTACTAGATGCATAAAAATACTTATTTACAGTGCGTCGCGTAAGTAGCAAGCAAAAGACCTAACCGTGGCTTTCTGGTTAACATATGTCTATATGTCATTATTGTCCACACAGCCCCGAGAGCTTGAGTATCTCTCAAAAAACAAAAAACAAAACACAAAATATAGTTAATTTGGGTGAGTTCGTGGCAGGTGAGAGTCTCGTAGGTGTTCGTCTCTCCTGTAAGAATCTCGAGTTAAAAAGATTAACAGTACCTATGACTTTATGTACAGAATGGATTTCTTTACTATGCTAATATTACACATACGCCCCAGTGGCCAACATTTTGTTTGAATTGCCCGCAAGTGACGTTATTCGCTCAAAACTTTCGCCTAAAATCAAACTGATAAAACACAAATGTAACTAATAGGTACGAGACCATTTTAATTAACTTTTTAGAAGCTTATTCCATCTAGGTATTGTCGCTTTCACAAGCAGTGTCAAGTGTTAAGTCTGCCAGGGAAATGGAAATGCCTTTCCGCAGAGTATAACATTTAAAATTGTAATAATTATTCGCTATTTGTTTCAATTATTTAAAGTAGCTAGTCGAGTATTTTGCGTAAGTATTTATTCGCTGCGCTGTACAAATTACGGTATAAGAATTGACTCTTTTAGTTAGAAAATTTTCACACTTTTAATACATAGTGATTTAGTTGTGAATAATTTATATTACCATTAAATAGTTATCTATAATTAAATATAGTTTATATAGTTTAATATCTTGCGATAATATACACACGATTAGAATTATTAAAAGTAAGTGCGTCTAAGTGCGTGTTTTGTGGCAGTAATTGAATTTTTAAATAATAAGTAAAACTAAATTATAAATATATATAAATGTGCAATAATCAGTGCAATTAAACAAGTGCTAAATGTGCATTTAAAAGTTAAATTTGTGCTCTTGAAACAAGGTGTGGTGCAATATTGAAAATATAAATAAGAAATAAATTAAATTATATCCTTTAGAATGTAAAATAATAATTGCTCAATTTATTTACAATCTACTGAATACTTTTGATAAATTTAATCATTTAGAGAGATTTAAATAGTGCTAATATTGTATGTTATATTAATTAATAGATATTTTATTTGAGTTTCACGAAAGGAACACATTGAAAGGCTTAAAAGATTGAAAGGAAATAACTTTTCATCGAAGTGAAACTCAAATTTAATATTATAGATGGTTATAAAGTAATTTTAAATTTTAAAGCCAGTAGAAGTTATTTAAAAAGATTTTAAAATATTAAATTTGAGAAAATCTTTAAAATTCAGTTGAAAAAAACATGCAAAACTGGCCTTAAAACATCAAAAAACTGAAACCCATTTGTATAATTTATATAATTTATTTACTGCCTATTAAGTTGAGAGCATATGAAGACCAAGTCTGAGGTTATATATGCGCCTATCACTATCTACTTAAGTGTTATGATTTTAGTACCTACATCATGCCTTGCTCATGCATAAGAGCTTACCATATACATGGGGTGCTGTTTAAGAAGTTCGGTGAGACAAAAACAAAACTTAAAATTCAACGGGAATGGGGTATTATGTATATTCGATTAGCTAGTACTTGTTTTTTATGGTTATCATTCGTGGCGAACATCAACAATTGCTTAGGTTTGATTAAAATGTTCTCGTGCTTATGTGCAATAATTCTTTACACAGAAGATAATATCGTCAACGGTAATAAAACTTGCAGCCTGCACTGGCTAACTGCAGAGTTAACAACAATCTTTGGCTATATGTATATATAATTCTGCATACACCCTTTATACGTATATATTGAGTTAAATATAAGTATTACTTTCTTTGAGACGTGGTGCGTGTCTGGATTATGTGTGGTTTATGATATACACATGTGTCGAATATGTTGAATATATGTTATATTCCAGTAATTTCCCTTTCTTGTGTTTGCTATGCATTTTGGTTTCTTTCTTGTTTTCTTTGTGGAGCTTGTAAATAGAAATTCGCGGAAGCGACGCCCTGAACTATGCTACTATTTAGTGCGTCTGTGTGGTTGTGGTTGGTAATGGTATTGCCAACGGTATTGCTGTCTCTGCATATGTAGTTTCTCTGTTAGGTACATAGTTTCATTGTGTTAGTGTGGCATGTGGAACTCATTCATCATTCACTGAAAATTCATTACTCTTTAGTTATATTCGGCTATTTACAGGGATGCCCAGTCAGAGCACCTTTTTAGGACTCTCTTAATTCGTTTAGATTTGAGAACTATAAAGGTCCATGACTGGCCATTCCTGACTAAGAAACTGCTGGACTTGAGGTCTTTGATCTTTTTAATTAGAATATAATTTTAAATGTTAAACATATATTTATCAACGGCAAAGAGTTTATCAATGGTAACTAACACACTTTCAGACCAAAGCCTCAGGTCCAACAATTTCTATCTATTTCATTTATATATTACTCTTTAGTCATATCTTTTCTGCAAGAAAGTCTCGCTTAAGGATCAAACTCATCAAGGAGAGAAAGTGAGTTGGTAAAAACTTTAACGGCACACCAAGAATAAACAATAAACTTGTAACGACTTCCAGCCATAACTAAAAGCTATGATATATATGGTTTTCAAGAGTGAGGCCCTTACTGCTGCTGCTGGTATCCTTGAGGATCGTAGGACGGCATTTGTCCCCCAGAGACATCCTGCGTGTACCCGTACGTATTGGACACATCCCCGTACGAGGGCGGGGCATCCTCCTCGGCAATGGGTGCACTGGCTCCAGCCATGGCAAACGGATTGTTGGCCACATGTCCAGTAGCGCCATAACTAATGGCACTCGAGTGCTGCATCTGGCTTTGCTCAGTGTACTCGGGAGCGCCCTAAGATTTGGAATTATTATTGATATTTAAAATATATTACAAAGAAAATTATAATTATATAATTTTATGTAAAGTAACTTATAGTTCGTTTCACTTACAAATGAAGTCTCCTTCATGTAGTTGCCCAACATGCCCGCTTGACTAGGATCCGTGTTGGTTATGGCTCCAGCCGGTGGCGCCCACACCTGCTGCTCCTCAGCCGGTGGCTCAGCCCAAGGCTGCAGTTCGCCAGAGGCGAAGATACCATAGAAAGTGCAGCCAATGAGATGAACACAGGCGGCCAGGGTGAACACGGTGGTCCAGCAGCCAGTGGGCTACAGATAAATATTAAATAAAATATATTATATATATTTATATTATAAGTTTACTAAATTCCTCTCCTAGAACCTTCTTTAAATTAAGGTTGAAACATATAAACGCAAGATTTCTTACTACTTACATTGGCCTGAATGAGTCCATCTAAAGCGTACGGCACTATGATGCCGGCCAGCGTGCCAATGCCGTTCGAGAGACCCATCAAGATACTGGCATATCGAGGAGCAATGTCCAGGTGATTGACATTATAACCCGAAATAGCAAAGCCGCTGAAGGCCACGCCGCAGGTCAAGGCAAACATGGCGCCCGTCTGGAGAAAATAGAAGCCAATAAAAATCCTGAAATAACTCAAAACTGAACCCAAACACTCACCGCCGTTGAGGAGTGGGCCACGAATAGGAAAAACAGGCCCTCCATTCCGAAGCCGCCGCAGTTGAAGAGCTTCCTTACATTCGTGGTGGACAGGATGCCGTTCTTTCGCAGATGATCCGCCAGCATGCCGCCGAAGGGAACTATCGTGGTCATGATCAAATGTGGCAGCGAGCCCACAAAGCCCGCCTCCTCCACCTTGAAGCCGAACTTGTGCTTGAGGAACGAGGACTGGAACAGCACCAGGAGATAGAAGTTCCAGGAGCGGCAGAAGTTGGCCACGATGATGGCATAGACCGGCATCGAGCGCATCATCTCCCGCCAAGGAGTTGTCTTTAGCGACGGCATCGATGGGTGAGCCGACTCTCCCAGCGACTTCTCGATGTACTTCAGCTCAGGTATACTGATCGCCGGATGCTTGCGCGGATTCTCGAAGCACAACCAAATCCAGAACATGTACCATATAATGCCGAACACACCGTACGCGTAGAAGGGCGCCTGGTAGCCCACGGCATCCGCTAGGAGGCCGGAGAGCGGAAGGCCCACCACCACGCCGGCATAGGAACCGGAAAAGGCCAAGGTGGCCAGACGAGAGCGCTCCATTGGAGGTGCCCAGAAGCGCCAGATACCGTGACAGGCGGGATACGTAACGCCCTGTGAGAATAAATTAAGATTCAAATTATTCAAGATTATAAGTTCTGCTTGAAGAAATCTTTTTTTTTCAAAGATAATATCGACGATAATATTTTTATCTCATTTTTTATAAACTTAAAATTAGAGAAATGGCTTAATAGTGTCTTTTTGTGGTTATTCTAAAGATGAATTCTTATCCTGAAACCTCTTTTTAAACATCACATATGTGAATTTATCTAGCTTATTCCTTGCTCCAAAAACCTTTTCAAATTTCAAGTGGTTTCTAATATTTGCGCAAAAAAAGACACACAAAGAAACTTTCTGTTTTCCCCAAGAAAAATGACAAACTCCCCGCCCAGTCCAAACAACACAAAGAAATCGCATTAAAATAAATGCTTTTGTTATTTTTCCTCTGCCTTCCGCAGAGCCCCACCCTTTGAGGGCTTAGGACATGTTTCCATTTCACATATTTGCTTTATCATAAAGCAAAATCTAGACCCCATCCTCATCCCTAGCTCCTGGTAACCCTCCCTTTTCGTTTCGCAACATCACGCAGCCGTAATCCCTGGCTTTGATCTGTGGCGAAATCGAATTCGGTTAGCTGGTTGGTTCTGGTTACATACGTACCTCGAAGAGTCCTTGCAGGACGCGCACGCAAATCACCACATGTCCGTGCATCAGGGTCATGGCGAAGGGAACGAAGAGATGCAGTGTGGCGGAGCTGACGATGGACAGGCCGAAGATCTTGTTGGCCGGGAACTTGGAGGCGATGAAGCCGCCGGGAATCTGCGTCACCAGGTAGCCCCAGAAGAAGGACGAGTCCACATGGCTCTCCACGGCAACAGTCCAGTTCATGAATACCGTCTGAAAATATAACCGGAAACGCCATTAGGGGGTGAGTGTTGAGCTCAGCAATCATTAAGCACTGCCGCAGGCCTTTATTAACGAGCGTCAAGGCGGATGACATACACAATGCTCTCAGTTTCAAATGGATTTCTATTTTATGCGCTGCGGGGGCGTGGCCCTTGTGTGTGTGACTTTTGAGTGATGCCCACACACACTCGCCCTAATTGACAAGAGTGCTGCTGGCTTCTCGCCAAACGAGGCGAATTTGATGGCCCCCCACGCTATGACATGAATTTCTGCTCATTTATTGTCGTCAATTTGATCAATTTAAAAAGTGGTCTTAGCAGACGTGCAGAGGGTTTAAAGGGAACAAGTGACAATTATTTTAACAAAATTATTTAAATCAACTTGCAAGGAAATTGCAACAAATGTTAGCAGAAAAGGATATCGTATTACTCTAACATTTTGTATAAAAGAATCGAATATAAAAGAACACATATATACAAAGCTTTAACTTCACTTCTAACTTGAAAGAGTTTTGCTTCGATTTATTCCAAAAATCAAACACACAAACCGATAACTGAAGAGCTCATCCTTATTCATCTTCACAGAATTTACAAGTACATATTTCATTTTTACAGGACTTAATTAAAAGTCTCTAAAAAACTAACTTAACTTAGCGGAAAAGTGAACTCCAGCTAAGAACATCGATTCATTATTTTTATTTGAATATTTAATGATACTAAAATATACTCCTATTTAGGGCCAGAATTATTATTAAATTAAAAGAGAACCACTCACCCCGTTGTGCTCGCCTTTGAGCTTGGCGGCGGACATGTTGCAACGCATGCCAAAGGCGATCATGAAGCCCACGCAGGCCATGGTGGCGATAGTGTAGCGGGCCGGCATGCAAGGACACTCCGCCTTGCAGTACTTGTCGATTTTGCGCAGCGGTGGACGCTCGATCTCCTCAAAGGAAGCGGGCGAGTCCGGCCGGTCGTCGTCGTCGTCGTAGGCATGGCCGCCGCCCGGACCGCGTCCTTCACGGTCGCCACCCTCCATCTCCTCGTAGCCGCCATGGCCGCCGTGATAGCTCTGCGATATCTCGAACTTCTCCATGTTGGGCTTCAGGCTGAAAGGGGAGAATGTATCATATATATTTATAGAGTTTCTTCAAGTAGAATTCCCTCTTGTAAATGAAAAATTTTTATCCAAAAACAATTGCCTCTGAGGACATAACTCATGCCAATTAGAGCGCTGGCAGGTCAAATCAACAGGTCAACGAGAGGGCGTGAAAACACAAATATTTTCGGCTTGTTAGCAGCAACAGCTGCCAGCCTAGACCGTCACCACCCCAAAAAATGCAAGGTGGTTGCTGTTGTTTTTCCCATGGCCAAGGTCCCCAAGGAATTGTGGTGACTTGAGGGTAGGAAATGCCACACAGAACTTGCCTGCCCCTGTGGCTGGGAATATAAAATTCAATTTTATTAAGTGCTGATAGCATTGCCAGGGGTATTTAGAGTTGATTGGAGCAGGTAAGGATCTTAAATCGCATTTCCAGATTTGATTTCCGAGGCAAACAGGTGCCTCAGCCAGTTTAAACACAGTTAAAAGACCTTGTCGCCGGCTGATTGATGGATGTGTGCCCTGGCTGATATCGGGGGTGGTGACCTACCCACTCCAGTGCTATCCATTAACCCGGGATAAGTGACACATCTCATCGCTGATAGCCCCTCCATTGGCATTTTTCTTCATAAATATCCAGACAAAGTCCCCCTAAGTACGCAATACAAACTAATAAGCGGCAGCCACCAGCCGAAAACAAGCCACTACAGTGGATAACTTTGTCGTCGAAGTCGAAGTCGCCGCCTGTCACATAACTCAACTGTCTGCCGCCAAAGCTACCCTTGTCTGGTCACGCAGGAGCCCCTGGAACAATAACGGCGAAAAAGGAGAAGAACCCAGCCACAAGGATCTCCTTGCGTCCTTCGCACATCGTCTCCTGCCTTGACCGACTTTAAGGCTGACGCCAATTTTATGCGGCGATTTTTATATGCCCTTCAAAAGGCAGAGGTTTGCGTAATGTCCGTCATTAGGTTTGCTGTGTGCCAAGAGAGGTTTCGATTACCATTGCAAAGGCATGTTTTAAGACCTTGAAAGTTAAGGTATTTCTTGGAAAATAGCAGAAATCTATGTTAGTTTCTAATAAAAAAAAAAATAATAGATATTGTGAAAGTTAAAGAAGCGATTTATGGTTTTGTATTGAATCTAGAAAGAATATGGTATTCTTATTCTTCACATTAAAAAACCATTTTAAACAAATCGAATAAATAATTCTAAAATGTAACTATCTAACTAAGATAATATATAAAAATTAATAGTGTGTAATGGTATACAATTTAAACGATTTAATATCCATTTTCTGCATGCCTAAAACTATGCTATGAGGCATTTGATTATTTTTATCTATTTTTTAGACTCTTATTTTAGTTAGAGCATCACCTCGTCATCTGTTACCAAAGAAAAAACTCTATTTATGGAAGGGAAGTCCTCGAAAAGAGCCTGCTATTTTTTTGACGTCTCGCCAACTATATTTGGCGCTAAAGTTTTTGGTTTGATTGTCAGTAAAAATGTTGCAGACTTTTTGGCGCCGCATGGATTACAGCTAACTGGCGCCACAAGCCGAAGGATGCGCAGCACTTGCTTTTGACTTTAACGTGGCCCCACAGAACAAAAAAAAGCAGATGTAAATGGGGCAAACCCAGAGAGATATAAAATACTATATGTATTAGTTTATTTGCTCCGACAACGGAGATGCTGCGGCACTTGAGGCGGGCTGGAATGGTAATGGTGGCTGGTGATGGCGGTGGAGCGCCTTGTCAGCGACACGACCGCGTCTTCAATGACAATTCTAATTTCATTTTCACTGGCAAGGATAAAGGAACTGCTTCAGCTGTCGCCCCCGCCGAAGAGGCATTTCAATTTCTTCCCGCCCAAGTGCCACTCGAGGACTTCAGCCGCAGGTCTTCCTGGCAACTGCTCGTAAAAATCAATTTCATTTGCGTGTGCCACTGCAGCAGCCCTTCGTTCCGTTGGCATGCAACACATTCCTTAATGAAAGCGATGTGCCACCTATTGTTCCAATTTCTAATTTGCGCCCAAGGTCCTTGAGAAGTTATAGAGTGTGGGTAGGATTTGTGGCGTTCCCCATGAAATTGCATACCGCTTCCACGCGCGCACACATTCATTGAGTGTTTGCCCAATATGCTTTACTATGAGTACAACTTTATTGATCTCGAGGGCGGCAAAGGTGCCGGAAGCCGGAGTCGAAGTCGAAGTCGAACTCTCCGGACACGTGCTGCCAACGTGCCTGGAATTCCAGAGACATCGGTGAGCTTCGTCGGCATGCCAGCGCGTCCATTGTTACCGGCAGCAGGACTTGGACTGCAACTGGAAGGACCGCGTCCCGGCTCACCTTTAATGACTTGTTAAGCATGCCAATAATTTCACAACTTCCCCGAAACCGACACGTGCCGAAGTTTCCCGACGCCGCGCCGGCTAGTCGCAAGTGCGTATCAATATACATATTTACTGCATTATCCTGGCAATGGCATGGTCAAGTTCATCCAACCACGAACGACGACCAGCCTTGCGTTAAATTAAATTCGCCTATTTTTTTCGTCCGTTGTCACTCTAAAGTCCATTTGATTGCAATCATATTTCATTCTGGGTTTAATGCTCATCGTCATCACGCTACACTTGTCAACAAAAGTGATGTTTTATGACATTATAAAGTCCTGGTCTACTTTTAAATATAACAACCTTAAAGGGAAAAGAAAATCTATTTTAGATTTAAAATCTGTTAATTTCGAATTGTTCAATATTCACAAAACAAAATAAAGTTCGTAGATAATCAATCAAGTTTCTGAGATTTTATTTTTAATTTTGTTTAACTTTTGAATCTTGTTGGTTTTTTATATAAGAAATAGAAACAAACCAATGATAAAAATATTTATTTATAATTTTTGAGAAAGATTTGAACAAAAAACTAGATTCGAAATGTATTAAAGAGCTGTTATTATTCCTCATTCTTAACTTTAAGGCTCGCCTAATTATCAATTTCATATTTTATGTATATTGCAAATATTTCCATTTAAAAATGAATGTTGAAGGAATATATTTCCCAATAAAAACTTTATAACCCAAGACGAAATATTCCCTTTTGATCCAACTAGAAAAACGTTAAACTTCAAGTTTTCTATAACTAAAACCCTGCTGTCTTGTGTTTTATCCTTTGGTTTATGAATATTAGTATCATACTCAGTTCGATTCGATTATCCTGGCACACTCACCCGCCGAACACGCCCGTCGCCTTCTCCTTAAACGCCGTCAGACCCTTCATGGCGATGCTGCGGTGCTGTCCCCGGTTTCCCTCACTCCTGACCCCTTACTGCTGACTCCTCCCTGCGCCTGTCTCCGGATCGCTGCGTCCTCCGCCTGAGTCAGCGTCTGTGTTGTGCTTCGCTGCCTGTTCCGCTGTTATCACTTGTGCGCATAAATGTGTTGTGTTCTGTTGCCTACTTCACGGCGGATTGCCGTGTATATAAGCGTGGCGAATCGGCGGCGGCGGTTAATTCCCGTGAAGCCGGCACAAATTTGATGACTCTATTTTCGGGTTGGCTCGCTCGCTCGGTCGCTCAGCGGGGGCTCTTCACTTGGTCGCCATATAATTTCGCTTTTCGGCCGGAAAGTTGTTGCATTTCCAGTTACAGTGCCTGCAAAAGAGATTTGTACGGGTTATTAATGTGTCCACCGATTTGTGTTCTGTCGCTGATAAGCAAAAGCCCCGCACAATTTCATCATTTTGCACATTTCTTGTAAGCGGCTTATGTTCATAAATTTCCTCGGGGGGATGACGGTGATAGGTTGGGTCTCGGGGAAGTTTTGTGGGGGAAAAGCATTTTGTAAATATTTCTGGCTTTGTTGGCTATTTTGATTGCCTTTTATGCTTCATTTAGTGTGTGTGTCTGAAATTTGAGTCTCACTTTGGTTGGAACTAAGCCCTCATCTGAAGGGTTAGCAAGAGGAGGTCGAGAGTCAGTTGGGGTTATTATGAAAATTGGTATTTTAATTGGATATAAAATGAATTTATTTAAAGTTTATGATTTGTCTATTTAGAGTTAATTTTTATGATTTTAAAGACTATTTTGTTAATCCAATAAATTACTTAAAACCAAACATTAAATGAAATAGTTTGAAAGGCAAATAGTTAAAACTTTTTGTGTAAACATTTCCCATTATTTGTACAAAGAATTTTAATATTGATTGCAAAAAGTTTATTAAATTTAAGCTCATGATATCCGAAAGCCAATATAAATGTCGAATCCTAACCATCAATCTGTTAAAGATATTAAAACCCTTATTAATTACAAAACCGATTTTTTAGCATTAAAAGTTAAAAAGTCCAAGAGATTTGGTGTTGAAACAAAAATCTCTTTTTAAATCTCCCAAAAAGGATTCTGAGATTATGCAATGAACTCTTTGTGGTACTAAACTCTTGGAAAAGTATTTTTGAACATTTTTTATCAAAGATCTGGAAATTTAAGTGATATTTGAAGCACTTAAAAACATATTACACATTCTCGTTGAAAAATTGTCTCCTTATTTTCAATGAAAAATATTCCCACACATTTCTTAATATCCAAAGAATTTTCCATTTAGACTTCTTTCCACCCAAAACGCCAACGCTGTACTTTTGACCTTTGGTCGTTACGCCTACTTACATGCCACACTAAAGTTACGTAATCCATTTTCTCCGATGTGCGCGATTATGTAATCTTCAACAGAGTTTCCGTTAGTTTTCGGACTTAAATTATGTTTCGTTAGGCAACAAAATTCGTTTATGTTATGAATTATTTTGTTGTTGTTGTTGTTGGTTAGGATATCACAAATAAGGTACACAGATAACAGATTATATAGATTGATTAAACACTACGCGATACGCTGGAAGTAGGGCAATAGAAAAAATTGGATTTAAGTAATCAAGGAGGTCATAGAAAAATCTAGTGATTTTAAATCATTTTCTAGCAAACCAAAGAGTATGCAATGGGACATTCTATTTTATTATCAAAGTTTTACAACATAAATTTAGACTTGTTTTTGAGTGAGTTAAAATCACTAGAAAATTCTATGATCCCTGATTATTCAGTTATAATGTTTATAAATTTATTTTATTTTATGGATTTTCCATCTCACATTTTCTGAACAACACACGCCCCGCAAAATAAATATAAAAATAACTTAAACGGAAGTTAAAACTTTTGGGTAAACCAATTAAAAACTTAGAATGTGGGACGACAACATTCAGACAGAGTTTGACCACGAGACCGGCGGCAGGACGACGACGACGACGACTTGGATGGCGATCCGAATCCAACTCTGTCTGAAGACTGTGTGCCAGCCAGGTCGGATTCAGCCGCGATGTGGACCTCAGCCGAGGATCGTTGAGGGACAGGTGGCGAGATGGTTGGAAGGCGACGCCAACGGATACATAAGCGACCGTCTCAGTCGAGGACTATCTGGCATATACATATATATGTGGCTTGGCTTGGGAGTGGGTATGGTTCTGGGAAGTGGGAGGAGCGTGGTATATAGACTGGAATTTTTCTTTTCAAGGGTATTACGCGACAAACCGTCACAAAAACCGTAATTTTACTAATTTTTAAACGGAATTACGCAGTTTTTCGAACCACTCTCGATTAGCACAATATTATTCAGATATTTTCAACTATATTCCAGTATTTATTGATATTTTTCTATATATATATTGTAGCAAGGTTTATACCCGCAGCTCCAGGCTCGCGATTTGGCCTCAGCAAGACAACGCACGAAGTGAAACTAACGGGGCTGGCATTCGCCTTTCTTGTCTGCCCAGATGGATGTCCTGCCGCCGGATTATGCTCCTCCGCAGCATAATCGAGGCATCGATCCCACTCGCACTCGCACTGTGGTGAAAAGCTCTCCGGAGCAAGGATGGCATCGTGCGCAGGCCCGAGAATCCGGACGGGCTGTGCCGGAATGTCCCCTTCGGTCACATTGGTCGAGGGTGGCTGGCAACAGTAGCAAGGCGACCTGGGGGCCGGAGTTGGGGCTCCAGAGCCACCTGGCCGGGCTGGACCAATCAGAGGCCGGGACTCTGATGCCTCCTGCCCTCCCATTCACATAGGTGGACCCCATGGACTCCCTGGGTTGGCATGCGAATCTCAGTCGTGCGTGAAATGCTATTAAATCGTTGCCAGGCCATTTTCTATTGTTTTTCCACAGGCTCAGAGACATTCTCCCGTACATAGAAATGTCAGCCATTTTGAAAATATTCTCTGTCTGCCGGGTGTTGGGGCTCAAAAATAGCTACAAGCTCAAAGTTTAGAAAATGCCACGATTTATGATGAGCATCAACTGTGTACTTGTTTTATTCCCATAAATTAGGCACTTTGATTGATTCGAATTTAACGTGTACATTTTTTTAAATTGGCCAAGAGTTGGGAAGCTAATGTGATTCCAATCTAATGGATTTCCATTTATTTATAATAAATGTTATTCACTTAAAGGAATAGATCTAGTCTTCAGCTTCTCTTTCTCCATTAGTTTTAGTAATTATAATTTACTAAGATACATTTTTAATATCACAAGATGACAATGGTATATGACTGACGATTTTTTATAATTAATTGAAGTATATAGAAAAAGGCATTACAAATAAATATTAGTCCTAATACTTTGCTTATATTTTTGTTAAATATAAGATAAATGGCCAATCCAAATTTTACACATACACATATCTTAGCAAAATATTACAATTTTAAAAAAGTTTCTTAATAAATGTTTTTGCTTTTTTTCTTCTTTATAATATTTTTTACACTTTAATATTTTTATTAAATTTATTTTAAAGAACTTATATTGATTATTACGATTGGTGTATTAAATAAATACCGTAGCTCCTTATATGCATATATCTAAAGGTATATCGGAATACTCCAAAGAATATATTATTATAATAATCATTATTATAATAATCATCCGATTTTTTATTGTCTTGAATTAGATGACTTTAATTCAAAATTTTCCGATTTATTCAAAATATATAGTTTTTGTAGCCTAAAGACCCTAGTAGCTCTGTCTCGTTTTATTGCAATAAGGAATTGTATTCATTATTACAATAAAAATAAATAAAAAAGATTTATTTTCATATTAAAACTTAACAGTTTAGTCGTCTGTTTGGACTCTTTAAAATCCAAACGAATTCCATAGAAAGAATACCATTAAGAATATTTCAAACACAAAGCAGTTGCTCTATTTTTTTATAAGAATTGTTCCAATTATACATTTAATAAGATATCTAATATAATAAAACTCCTAAAAGTGTCCTTGAAACTTATAAGAACATTGGGTTACTTCTTGGCATATGTGCGGCGTTCTCTCTTTATTCTCCTCCCCAAATGCCCACTTAAAGTAGCCAATAATCTTGGTCAACAGTGTGAGCAACTGCCTCGATTCTCAGCCAATTCATAATCCTGAAAAAAGAAACCTACTTCTCCCACAGATCCCAGCTTCCGGTCCAAGCAACCCCCCATTATGGGACTCCCCCTCAGAGGGCCCGGCGACGTTGCTAATACGACGCGTTGGCCTAACCCTCATAAGCATAAAGCAAACAGCCAAACCATTGCAACTCAGCCAAAAGCTATAATAAAGTTGCGGAAGTAAACAGCAAAGCAAAATAAACAAGAAGCACAGGACGAGCAGGAAAAAAACTGAGCTGGGAAATGAAATGAAAATCATCCAAACGGTCGCAAAGGATTTTCGCATTCAGAAAGGATACACAGGAAAGCGCAGACACTGGGGCAGACATTTTCGAAGACAAGACGGCGGCACAACAACCAACAGCAGCCACCACAACACACTCAAGAGAACGATATTAAATTTCGAAAAATGTGCCGATCCACAGAGCGTTTTACTATTTAAACAAAGCGATTAAGGGGAGGCACAGCCAGTGGCTAAAAGCAGTCTCCGCATTGATTGACGTAAATGAAGAATAATCGAATTGCGCCCATAAAACTCTAAACTAAGTGCCGGCGGTGTCAGGCGGCAAGAGTTTCGAGTATCAGACAGTGTACCACAGTGCACAGTGGGGTAATACGAAAAACTTTCTTCAGCTGTAGCCTAGTCTTAAAATAATTTATTTTACAAATTTGCAATTAAAAGTGTAATGATTTATGATAAGACAAACTCATCGTAATGGTTAACATGACTAGCTTGTTTATGATTTATCTTCCAAACCTTTTAAAATCACACCATATTTTTTTTAAGACACTTTTCGCTGATCTTTTTTAAAATTGCTCGAAAATTTCGATTTTCACTCGTAGAAAATATAACAAAAAATGTACATCTCTTAAATTAAAAGCTTAAATGAAGTTGCTTACAACATACAACAAGTATAAAATATTTTTAAAAAATTGTAGAATTATTTCTCTCCATCCGGCTCGAAGGACTAAACTGTAAAGAGAGCAATAAAGAACATTTACGCTGGTTGGGTTTTTGTGAACAACTACATTTATTTTCCAAGTCCTCAGCTTTTAATCAATGAAATGGAAATCTATTTTTAGTCAGTGTTAAATATGCAATATCCTTTCCTAATTTCTCCTAGCACCCACTGTGCCAAAATCAGTGGACACAGCATTTCGCTCGCACTCATAAATCGTCAGCGAAAAAGTGTCAAACTTGAGTTGACAGTCTCCCCCAGACCAGTGTCCCAGCCTGATCCTGGGTTTCGGGAATAGATGTCCTGGCTTCGCTTCCTGTCGCCCGTCAGCGGTAATTAGTGCAGCTTCGGCCGAAAGTCGTCTTCAATTTCATTGCGCCAGCGTAATCATCATTATCCTGTTGGGCCTGTTGTGTCGTCCCTCAAGCCGTATCCCGTTGTCCTCGCCTTTCGCACTAATTACAAAATAACTTTTACAGCATTTTGCGCTGGCTGTGGCATCTTTGTGCTACTTTTTTTCGGGGGATTCCCCGTGGTGTCTATGATGTATGGCTTTTCGTTGGATGATTTACGGTTGAGTTGTGGAAGGAGTAGCTGAGGATAACTGTCAGTGAAGGGTTTCCCAGTGGTTTTAATTACCAGCTGGAGAAGTGACGACTTTAAAAGCGGATGAAATTCAACTCGGAGTCCGTAAAAAGCTGGAAAAAGAGGATTTTCCCAGGAAGCTTCGGGGCGGGAAATTGATGAGCTTCTGTTGATCCAGCAGACTCATGCTGTCAATCCACATGTCCTCCCACTCAATCACAAAACTAAACGCTGTGCTCGTCGATAAGCGTGCCTGCCACATAGGAAGAGTAATAAACCGAATGCTGGGGAGGAGGTCAAAGGTCGGGGGTGTTGCCAGTTGAGGGTGTCTCTGGTCCAAAGAGATTCCTGAGATTTAATATTTATTTTTGTTTGTGTGCAAATAGCTGGAAGCAAAAGAGATATGAAAGAAATTCCGTACATAAAATGGAGAAGAGAAAGTAACCGAGATTTCAATTCAATAAATTTTACTTTAATTTTTAGGGTTTTCTTGAAATTTTGAAAAATTCAATGTGTAATTTTATTAAGCATTTAAATTTATTTGTAAAGATAAATATTTTTTCGACCATCATTTTAGTATGGAAATAGTTTTACTTCATTTATCCAAAATGTAAGAATAGCTTTCCGCTTCATAATTAGCATATGCCTCCACTTAGGGCTCAACCCTTTGTCTGTCCAACAGCAACAATGAAATCCATTAGGGTCATAGACAGAATATTTATTCATTTGAAACACATTTTTCCTTCGCTTGCCGCACAACAATGAGAGCAAAACACAAAAGCCAAAACGCGTCAGTCAGTGCAACTTTATTTCAGGCTAGAATGCACAGGACCCACTCACGCAAGGCCCTCGGAAACTTCCTTCTTTTTATGCATACACTTGAAAAAATGCGAGGCCCTACAACTTTTATAGAGGTTAAAGAAAATAAAATAAAATACTCAGTATGACCTTTAAAATAAGTCCGTTTCCTGCGGTAATCCAAGCATTTTAAAAAGAAAGAATACTAAATAAATTAAAGTATTACCTCAAAATGTAAGATTTTCGTAATAGACAAACTTTATTTTAAAAATGATTCCCTTGAATTACCTGCACATTTAAGCCTCACTTTTTATATCAGTGTAAAGTACGCCGTGGGACAGGCGGTATACCGGAAGCAAATGCTTTTGTCGCCTGGCGTGTGCCGCTCATTGTTGGCGCTTTCGTTTTTTGTGTTTTACCCTTAAAATGCATAAATATAAATGTGAATCTGAGGCCCGAGAATGTCTTGATTAATGTTGGCGTACGTTGGCTTTTACCCCTACCAAGGCTACTACGCCAAGGCACAACCAAGGGTGACCGAGAATGGGCAATAAAAATGTTGTCACACATCATTTAGCAGCAGCGGGCAGTCCCAACTAGTATATTTTTGCTGTTCCAAGCTTTAAATGAGTATTTCAAAATTATTATAAATTTTAAAACATTTCAATTTAACGCTAGACACCTGATACTCGCCGCTTCTTCCCCTATTTAACTCCAGACGTTGCCATTGCCTGCCAGGCATCATAATGAATCTAATCACTTACGCTCGAGTGCATCAATTATGCTGCCATCAAGCATCACGGGGTGGAGGAGGGGCAGGGGCAAACAGCCTGACAAAATGACTTTGCGCCGGATTTTACTCACTCCGGCGGAGTGACAGGCGTGGACGTGGCTTCATGGTGCTTCCAACGACGTCGGGCCCATTGTTAACTGTGAAAATTTGTTTGCAGCGTCATCGCAACAACAAGCTCGTCAAGTTGATAACTTTATGATGCTGCAAAAGGCAGACATACGTATGTATTTATGTGTATATTTATGCAACCCCAAAACTGGCCATGGAAAATGTGCAAATCTCAGCATAACCGGGGTGGTTATATATTAAAAAAGTTCACAAAGAGGCAGTGGAAATTTAGTAGATAACTATATCAAATAATCAAAATAGTTTTTAAAGTATTCCAGATTAAATAAAGAGATTTTATAAAGTTACTTAAACTTTTTGAAAAGGCTTTAAACCTGTAAAAATATATTAAAGTTAAATTTGATACCTTTAATTCCGCATCTTTTTCAACTTAAAGTTCCTTTCAGTTCCCTTGGTCAGCTGTGTGAAGAAACCGCAAAATGTTTGTTTTTGGGCTTCATTAGAAAAATATTAAATTTCCTTGACTCCGTCCAGAGAGTCCTGCCGGAGACACAGGACTTTAATTGCTGTGAATGCGAATACTTAAAAGTTGTTGCGCCTTTTATGCGGTTGCCGTCAAAGCGAAACTCAATTAAGCTGCACTCACCATCCCTCGTAGAGTCAACCCCTGATTTAAAACTGCTGATACGGCGACAAGGACATCAATGAGGAGAGCCTTTTGTCCTTTGGTTGCCCAGCAGTCAGTCACCGAATGCCTTTTCAAAGGCATTTTTAATTGAAATTATCCGATGCTACCTTTTGCAGCTTCTCGTCCTCGTCCTCGCCCTCCTCCCTGAGTTTCCAGCTTAAATTTGCGTTTTTCTGCCTTGTTACCTTGCAGACTCTGATTGACATGTGAGCCAAAGACGAGTCCTGCTGCTGTGAAAGTTCTTCCCTTCCTGGTTCCAACTTGTTTACAGCTTTGTGTGCTAATAGCGGCCCTAAGTCGTCGAACGATACGCCATAAATTCATGTTAATAACGCCGTCTTAAAAGGGGGATCTTAAAGGGGGTTGCTGTCTCAATTTGCAAGACTAGTGTGCACGGAGAAAAATAATTGTAATTACTATGTAAATGATAAGCAAAAGATAAAGCTGAATTAATACCTCAACATATACACCTGTAAGTAATCCTCTATGGCTTTAAAATCTATCAAATTTATTTTATTTTATATTTTAAATAGCAGACAAAACAACTCCCTTTATTTCTGTGTAAGATCCTTCTCAAAGAAAGGGAGATTTCAAACTCAAAGACATTTAAGTGGATTAAGCGACTTTCATGTTGTGTCCTCAGTCTTTGGGACATCAACCCAAATGAACGACGACAGTGAAACAATTCATGAGGCACGCCCGGTGCAAAGGACTTGAGCACGGCGAACGGCAAACGGCGAACGGCAGGATATAACATAAAAACCCGCAATATGCCTTGCCAGTTGCCACTCGAAATATGCAAATATAGTCCTTGTGCGTAAGCGTGGTGGGCGTGGCTGCAGGGGCGTTGCAACAGCAACAGCAGCAGCAGCAGCAGCATCAGCAGCAAACAATGAAAGTAAATGCCAAAACATTTTATTGATTATCAGGCAAAAGGGAAGCTTAAACAGCACAGAGGACAGTGGTTAAAGGTTTTATATTTATTGAAGTATATAAAACTATGGAAAATACTAACTTAATTTCATAAAAATATTATAAAGAAGATATTACATACATTACATATAAAAACTATGCAAAATACTTACTTAAATTTATTAAAGTATTATGAAGAAAATATTACATATTTTCTAATATTGTTAAATGAACTATTTTCGATTAATTTTTTAAACAGTTTAGAACAACAATCAGTGAATTAACTACAATAAAATTTATAAAATAAATTCATATGTTTACTATTATTATTAAGGTATTAAAAAAGTGTATCCTTGACAATAGTAAACAGAATATAATACTTCAGTCCCACTGTTTTTGGTCCTTCAGTTGCCATTAGTCGGCGCCGGCGAGTGTGCTACACTTTTTTCCAGTTGTCTGACGACGACAATGGGAACTCGAACTGGAGTCGTGGGCGGGAAAAGCGGAGTGCGGATCCCAGATTGGTGGCATGGGTAAGAGCATTGAGCATTTTAATAACCGCAGTGGAGAGGCGACCGAGCTAAGCTGGGAGCGGGAAACGAACGCCGGGCGGTCATAATTTATGCCACCCAGCGACTGCAAAAAAGAGGCATTGACAGTCGTCCTTTGTGGGCCGCCCGTTGAGCGATTTGTAATACATAGTTCCCTTTCCCAGGAATTGCGCTTTTTGCGCTTGTGGCAAGGCCCAAAGGACCGCCTCCCTTTCGATGCGTTTGATATACGACTGAAAGTTTAAACTTCAACGATAAAAACACAGAGAAAAATAAAGATTTAAATCTACCAGAAATGTAAAATTTACGATATTTATAAATATAATAGGTAAAGGTTTAAAGATATTTCAAGCACTCGATCCTTGTCGCCTAAATTTATTCTTTTCCTTTTCACTTTAAATGAAACATCCTTTAATACATTTTTTATAGAAAATTTTTCTGTGCAGTATCTCAAAAAGGGGAAAATCGAGTGCCATTGAATCTTACAACCTCCGAAGTGGTCAGTTGCGGCGTCATAATGCAATTGTATAATTTTCTTAAAAGCTCACTGTCGCCGACAATAAACGTAACAATACTACGCAGCTCTCGAGTGCACTTACGGCCATTCAGAGATCACGAAAGGCATTACAGAAATTAAAAATGCCCCCAAATGGGCAATGAACTTCTCCGGAAAAACACATTTGGTCAGTGGCAGTGGCAAGTAACGAAAACAATCAGGCAAATGGTGTAAATGGGAAATTTTAGCTAATTGAAATGAGTTGGCAATGCAAAGCAAGCTTACATCGCAGTAGTTGCTGAAATGCTTGCCAAAAAATAAATAGATATAAAAGTGCAAATCCTTGGCAGCTCTGGGGAGTCACGTTTCAGGCGTGGGCTTAGCACAAAGCTCCTTCTGCCTTCGCAGGACCACCTGTGGCTGCCTGCTCGATGGGATGCCGTTGCCGCTGCTGCCGTCATCACGTCTCAGGTGCGAAATGAAGATTTATAAAATGGCAAATTGATTTAACGTGCCAAGTGCTTCTTAATTCAACAGCAGACCCGACAAGTTGATAAAATTTTAATGCCTCCCTCAGGGGGCAGCGCCTTACCCTCGCCCTCACGTGGTTCAATTTCAACCCCCCAGAGGCCTGGTAATTGAGGGTTAAACTAGCGCTTTGTGGCTCATCAACAGGTAATTTCTGTGCCGGATTTTTATGACAACTTGCGGCTTGTTAGTTCGAATAAATAATGCATGAGCGAAAACTCTAACCTAACGAGCTCAGCTCGATTCTCCCCCCAGGAAGAGATGTAAGGAAATTTGAATACTTGGCAGCATCACGTTTTCTTCTCGTTTTCCTTCCCTTTTTGGTATTGCCAATTGCGCTCCGCATTTTTATTATTTTTCCTTCGTTCCTCTTTATTGGTAATACAATACATTCAATTCTGTTTTTGGCTTTCCTTGTGCAAACAGAGCGCGGAAAAAATTCAATTAAATGTAATCGCATCTATTTCCTTCTGCCTCCGTGACTGATTTTTCTAGGATAGAAAAGCTGGGGAAAAAATGGAAATTAAAATTGAATAAATAGCCAAATAAACAGGGTCTTTGAAAATAAATGCTAATTTCGCGCTTTTCCTCAAGTTTCCACTGAGATATGTCGAGAGCCACTTTCTTTTTTATTTCTTTTCACGCTTCTTAAGTGGGCAGAGGCACGTGCCAAACCAAATCCTTTTAATGTGTCGCCAAAGTTGGGAAACTCGATATGGGAAGTTGTTAAACAATAAAGGAAAATTTGCTCCTTATGGATTTTTACAAGAAAATCGAATGAGAGGGGGATGTATAGTAGTAAAAAATAGCCAAAGGCTGGCATTAGTAGAGGAAGAAATATAAGTAATTTAAAGCTGATCGGTTTTAGTTAACAAATTATATTTATATAATATTCAAATTATTAAACAATATTATAAGTGTATTGCTTATTTTCTAACATTTCTAAAAACACACAATTATTATTAAACAGCAAACTACTATTTAGAATTTCTATTTAATTCAATTATTAACCTTTGCATTGCGGAAAATCATAACAAACAATTTGCAAAATTCCCCAACCCAACCCCAGTTGACATTACCGTCGGAAGATCTAATTACGTGGCCGTAAAACTTTTCAATTACCATCAGATTCAATTAATAATAGCACATCATACTAACTACGTTTTGCCAGCCGTTAGCGTAACCAGCTTAAATGGAGGAAAAAAACGCTTTCAATTTAGCAAGGACGCTCTGAAATTCAATTAACCTCAAGAGGATGCCACAACGGCAGCATTCGCAATGATGAAGGCATAAAACAAAGGCAGACGCTGTGCTGCGGTGGCATTCACACCTCATCAATGTCAGACTACAGGATACAGGACACGGAATGGCATGGGTTGGATATGGCGAAGGAACATCCCCTGACTTCGGATGTTTGCCAGCGTTTAGCCCAGTCGATATTGCTGCCAGAGGCTATCGATGGTATATTAAACTTTCACTGCCGGCGGCTCTCGGTGGAAAGTGCTCAGAACTCGGCCTGATTAAGAGCTGAGCACACAAATCAGGGACCAGCCGAGCAGCCGGATTGTTTGCTTAGCCAGTGTCTAAACACCGCTCTCGACTGTTTTTTAAACTGTTTGCCATGTGTATCTGCATGGGTATCGGGGGAATCAACCCCTGGAACTCGTGTAATTAACATTTCAATCCTGCTCATCGGGCAAATGTATCTCTTGCGCTCCAATGCCTGCCGCAGTCCGCCGACTCCGGACCAACGAGATAAATAAATAAATTGTCTTTCGGGGCAATTGTTGCTGCTCTTCCGTGTTGACATATGCAAATTTATCACCGCCCACCACAATTCACCAAAGTTTTTTGATTACTTTCGAGCATACACAGGAGGGGCGGTATAGGCCTGGTTATTTGCCAACTTGATGGCGGCTTTTGTAGATGGTTCAATCCATCGATTGTTTGCTCTTTGCTGGTTTTATTACCTTTTAGTTGAAATGGAAAATAAATAAAACTTTAAGGACTTGCATAACTCAAGTTGAGAGTTACAACTTTATAATCTTAAAAAGTAAAAATAAAAGCTAAATACCTATCAAAGGTAAATTAAAATTTTTTTAAATTTGTTGATATATTTTTAGTTAATGTTTACTCTTTACGTTTCCACCAACTTTTGTCTAGCAACACTTTCTTTTCTTTGAAATAAAAAATTGATATTAAAATAGTTTACCAAATGCACTACAATTTAAGTATACTAATAAGTTATTATTATTATTAGTAATAACTCAAAAAATTTAAAAGGACCTTATTCAATTTATGTAAAACTTTATTATTTCAAAATAATAAATTGTGTTTAATCTATCCGTTAAATAATATACTGCTTATTAATAAATTGTGTACATAAAAAATGATTTTAGAAAAATAGTCTTTATATTTTATACAAACCATAAATGCGTAGTAGTTATCCTTCAGACAATGAGCTTCCCGTTTATTAACTTTGATTTACTTATCCATATTTTTACATTAGAAAAGAGCACCTTTAAGACTTTTTTGAGACTAAAACCCTTATAATACTTGTAGAGGATCACATATAATAATTTCTATAAGAAATACCACGCATCAAGAATTATGTTTCTAAATATTTCCCACCATCCTTTTAAAAACAAATTAATAATACAATTTAAATGAGTTATTCTTATAATAAGTACTTTATTTTATTATCAAAATCACATTTGTTTTCCAATCAAAGTCAAAACAATACCACAATAAAAACAATTGCCTAATCTTAGGGTCTAGATAGATATGGATTGATATGATGTTGCTATGATATTCTTTAGGTTCATTTAGAGATATAATAGCAGGGAAGCGGCGTTGAAGCCTCCTTCCAAGCGGTGGCAGATTCCAGAATTACGGAATCCTTTGATATCGCGTCCAGGCCACCGATAGCTGGATGCTAGTCCTGTTGCCGTGGCCACATCTCCGCCAGCTCCGACGGCAGTGCTGCCACAGGGAACGCGCTCCAGGCCAAGGCATCTCAGTTTGTTTTGTGGGGATTCCCCTCTCTGATATCTATTTTGCTGATGCTGCTTTTCCAGGACTTTCCACCTCCTCACGTCCGATTCCTGGGCGGCGATTGTGGTTTGTGTTTGGCGCCAGTGACGGGGCCTTGGTATTTATAGCTGCCGCCACACGGACGGAGCTTTCCGGAGAACTCACCCCATCGGACGGGGGAAAACTTTCGAGTTGAGTTTCCTAGGACCGAGTGTTGAGTTTCCCCGCAAGCGAGTGGCAACAATTGTAGCGGCCTAATTGGGTGTATATAGATACATGTTACTGTGGCGCTTAGGTAAACACCCGTCCATGTACACTCATATATATAGAGTCCTGTAGCCTGCGTGAGTGTGTGTGTGTGTGGGTATGACCTTATGCACACAAGGACACCGGCGGAAAAGGAGGAGCCAGAACTCAACATAGCAATGGCCGCCATTTGAGTGAATTTCGCTGAGCTTCGCATAAAATTAAATGAAATTTAAATTATGCCTCGCTCCCTCTGCCAAATAATCCTTTCCAGCCTGCGAGTAAGTGATTAAAGCCATTAACGAAATTATCGGGATTATAGAGATTTGTCCGCATCGAGATGCAGAGACAGGACTTCGCCACGGGTGTTCTCGGCAAGACAATGCCGTTTCCGTAATCCAGGGGCTTCAATTAATGGAGTGTCGCCCAAAAAAAAGGGGTTGTGCTGATGAGGGCAGGAGAAGTCGCTGACTACTGCCAAAAGGGGTGGCTGACTGACTGAGTTTTCAATTCATTTTTTGAGCTATTTTTTTTTTACCAGTGCACTCTGTGTACTGACGTCAATGGTCCCTATTTTTAGCCAGAAATAGTTTGCCGCCCCTTCAAGGACGTTCATTTTATGAACTTTTGGCCACTTCTTTTTTTCCGACGTACAAAAAGCAGAATTTTACGATGTCTGAACAAGTTTCTGTGGAAAGGTCACCAAAAACTTTGAATAATAAATAAGGAATTTTTACTGGCAGAGAGACATGTTCAAATAATAATCCCAGAACCATAATTATAAAATATTTTCTTTGCCTTTTTAGTAAGTATGTAAATATTTTAATATTAAATTATATATATAAAGTTCACAATAATCCGGCAATGATAATTGTACAAATAGCTTAACAATAAATATTAAAATAAAAGCAAACTGAACAAAACGCATCGTATACTTTTCTGAGAGAAGAAGGCTATGAAAATTATTCAAAATCATCTGTAAAATAAAATTTTTTTTGTAAATCACAATGAAAGGCATAAATGTTCCAAATAAGAAAATTATCAAAAACAAACATTTACAAAATGATACAACAGCAGATGAAAGCTCCTTTCAAGAAACACCAAGATCGACAAGTGTTAGCACAGTGAGTAGGCTAACCGCTGAAGGAAATCCAAGATCTCATAAATACAAAAAAGAAGAATTACTGAATAAACAAACGTACAATTTTCCGGACTCAACAAATGTCAGCGGAGAAGAAAAACTAAGATCCATAGCTATAGAAAAGGAAGAAAACAACCGTGACCATGAAAGTGAAGGAATAGTTTCAGTTGAAGGTCAAGAGCTCGAAAGTATTTCACATATTGGATCCAGCCTGGACAACTCTTTAGATTATGTTCCTACAGATTCTAGCGATACAGAATTTAATTCCGATTTAAGTGAGGATCCTTCAGATGATAAAAAATATCTGGACAAGGATAAACAGAAACAGAGGCAAATGAGTTCCTTGGATGCGGAAGAAAGGTTTAGGATACATTTCCTAAAAAGTTTCCAAGGAATGCCACGATTATCGCAAATATCTTTGGCTGAAGAAACTTCAAAAACGAAAGATGGTAGTGAAAAATTACAAAACATTCAAGACTTGACCGAAAAGGGGGAAACCTCCTTGAAAACATCAATAAGTAAAAGTAAAGAATCTAAATCAACATTGCCATCAAAAGTAAACATTATTGATCATATATCTGAATATCAAGAAAGCTCTGACGAAAACTAAAAGTTAAGAAAGCTATAGAATCAAAATTTAGGAATTTAAAATTAATTAATACAAGATATCTAGAGAAGAAATATATATATAATAACAATCTATGTTTCTTTATCGCTATTGTGAATTTCCAAATTAAAAAAATCATAGAAAAATCAAAAAAAAAGTTTGCTGCAATATATTGGAAAAAGAATGATATATGAATGAATGAATGAATACTTTCCAAGAAAATCGAAAAATTTACCTCCCTTTTTCGGCCACTTCAAAGTCTGATCATTGCCAAGCAACCCGAAGGGAGAAATTTTCTCACTGCCGGCCTTCTGTGGAATTTTCGGACAACTTCATGACGCTAAATTAACTAGCAGACATTTCTATTAGCTCTGAGGAATGAATTCCAAGGCAATTTACGCTTAATATATGCACGATGCTGTCCGCTTGATAACACTCGAAGTTTCGCACTGCCAGGGATGAAGAGGGGTGTGTGGGTGTGGAGGTATGGGTGGGTGGTAGTTGGTGGGTGGTGGTCCTTACAGGTTGTTGGGACAACGGTGCCGCCCCTTTGTTCCTATCTATCCTTATCTGAGGACGGCACGTGGAAAAGTTCCGTTCGTTTAACTTTGGCATTCGGCTGTAAATGAATTTAATGACTTGGAAATGGCCACCGACTGATTTTGAATTTTAATTTCAGGGAAAGTCCTGTGAAGCGGGCAGCCAGTCACGAAATCAAATCAATACAATATAATAGTATAAAGGAAGTACATGAAGTAGTAAAATATTTATTATAGTGATAGGCTTACAAATAAATTACTAGAAAAACACCTCAAGTAATAATATTTCGGAAGTGATAAGGTTAGATAATTGGGAACTAATTATTCGGAAGTTCTTTAAAAACCACTACGTTCTTGAAAGTCTTTGGAGAGCAGTACATTTATTTGTTTGTTTTTTAACAATGTAATAATTTGTAGTAAATTTATGGATAACTTTTTGAATGATTTTAAAACTGTAGTGCTTTCTGTGGCATCCATTCAGTGAATTATGTATTTGTTTTTTAAGTTCTTTGATTAAATTTATAAAAGCTTTTAACTAAGTTTAGCTTACCACATTCTTGTTTTTGAATATATAACTGGTGTTAAGATGACATATATCTCATCAATATTATAAGAAAAATAACTCCAGGGTTCCCCATTCAAGTTCGCAATCAAATCAACATGAAATCCGACTTACATCAAAATAATCGGCCAAAATCAATGGCTTCCCCTGGGAAGGTAATTTGTATACTGCTGTTTGGCGCACTCCCAGTGCAAAAACGGAAGGGTATTTAATATCTTGCCGGGAATATCTTATCCCCGGCCAAAATGCAACAGCCCGGCAGGCAGGCAGGAGATCTGGGATCTGGGATCTGAGGAAAACAATTGCCAGCAGTCTGAGGGAACTCCCAAAGTACCTTTTCACACATGAGCGCGCCGGGCTCAGGACATTACAACAAAACAGCAACAAAAAAATAGCAGACGTTTCTGGGAAAGAGGATATAGAGCCCAAAGGCTCAGTCACAGCCTCAGCCTCCCCCGATTTCAGTTGTTGTAAATCACAAAGTGAAACCGAAACCGTTAACGTGTTGCGGTTACGCTGCTGACTTTGCTGTGTGGCACATAGAAAAATAAAAAAGAAAGCAAAGCAAAAAAAAACTGAAATAGAAGGGAGAAACTGAGGCAAGTCATTCCATTTGTGAGGCTTTATTAAATGGGAACCGAGCGGGGGCAACGTCCTGCCGTGTCCTGTCCCGGCTTTTTATTGCGATTTTTTCGCAATGTTTTGTGTGTGAGGGGGAGTCCTTGTGTGTGAGTTTATCAAGCTCCTTACATTTGTTTTCCCGGCTAGCTTCCCCGAGCAAACTTTTCTTATTTAATGATTGCTTTCAGAGAGGAAAACCCAGAATCGATGGGGGAAACCGAGAGCTGGTTTCGCATTTCAACTTGAGAAATGTGAAATTGTTCCAGTTCCTTATTTTTCCCTTCCGAAGATTTGTCAAATCTTTGACACAATGATGCATAGCGTTATCTGAGATTTGCCGGCTCAAAAAAAAAGAACGAAACAACAATAACAACAAACGACTTTGCGAATTAATCTTCTTAATGTTTGTGACTTGTTACCATGGGCACTAAGTAGGATGCTTAGACCCGGGGAATCACTTAATGCGATTGCGAAAAGAAGAGTTTTGGGGGGAAGGAATTTTCTGTAAAATATTTTTGCTAATTGCTGGCACTAATTGAAGATGCACTTGCACCTTCCCACCGAGTATCCCATGGTGCCTAAAGTGCACTAGATGGCCATAATCGCATCAGGTTCCGCACGATTTAACAGCAACGCAATTCTGACGAGACCCAGACCAATTCCAGACCGTTGGCGTAGCAACCGATTGTCTGCTCTTGCATTTCCATCTAACGCTTGATTTTTACACTGAAATAATATTTGAGGTACTACTTATCTATTAATAAAATGAAAATTAAACTAATATCATATTCGGTTTGATTGAAAAGTGTTTTTATGACCGGTAGTCAGGCAGATAGAGGCAGCAGCGTATTCATTGAATAAATTCATAGATCAAATTATCAGGCGAGTCGATTTAGTCGTTTCCTAAAAATGTAAGTAGAATTGAATAACAAATTTGTAGCATTAAAATCGGTTAATCTAAATTACAAAACTAATGTTTATGGACAAAGCTTTAGGCTCCTTGCAGTCGAGAATATTTTCAAAGTGCTTAGAAAGAATCTTCTAAAAAATATTCTAAGGAGTCATCTAAAAGTATAGCGGATGAGTCTTTTTATGGGTGCTTAAAAAATACTCAACCGTGATACTTTTAGAAGAATAAAATTTGTATATTAAAAATAGAGACATGATATTTATGTGACATTTGAGTTGAAACATTTCTATTTGAAATATTAAATTCTCTTAAATATTTAATAAACATTTATTTAAGTTACAACGTTTCTATTTGAAATATTAAATTCTCTTAAATATTTTATTAACATTTATATTTTATAAACATTTATAAATAATTTAAAAGAGTTAAATTCCCTGTGTCTCGAACTTCATTTTATTTTTGCTCAACACTTTTTTGGCCTCGAATTGATTGCTCCACAATTGCGCAATTTCGTTCACTAAAAGCATTTCAAAAAAAGAAATACAGGACAATACTGCTCAGAGTAACGGGCAGGAGCAGGAGCAGGAGCCGGAGTGGCTTCTTGTGTGCCTGCTGCCATGACGCATAAGCCTCGATAAAAACTGTTGTTCGATAAGCATTTTGTTTGCACTGCGACGGGAGTTGTTATGGAGTCTGGGCCACAGACCCAAGTCATGAACTCTTGTGGTAATTCTGGGAACACGAATCGTTTGAGGAAGCCATAACGAATCACTATTTAATGTGAAACTTGGCAAAGTTCCGTGGAATTGTAAGGAAATGCTACGGCAGGAGGGGAACAAATCAATCATACGCAGAAATAGGATTTCATTGCTTTCATAGAAAGAAAGTTTATGAAAGTTAGATTTATCATTTATTTATATATTTTTTAAAGAAGAAATATAAAATCTTAATTATTTTCTGTGATGCAAACTAAAAAACAGGATCTCCTACTCTTTAGGTGCCCTCACAAGTATGCTATAATTTGTACGAAGCAAACTTCCTGTGCTGTTTGCTTGAACGTCCTGCGGCTTAGTCACTCCTCTGGCCCCTTTCAACACTCCCTCAAATCGGCAAATACACATGATATTCATTATGAACAGCTTAAGCGATTTCCCCAGGGCCGCACTAAGCCTCTTCCGCATATATATGTATATATAAACACACATCGAGACACTCATGCATATGCACAGATATATTTCGAGTTTTTCATGAAAGCTCTTTTGAATGGAATCCGATTTGACGAAAAAAAATAAAGAATACTCGTCAGCAAATTGGCAGCTCAACCAAAAAAAGAATAAAAAGCAGTACGGGAAGCAGGAGATCCAATTCTCAACCTGATTGCTGGCCACATCAATCACAGCCCACCAGCGGCCCCTTGTCATGTTTTACATGCCGGCGAAAAAAACCAGCGGAAAACATGAAAATAATAATTATGGGCCATAATTTTCGCCTCCCCGAAAATGGACAGCGAGCGTTCGCTGTGCTAATGAAAATAATCTGTCATCAAAAGCAAAAAGCCACCCCATTGTAAGCGAACAGGTGCTCCCGTATCCTGGCCACGCCCCCCGATGTATGTATATGATTACATTGGGCTGCCAACTATTAACTTAGCATAAATTGTGTGCCTTTCGGGGGGAGGAAGAGGAAGGGTTGAAGGCCAGGAAGGTCGAAAGGTTGGCAGGCGACTGCCGGACGGAAATTGCATTTGTGCCATCCGAAATCAGATAAGATTCACCGACGACAACGACGGCCTCTTCTTTGGCCAGGATATGACATTAAAAGCGCATCACAGACGGAAGGATAACAGAGCTAGGCATCAGCAGCGGAAACTTTTGCCGTAATTACATTCGAGGCGGAAAGGAAAAAAAGATAGAAATGGGAATTAGATTGTTGCGAATTAATCTTACTTTTTGATACTATTAAAGGATTAAACCTTGTTTTATATTCGTAAATATCGAGAAAGGACTGTTTGCAAGATCATAAAAAAATAAATACTTTTTGTCAGAAGACAAGTGCAACAGGTTTTTATTTTGTCAGCATATAATATAAAAATATACATATCTGCAAAATACATTTTTTTAATTTATTTTATATTTATAAAAACCCAAAAATGTTTATAAATATTTTTCCTAATCCCAAGCTTAACATACCCTTGCTACCCTCTATTATCCTCTCATCCAATAAAGAGCTCATTGCTGGTCATTTGCGCCTCTGCTTTGACCCCGAAGGCTCAGCTTTGATTCGGTCTTTGTTTGCGCCATTAAATTAAATATCCTTGCCCAGTCGCTCGACCTCTGGCTGGAGTGTGTTCATCTCGGCTGCCCAGGGACGACAATGCCAGCAATTTCTGTCATTTCCTTAATAGAAATCTTATCTTTTGTGACGCCTTCGCCGTGCGCCTAAGCCGGATATCGCACCTTTGACATCTGTCGTGTGAACTCCAGGCAGAGCAACTCGGTGCTAAACAGTCATAGAACACTCATTGTCAGTCTTTTGGAAAAGAAATTTATTCGAAAAAATTGTATACCATAGAAGACACAAGACACAAATAGATTATATTAGCAAACACCATGAACTGCTGCTGCTGCGCTACTCAGACGGAGGAGTGCTGCAAGCCCCAGTCCAGACTATGTCAGAAGAGGGGTTCATTTCTCCGCATATTTATAGGTCCGTCTCCCGATGAGGTATTCATGCATGCCTTGGATACCATCCTATTTATATGGGGTTCCAGAAAACTAAATAACATGAAGAGCGACGCCTGCGGTAAGTGTATCCAAGAAAATTCTAAAAACAAAATAGATTAAAAACTCCAATCTTATTTTAATGTTTGCTTTTTTTTAGGACCTGTTAACCAGGATAAGTGCTGCCCCCCTCTACCGTGTTGCCCTCCTGCACCGCCTTGCCCCCCTTGCCCCCCGACCAGCTGCTCAGCCACCTCCTTGGGCCGGACCAGCTCCTTTTACAGCATGTGCTGTTCATCGTCTCCCAGCAAGGCGAAGGACGGGAAAAGAAGGGACTCCCCGGTTCCCAGCAGCCCGAAGTCAGTATGCTTCAAGGCTCCGTCGAGTCGCTCATGTGCCGCTATAAGCAGCCCTCGGCAGCGGTCTCCTCGCGTGGACTTTAAACATCCGGCAGATGATATTCGCAAGCAACAGGGTTCCGGTTCCGGTAGTTTTTCGATGAAGGATCGATTGATGCAGGCCGAAATTTTCTGTTCCGCAGCCTGTCAGGCAATAAAAACACGCTGTAAGCCCAAGAAGAGTCCACGAGCTAATTGCAAAGGTCAAAAGTGGCTCTGGACACGACTGGTACACACCAAAAACGGCTGTCAGGTGTATGAGGTATACAAAGACTCGGATGCCGAGTCCTCGCCCTCTAAGATCGGCTGCAAGGCTCCCGCCATAGTCTTTGTGGTCTTGCGAAATGGCAAAATCATGCCCTTTGAGACGATTAAAACTGTGTAAAGTCGATAAAATAATAAAAATTGTAAGCATTGTATGTATTTTAATATGTTTTATCAACACGGAAGATTGTAATGGTTTAAACAATACACTTTCAAAGTGGAAGAGATTTTAGTTATAAAAATATCACACGTTTTTGGTTACAAACTAGGCTAACCTTATATTCTTCTTGAGCATAATAAATACCACTCCTGCACAGAGAAACATGTAAACAGATAAGATAGCCACACTTTCGGCATCATCTCGCTTCTTCGGATTCAGAACCAAGTTAACCAGACCCGTGAGGAAGTTGGACACCATAAAGTGCGTCAGGCCATTCATGTTGAGGCTCTGAACAAAGGTGGGCAGGGATTGGCTGACTGTCGTCTTGTCGCCATCTCCAATTAAATTCAGGTTGGCCACTTGTTTGAGTTCGAAGAAAAATGCATATATAAGGATGAGGCTCAGGCAGATGGCGAACATCCAGATGACATAGCCAAAGCTAAAGGTTACTCGTGCTACGCCTGTTGAAAAGGCGCTAATAAAGGCTAGCATCCAACAGAAAACGGCCGCAACTAGGATTTTCTTCAACTTCCTGGTCAACTGTTGGTAACTGAGGTGATCCTGGGAGGTGTACCACTTGGCCAGGTAAATGCTAAGCAAATAGAGAGCTATGCATCCGTGCAAGGAGCTCAAACCCTCTCGATTGGCACTAAGGAAATCATTACGATTGGCTTTCGACATCACAAAGTGGGAAAGACCCAGCTGCAGCACAAGTTCGTGCAGGAAGAGCAGGCCTAAAAAATACAAATTATTAGATTTCCTCAAACAATAAAGTCTTCCTAAGAACTTACCCAAGGCTAGACCGAGGAGCTGTTCGTCCGACTTCGCCAGCAGACTGTAGAAGCTGCCCATCAGTTTAGTGAAGCCCAGGATGAAGAAAGCATTCAAATGCTTGCCATATTCCGCCACATCCTGGTGATATCCAATCGCTGTGATGACAATGGTTCGGGCTAGGCCCAACACCAGCAATGGGGCCACCGATCTGGGCAGTTTTCTTAGATCAGCAAGTCCCTTGGCCCGATGTGAGACCATACCCATGGTAATCACAAACAAACCGATGCCCATGTCCATTTCAGAGGCTCCAAATGCCCTGCTCTTGCGGTATCCAGGGGGAAAAGAATCGAAATCCACGGCCAGAATGGCGGCACAGGTTCCATTATAAGCGGTGGCTCTCAGCAGAGTAAAGACAATTGGCCGCTTCCCGATCTCGTATCTGGTCTTTGGCGAAGAATGCCCTTCAACATTTGCGTACAGATAAACCAAAATAAGTATGGCAACCACCAGGGAATACGTGACGCTGTAGTCACTGCCCACGGTGATCATAATCACAGAAGGCAAGCCAATCAGGAGGAACTCCAGCAGGAATCTTCGCGTGGAA
Organism: Drosophila watanabei; assembly: GCA_008042575.1. Lineage (NCBI taxonomy): Eukaryota > Metazoa > Arthropoda > Insecta > Diptera > Drosophilidae > Drosophila > Drosophila watanabei. Next base: position 549,962 of record VNJS01010529.1, on the reverse strand, counting down.
TGCTGTGGCAGGTGACCACAGAGTAGTCGCGAGAGGATGAAACCCAATAGTGTGGGCCATATCGCCAGGAAACTATCAACACTATCGTAGACGGTCCTCCAGGAATTCAGGTCCACGCTGACTTCTTCGCCATCAATAATAAAGGGATTTGGTATGTCCACTTCCATGCTATTGGATTGTCAATTGATTAATTTCACAAGGAAGATGTTACTTTTTATTTTTGTTTAACTGTCTGTAAAAGTCAAAGTTTAATTTGGTTTCCCCGACGGCTAAAAAATTACTTGAAATAATTCCGCCGGCAAACGAAAAGGTAAACAATAACAAAGGTATGACCGTGAGAAGAGGTTTGAAAAGATACCATGTGTCAGTGTTTTCTTTTGCTTTAAACGGTCATACTGCGCGAAGTAAAAAATCGTTTTTTTTAACTTTTGAAAATTAATAGATTAAGCGTTTACCTCTTCAAATACAAACAAAAATTGCATTATCTGTGATGTTTAAATAAAAATTATATGAAAGAAAGCCTTAGAAACATAAACAATTCCTTTTAGTAATACCGATTTATTTTGGACCTGACAAAAAAAGCAAAATAAATGCATTAAATCACAATTAAGGGCAAGCTACTACAGTTCGTTGTGCTGAGGTGATGTGGATGGATTTGAGGGCTTCTCCTGTGGGAATTCACTGTGAGATCTAACTTCCTTGGCTGCCTCAGCGACGAGATGCTCGAATTCCTCCACATCGAAGCTGTAGTTGGTGAACTTGGCGTGTGCCCCGCCCTCAGGATGATGTCCCTCGTCCTGCGGATGGACCAGATCCCGCTGCTCCCAGGTGCGGTAGCGAACGCCACGCAGCCTGGCCAAGTCCTTGTAGCAATTGGGATCCTCGCAGTTGTACAGCTCGAAGATGCAGGCCCAATTGGGCAGGAAGAGCAGGTGAGTCAGGCCAGCGCCGTGCATGCCAATGAGTATGTCCGTGTTCCGGGTTATAGCCAACTGATCGGTGAAAGAGAGCCTAAAAGGATATATATTTATATATATTTCGTAGTTATAAATATAAATATTGTATTACCTCTCGTAGGAAACGCGCTGCACGGAGTACTCTTCGTTATCCTCCAGACGAGCCAGCAGCTCTTTTTCGTTGAGCACTTGCCGGTACTTCGTGCGTCGCGATAGATAAGTAATACGGATTTTACGCTGCGGCGCCTTGTAGGGAATCTGGAGACGATGCAAGATGAACTCCGAGAAAGCGCGGAACAGTCCACTGTTTGAACAGCCTTGGATCTGCAATAAGTTGTTAATAAAATAAACATTTTAAACGCAAATTACATCACTTACTATTGGCGTATTGTAAAACAATCCAAAAATCATCCTCGGCAACAGGGGAAGTACCACATTTTTGAAGCACACCCTCTTGCCCTCCACATCGCTCAGAGTCCACACCGGTCTCTGCGAGAAGGCCTTGAACGTGTCCTTGAACGGTGAATCATACGGATAAGTTTCCCAAATAAGAATCTGAACGTCAGTGTTGAAGGCCGCCGGATGCGATTGGTTTACAAAGAGCGAGGCGTACAGGTTGAAGAAGTCGCAGAAGTGATGATACATGTTGTACGTGGCATCGATTTTCATGATGAAAGTGGGCGTATTCACCACGAGATTACAGAGCCCGCTCTCAAGTATCGGATGAGGTAAGACATCCAAGTTTCGCAGTTCTGGCCCCCAGGATTGCAGTGCTGACCCGATGTGATCCATTTCCCCGGCGAGCCTGGTGCGATTCAGCTCACAGTGAGCCAGCAGTTGACCCGGTTTGAGGACGTCCATGTGGTAACGGATGCGCTCCTCCCGCTGCGCCAGATCCCTAAAGTCGAAGAGGAGGTTCCTGCCGCGACAGAAGCGCAGGTAGTGGGTGCACTCCAGCGAGGAGTCGCCCAGATAGGTGGGCACGCACTGCGGCGCCAGCTCCGCCAGCTGCTCCTGGATGTAGCCAAAGTCCGCCTGCTGGTAGAAGGTCTTCACCTGGGCCTCCTTGCTCCTGGCCCAGCCAGTGTGGTCTCCGGGGCACTGGGGCGTCTGGAAGCGGCCATCGGACGTACAATCCCGCTCGTGGCCCCAGCAGGCCGACGAGATGGTGGCCTTGCCAGTGAGATTCGATGGCAGCTGCTGCTTCAGCTTGGGAAACGTGTTCAGGTAGCGGATGAGGTGCTCGGACGGCAGGTTGGGCAAGGTCAACTCGCCAGCCAGGTGCTTGGCATCTTCCGGTCGGTGAGCTTGGCTCTGGGACAGCAGGGACAGCAGAGTCCCCGTGAGTAATATCAGGATTGGCAGCATTTCCAGTCGAGTTGTGTTTTAAGTACTTCGTTGCAATACGCGATTTTCCCGGCGATTTCTCACGCTTTCACAGCCGCAGCGAGCGCAGCATCTTCAGGTGCATTTCACGGCCAGCGATGATGATGATCTCACCTGGCCTTAAGCGGCTGAAAGGTGATTATGAGCGGAGTTAATGGTAATTGTCCATCTTAATTGTTTGCGAAGAACGCCGGAAAACCTGTCTCCGGCAGTGTGACCAAATCCACCTGTCGCCCAAAGGTCCCACACACAGACATACAGTAGTCTCTCTAATGAAGAGACATTTTTGTTTATTTTAAATGTTTTACAATTTAACCACATTCAAGTGGGTTTTTAATATAAATTTTTCAATTATTAGCTTAAATTAAACTTAATACTTTTAGTTTAATATCAGTTTTCTCCCTTATTTTATAATAATTCCATTTCTCTTCAAAATGCGCGCACATATATTAGAGCTTTGTTGAAAATCTTTCCCTTTTCCGTCTTCCTCTCTGGTCACACTTTGCTGCAGAAAACAGCTGTTGCAAGCATTTGACTTTTTCTTGACTTTGGTACATTTTTCATTGGGCGCAAAACTAAAGCGCAGAAAAAAATAACAATGCGGAATGTGCCGAAATCGTAAGTGCAAAAATATTAAAATTAGCACACAAATTAGCAGTAATAATCAATTGTCCCATTGCCAGACTCGGTCTCTCGGTCACAACGCCAGGCGGTAGTTCCGGGGCCCCGGACAGCGGTCGCCACAACAGCTTGGAGGACATCAATCTGGATCAGTTTTTGAAGACGTCCAACTACGAGGACACGGTGAAGCAGCTGGACATCTACTATGGCATCGGTGAGGATGGGAGGGGATCGTTTTAAAGGCTTTATATAACCTTGGGCGGCCAATTGAGCACCAATTAAATGGTGTGGCGTCTGACTATTAATAATCATCGAAATCGCGAAATGTCGACGCCCGACGCTTGCGCTTGATTGTAAACAGATTCGTTTCGTTTGTTTATTTGCATTGACAATCGACACATTTTATTGCCATTATGCGATAACCGGCAATTCTAACACTTTCCCCCAATCCCACACAGTCAAGCGCCAGTTGCTGCGCTACCAGAGCCCCATCACTGGACTGTTCCCGGTGATGAGCACCGACCAGGTGGTGGGATCGGTGCGAGACAGTGTCTACTGTGCGGCGGCCGTGTGGAGCTTGTACCAGGCCTACCGGCGCATCGACGACGACCGCGGCAAGTCCTATGAGCTGGGCCAGAGCACGGTCAAGTGCATGCGCGGCATCCTCGAGTGCTGGGTGAAGCAGGCATCGCGCGTGGAGCTCTTCAAGCAGCGCCAGTCCAACCAGCATGCCCTCCACAGCAAGTTCCAGCTGCACACAGGAGAGAAGATCTATCCGGATGAGTTTTACAACCATTTGCAGATCGACTGCGTGAGTTTAAACTGATTATTAAGAAAGAGTCAAGATTTTCATATTTTCTTCCCTTAGGTTTCCCTCTATCTGCTGTTCCTTGTCCAGATGATAACCTCTGGCCTGCAGATCATCTACACCCACGACGAAGTGGCCTTCGTCCAGAATCTGGTGTACTACGTGGAGCGTGCGTATCGAACGCCCGACTTTGGCATGTGGGAGCGCGGATCCAAGTACAACAACGGCACCCCCGAGATCCACGCCTCGTCCATTGGCATGGCCAAGTCCGCCTTGGAGGCCATCAACGGCTGCAACTTGTTCGGCGAGAAGGGAGCCTCGTGGAGCGTGGTTTATGTGGACATTGATGCCCACAACCGCAATCGCAGTATTTTCGAGACCATGCTGCCCAGAGAGTCGAGCTCAAAGGTGAGTGAACTTTAGGTTTTTCTTTAAAATTGGAATATAGTAACTCTTTCCTTCAGGGCGTGGATGCCTCACTGCTACTTACCCTCTCTTTTCCTGCGTTTGCCTCACACGAGGACCGTCTGGTGGAGCAGACCAAACAGAACGTTGTGAATCGTTTGCGCAGCAAAATGGGCTTCAAACGCTTCACCCGCGACGGATTCCTCAGCAAAAACGAGGACAAGACCCGTCGCTACTATCACTCTGGCGAGCTTAAGGAGTTCGAGGGCCTGGAATGCGAATGGCCGCTCTTCTTCATAGCCATGATCATCGACGGCGTCTTCAAGAACAACAACGAACAGATCGAGGAGTTCCAGAACGATCTTCGTCGCTGTTTGCGCACCGATGCCAATGGAGACCCGGTGGTGACCATGTACTATGCCCCCGACGGAGAAGGTTCCTACATGCGCGCCCCCTCGCAATCGCTGTTCCTCTGGGGTCAATCTTTCTTCATCATTGCCCAGCTGCTAACCGCCGGGCTGTTGCACATCAACGAATTGGACCCCATTCGTCGTTACTTGCCGAGTTACAATCGTCCCAGGAGAGCCGGTCGCTATTCAGCTTTCCAGGTGAGTTGGTTTCTAGAGATATAAAAGGGGTTTAAGGCGCTATGAAATGAATGAAAAGTGTTATTTAAACTTACATTTTATGGAAGGGCTCTGAAGTAATTATAGAAAGTAATTCCAGTTAAACTAGAACCATTTTACTAAAAGAAATGATTGTAAATTCATATTCGTTAACAGTTTACCATTATTAAAACAAGTAAAAGCAATTAACTGAAGACCGATAACGAAACGGAAACTATTTAGAAAAGTAAATAAGAAACTCATTTCATGGCGTCGGGTTTTTTGCAAGGGTTTCCAACTCGCCTAATTGGGGGTCTCCGCTGCTGACGCCGCTTCTGCCGCTGATGATGATGATGATGATGATGAGTCTTGTGTGTCTGGCGTGTGTGTCTGCGTTCGCTCCCAATTGGTACCCCTTACACATAAGCGTTCTGTGGCCCTAGTACTCTGTCCGTATGGGTTAAGTGAATAATTGGCTCTTGATATTTAATTCTATCTACATTCTGCTCATTCTCTACTACTACATTGTACTGCTACATCCATCTATCTACCCAAAATGACAAATCAAAACCCCAAATCGTTTACATATTAATTGGTTTCGTAACATAACAGGGCAAAGCTATTGACGAAAAACACAAAGTAAGTAGATGTTCTGCTTTACCAAAAAAAAAACAGTATTGATTTATCTAAATTCAAAATTATATAGACACTCGAAATTAAACCCACTCCCATGTGTATATAAATTATGCTTTTTAGACACAGACACTGCGCACCAAAAAAAGATCACTTACTTAGTTAACTTTTTGTGGCTTGGCAAGACACAACACCGCTGATCGAAGAGATATAACTATGACACACACTCTTGACGATCAGTAAACACACACACTACATTATATAGAAATGATTATTTGCTTTTATTCTTAGTGATATTATTATTTCTGTATTATCCCCCATGTTATTTGTATGTATATAGCAACAAAAATTCCTTTTTGGTATCTAAATCAAAAGTTTTCTCTTTACTCTTTTCGGTTTTTCTTTCTTTTCTCTATCAATATACTCTGCATATTTTGTTTAAAAATAAAAATCAACATAAACCTACACGCTCTATATAGGCTAAACCGGGCACTGTAAGTAATTTGGGTTTCTTTACGTGTATGTAGTTCTCAGTTCCTAACTCTTAATGTACTTAACCAAAAGGCCATAGAACGATCAAGCTTGATTTGGCTTCAAATGTTGTCCTCACAAAGGTGTTAACACTAGGAATGTTGGAGTACGAATTGGCCTACAAATATCCCCAATAACGATCACACCTCCTTCAGTGCAAGAAACATCCTTTACTAGAAAATGTTCGCTTTAAAACCGATAAATGCCGAAAGACAGCAGCAGCTTTGCTTGAGCCCTAACCGAACAACCAAATAATCAAATGCCATTGCTTAATATACATATTTTCCTCTGCTAAACAATCGACATTGTCCACAAAAAAAAGAAACCACGCATTCCTCTTATATTGGATGACAAGAAGAAGGTAATTTGTGGCCTGGGCTGGGGTTTTCCACCATTATTCGGGTCAAGAATTGGCAAGATCAGAGCTATATCTAAACCAAATGCTAGCAATCGAACAATAATGCACTTAGTCTATTGGTAAATCTATTCTTGGGATGTACATTAAGACTCCTATGCTAAATTTATCTATTAAAAGGTCTTAAATCTTTTCCAAATTACTTGTAAACTATTTCAAAATTCTTGTTTGATTTGATGTATAGTCGGATCTTTGTGTTTGTTTTATATAACCCATGTTTGGCATGTTAATATTTTTGAGTTTATTCCCTTTTATGTATTCCTCTACGATCCCACTTTATCTGAACTTATTTGCTAGTTTACCCTTTCCAATCCCCTTCCCACATCCCGTATTATAATTCCACTTTTGTGTGTTTTTGCATTTTGGCATTTGGCTAGTGAAAATTTTCTTGTTATGTGATTAAAATCCAAGAATCTTGAATTGGCCTCATGCATCCTAACATGTTTAATCCACTCTGAGGGAGTTGTGCTCTTAGTAATCATGCCAATCCTTACAGGGCACTGCCACAGATCTTGTGGTCCAGATCGTTCTGATTGCCGAGTCCATGCGACTGCAGGCCATGATGGCCACTTATGGCATTCAAACACAGACACCACATGAGGTAAGTTGTATTTAAGCATTTAAAAACACATTTTAATAACCATTTACTTCTTCCAGGTGGAACCTGTGCAAATCTGGAGCTCCACGGAGCTCATCAAAGTCTATCAACATTTGGGAGTCAACAACAAGGTTGGCCTTTCCGGTCGTCCCTCCAGACCCGTGGGATCGCTGGGCACCAGCAAGGTGTACCGCATCTGCGGCATGACCGTCCTCTGCTATCCACTTATCTTTGAGGTCTCCGACTTTTATCTCTACCGGGACATGGCTTTGCTGATCGATGATATCAAGACGGAGCTGCAGTTCGTGGGCAAGTACTGGCGCTTGTCGGGCAGGCCCACTGTATGTCTGCTCATCCGGGAGGAGCACATGCGGGATCCGCAGTTCAAGGAGATGCTTGACCTACTGGCCATGCTCAAGAAGGGCTACTGCGACGGCATGAAGGTGCGAATCGGTCGCCTGCAGAATCTGATTAGCAGCTCCTGCATCGAGCATCTGGATTTCATGAACCAGAGCGATCTGACCGACAACGAGAACGCATTCTCGCAGATAAATCACGAGTATATCGGCTACCAATCGCTGACGGATGTGCCCAAAGCATTGACCTATGTGGAGGAGAAGGTTTCCGTGGCGGTAAGTAAGCTCAAATATCCAAAGGGGGAGGTTTTCACTTAAATACTTGTTTTGTATTTCAGCACTTTGATAAACAACCGACGCCGGATATCATAACTGCTTTAAGGAACACCGATTCCATCTACTGTCTGTGCCAACTGTGGGGCATTCTCCTCAACCGCGAAGGTCCCCATTTCGAGGTGAATGGTCTGAACGTAAACACGGCTCTGACGCAGCTGTACCATCGCGCTGGCTCCCTGCGCTACTGGCGTGCCGTACGCTACTGCTCCTCGCTCCTCCATCACATTGTGGACTCCATCAGTCCATTTATCACCACAGTGCTGGTGAATGGCAAGGAACTCACCGTGGGCATCATTGGCCAGAAGGAGACGGTCTTCGACAAGCCCATGACGCCGGCAGAGATCCAGAATGTGATGTACACGAGTGTGCAGCCCTACGATGTCATCCAGGCCGTGCTGCAACAGGAAGTGGTGCTATATTGCGGTCGCTTGATAGCCACCAATCCATCCATGTTCCGCGGCATACTTAAAATTCGCATTGGCTGGGTCCTGGAGGCCATGAGGATCTATCTGCAGATCTCAGGACAGCAAAGCATCGACGTGGATAATCTCTCGCCCTTCCAGGTCCGCATTCTTCTGCAGAAGGTTCTTACCGTCAGCGAGTGGGCGACAGAAGAGAAGTAATTATAAAATTACAGTATAATATTTCGATTCTATATACATAATTCTTTCCTAACAGGCTCACCACCCTGCAACGTCGCCAACTGGAGGGCTGCCTGTGCCGTGTGCCCAAGCACTTCTACAACAAGATCTGGGAGATTCTCCAGCGAACTCCACAGGGTATTTTGACCCAGGGTCATCACCTGCCTGCCACGCCCACATTGACCAACATGAGTCGCGGCGAGTTGACCTTTAATCTGCTTGTGGAAGAGACGCTTATTTGCATTGACCGCCCGGAAAGGCGCCAGATAACCGTGGAGCTGCTGTGCATCGTGGCCACCATTCTTAATCGGTAAGAGATTATTAGATACAGTATTGATATATCATTATATATCTAAAATAAATATTATATTTTATTATTTCCAGCAATCCTGAGCTACACTTCAAGCAAGCCCTTGACTTGGACGGCATTTTGGCCGAGGCCTTTGCCATGTACTGCAAGGACAACAATATACAGCACCAGCCACAGCCCCAGCCGCAGCAGACCAAGAACGAGGATCTCAAGGCATTCTATTCACTGCCCTATTCAGAGACCACCGGCTATTTGGCCCGCGCCGCCGTCAACAAGGTTCTGCAGGGCGGCATTTTCTCCACCTCCGAGGAGGATGTCCAGCTCGACGGCGATCATTTGCACGACGACAACTGCAAGGTGTCCTAAGCGAAGGAGGATGAAACTCGGCATTAGCTTATGTACATAGCACAGTTTGGCATATCCTCGTGACACTGACCCCACCACAACCACTAGCTCGAATTTTGTGGCTATTTTATTCTGTTATTCTAATTTAATTTCGTCTCTCTCTCTGTGTCCTTCGCTCGCTTAGTTCTTAATTAAATGTTATGTATATTTTGTTGCAATAATCGAAGGTGTTACATGTGCCGAGCGTTTGATTAGTTAATAGGTCAATAGCATTTCGGGGGTTGGAAACCAAAGCAACTAAGCGAGCCCTAACCTTGCCTAATGCAAGCCGTATTGATTGCGGCCCCGGCTTATGTCACCCCTGCCCTCGTTGGCTATAAAAGCTCTAGGCCGTTTCTCCGCTCGGTTTACTTGACCAACAGTCGTCGTCGTCGTCGCAGTTGAACAACATGCGGGCTCCCGAGTGGATGACCAATGAGATGGCCCGCCTCACCTCCCGGTTGGAACGCTACAAGCCAGCAGGCAGTGGCTACAACCGCATTCAATCGATTCGCCTGTCCAAGAGCGTTACGCAGATGCTGAACAATCCGATGCCCGTTGCCTCAGCTAATGCAGCCAACGCTACCACCGTACGAACGCAACAGCAGGAGAGCTCCTTCACAACGCCGCACCGGCGGCGTGGTGTCCTCAGTCGCAGCGAATCGCAGTGGGAGGAGGTGTATCCTGTCGTAAATATCAGCCGCCAACAGAGCAGCGACAGTGCCAGCAGTCGGGATAGTGAATTCCAGTTCACTCACTATCGGAATTGTGCCACGCGGATTCCGTGAATAAATCTTTATTAGAATCATTAATTTATTTATTTTGCAATATTTGTGAATTTCTGTGTTAAGTAACTAATAAACCAAGAAAACAAACCTTTTGCCTTGATGTTTTCTGTTGGGTTCTATTTATGTTATGAAATAAAAGTCTTCAATTAGTTTATTACAATAAATTTCGATTCTTTATTTTAGTTCGTATGTAAGTTCCACGTAGTTAAGCTTATTATGGAAAATTAAACACTAAAAAATAGGTACAAACTATAGGTATATATATATACGATTTAGGTTGTTCGTTTCTTGGTATAAAAATTCATTAGTTTTTTATTTGATTTTTACATTTGTTGAATTAATTCGTTTCGATATACATATATAAAATAGCACATACAGATTTAGTTGGCGTGTATTATTATTAAGTTTAGGAGATTGCCTATGGGAGATATTTGTGTAGAAAGCCTACGCTCAGAGAAGCATTAACAGTTTTAAATTTTGATATGAATTCGCCTAGATAATGTCGCTTAAGCAAATGATATTTGCATTCAATACAAAAATATGTCACGTGGATGATATGCCTATAACTAAAGTCAACGCTCTATATATATGCACGATCTAGAGTTTTAACAAACAGTTTAACATATACAATAATATCCTTAATCCGTTTTGTAAAGGGCACACACAGGCAAATATCATAGAAATGTATGCGCGATTCGAAGCAGTTTTGATTAGTATTATTACATGATATTATTCGTTCGTATAAATATAAAACATTGATTACCTAGGATGTTATTTAGTTTAATTATCTATTAACTCCGGATGCTTCAATTTAGGTTAGTTATATATTTAAGGTTTTCTGTAAAATGCTAATTTCCCTGAATATGAGTTTTCATCATTATTATTTATCATTTAGTTTTTTCATCTTAAATAATAGCTTAAATATAATTATTTGCTTTCGTTAGGCAAAATTACATGTACAATTCACTAGTATTTTCAAACAGCAACACTTTTCGCTTACTTAGGACTAAATACTCCACTGCTTACGGACTAGGTACACGTACGTACATAATAAATGTATGCAAAATAGTTGGTGTACAGTATTATCTGACTCTTGCGGTTTCATCATCACACACCGGGCAGTACTTTTGACAAAAAATCGAACGAACTGTGTAAACTGTATAAATATGGGTGATGTGTGTTGCTTTGTGTGTTTGATTTGTTGTGTTCTCTCTTCTCAGACGTAGTACATATAAAAATGTTTAAAAAAGACTATGAAACCTACGACAACGCAATACGTACTAAATACGTAAACAAATTCTACATTACCTAAGTGCTTAGGTTAGCCCTATGTTATTGTGGCTGCAGTTGCTCGGGCCGGCGCACACTCATCCGGCTGGGTATTGAGTCGGTGTCGCCGTCATCGTCCACATACTCCTCCTTGGGACGGGTCCACTTGATCAGCGTCTCGGGCGATCGGTACAGGAAGAGTAATTTGGCAAATAGATCTTCCTCCAGTGCGAATTCAAGGGCCTCGCGTACCTAAAATAAAAGAAAGCAAAATTAAATAAAAACTATTTTGATTTTAAAAATAAAATAATATCTCACCAAGTAGATATCCAGGCACAGTTGCAGTACTCTATCCACGTAGGGCAGGTCCTCGAACATAATCTTTCGATTCTGGCCACCGATAAAGGACTTCATGAAGCGCGAGGCCAATAACACAAAGGTGGTGTACAGACCAATGATGCTGCAGGGATAAATATTTAATATAATAATACAAACAAACCAAAAACCAACAACAACTTACCCTCCCGCTGTAAGGAAGCTAAACGTCGATGGGAACTTCTTGTCGTTGAACGTGTACATCACTATTCCCGATGTACAGTTGCTGTAGGCAAACTTTGACAGCGTTTCGTTGTAGAAGGTGTCGTTGCAAAAGTCTCGGATCTCCCACCACAAGCCATTAGTCTCGTTATCCCGATGCATTTTAATGACCAGCGGTCGGTAGTCCTGATGCTTTTCACTCAGCACACTGACCACGGCAGCATCGCCCGAGTTAAGGACCTTTATAAACTTGGGGATCATGGCGGGCAGCACGACAACTTCTTCGGCAACGGGAGTGGCCATAATGGTGGTATTGTCTGTGCTGTTACTGTTGCTAACACTGATGACTGGATCCTGGTCGTGATTCTCGCTTAGCATATGGATGAGAGCTGCGCGGCCCTCAAAGGATTCGTCCAGTGAAATGGCATGCTCATCGCCCACATTCTCTTTTAATCCCTTAGCCGGGGCCTTGCGCGTAAGGGAATAGGAGAAGCGGGCCTTCAGAGTGTGATCTGAAAAACAAGAAATTTAGTTATAATTACCAACAAGTAATAATTTAAAAAACTTACTATTTCGTAAATCATTTAGCAACCGCTGCCTGTCCGGCGGTGCTATATTCCAAAGGGATGGCGAGTTGCCAGCCAGCTTCACCGCCGCCACATCCGTTGCATCGTAGCCAGTGATAAAGGTCAGAGCCTGTTTGTCCTTAATGTAAGCGTTTGTCATCTGAGAATACATCTCGGGGTTGATCTCAAAAATGCTGTCGTAATTATTCGTGGTGTAGATGGGATCGTAGGGTCCAATTCGAATGGATAGAGACACCTGGAAGGGCACATTCGAGGTGCCCACAGCATTGCCCAGAGCAAAGAGACACAGGGGTCCCCAAATGCAGATCACAATCAGTAAAACGATCGTGCCGCCCATCAGAAGCTTGGATAGCGAGGCCTTCTTCTGGGCCCTCATGGCCGGAAAGTCGGTCTCCGACTGCCTGGTGCAGCGTATCAGATAAATGTTAGAGAAGATATCCTCCATTTTGAGCCAGTCGAAGATGGTCATGGTGCTGTCGATGCACACCCAGTCCAGAATGGTGCGCAGCTCGTACAGGAACGGGATCTGCATGTACACCTTAAACGCAATCATGTTGACCATGGAGAAGCCCTTCGTGAAGAAGTTGCCCAGAATGCGCTTGGGGTAGCCGGATTTGATTTGGTAGGAGCTCAGCAGCATGTAGAAGCACTTGATCACATAGAAAATGATGGGCGGTGCCAGGGAGTTGAATGTTCGCTCCGTGACAGCCGGGACCACGAAGAACATCCAGATGTGTATGCCGATCACCGAGAAGAAGTGGAATATTATCTTGTTCACCAGAGCCTTCCTCAAATACAGAGCTCGATCAATGACGATGAGCAGGAACTGGACCAGCAACATGATGAGGAAGGGTATGGGCACTTTGTTCTCCGCCAAATAGGTCTGGACACCCTCGTCACTTTCCGTTTGTTGGGTCTGTTTTGTAAAAAAAAAATAAATAAATATTGTTCTTAATATTTAAAGAGTCAAGTTCTACTCACTCCAAATGCCGTAAAGCCAAAGAGCAGGACAAAGAAGTTGACAAAATCGCACAGGAACATTAGGGCATAGACATCTGTGGCTAGGCGGGATTTGTGCACAAGACTGAAGAAGAACTTGTGCAGCGAAGAGGTGTACTTGGTTCGTCTGTAGTGAAATTTTTTAATGTAAGTTACTACGGGAAGAGTGAATGTGCAGACTGATACTCACTCTAACTGATTGATTCCCGACTTGCTGTACTCTGGCGAACCTGGCAAGGAAGCCTGACTGACTTGCAGGCTCATCTTCTGGGCAGCAGCCTCATCGTTCAGCTGGCGTGAGTCGGGCTGCGACAGATTGTCGCTATCATCGCGATCATCACTATAACGAAAAGAATTTGATAATAAAACTATACATATTACCAAGGACTTAACAAACGTACATGCTGGCGGTGGGTCTGGTGAACTGGTTATCCGTATCCTTGTATCCAGATTTCCACAAGCCCTGCGACTTGAGTAGGTACCGATGCAGGAAGAGTACCAACAGCAGAATCAAATCATAGATCGCATAGTGGGTCTTCATTTCCACGCCAAAGATCTTGGCAGGTGTCAGAGGCTGATTGGGAAGATTGTGATAGTTGGCCCAGATCAGCTTGAACTGGAAAATGCACTTGATCAGGACAATGGCCTGGGTATAGGCAATCAGGGTGACCCAGAACGTCTTCGTGGGACGTGGCAAGGACAAGGTGCCCCACAAAAAGACCATAATGGGCAGGGGCAGCGAAATAAGACTGGCATTGACCACCTGGAAAAGATGTTAAAAGTTTAAGTATACTCTGAAAAATAACTCAATCATAAACTTACCTGATTGATGAACACCACTATGTAGCAGATGAGATCCGTGTTGGCCAGCAAGGCATACCACGAAGAGATCAGCACTTCGACTATGATGTGGTGATCCCTCTGGGCAAAGTTCTCCTCCTCCAGGTTGAATTCCCCGGCACTGTAAAGTCGCCAAAAAAAATATTAGATCAAAATGCTCTCTCTCCTTCTGTGTAGATTCATGGAATCTATGTCAACTGGACATGCTCGGTGCTCTGTGTTCTTAGGAATATGTGTGCGCTGCATGCTCCACAGTCTACATGCGCATCGGTGCATCGGTGTGGAACTAGCTTTAAGCTAGGATTAATGGGAAGCCACACAACGGATACATACTAGCAAAGAACGCATAGAGATAGGTTTAAATCATAGCAGCGAATACAACTTATTGGAGGAGGCAGAAATACGGATACGAAATACAGAAATACATAGATGCAGAGTTACAGTTACCAAAATAAACAGAAGGTAGAGACAGACAGAGGTTCATGGTTGGTAGATGTTAGAGTGTTCTGAGCCTGATCATGGTCATGAAGATGGCTATGGCAATGAGCTTGAAAGATATATACATAAAGTACAGATTACGGAGGGTCGATTTAAAAGGAGGTAAGTCGTACGAGATTTAGAGTATCTTTAATATACTTTGTTATAGGAATTTCAAGATATTACTCCTTATAAATCGACCCTCCTAAATTACAGATAGTTAGAGAGGCGCTTTACAAACACAAACCGAAAGAGAGACACCAACAGACATTAATTTAGAGGCACATCAATGGGGCTAAGGGATAGGTGAGTGGGAGCTCTACGCTTAGTTAGTGGGGGGCGGGACCAGTACCTGTCCACCTGCTCGTAGGACCAGTGCTTGCTCAACGATCCCGAGCCCCCGCCGCCGGCACTGTGATGATTATGGTAATAATGTGCGCTGCCCCGCTCAATCGAGGGCGCCTTGATGCGGATCTCGGGCAGGCCACAGTCCGATTTTCGACTGAGCATCATCGTGCTATAGGTACGAGTTGCAATTAATATGCCGCAACGCAACGCAGGGATGGGGTGACGAGAGGAGGAGAATGGTATGGCGTGAAATGGAAAGTCGGTGTCACAATGCAGAATATAGTAGATGTGGTTTACAGAGTTACAAATATAGAGAGAAATTGCTCAGGTATTAGGAGATCATAGTAGAGATCTCTCTTTAGAGAGAGCCGACACCCAGAAGAGATGCCTCGCGTGTTAGTGGCTTTTACTGATCTCGGTTTTAGTCATAGGTTTTCGTAAAGTATGTATATTCGATCTACTTACCCCTTGGTCGGCGGCGATGAATTGATTGATTGTTTTCTAACGAAACCAAAAATATATATTCGGATGGATCGAAATGCGCGCGCAGAAGAATGTGGAATGTAAGAAAAAGAAATTAGTAAGGATATGTTTTTTGTTAATAGTTTTGTTTGGTTTGTTTGTTTTTTCTTCATACACTTAAATAAATCGGATTTAGCTAGCCAAATGGTATGTCAGAATGTTTAATAATTTGTTACCTTTTTTAAAATAATATTAAAAATCAATAAAAGGTGTATAGGAAATGACAAAAAGTATTCTTTTGAGCAGTGGTGGCCAGGCATTACATTGACATGATGGAGTTGCTTTTGTGTGAGTAGAAAATAAGATAAAATAGCAGATCATTTCTCTTATATCGCTGATTAACATTAACAGTGCCTCAAATACTTTTCTTCACTTAATAATAATTATAAACCCGCAGTTCTTCAGGATTAATTGTGTAAAAAGACTAAAAGAGTGACTCAATATTTCGTGAAAGTGTGCAGAGAAAAAATAGGATGGAATATGGGGAATTTCCGCATCCGGAAATCAAAGGTTTCCAGTTGAGTTTCGATTACCTAGAGGCAGCTGCATCAACTGTGTCTACGGGCAGCTCGATGATATCGTCGGCAGGGAGATTGTGCTGATGCTGCTGCTGCTGCTGTGGTGTACTGGTTGTTGTTGGTGGTGGCAGTGGTTCGGGTGGTGATAGCGGTGTGGTGGTCGTGTTCGTGTTCTGTGGAGTGCTGGTGTCTGGGTTTTCGATGGCATTCGTTGGCGTAGTGATCATCACCCGCCGCGGTGTGGATGCAGAGGCGGGCGCTACACTTTCATCGCTTCAACAACAGCAACATCAACATCGAGATCACAACAACAACAACGGTAACGGTGGTGTGTGTGGCACAAATGATGGAGGTGAGTTGCAGGTGTATTGTTGGTATCGAGAGAAGTAGTAATAATGTACAGGAACACGAAACACAAAAGGTAAACGGATATGCAAATAAAAAAAGAGAAAAAGAATACCAAAAATAAATAAATATTGAATCGAAATCGAACGAACACAACTCTTAACGAACGTAAAATACAAAAATAATAAAACAACGTTTCGTAACGCGACCAGAACACGCTACTCTAGGGACGCTCTCGGGTTTCCAGTTTCCAAATTAAAAAAAGAAACTTAATTCAAATTTAACGCAAGCGGCGCACACTGGACCCCAAGCTCCAGCCTCGCTTTCTAAATACCTCTCGAGATTGGACTTGAGGAAGTGGAACATGGCAGCGGCACTGGACAGTCCCAGGCGATTCAACGAGCTGGATTCCTAAAAAATTAAATAAAGGATAATTACAATTTAGAATTATATATAAATTAATAGCAAAACCCACCTTGAGGGTCTTCTTCTCGCCAGCCAGAATGCGGTTGACAAAGCGATAGTTGCGCGAGAAGCGATTCAGTCTTATGGTCAGCGTGACCAAGAAGCCCTCCAGCAGCCTGATGATTGGATTGGTATCAAAGTCCTCGTCGGAGTCCTTGGCCGTCACCTCGCCGCTGTCGATTTCCATCTTGGACTTGCTATCCGAAGTCTCCTTGGAGGCGGTGGCCTCGCGTCCTCCCAAGCTAGTTGAAGGCACCGGAGGTGGCGGGATCACTGGCAGATCGGCCACATCCCTGGTCGGAGCAGGACTGGCTGAACTGGAGGCTGTACCCGTGGCCGCATCGCGTTCCTTGGAAATACCCTTGCTAGTAGAGGGGAATTCGCTGGGTGGAGCATCCTTGGATTTCTGTCGAGGAACAAGTAAACCAAGAGGTGAGTCAGGATTAAGAAGGAACAAGTTACGAAAACATTTACACCATTTATAACGAAATAAAAAACCAAGCTTATACAGTAAATGCATACAGAATAAATCTCGCTTGTTGTTCTTGTATTTTTGTACAGTATTTCTTAAGTGAGTGCGCGCCCTGCTGCTGCTGCTGCTGGTCGGCAGGTTGAGCCTGGAGCAGGACTCGTGAGCAAATAAGGTGAAATGCGAGAGGGGTGCGCCAATTAAAGAGAATACAACTCTGCTTGCTCACAATCAGCACACAATTCAGACTCACAACCTCGAGCAGCGTTTGGCTGCGACGCCCGAAGTCGAGCGGCTCGGACAGCGTCGAGGTGCGCATGCCAAGATCGCACTCAATCGTATCGTCGTCCTCGTCGTCGTCGTCGTTATCGCTGACCTTCTTCTCCTTATCATCGTCCAACTTCAGGGCAATGCGAGAGCCCGGCTCGGAGGCATACGAACGCTCGCGCATATAAAAGTGGCGACGATACTCGGCATCATTGAGATCCTTCCACACCTTCGATCACAAGTCGGGGCAATTTTTGAATTTGATTTCGGTTTTTTTTTGTGGGGAATTTACAAGAATTTTTAAATGGGGTTCAAATAGTCATGCAGAATAGCAGAGAATATCAATATATTCGTATTTCACGCAAAAGTCGATATACAAATCGATGTAACAGATATATGTGTGGTAAATAATATTACATAATTCTCTTCTGTAACCTTAACCAGTCATTGTTGGAAAGAAATATTAAAAGTTTATCAAAATTGTAAAGATGCTTTAAATACAACCGGTAAAAAAACAAATAAAGTAATATCGGCATTTTAACATAAAATGCAATATTTCTCGATATATAAAACCACACGGTTACCTTACGATATAATCGTTGTTACATTGCGCGATATATATATGTACATCCCCATGTTACATGCACCCTGTCTCTATATCTCAGATTAAGCCCTAATCAAGAACCTTTAAGAACTCACATCGTATAGGGTCTTGCGGCGCTGCATCTTCATCTCGCTCTCGGTGATGTTCTCCTCCTCCAGGAAGTCGATTTCGTCGTGTATCAGATCCAGTTCGAACTTATCGTCCATCTCCTCGAACATGTAGTAATCTCCAGCACGCGTAGCTTAAGGGGAACACCAAAGAAACATTATGAGAAGGTGGATCTCGAATCAAATAACACAGCAATTATAGTTGGCGATTTCAACAACATTCAGACGGGCGAATATATATAGATAAGGTAGCTAGGCTTTTCATTTCGCATTCAATTTACATAGCAGCACACAGGATCATGCAGTTAATCATTGGGCGGAATTTATTTACATGGTAGGGGCAGTTATTGTTTATAATATATATCAAACAAATGAGGCACAACAAACGAAAACTTCTTTACCATGTGGATGTAATTTAATTTCCTTCCTTCTGCGTACTGTTGGTGCAGGAAGTGGATAACCATGTTCTAAAAAATAATCGAAAACACAAAAATAAAACGAAAAGTTAAATAAAAAATGGTAATAAACGAAGAATACAATTTGTTTAATCGAAATCAAGACTCTCAACGGCTGGCCGAAGATTTTGTATATTGTACAAGGATTTCTGAACCGATCCCCACAGGCATTCAATATGCTTATAGCAAAAGGGATCTTTGGCGTAAATCAAATTAAATAATATAATCTCTAGATTCCATATCACTTTCTTAAAAATAAGATATATGAAAAAAGCTTTAAGGACAAATTCAGAAAAGATTAAAAGTCGAAAAGTCATCGTATTTCTCATGCAGATCAAACCCCCCGGAGTTCTAGAGCAATCCAACAATGAGATCGTTAAAGAGATTTATTTTACACTTGTAGTAACGCTCAGGCTCTCTGAGATTCACCGATTCAGAAGTAATTAATTGGTAGCAAAGTTCATCTAAATTCGTGTTATTTACAGGTCAGACTCGGAGAGGCAGTGGTTGGCCTGGGGTCTGTGCTACACACAGGACCCCAATTGCTTTTATTATCTTAAAGAGAGCACGCACATCATAAAACAGTTTGTATTTTTTGTACAGAGTTTCGTTAAAGAGCAAAGTTATGTTATAATTCTTATTCGAGAGCAAAGATTCATCCAATACATGGTCCATGCAGCAGAGCGGGCTCATAGAAGGCGCACATCAGCGACTCCATGTAGCTGACCGTACCCACGGGTCCCCAGCTATGCGGTCTTTGTGCGGACCGCAGGGCAGCCTCGTCCCTGGACAGGCGTTTGCGTTGGGACTGCGACTCCTCCAGCGAGTAACTGGCATTTCCCATGCTTTGGTGCCGGCGATGCAGCAACTTGTGGCGCATGGTCACCTCCTCCTCATCGTCCCTATCTGCCGACTGTTTGAAGGGTATGCGTGAGAGAGAGATGTACGATCAGGCAGGATCACCACTTTACCATTTGCTTCTTCTTTATGGGCGATCGCTTGATGGACACGGTCTCATTCCAGGACACAGCTGCATTTGTCGACGATTGGCGACGATGTTCCCGGCGTAGATTCGGAGTCAGTTTGGCACTAGATGCCATTGCCGTGGCGTAGGCAGCCAGGGGAGGTGCCAGGGTTTGCATATTAGCCGAAGCACTAACCTCTGAAGGGGCCAGTCCCAGGGAGATACGCTTCGGCTCCAAGAAACCCTCGGTGAGTAGAGCGGACAAGGCCTCCGTACTCGGTGTTGTTGGCTTTGAAGAGTCCAAGCTTTTAAATGGAGCATCCTTCGCAGAACTTACTGATCTCGCCACGGGTTCCGATTGCTGTCTTGGCAAAGCCACTGTCGCTGCCTCCTCCTCACTAATTGACTGCACATCCACATAGTCCGTGAACTCATCACAGGGCATCACATTAATCTCCGGTTCTATGATCACTGCTGCATCTGCACTATCCTCACTCTCCACACTGCTGCCGCCACTGCTGCTGGAGAGGATCGAGGCTCTGGCTGGCGATGAAGTGGCCGAAGTACTGGAACTCTGGCCATCTGGCGTCAAATACCCAGATCCCTGGCACGACGTGAAGCTGCTGTTGTGAGCCAAAGGCGCCACCTCCGACAGAGCCTGCTCCGAGGGCGTGCGTTGCCCTTGAGGAATCCATTCCAAGATTAATTTTAAGACACACACACGCGACAATTTCCAACGAGATCAAAATTCAAAATTATGGAAATTGCAAAAAACGCGACGCGAACGCAAAAATCTAGAAACCAAAACGGAGGAAGGGAAGCATCCCCTCAAAGTTATCCTCGGGCAACTTACCATCGAAGTGCGTCTGCTTGTCCAGGGGCCGGAGCATCTTCTGTTGCGTGGCCCGGATGCGTTCCATCTTCCGCTTGATCTTGTGCAGCACCTGCTTTTCGTGGTCGTGCCGATGGGCAATCTGCTTCTGCCGCAGGCTCTCAATAATATCCGCTCCCCTGCAAGAAAAAATGCTCATCAAATTCCAGTTTGCAAAGATAAATAGTGATGAACCCACCTGGAGGCCAGTATATTGTTCGCCTTGGTGTCCGTGATGATGTGGCAGAAGTAATGCGACTTGAAAATGCGCAGCTGGAAGAGAATGAAGGCAAAGCAGATCGTGTCCCAGAGCAGCACCACCTGGTGCGTGATCTTGGGACACTCTCCGGGCGCCAGCAGCACCACAGTGTCCTCGGGCAGCACAATCTGCTCCTTGGGGACATTACTCGTGCAGGTGATGCCCAGCATGTGCACCAGCCAGCAGCAATCGGTGGTCAGTTGCGTCATGAACAGGCAGCCGGCCATCTGGAAGGTGGTCTTGATAAGGATATTCGCCACATTGAAGGCCAAAAGCCACTTCCAGCGACAGATGATCGTGTGGATGGGTCGCAGATAGAAGTCAGATCCCTGCCACAGAAAGATGAAGGCCCCAATCAGATAGCCCAGCGCCAGCAGATCGGCAATATTGGTGCCGGCAAGGAAGACCACCGCCAGTGTGAACCAATAGAAGCCGCATAGCACGCCGTTCTTCAGAATATCCGAATAGTTGCGTATGTATGAGCAAAAGTCATGGGTGGGATTGTCGAAGGGCACGCGACCCAGCTGGGCGATGTCCTTAATCACGCTGCGGTTGCTGCCGCCAGGATAATCGTCGTTGCTGGCATAACGCTGCTCTATGCAGAAGATGCTCTTCTGCCGGTTCAGTATGATCAGCACGATAAAGTCGAAGATCAGCTTGGGCACATGGTTAAAGTGTAGAGCTCCCGGCAGCATCGTCCAGCGTTGAATGCCTTCGCCAAAGAGGCCCTTATCCCAGGGATAAACTTAAGAGAAATAATAAGAAAGTAGTTTAGGATAAGATTTCAACGTTCAACAATAAATTCTTACCCAGACATGAACTCGGCGGCAATCCGACCAGCACAATGTACTGTGTCAGTATGGAGATGGCAAAGAAAGCCTGGAATACACCCCAGATCTTGGCGCACTGTGACCGCCTTAGCAGGAGCAGAACTACCAGCCAAAGAGCATAGGCCACGGCCACAATATCCTGGCGATAGGTGATCGTCGAGACAAGGGCAATCAGCGATATCTCAATGCCGAATTTGTAGAAGCCAAAGTTGAGGAGATACTTGATCAATCCCACCAGATCCTTTTCAGCATCCGCTCGCACAATGTTGGGGAACAGCAGCTTAGTGGGCGGAGCATTCAAGGCACCGATTTTCACGCGCATTTGAAGCTGACGCAGTGTGATCACAGCGTGCATGGTAACAATGACCATGTAGATGATGTAGGTGCGCAGCAGACCCATTAGACCGCCCTCCAGCTTGTTGGCCTTGCTGAGACCCAGCCATTCGGCATTGTTGGCCGTCCGGTTGTCCGACTGAAAGGTAGGTAGGTTTATCTTACATGTTGAAAGGTATAAAATCTTCAACTTACGCAAGTCACGTTGTACTGCGTGTGATCGAGATACTCGATCTGGTAGATCATCTTGGACAGAACTATGATGGTGACAATGAAGGAGATCAGGCGACTGATCACCACCTGGATGGCCTTACGCGAGGTGGCGCCCAGCACGCAGAAGCCCACAAAGATAATGTGCAAGACGCAGACCTCGCTGACACTGCAAATGAAGGCAGCCAAATATACGGCCTTCATGATATGCAGCTCGAGGAAGCGCCAGAACACGTCCTTGAAGTTCTTGAATATGTACTCAGACTTATTCTTGATCTTGCGGAACGAAATGCGCACCAAATCGCGCACGGAGGTCTCAAAATCCGTGGTGGCCGCACCGGGAGCAGCCTCCGCCGACGGTCCTTGGGAACGGCGAAGGGAGCCGGCACTGCCACGACGCTTGGATGCTGCAGCCGACGGTTCCAATGCCGTTGTCTCCGTGGGCTTCTGCTGTGCCGAGCCAGGCTGCTGCTGCAACGAGGCGATGAAGCGTTTGTGGAAGTAATGCACTTGGATCACGGTCAGGATCACAATAATCGTGGGCGAGACCAAGTGAAGGAACAGGTCCTTGGTTTGATAGCGCTTCAGACCAATGTCGTTTTGCCTGTTACATGAAAATAAATATTTAGAGTTTAAGCTTATGGGAACGTGTGAATAATAACTTACAGCGTCTTGGACACATTGAGATAGTCATTCCAGTACGTATCGAACTTATCGAATTGATATGTATAGATCAGTATCAGTATGGACATGGCGTAGAAGATCAGGAACAGCCAAAAGCCGTACATGATCTTCACCCAGGCCTTGGACGAGGATTGAAAGACCAGCAAGAAGAATAGGAACAGGGCCATATAGCAGATGCGGAAACCCGTCATATTCTCGCCGGTGATGGCGCACAGGAAGATAACCAGCACCAGCAGCCAGATCCAAAGGCGCACCAGCAGATTCTTGATCACATCACCGGCCTTCTTTAGGAACTTTGAGGTCTTCTTGCCGTCATTGATAAGGTAACTGGACCCGGCCGATCCAACGGTGATCTGCAGCGGAGCAATAATATCCGCCAGCGTGCTGTCCCTTCGGCGATCGCGTTTCTCTTTGAAGAACTGCCGCGACGTCACCCAGAACATTAGCACGAAGGCGGTCTTCACGATCAGCGGCACACACGGACGCATTTGGTTCTCGATGGGACGCTCGAAGCCAATCTGCTGCAGGTTAATGCCCGCCGTCTGCAAAAGATAATGCAGTTAATTAAATTAAATTCGCAGCGCAAGTGACATGAACTTACGGAAACCTTCGTGGGGAGCTCGCTATTTGTCAGATCCATGCCGTAGATATACTGTGCCACCAGCAGTACCTCGGCGTAAAGCACGATAAATGGACTTGAACGCATCATGGCCTTCCGCTGGTTGGGTATCATCCACAGCACGTTGGCCCAGAGGAGCAGGACAAAGGTTAGCCAACTGTGGTAGACTATGGACCAGGCCTAACATAAAACAAAACAAAGACAATGAAATTTGGCGTCAAAGAGTCAAAACATAAAAGAGTAAAAACAAAGCGTGTGTGTTGGGTGACGCTCATGATTCATGAACTGTTTTAAAGGGTTTCTTGATTCTTTAAATATTAGATTCGTGTACTTTAACTTACCATCATTAGAATATTGGTGAATATATAGCTATTCTGATAGATGAAACCTCCCACGCTGACAAAACCATAAGATATCTGATCCAATATGGAGGTGGTCGTGTTCTCCTGCTCCGATCGCTGTTCCATTGAATCCAGCTGAATGTCGTTGCCCCGCTGTGTTCCACTGGGCGCCACCGAGGAGCCGCCTTCCAACGGCTGCGGCGTGCGTGCCTTTCGAGTGCTTTGACGCACCAACTGTGTAGGGAAAGTTAAACGCTTGTTAGTTCCGAATTAAGTGCATTCTGGCTGACATGTAGGAGATAGTTAAGCTTACTAGTTGAGATACATATGTACATACGGAGAGGTCAAGAGTTCTAGGACAACTACGGGTGTTAATGTCATCGATAGGTTACTAGCCGGGTGCAAACTATTTTGGATCGCTGTAGCGGTGTCGTTATGGCCCATAAATCATACATCACACATCATACACGAGTACAGTCACACTTACGCGGTTAGTATCATGGTTACTTTACGTTAGTTAGGATCTCTCATGACTTGGAGGAGATTTCTAAGGGGTTAGTACTATAGATAGCTATATAGATGTTGTTAGGACGAGTACAAAGTTTAACATTGACAAATGACAGAGGGTAGAGGCTCGAAACCATATGATATTTAGATAGATAGATAGTTAGGACAGAGAGAGAGATACATAGGCTAGCTCTAGTCTAATGGGAGGAGAGGATGATATAGAGTTTGGGCGCATAGAGTGGAGTTAGTTTACGTACAGGCGTCGTCTCAGTCGGTTCATTCAACGTTGCACGCTGATCACGGCGTAAAGAAACCTAAAGCGGAAGTAATAAAAGAGAGAGCGTAAACAAAAATCAAAACGGAAACGAACAAAAAAATACGTAAAGAAAAAATGGCAGAAAAAGCGCTAAACCAAGAGTTGTCAAGTTTCAGCAGAAAGGCACATACAGATTGTCCCAAATTGTGGTCAACGTTTTCGGGGTTAAAAGTTAAGTCAGAGACAAACATTTAGTTTGGTTTTAGTTGAGTTCACTAATTGTGTATAGTGTTTGCAGTATAAATGATGTCCTAAACGAAATATACAATACTTTTCACATTTAAACTGTTGCGATTTTAAATTGTTTTGAAATTTATAATGAAAGTGTCTAAAAATATGCAATAGAATATTTTACGTTGAAGAAGTTTTTGAGCATACTTTTGGACACCATATACAATAGATTTTGAACTCGTAACGACTTCTGTGGAATGCTTTTCAATTTTTAATAAATTATGAAATTTGTACAGTTCCCTAAAGCGTTAAGAACATTTTATCAACCCATAAAATTCCCAGAAATTATGATAAATCAAACTTAATCCCTAATAAGCATATTCGGGAAAACGTAAAGTTATAAAAAATTATATTTAAGCATTGGGAGAAAAAGCTAAGCAAAGCTTTTCATTGAGTTATTGGTAATGGTTTTGTTTTCCTTATCATGAAGCTAAGCTGGCTTATTGAGCATTTTCTACCTTTTCCCCATTACCATATTCTCTATTTTAGTCCAACCGAAAATCCCTAAAAAATATTCCACATTCACACACCGCACCCAAAATCGAAAAACATAAACCCTAATCTCAATCCACACTCGCTCGCTTACACTCAAGCGCTGATTGCGGATTGCGGTCGTGGCAGTGGTGGCGGTGGTGGTGATAGTGGTGGTGCCACCTCCGCCCGAACTGGACCCATCCCGGCGACCCCGCGATGTCTGCGACGTAAGCAGCGACAGCTGGCGGTTGACCTTGTTGTTGCCCGTGTTATTGATGCTGCTGCTGTTGCAATCTAGCTGCTGGCCAAAGGCAGTGGCGGGCTTCGCTTCCAGCTGCTCGGTTGGAGCGGTGGTTCAAGTGGATCAGCATTTCGGTGGTGTTCAGGTGTAAGAGTGTCCGAGTGTATGGTGTGTTAGTGACGATTTGTAGTTAGGTGTTAGGAGTGTTTAGTGTATGTTGGTTTGTTTTTGTCGGCGTGCAGAGTTTGTGTTTTGTGTTAAGAAGAAATTGAAAATTCAGTGTTTCATCCGGATGCAAGTGGCAGCAGAAGAAGAGCAGAAATTGAGAGTAGATTTAAAACGATGTCGCGTGATTTGTTTTAGTAAGACTGAAAAACTGTTCAGGTCTAATTTAAATGGTAGAATTTTAGGAAAGTTAATTTAATCCTTATTTGAATAAAACTCTTATAGGTTTTCAGTCTCATTTATTGTTGCTGGTGCCACCGATGAAGAAAACCAAGTTAGTTGCTCTAAGCCAGAGAGGGAGCAAAACGGGCTTAATGCCATTCAATACAAAGTGACTTAATTAGTGACTTACCCGTGGCTTAATCAGATGCTTGGTAGTCAGGGCCAGGGCGAAGTAGGCGAAAAACAAGGCAAACGGATTGAGGTACGAGTCCAGGGACATTTCGTTATTGTAGAAGAGGACCCGTATATCCGACGCGCAGTACGATTCAATGAGCGGCTCCAGTCCAATCAAGCTGATGGGGCCAGATGGGAGATAGAGAAATCAAGTCACAGGATGCACGCCACAGTGGAGGACGTTTTCCTCTCCCCCGTCTCCTTCCAATTTACTTACCGAGCTGTCAGCCTGGTGTGATTGAGGTGGCCCTGCATCCAGGGCGTCTGGTAGGACACAATGGATAGGGAGTGCAGCACGAGGACAACCATTACGCAGCGCAGCAACAACGCGAAGCCCCTGAACAAAAAAGGTGCGACAATACAAAAGGAAAGTCAGTAAAGTGTGCGGAATGGATGCGATGGAGGCCACTGATGGGACACGCACCGTTGCAGCGTCTGGCAGGTTGCCCAATAAGTTCCGGCCAGCAGGAAGATGAGAAAGTAGAAGCCGCCAGGCACCGACGGACGCAGCACGGCCGCAAAGAACAGTGTGGCGAGGCAGAAGAGCGGAGCTGTTTGCGGGGAGAACAATTCATTTATTTTAATTGAAAATTTAACCAATTGTTTTGTTTTATTTTCTTAAAGAAAACTTTATAAGGCTTTTCCACTCACAGATCTTAATTAGTCCCTCGAAGTGTATGTGCTGGCTAATCATGGACACCCGCTTCCTCAGCTGCTGCTGCTGCTGCTGCAGTGGCGTCGTGGCCGTTGCCTGCTGCACATCTCCTCCATTGGCATCTGTGGCCGGGGCTTGGCTGGCCTCCGTCGCCGCCTGGCCCTCAACCACTTCGCCGTTCTCCAACTGCTCGGCGCCGACGGTTTGAGAGGCCACTCGCTTCACCGTGAGATACGATCCCAGGGAGGTGGCGAACACAAGCACCTCCGGCAGCAGCCACTCAATTATGGCAAATGCTCTGATTAGTAAATATAGTTTACAATAAATTAAATTGTAGTTTGTAAGCTCTCAAGAACAACTCACTTCAGATCGACGAAGCTCACGAAACCAATGTGTCGCAGCAGGCGCTCACTGAACGAGCAGTTGTAAATTGGCAGCGTGACGCTGACTGCCAGGATCTGGAGCGTGATGTGTCCCAGCAGGACGAGCGTGCTCAAAGCCAGCAGGATGATAAAGAAGGCGGTGACGGATCCCTTAAAGTTGCGACGCGTGGCCAGCGGAACGAAGGGCGACATGAAGAACATCAGCATGTACACAAAGGATATGCCCACCGGTCGCATAAGAGCAGCTAAATTTAAGGAAATACATTATTAAAATATTATAAAAATATAAAAATTTTGCAAAAATATCATCATACTGTAAAAATAATGGCTTTCTTTGCTCTCCGCAGAGAACATCATGGCCAAATCGATAAAATAGTATATTAAATGTGCCAAATTTATGTGAGATTTATTGAATCTTTGATTCGAACACAGGATATGGCTTGATTTATTAGTATGAGGAGGGGACGTAGTGGTAATAGTATCGATAGCATGCCATTGGAAGCCTTTTTCACTCACCCAGGACGAGCACTGCAGGCACGACGATGCGCTGCAGCACCAGGCACGCATAGCTGAAGACCATTTTGATGGACGCGTTGCTGCCGCCTCCGTCTGCGCTTCCGGAACTCACGTTGCTTCTCCACCAGCTGCGTCTCCGGACTCAGACCCCGACTCCGACACCGACGCAGTAGCATTCATGAAAGCCTCAGCTCCGACTGCAATTTGTTGCCACAAACGGCGCAGAGCAGCTGCAAGAGGAAGAGGAAATCAATTGAAAATAATATAAGAAGTACTTGGAACCTGCTCCCCACTGAGGAGCCATAGCTCCTGTTGCTCAAGCAGCCACTTTAAGGCTTCAACTCCTTGCTGATGGTTCTTAATTAAGCAAAATAAAACAGCAAAAACTCCCCAACTAATTTACGGATATAAACATTGACACACTTTTAATTAACACTGGCTAAAGCCCTACAAAAGCGAAATAAAATCGAGCCCGCTCTGTGAAGTGGGCGTGGCTGTCGGTAGTCGCACGCTATCCTGCCTTGGGTTGGGTTAGTTTCAATTTTCCTCTTCCGCTTTCCGCATTTTCCAGCTGCGCCAGGAGCGAGGAGTGGCCACGCAGCGGCGATTAGAGGACGGCAAGGATGGCTTATGGATAATGGATGTGTAATTGACATTCAATGGCTCATAATGTGGCATTTATTTGAATTCGCTTTAAACTAATGGTGCAGAAACTATTGGCACAATAGATAGAGTCCATCCGGAATGTTAAGGATAATGGCTTGGGAGCATGACAAAGGATTTTTAAAGGGAGAAATAATTGGTTTATTAAAACTATAGTTTTATAGTTAACATTTTAGCTTTTTTGTTCTTTTGGTAAAGATAATGGCAAAAAATGATTATTACTTTGTAAAATTGTAAAGTGAATTTTTATTATAACAAAAAAAAAATAACATAATAAAAGCAAACTTCTTTAATTAATTCCACAGAATTCATTGCCACGTTTTAAATATTTTTGTTCAATGATAAATTACAAAAGAAATTGTATTTATATGCAGTTTTTATGCCTCACTCAATACTAAGTGATTCATAATTCTGCTTAATCGAATACAAATCCTATATAAATTCTGTTTAGCATTTCAATGAATTTGTGAAAAAGTTCATTGTGAGATTTTTTTTTTTAAATTCGCATCGATTGTATAATGCCTAAAAACTTGCTTAAATTCTGACCTGATGCCACACTTATTCAATGGTGTTGTGTTCACAATGCAAAATACAAACAGAAATACACAAAAAAATACGAGAAAAAAAAGCTATACAAAAAGCGAGCGAAAGAACATCAACAAAACTGCTAATTTCGCACACAAGGGGAAAATGGCGAAAAAAGATCAACAGCCATGACGTAATTTGGCATGTACAAAAGTTTTTAATTCTTCATTTTTTTCTACATTCCTTCTTTTTTTGTATTTTGCTGGTTTAACCAGAACAAAGAAAGCAACAAAGAGAGCCGGCAGAGGGAGCAAGGGAGAAAGCAATCCGCCAACGCCTCCAACGCAAATACATCCGACATAATGTGGGCTAATAAAAGAGACGGAGCACTCGGGAAAGCGCGGGTCTGACAGCTGAGCCGCCGAGCCGACAAACCTCAAGTGGTGCCACACCTAACCCCCTCCTCACAGCCACACCGACAGCCCGCCAAACACCACCCACACCCGACCACGACCCTTAGGACAAACAAACAGATTCAACCAGACAGGAAAAACAGAAAAAAAAAAGAAATAAAGATATAGGTTACAGTCTAACGACATTAGAATACTCAGCATAAAATTTGTCACATCTAAAATATTGCATACTTTTAAGCAACAAAATAATTTGATTACCGAAATTGTTGAAATCTATTTCAAATTCACCAAAAAGTATGCTATGATACAAATTTAAATATTAACCATCATCTTTTAGAGACATACAATTTCTTAAGAGTTCTTGTAAGCTTGTTGTTTAATTCATTCTTGAACATCCTTTCAATAGATTTTAATGTATTTTTTGATACCCTCTGTATTAAGCATTAAAACAATATACCCTTCAAAAAACTGTCAGACTACGGGGTACCAAAAGATAGAAGCAAAAGAACCAGCTGGGAGGAGCCCCCTAATGGCGATAAAAAGTAGTAGTAGGCCCATCAAAAACAAAAAATAGCACTCTACTGTTTTAGCTAAATAAATGCCGGTTGGTGAGCTTGGCCCCATCCACCCCCTCACAGATGGCAATGGGGGATGATGCCGGGAATCTCTGTCTGAGCAGATGTCTAATGGCACAATAATGCTGATGGCAATGCGTCTGTCTATATGGGAATTTAATGCACAATTACAGCAAAAAGTATCTTTCCGGCAGAGATGGCATAGAGATAGCTTTAAATAGACATGAGAGGTGTACTTTGTACTCTTAGGTTGAATGATAAACAAGTAGATAGGGATGACTATCTTTACTATGTTTACTTTTCTGTAATCAGCTATCAAATAAAAATAGATATGTACTGATATTTCTATAAAATTATATGAAAGCATCTTTGGTTATTAGAGTTATCATTATGATTTTAAAAATACATTTTAATACAATTATTTAGCAATTTTCTAAAAAATTATTATTAAATTTATTCAAGTCTTTTATCAACTGTTCCCAACATCGAAGTAAGCCCCAAAATCAAACTTCGTTACCAGGCGCGAGCAAAGAGCGGCACGTCGCATCGTTCCATCAAAAAACCAATGTGACACGTGTTGCTGCTATGCTTTTGGGGCTCCGGTTATGGGAATAGGCTCCTCCTCCTCCTCCTCCCTTTTCAGAACACACTCCACACGCCCGTACAATGAATATGAAATGCCAAAGGCAGAAGGTCTAACCCGCGTGCTATTCGCTACTAATTCATTTGCCATACACGCATCGCTGATTGCTGAGCTGCTGCCGCTGCTGTTCGGCATTATAATATAAGCATTATAATGTATATGGTTGGATACATAGATATCAGCAAATATATATTCCCATTGAGAGACCAGCAGCTGCTGTATGTCAGCGATGACGAGGGAGTTCTCTTTACGGCCTGTTGCAGAAACATTTTATCGTTCAATTTCGATTTGGATTTTGATTCTTATTTCCATTCAGCTCCAAATGTTTATTGTCTTTCCATTTGCTCTGTCAGAACAGTAGAAACATCGAGCATAAGTAGCATTTGCATGTGCTTTTATTGGGTTAACTTGGCACACATATTCTCGCAATAGACACTTCAATGTCGGTTTCGGTATTGAGATTCTCAATGTTGCCATTGCTTGCCAGGGGTTTAATGCAGATGAAATGCATGTTGTGGCACTTGAAAACAAATATTAACATTTGTTTGGATGGAACGCAGACAGCTGATGGCAAAATGTCTCACCGTGCGGTACAAGTGGCGTATACGTGATATTGAAGTTATGTATTTCTTAAAAATAAACACAAAAATTTCAGTTGCAAAGTGTGTAAGCAACAATGTAAATCATTGTCGTAAATTTATTTATTTTTGTGCATTTTCAAGTGTTTCATTATGTTTGCAATAACTATGATTAATATTTATTTTATATTGTACTAAAAGTAGTTACAAATTTTAGTTGCACCTCAAGCTAAATGCATTTTGTTTTAATCTTAAGGACTAGTAATAGTTTCAACTCATTTTGTAAATTATGTAAGACCCCAAATGTCCTTTTTAAGTGCCGCAATCAAAACTGTAAACCTAATCCCCGTCTGCATCCGATTTTCAACTTTCCCTCAAGTTTCTGAATAACTAAGATGAAGTGTCTTATCTTAAGCGCCTTACATGAATAACAAAATTAAGCTGCAAGAGAGAGAAAAGAGAACTCAATTGCATCTTGGTCGCACTTCCGTACGACCTTCATCCACATCGGGGGATCCGCTCTCCCCCGACATTCATTAGTGCAGCTTCATTGCCAAGTCTGCCGGCCACTTGAACTTTGTCTGGGCGTTGGCATCTCTTGCAATAATATTTGCAATTTAATTCTCCCAAGTCCAAGGGAAAGGAAGGAAAATAGACGGAAAAGCGTTGACAAAGTCAACTAATCTCTGTCCAGTTAGTCGGACTTTTTCTTCCTCCCCTTGAGCCGCGTGTCTGCGGGCCATTAATTCAACATTAATTACAAATGTCCAGCGAGTGGCTCGAGCTTTTCTTGCTCTATTTTTAGTGTCCACTTCTTTTTTAGGACCTCGTAATCTGCGAATTGTTGTGGTGGCTCCGGGACCTCTCCCTATTTTCTATACATTTTTCGCTGCAATTGTTCCTATAAAACACATATATATTAGGGTGCATGTCGCACGCTCGGCTTCCGAAGCAACTTTTGCTAATGATGACGTCACTCTGTTTGACGACTGTCAATGTCAATATACTCGGGCAATTGTTAACCCCTTGTTGCCAGGCGAAAGAACTGAAGAGCTATAGCTGTAGTTGGAGCTTTAAAACGAAAGCTATTCGAAGAATCAGAGCATAATTACTCGAAAACACGCAATACTCGTTCTAAAAAAACAAATTTAAGAGGGAGTAGCGAAAAATAATGAAATTTCATTTGACATTCTTGGTGTGCGTTTGACAAGTAAGCTTGCTGGCTAACTAAAAAGCTTAAGAAGCGGAAAATTTCACATGCAATTAAGTTTTTATAAAATTAAGGTGAAAAGAAACTAAAGAGCGAGAACATAGTTTTTATAATAATATAGTTATTATATGATACAGCCTAAAATCTAAATATTCTATAGAATTCTTAGGAGTTATTTTTCGTAGAACTGAGTCAAAATCTTTGTTTTATATATCATATTTACATGACTCACTTCCTTAACAAAATAAACACAGATAAACAAAGAGCAATTTTAAGAAACTTAGTCATCAGTTAAAAGTTTAAGACGAAGAGAAAGACATAAAGCAAAATATAAACTAAATCAATAAGTATTTTATTTAATCTTCCATTAAACACAATAAAAGTATTCTCAAAGAAACATCTTATAAATTCTTGATTTTATAACCAATTTAAAGGGTCACGATATATTCAATTAAACGACAGCAGAATACATAATTCTTGTATAATTCCCGCCCGCATTAATCTACAAGGGTTAATTGAATCACACAATTTCTGGTTAATGTGCGATAAATCCGAATGGATTCGTTAATATCATATGCACCGGGAGCCATGTCAGCGCCATCTGGACACGATTTGGGTCACTTGCAGCGCTCTCCGAGCTCTTTTTAAATGCAGGGCGATTCTTGCAACAACAATTACGTATACGTAAATTTCACAGGGGAAATTAATTTCAAAGTGGTTGCGGCCCCGCCACACAACACACACACACACACGCGAGAGAGGAGGGAAAGAGTGAGCTAATGGCCCGGCAAGCTGTGGCCAACGCCTTCGTTTCACTCAAAGTGACAGGAGAGATGGTCAAGGGAGGAGGGCCACAAGAGGGCACCAAGAGGATACCAAGAGGGCGGGAGGAGGTACCGAGAGGGAGGCGGGAAAACCGAAATGCATATTTGTATCTGGTCTTGGCCTACATTTATCTTGGCGACCGAGCCCCCAAAAATGCTCCCGCCGAGATATACTGTGGACTTAATTCGCCAAAGAGTCTATAAATACAGGTTTTTATAAAAATAAATATGAATTAAAATCATCCTTGTTCTTGTTACTCATCAGAGTGATGAAAATGTAATTAAAATAATGATACAAAAAGAACTATCAACTTGTCACCTTCAAATGTTTGACTTAAATTGACTTTAAAATTATAAAAGAAATATTTTGGGATCAACGAAATATTTATTAAAATTAAGTTAACAAAATAGAATTGAAAAACTAGTATATAAGAGATAATAAATTCGGTTTCTGACTGACTAAAATATATAATAAAATCATTATCTAGATTTCTTTCCTCCAAGTTAATAATTATGTTGCCAAATTGCTCATATTTGCCCATTGAAAACTGCACCAGCTGTGCACAACAAGGCGGCAGACACTGAGAGGAGGTCAGAGGAGCGTGAGGATTCTCCACGGTGAGTAAATATCATAAAATGTGCAGTGCGCTGTTCTCTGTTTGACCTGTCAGAGCATATTACACATCCGCCATGTGTGCTGGATGCCTAAAACGATGGGGAGCTGCTTCCATGTTGTCCATTAACAAACAATTTGGCCAATGCATTCGGGCAAAAGAACAGAAGCCGCTAGTATCCATGGTTTATTTCACGCCCGCCTTTTTGTACCGCTTCCCGTTTTTTAATTTAGTTGAAAGGCACACGTTCGCGGGACTCATCGCGCAGACATGTGTGCTTCGCGATTACTCCGCCCAGAAAATTGTCGGGGCCAGCAAACGCGACATTAATAGTGACAAATGTCGCAGAATGGTAATGGCCTGGTCACGACTTTATCCTTCAGCACCATCCATTTCACTTTCCATTTCATTTGCTCGTTTCTATTCGGTTTATGTCAGTTGCCTTTCCTTCGGTCCACTTGCTAATTTCATTACCAACTCCCTCGTAAAAATTCCTTTTGGCTGAAAAAGTGCTCCAATGTCATATTCCTTTCATTCATCATCATACATCAACGGAATAGTTTGTCCGAACCTCCGTTCTGTACCTTAATGCCTCGAAAAGGACACGCAACAGTTTTTTTCCAGACACTTTTCTGTGGAACACGGACTGGGAATGCGGGTCGGGCTGTCAAATGAGTGTCGTCCTAACAGGCGGTCCTTAGGATTATGACCTGACATTAACATGCCCCCAAATAGTTGACTCAACTTGCCCTGATGGATACCGTTGAGTCAACAGGTTACGGCCTTGCAACGGGAAAAATTACCTTTGGGTTGGGGCCGGGACCTGTCGTCTCACCTGGAAAGTTACCTAACAAGCTTGCAAGTTTTGAATTTATTTATCTTTATGTAATTTTAATATCTGAAAGTTCAATGTATGCATGTGCTAATACCAAAACTTTTGGCATTCATAAAGGGTTTGTTAATTGGTAAAAGGTTCTTGTACTAGAATACATTTTAATTCTACAGAATCTGTCATAAATATTTCGTTTATTTATGTTTGTTTAGTGGACCACAAGCAATATATTTATTATAATATTTAATGGGTAAAAACGGGTATTCATGAAAGACAATAAAGGAAACAAAATCTTGATAAAAACATATACCATTTTTCTGTTTCTTGTTTTTAAATTAACAATTATAACTTATTGCAGAAGAATTCAGGTCCGATTCAGACAGGAATCGCAGAGGAATTCAGGTCCGATTCAGACAAAAATTCAGGGCCGATTCAGACAGGAATTCAGGTCCGATTCAGACAGGAATTGCAGAACTCGGAGGAATACCAATCGGAATCAAATAGGCTAAAAAAAATCGGAAATATTGAAGTTTTCCGAAGTTGCCCTGCTAACTTGATGCACATTAAAATCCAGTTTACATTGAAAACTGCGGAAAAAGCATACTTACTCTATTTAAAAACTAAAATTGTGCCAATAATGTTGGCTCCCCTTAAACTATTTGATTTTTGATTGAATTCTTCGGAATTCCTTTCAAATTGAGTTGCCCAGAAGTCCTTGAGCTAATATTGTTTCAAAATATTTGGCCCTCTTGGCTTATCTGAGAAATTGATGCCGAACATGCATAAATGTGTTCTTGTTATAAATAAATTCCTGAATGGCAGCGAAGCGTGGCCACAGGCAGCTAAACGCGTCATTGCACACTTTGTAAGGCAGCGTTCGATATCGGGACAGAAGACACACTATAATATATAGTATAGACCATAACTGAGAAGAAAACTCAATGGAAATACTAAGCCCAGACTCGAGTCTGGTTCTCACGGCCGTCAAAACTTTGCGAAAAAATAGAAACAAAAACAAACGAAAATTCACGCATGAGAAGTCAACCAGCTAAAATCATCTACATATAGCCGGCTATATATCTATCTATATAGATATATGCAAACAAATATTTATATACATTTTATTTCTGATTGCAAGACCCACACCCAGAATACGACGATAAGCAGGCGAAATAAAACTGTCGGCGATAAAACTAAAATTTAATTAAAGCGTTTAAAGGCAATGACAGCTAAAATCAAAACCCGAGAGAGAGAATTATTTTTATACATAAATAAAATTGTAAACTATGTTGTTGGTATGCGCCAAGAGCGCTGAAATAAAACGGAAACAAGTTCCAAGCCCGAGACCGGCAAATGACTAAATTCGAAAACCAGACTCAGACAGTGTCAGAGTTTTGTGTTTTATTGTTCCTAGATAGACGAGTGTATGTATGACTCTGTGTGTTGGCTTACTATACTATATACATACATAGATATATACCCAGCTACTTTCCGTGTGCGATGACGCAACAACGCACAAAATGTTGAGGAATTCGTTTGTTTTATATTATTTTTTTCTCGCTCGCCTCTGGCAGCAGCGGCATTTGGTTGAAAATATTTTAGTTCAAAAAAGGCCACGACAAGGCAAAGGCCAAGAGCAGGAGCAGGTAGGAGAGCGAAGAGGAAACAATAACAGCTGCCGCCTCTGGAACCCTCTTAAAATGCATCCCTTTTACCTGCTGGCCGGAAAAACTAGAGAGGTGAGCCTGCCCGTTCACCGGATAACATAGAAAATAGCCCAAGTCAGTTCAAAGAGGGGAAGTTTGGTATGTGAAATGAACAGAACTGGCTTTATTTCTTTATATAAATATAATAGAAATGTAGTGCCATATTCCAAGCTCACAACGAGTCGATTTTGTGATGTCTATTTAGTAGAGTATTTAAAACTCATAAAAGTCAAGTCTATTTAAGAGAAGTCTATCTAAAATCCACAAAATAAGCTATTTAAATTGGTCATAAAACTTAATTGGAATTATAGAAAGGCTACTAAAATGTTATTGAAGATTAAGTCATTCAAAATTGATGTAGAAAAATATTCCAGAGTATTTTTGAATAATTTTCAGAAAGAATTTCTGGGCGAACTAACAAAAAACATAAAGTTGGGTCTAGAAGTGGAGAAACTTCAATGTTTGGAGCTAATACTGATGGACTTTAGAACGCTTTAGAATTTCATTTCAAACAGAATCACAGTATTTCTTTAATATATATATATTTTATTTCTATCTAATAGTTTCATCTGATTAAATCCTTACTTTAAGATTTATAACCTAAATATTAGTCAAATTCAGCTAAGCTTTCGATGCTCTCTAAAGTTAATCCATTAACTAAAAAATAACCTTTACTATTCATACCTTTTTAGCTATCAAAGTCCTTCGTATATCTATTAATCCTAATGAAAAATAGTTTCTATTTGAAATGGAGCACATTTTTCAGCCATCAACTCGAATGTGAATTCATTTATTCCATATGACATTTCAATATATTCTTTGGGGGCTAACTCCCATGCAAAAATCGAAAATCAAATATGTTGCCTCGGTTAACAAGGAGAGGGGTTGGGGTTGGGGGGAGAAGACACAAAAGAGAAATTGCAGTGGCATCGTCGGGCGACAAACAAAACAAGCTGAAAAATAACTGCAGCTGTTGCAGTTTTATAAATGTGGTTCCCCCAAAAAGCTTCTGCCGGCGTCATCCACCCGAAAAACCCACCTATACCGCCCATATAGTACACATTATATAGCATATAGAAGAGGGTAGATGTTGTCGCTCGGTTGGCTGGCTCTCCTCCACAATAAAAGTGAAATTTTCTCGTGCCAAATTCTGCTGATGGTGGACGTCGTGGGTGGAAGGTTGGTCGGTGGCAAAGACTTTTGGGGCAACAAACAGTTTGTGCAGAAGTTTTTCGAGGTTGCACAAGGCAACATAAACTAATTGCAACAACATTTCCGTCCGTTGTGCAGCCAAGAAGTAATCAAAAAAGATACTTTGATAAATGAAATGAGAACAAATGATGAGAAGATCCCGGAGCTTTTCCTCATTTTGCTGCTAATTAATCACTGTGGGTGTTGCTCGTTCACAGCAGTCAAGTGGAATGGCTTCATTTGTTTATATGTCTCGGAGCGTTTATCATTAAAAACTTTATGATGTATACAACGAAAAATCCAATTCAAAGGCCAAGAGCCGCAGATCAAAACAAGATTTTCTTTAAACTTAACTGATAAATAAAATATTATTAGGAAAGTTCAAGTACTTTGATCAGATCAGTAATCGAATTCAATAAAATTAAATTAATCTCAAGTTCTGATCGCAAGCAAAATAATTAAGTCACTTTTTAAAATATTCATGAAGTCATCGAAAGCATCTGTCATTTGTGTTTCTTTGGACATTAAATATATAGGTATACCATAAGTATATATATATATATTTTCAAGCTGCGATAGTGCCCTGGGTCTAGACTGGCGATGGTTGTGGGTCTCA
Organism: Drosophila watanabei; assembly: GCA_008042575.1. NCBI lineage: Eukaryota > Metazoa > Arthropoda > Insecta > Diptera > Drosophilidae > Drosophila > Drosophila watanabei. Next base: position 511,935 of record VNJS01010529.1, on the reverse strand, counting down.
CCGATTAAAATGCGTCATTTATTGATTGCAAATATAGGGGAAAGTGGCAAAGGCAACGACTACCAAGCCAACAGCTAAAACCAAATCGGATGCAATGCAGCCAGGAATTAGGTTGCAACAACCTATATTAATTTATATATAAAAACTATATATTTATAAATTTTTCGTTTTAAAAAATACTCTCTTAATGCTTTCTTTAATGTTGCATATTCCCATTTCTTGGCGCAGTTTCCGCTTAAAGCGTTCTTCTCCCAATAATAATTTCTGCTTTGTGCAGATGTCACCTGACCACCGGTCTTAATGTCAAACAGGTAAATAATAAACAAATGCCAAGCGTTGCATTCACCTCAAACAACAAATGTCGGGGCGTAAGCCGTGAGCCCGCGGCCATATGTTAGCAGAGCGAATGCAAGTTCAAATAGGGGCCGATAAGGCAGATACAGATACAGATGCAGGCAAGTATCTAGGAATCGACTTATTAGGAACTTGGAAAATATGCAAATCTCTTATAATAAAAAAATAATAATTAAAAACAAAAATATTATCACATTTTAGTTTGTATCTTTCAGATACATTTTTACATACATTTTTTAATTAAAAAAAAAATTTAATTTTAATTTTTGGAATAATATTATATTTTTAGGATTCATTATACTTATTTATTTATAATTAAACAAAATGAATAAATTGATATGTTAGGACTAAATTTCTGTAACTAAAAAATAATAAATAAAAATAATATAAAGAATACAATAATAATAAATACTTAAGAAATAGGCAAGTTTCATAAAATTAAACAAAATTATAAATAATCAAATTTTAGATCAAATGTTTTAGATACATTTTAAAGTATAAGACAAGACTTTTATGAATAATATTACTTTGTGAGAATTCATTATGTTTATTAATTTATAAATGAACACAATGAATAAGTTAACATGTCTTAACTAAATTTCTGCGAGTTAAAAGTATAATAAATTGGCTTGAAATCAAGCTAAAACATTGCTAAGATGTATTATAATATTGCATAAAAAATAGTTACATAGAAAAGAACTTCACAGATACCCAAGCTTACATACGAATTATTTATTAAATACTTTTTTTTTAACAATAAATTTCCCCAATATTCCGACCTCGTATGCATTTCTTAATTTGACAATGAAAGCCACTGGGTCAGCTTCTGGCGGCTCTTATCTCAAGCGGAGTACTTAAAGGCGGGTGATTAATCAATGAAGGGGTTCTAGTGCTCCTACTGCTGGCGTGCTTATCTGCCTCCTCGGTGCTATGTAAATAAATGAAAGTTATTTGCGCTGATTTGACGCTTTTTTTGTTGTTGTCCCTATTTTTGCGCTAATTCCCGACGAGACTAATTGACACAGATAAACGGGGAGAAATGGATCTAAAAAACTTGCAGTACGTTAATGAAATTAAAAATAGATCAACAGCTGAAAATACACAACACTGCAAGAGAGAGAGAGCGAGAGAGAGCGCGATTAAAAGTAGCCAGAAAGTTAAGCCAACGCAAATGGGGGAGAACGAAAGAGCGGCAAGGGAGAGGGAAACAAAAACACAAAGAACTGGAACATGGGAAATCAGAATGGAAAATCAAATGTTGCCAGTTCTTCGTGTCTTTGTTGTTGTTGTTTGCCACTGTTATTTGCTCTTCGCACCTGCTTTTGTAAATCTCTCGACGTTAACCAAAGAAACCTTCCCGTTTTAGCGCCCTTTTCGGAGTTGCTAGGCAGTTGAAACAGCAAACAGCAAAGCAAAACACGGGCAAAAATATGCTTACCACATTTGCATAAGCTCCGCGAAGAAGACCACAACAAAAACAAACGAAACGATTTTTAGCGAACAAGAATAACCGCTCACACACACAAACACACACTTTCTTTTACTCTTATTTCTGAGCTCTATTTTGATCACTTTTAAGCTCTTTTTTTACCGCTTTAATCGGTGTAATTTGTATTATTTGGTAAGCACTTGGCGCATTTGTTATTGTTTCGCTTCGGCTTCGATTTTTACAGGCGGCGCTCAAAATGTCTGAGAAATCGCTTCATCCGCCGATTCGAACTGCAAAAAATATCTCGCAGCACCGGATTGCTTCACTGGAACATAAATATCTTAAAATATTAATCTTTCTTTCCGGCGATTGAAGTATTTTTTGTCAATTTAACACGAACCGCGCTCTCGTAAACATTTCGAATTGCGTTGTTTTTTGTGTAATATAACGATCCTAATATGCATTCAACAATTTTTGCCCGAATTTATTATTTATTTATATAAAATATAAAGCATCTGCGAAGCAGTGTTGCCGGTTTAGCTCACTTCCGCTATATCTTGCATTTTTTGAAAGCGGATAAGCTTCTGAAATTTGCGTCCCAAGTTTATTTTACGAGTTTACTTTATTTTCGACAACAATCATCCGCCGCGTTGTACCGAGAAAATCGTCTGCACGCCACGAACTACAACCGCCCTCGTTGAGTGAAATTTTTGTTTTGAATTGAACCTGAATATATATATATATAGTTATAAGCAGCGTTGCCAATTTAGCGATTTGCCCGCTATATCTGGTGGTTTTTAGAAGGACGAGGAGAGTACAACAACCAACCCTGCATCAGGGTTGAGAGTTTAACTTATTTCAGGCTAAGACAGTAAGTTATAAATTAGAGGAAAATGTATTATAAAAAATATTATATTACATACTTTACGATTTGTTTTTATTAAAATAATATATATAAAATAAAAAAGCAATCTGTAAACATTCGAATTCAGTGATTTTTTAGCGTTGCCAATAAATAAAATTAAATAGCCACGACGGAGGTGACATTTTAGCTACTTTATAGATTAAATAAGTAAATTCACTATGAGAGTCGGGTATTTTTAATCTTTAACCAATTTATATACATATTATTGAAAATTAAGGATAAATTCACAAATACACAAAATATCAATCTTCAATATTAGGAAAATATTTATCTCCATAATTAAATGCGTGAACTAACCCAAATTGACAGCACTATTTCAGAGTTTCAGCTTTATTTAACATAGTTGGCAACGCGGCAACAGCATAGGTGCGATGTTAATAGCAATGTTAACAGCAACAGTTTTCTGTTATTGTTTAAACAATTTATAAGATTTATTTTTTCGTAATTTTGTTACATTTTTTATGTTTTATTTAATAAAACACCTTTTAGAAAAACTAAAGATTATTAAAATTTAGAAAAGAATTGAGAGTGGCTTTGCATATTAAATACTCTAGATTTTGATTTTATATTAAATAAATAACACAAAAAAGAGGGATCAGTGCTGTCAAATTGTAATATTGTACCCATATTTTATCCCACGACTGTAAGCGATATCGCCAACTTTCTCCTTTTTTTCGCTACTGCCTTTTGGTCACACCATTTAATAGAATTTTATTTGCAATTTTCCAAAGCCCCATTTCCGCTAGATAGCAATCTATTAAAAACAAAAATGTCCGAATTGCAGGTAAAGTTAACAACTCCAAGTGACAATTTATATCCTTAAATATTAAATCTCATGAAAAATCGGCAGGAATTCAACCAGGCAGCGGAGGATGTGAAGAATCTGAACACCACGCCCGGGGATAATGACCTGCTGGAGCTTTACAGCCTCTACAAACAGGCCACCGTTGGCGATTGCAATACAGGTTCAGATTACGCCAACCACAACGTCTATATAACGATTAAATCTATTATAATTCCTTATAGATAAGCCCGGCTTTCTGGACTTCAAGGGCAAGGCCAAGTGGGAGGCCTGGAACAACCGCAAGGGGCTGAGCACTGCCGACGCCCAAGCGGCTTACATAGCAAAGGTCAAGTCTCTGATTGCCTCCGTGGGCCTTAAATCCTAGATTTCATCCATCACAACGATATATTGATTGCTGCATTTTGAATCTCGGTGGTCGTTGAACGCACACACACTTTGATATTCGAGCTTTTCGCACAAAAACAAATACACTCAGTGGCGTGTAACGAGTTGGTTTAATTTTGTCAAAAGCGGGGAATGGTTATATCTGTACAACTATATAGGATTTTGCCTATGTCCCGTCCGTGGGCGAGGCCGGGGTGCTGCCCTGGGAGTGACGCTGCCGCTCGAAAACCTCGCGCTGCAGCTCCCGCAGATTTAGCTCCAGTGTCTCCACAACCTCAAAGTTCATGTCCTGGCGCGCCTGCTTGATGTAGCCCTTGATGATATTGATTTGTTCGATCAGAGGATCATCGAGAGTCGACTTGCTGGCCGCCTGCGGTGCCGACCAGTTGTTAAGCGATTGCAGATCCGACTGGAGAAGAGCATATAAGCATTATAAACATGGAATTTATGTTTAAATGAAAGCAGAGCCTTACCCCTTGAGCAAACGAACCACTTTCTTGGTTCGGAACTACGACAAACGATTGATTTGCCAGGTTATTGCGTTCGTAGGCTTCCATGGCCATGCGCTGCTCAGTCAGAATGCGCTGTTGCGTCTCCATGCGACGCCGCTCCTGCATTTGGAGGATGTGCGCCTCCTCTGGCAGTGGTGGCAGCGACAGCATGCGGTCCTTGATGGCCTGGATGCAGCCCAAGCGTATGGCCTTCTTCAAGGCCTCCTCGCGGCTGCCGGGCTCACAGAATATGGCCAAGATGCGCTTGCTCCGCGCATCCATGGTCTCGGCCACCTGCCCGATCTTGCCGCGCAGGGCTCCGGCATCGGCCAGCGTGAAGATTGTGTCCCCCTCGTTCAGGCTGTTGATTATCTTCAGATACATGTCCAGATCGGGCGTAACTTCCTTCTGCAGCTGCCTGATCTGCTCGTAGACCTGCACCAGCAGCGGGCGGCAGGTGCGACTCTCGTGCATGTCCGTGCGAGTGTCCAGCAGCCAGAGGCAGTGCTCGCAGAGCCGGATGGCGTTCTCGTTTTGGTGCAGCTGCTGCAGCGGCTCACTGCGAGTGGTGGAGAGACTGGCCAGTTGCACTGCAAGGCAAGAAATCAATTAAAAAAGAAAAAGAGCTTATTTTGGGCAGACTTACGGGCATTCTCGAGGGGCAGGAACTTGGAGCAGTCGTGGCACATGATGCCGCCACACAGGCGGCAGTGGTGCTGCCGCCGAGCCAGGTGAAAGCTCTTGGCGCAACTGGGGCACAACTTCACAGAGCTGCCGTCCAGCCAGGTCACAGTTTGCTGTTCGTGCTGCCGCCGCTGCACCGAATCCGTAGGGAGATCCTTCAAGAGGCGGTGCAGCCGGATAATCAACTTGTTCGTCTCGCTGGCGTAGCGCTCGAGGCGTGGATTGCGTATGGACTGGAAATACTCAAAGTGCGAACACTCGGCGCCCGCCTGCTGCCGTCCCATATGGTTGAAGACGTTCATCCGGGACCGGGCGTTGCTCGGTCCGTTCCGATCATTGCCGTTGCCATTTGGGTTCTTTGCAGCCGCCGAAGCTGATGCAGCTCCGGGCGATGAGGCCGCCGGCGTTCGCTCATCCTCAAAGGGGTTCAATATTTTCTGTTTGGCCTTGGTAAAGATATCCTTTAGGGATTTCAGAGCCGCCTCCTCTTCGGCGTGCTGGCGGGCAAAGTGATCCGTGAGCACATCTATAGACTTGAGGTCCGCCCGGCAGATGGGACAGAGGAAACCCTCGAGAATCTCTCCACTGCCAGAGTTCTCATCCTCGTCGCTGTCAAAAGGATTTCCGGACATTCCTGCGATGAGTAATCACGGGGTTTTCGTCTGTTTTTTTGGTGGGTGTGTTTGCATCCACCTCTTTGCGGAAAAACACGGTTTGTGTCTGGCTTTCGCCTCTAAAACGAAATCATGGCACAGTCTGCACGCCTACTACTCAACGCTTATGCTTAAAATCCAGTTTAAAACCTGTTTAATTTAAAATATTTAGTAAATATTTGATCAATCAATTAAAAATCTGCTAATGCTTCTTCGTCACCTTGCCATTCGCCACGAAGCGTTACCAAAGCGAATGTTCAAAGCTCGCTCGCGGCGAATGTCAGGCGCGGAAAGAAGCAGCACTTGCCTGCCTGGAAGTTTTCTCGGGTTTTCCGCTTAAAAACGTTCGTGGGCGTGAAAATCCTTTGGGAAAACGGGCTTATTTACTAGCCAAGTACATTTAGCTGACGTACGCAGCAGAGAAAGAAAGTTTAGGGTCCAGAATCGGGCGTCAATATGTCGGAAAGATCGAAAGGTGACGTGTCTCGTATAAACAACAACGCCAACCCGAACAACTCGACGCGTGTTGTTAAAAACCCGCTCCTGAGCGCCTCCGTGACCGGGCTGAGCTTCGATGACTTCCCCAACAAGCCGCAGCTCCTGCCCGCCGCCCCGCCCGTGGTCCATGCCCCGCCCCCAGCGCCGGCGCCCGTCCTAATCGCTGGCATCTTGAACCGCGGTAAGTGGGTCACGGCCTCTAGTTGGCCGGGGGAATCGAACAAAAGCGGGATGGGGGCTGCTGCTGACCTGTTGCTCAGCCGAGTCCAAAATGATAAGCTGATAAGCTTGAGGACACTTGAGAGCTACTCTAAATTTACCGGGCCTTGAGCTAAGTTCATAGAACAACGCAACGCACTCTCTTTCTACATTTAAAGTTAGTAAATTCCTCAGATAAAAATCATCGTTTGATGGCATTATATTTCTTCGATTCGTTTTATTGGCACAATAATAACAAAACAAGTATTTAGTCCATGCTCCTGGTGGAGTGGGACCTATATGTGGGCAGTTCCAGCGACACCTTTCGCCGCCTGTAGCAGCACACAATGCTCCAGATGATGGCCACGATCAGCAGGAGGAGTAGAATGACGCCCAAACAGATGGCTGCTATGGCTGCTTCGCTGAAGTACACATCCCTCACATCGATGGTGAGGCTCCTCTGATTGCCGGCTGCATCGTAGGCCACCAGTGAGACCTTCGGTTCGCAGCAGGAGGCCATGTAGGTGGCCTTCAATGGCTCTGTGCTTCCAGCTGTGTAGTAATTCCGGTAGAAGAGTCCCTCGGGCGGCGTGGCCTGCAAGCGCAGCATTCCCGACTGCCAGTCCTGGGCGGTGACGTCCAGCGTCCAAAAGCGTTCGCCGCAGTTCAAGGATTCGGGCGTGAGATAATCACAGCGACTGCCAAACTCCCACGACAAAGTGGGGCCAGTTGTGTCCTGAAAAGGATGCTGTTTAATATTGAATAACTTTATTTTGAGGCTAAAATTCCCACCTGAGCATCGATGCTGGTTACCACTTTAAGGTTAACCGCCAAGGTGGCTGTTTCGCGGCCATAATTCGTAAAGGTGATGCGGTCAGTGGTGCCTTGAGCCGTTCCCGAAGGAACCAAAACAGTCAATCTCACGGTTCCAGTCTCCAAAGCGCGCAGATTTAATCTGCAACAGAAAAATCGGTAATTAAAATGCGAAAAGTTATAGTAAAAAGAATCGGAAGCTACCTCGTAGGATTTAGCTGCACCAGGAAGCGACGCTCGTCGGTGACCTGAATGGTGGAATAAACCGCCTCCGAACGCATATTTGTGACCTCGAAGAGAAGCGTGGCCATTTGGCCGGCGGTGACCAGGAGCTGGGACTGCGTGCTCAGCTCGATTTTGGTGCCACAGCGCTGCAGGAGCATGGCATTGAGGGTGCTCCTCGGCTGTCCCGTGGAAGAAGCAGCTAGAAGTGTTTGATTCAGACTCGGAGTAATCTGGATTTCCTTGTCTGAGAAGGTTTCGATCTCATTCTTTGGCGAGTCCACATCCTCCTCTAGCTTCTCGGTGTCCTTCGCCTTGTCGGGAAATTGGATGCGAGCCGATTTGGCCTTTGTCTGTCCGCTTTTATAGTAGCTATCGATGCGCTTGATGATGTCGCCTGCCAGGAGGAGGAAATAGCATTAGGAAACCAGCTGTGCACACGTGTTACAGAGACAAAGATGATGCTGATGATGGCGTCAACGCTGACGTTCCCATCCAAGGTTGCGGCGCGGTTATCAGCAGAGAAGCGGCAGCAGTCATTCGGGCAAACAGATCCCCGGACGCTAGCCTCGTTATCTCCACAGCACAGTTCTGTGCGGCAATCGAAACCGCCAGGTTCGAGCTTCGGCAGCTTGTTTTTCGAAATAACTCACCCAAAAACACATCAGCCTTTCGTTCGGCGCGCACAAAAACATTGTACTTTTCGTCGGTTGATTCCGGTTGCAGCTTCAGCTTGTAGATTGCAGTTCGTCGCAGCTTGTTCAGCGGCACGAAGGCATCCAGTTCGTGTGGATTAACTCCGCCAAATTTACCCAATTTCTTCAAATTTATCTCTAAAAATGGAAAGAAATCAAAACAAATAAACAAAAAGTGAAAAATCAGACAGCTGTTGTGCCAATCACAGTGCAACGCGGACAGCTGTTACAGGTGTTCGTGGCGGCGTTGCCACTTCCTTCCACTCTCAGTAAAATCATCAAAATTGTGCAATAAACATTAAAATTGTGAGACACTCAACCGTGATTTTGCAGCCGCTGTGCTAATTATTAATTAACAAACATGAACTAAACGAATAGCGTAATTTTTTGCGACACCCGCCGAAGCCTTGGCAACCCTGACCTGCCCTGGCAGCTGCGCCGTGCTAGTTGTTGTTGTTGTTGTGAAAGAAGAAAACACGTCTACAAAAAAATAACAAAACGCGAGACAAAACAATTGTTTTTCCTTGTGAAATCAACGAATTATGAACAATTAAGTGCCGCTAAACTGTTGACTAAGAGCTGCTTTAACGGCTAACTTAATTCGGTGTTAAAAAAGTGTTAAAATTCAACGAAATTCCCTGTCAAATCAGGCCACTTTTGCGAACTTGACCATGGCAGTGTGCCTAATTTGTTGTTAATAATACGTATGTATAAATGTTTGTTTTTGCTGTGCTGTGCATATTTTTGCATTTGCGAAATTGCTAAATATAACAAGAAGAGGATTTTTTAAGGAAAATCTTTATCAGAAGCATGAAAACTTCACAATTAAATTGAAGTTGAGGCAGGCAGGGGGAAAAACGCCGCCCCTTTGAATTGATTTCTTCAGAGTGCGAGTGTGCGTCTGTGTCTGTGTGGGGTGGCTGTGCGCCGGTGTGTGTGTGTAACTTCCGGAAGATTAAAAATTCGCTTTTGTTTATTAGCGAAACTATCGCGAAAAGTTATTTAAAGATTGCAACCGGGCAACAATGCTTTTTGTTTGTTATTTTTATTTTTTATTTTTGGGCTGTCGCGACCGATAAGTAGCAGCTCGAGCCTTCCATCAATCTTGAGTCACAATTATTTCGCTGTCTGCTGACCCGCCGGAGCGCAATCTTCGCTTTATTGGCCATTTATACATTCGGACTTTGTCCGCGCCGTTCAACGTGGCGTATGATTAATCCGGTGGAATCGCTAGCTGGTTACTTTCGTCCGCTGATCCATACTCATTTACCCGTTCTACGTTTTGCGCTTTTATTAGTTAGTCAACAATAACATTTTGTGCCGGACAGTTGAAAAAGTGCTCGAGAATTAGAACAGAAACACAAGAAAATATAACACTTGATCCTTTTATAACAAAATACTTACCCTTGAGGACGAAAACAAAAGGGGACAAGGGACAAAAAGTGGTGAAGAAGTGTGCAAGGTGAAGTTTGAAAAATACAAAAATATAGCAACTTTATAAGTAAATAGGTAATATAATTGAATTTTTGTATTTTTAAGAACCTTTATCAATTGCTTACTAATTCATATTCAACATAAAATTGTTCTTATGAATTAATAATCCATCAATCAATTAATGAGTGAATTTAGTTAATGGTTAAATCAGCTTAGTTTTTTCATTGTTTTCGGTTTTATTTTGTGTGTACCCTTAGAAAGCTAAAACATTTATTACTTTATATCGGTAAAACAGTAAACATACATGTTACATATATTGAAAATATATATCTTTGTACTACAGTTAAGGGTTACGTGTTCGTTTGTTTGAGCATTATTATTATTCTAGCGTTTTGGTTAAGGAAAGCATTGGTTCGGGGGCCTCGGCTATATATATATACAGATGTCAGCAGAGCTGGCTTGGGATTATAAGAGATTAGGTAGCAGCGATTTCTCGGAATTAAGGTTAGTCAAGGATCTCTTACGAACTAAGGACATAAATTACACAATACGAGTAGAGAGTACACAGTTGTCATCGTTGTGGCGAGAGATCGATCTTCTCTCGCCTTCTTAAGGAGCGTGTGCCATGTGTGGAGGGAGTGTGGACTTAAGGCTAAGTAGGCTTGTTGGCACAGACTCGTAAACACTAAAATACAACCCTGCGTTAGTAAGTGCAACGGTAGAGCAACGGAGTCGGTGCTTGGAATAACTCGGTTGTTGTTTGTTTTTTGTTTTTTTTGGAGAGAGAGGGACTAACCACCATTCGGCGTCTCCATCGAGGCCCGCCTCATGTTCGCATCGATGCGCACATGGAGGCTGGACAGCGTCGTGTCCACCGGCAGTTCCAGCTCCTGCGAGCCCTGATAGGCATCTGCAACCAGGGTGAGCTGAAAAGAGGGAATAAGAGTATATATTCCTGAGATTAAGTCTATTTTGTTGTTATTAATCAGTAATTACTACAATTACGAGTTAAACTCCGCCTTGGTCACACTGAAAACCAGTCTCAATATATCGATAGGGATGGACTGATTCCGATTTAAGTGTTAGACATGTGTTATCGTTAAACTTTTCTTAAAATTGATCGTTCTATCTAATTGTTTTCAATGAATAATAATTAATCCTAGTCAATTTTGGGGCTTCAAATGATTTCTCATGATAAAACTGTCTGTATATATAAGTTGTCTGTATCTTAAACCCCTTAATTGTAGGCATTTAAATTGCCTTTAATTTAATTCAAAAAGCCGGAACTCAATCAATTCCAATTATTTCGATTTCTTGTTTAGCTCTTGCAGAATTCGAGTACAAAATACTTGATTTCCTGTTTTCGCTGATGCTTGATGATGGGTTTTTATTTTTGGCATACTCGTCTAGGCTTCCTTTCTATCAACAGATTTGCTTGCCCTTCACTTTTCTTTCCATAACCCAGTTTTGCAGTAGCCTCCGCACAGCAGCAACAATAACAACAACAAAAGATGCACCATCATTGGCGGCAAGTCGCGGACTCTCGAGCACCACCTGCCCATCTGGTGTAGTCTGGTAATCCAAGTGGCTCCGTCTCAGTTGGCTGCTTGGGCAACACACTCGTCTCTGGATCTTGTTGCCATTTGAAGCCACCACTTTCGGTTTTCAACACTTTGGGCCTTCCCCTCGCGGAGTCTGGCTTTGGCTTTTGCTTTTGGTTTTACTTTTTTGCACACACTTTAATTTTTAATTACCCCAATTGCCGGTCAGGTTTGCTCGTTATCTTACCGTGTTGCCCGCTATGTGCTGCCCGTGCTCGGTGCTCACAATGTGGATGATCTCGCCACCAGACCGAATGGCAACCTCGCCCAGGATTCCGCCCACAGCGTCCTCCGTTTCGTTCTCGCTGCCCGAACGCTCACCGTACCAAAGAAGGAAGAGCTAAAAGAATTTAGAAAAAGTATATAAATTAATATTCATTGATTTAAGACTTAAATATTTCTTCTGCAATCAAAACTTGATTTGATATTGCTTAAGAAATTATGGCTAAAGAAGAGTCTTCCTTAAACGACTCAAGAAATCTTCCACAACAATCAGATTTCCTGATTACTAAATTATAAAGGATAAAAGAAAGTCTTCCTTTAACTAATCAAGAAATCTTTTAAAACAATCAGTTTTCCGAGTTACTAAATTAATCTTTGTAAATTCTCTGTTTCCCCACTCACCCTGATCCTCTTCTTGAGCAGAGTTATGGCCGCATCCTGGACCAGTTCCGTATGCGGTGGAATCGAGGCCGTTGAAATAAACACGGCACTGTCGTAGGGCACCAACTCTGCGGCATGAAGCACGCCCACAAATGAGTTGCCGCCTTCGTGCTCCTTGGTGCTATTGAGGCCAGCAATAAACTCGCGGGTGTTGTTAAAGCTAAAGGCTGAGGGAGCTCCTATAAAAGGGAATTATAATAATAATTTAAATAATTGAATTAAATTTAAATTTAGCAAATTTAAAAAGTAAAATCTTACCATCTCCATTAAGCGTCACCAGGACAATCTTAATGTCAATATTCTTGTCCTGCAAAGCATCTATGTAGAGTCGTTTCGCCTGCTCCAAGGATGCGGAGGAGGGATCCACAATCACGGCCAGGGGCATGCGTATGTACACATCCTTGATGTAGTTGCGCAGCTGATCAGCCGGCAAAAGTTCCGGCTTGACTCCGCCGGAAACTTGGATGTGCTTGGCCTGCTTCTTGGGACTGGGCGTGGTCGTTGTTGTGGTGCTCGTTGTCGTTGTTGAAGTGGTTGTCGTGGAAGTGGAGGTTGTGCTGGAAGCTGGAGGAGTGGGTGCTTCTGTGGTGGCCCAGGGGAAGCTACCGAAGCGAGCCCTCAGTATCGGCAGTGGTGTACTTGTCGTCGTTGTTGATTGAGACTTGTCCTGGTCCGCCTGGTCATCGTAGTACTCATCTTCCGTGGAGTACTTGAACGGATTGGGCTTGTCTTTACTGGGCAATTGTTGGACTTGAGCCTGGGGCACGGGCTCCAGATGCTCCACTTGGTACGAGACATCGGCTGGAAGTTGCTCCTCCACCGATTTGGTGGCCTCCTCATCCACAACGTAGTCGGAGACGTCATGTTCCTGATCCCGCTGCGGGAATCTCTCCGCCTTGGCCTGGCGCACATATTCGGGTATCATTGTGGTGGCCACCCTGGCTGTGGTGCTCACCACCGTTTCTTCTTCGGGCGTATCCTCGTAATAGTAGTCCTTGGAGGACTTGGCAGGTTCTTCCTCTTTGGCCAAACGCTTCTGGGCGGGCATCTCCTCCATTGTCTCGGCAGCTGTATTCTCTTCGGAGTACGGGGCCATGGTGTTCATTCTGCTCTCCACCGGCCTCATGGTGCTCATCTCCTGCTCCATGGGCTGCGTGTGATCCTCCTCGAGACTGTTGCGCTGCTGGTGCATCTCCGACTCAACCTCCGCTTCCAGCTGGGCAGTGTCAAAGATCTCGTCGTTAGTGGACCCGCCATAGTCCTCATCTTCTGCAGAAACACTGGTCGTCGCCATGAGGAGTCCCAGAAACAGGAGGCTCAGCCAAAGCTGCGTTCTCAAAATCATTTCTGTTGGTTATAGCGATGCCTCTAGCTATCCGCACTTGTCACCATCCAAGTCTGCAAAGAGCAACAAATAAAATGTCAAAAATTACGACTTTTTGGAAAGCTTTTGAGAGTTCAATGATTGATTGATTGAGTGGTTGGTTGACTGACTTCTTTCGCTTACTTAATTGACGCAATTATTCATTATTATTTCGAGTTCACTTTTGTCAAACTGTTATTTATAGTTTTTTCTACACATTTTGTAGGTTTCTGTCTTCCTTTCAACACTTTCGCAATGCGAAAAAAGTGAAATGTTTTGACTGCTCGTTGTGATAATCATCTCGTGTTTGTTATTAAAATCATTTTAAATAATTATAATTATCAGCTGACAAATTGAACATTTACGGCAAATGGCCAGAAACGAGAAAACAAATGCCAGAGAGAGATGTTAGATTTGAGGAAATTTCCATTTATCTGTGAAATTTCGTAGAACTGAGTTTTATTTTTACACGGAAGTCGGTAAAGAGTTGCGAGTTGAATGAGATTAAAAAGTAACATAAATATTATTACGAATATAATAGTTATTGAAGTGTCACTGATTTCATTATTATTTTTACTTCATTTGAATTAATTTGATTTTATTAACTATCTGAATCTGATATATCATCATATCTTATTTTAAAAATTGTTATTGAACTGTCATGAATTTAATTCTTTTTTCATTTCATTAGAATTCATTTGGTATGATTTAAGTTTATTTTTATTAAATATGCTTTGAAGCTTATATTACATTATTTGTTCCTTTGAAAAATGTAATTAAACTGTCATGAAATTATTTATTGTTTTATTTGATGTGATTATTTTATTTTGTTTCTATTAAAACCTGTTCAGCTTCACTTAATTGTTGTATTTAAATTTGATTTTATTTAATAGGCTTTAAATACAATATTAATTAATTAATTGATATTATAAACCAGCTTTCATATAACCTTGCTAGAAAATTATTCCCAACTGAATGCAAGCTTTATAACTAAACTTCAATGAAAAGATTACGTCTACAATTGCTATTTTTAGTTTTTAAAAATAAATTATACCTAGGTTACACTTGTAGTTAAGACAATTAATAATAAAACAAACTGTAAAACTATTTAGCAAAAGTCATGTTCACGGGCATGCAGCAATTTGTGGCGCCTTGAAGAACGAGACTCATCAGAAAATCACAGAGAGAGGCCGGTGAAATATGTACGTGCAAAGATCAACCAAAACTCCAACTGACTTGGTTAGGGTATTAAAAATTATATATATATAAAGCTACTATATGGTCAAGGTTTTGTCAAACCTGCTGCAGGTGGAGGGAAATAGAAACACAGAAAACGAAGACGTTGCCGCGAACGTTGACAATAAAACAAAATCACACATGTAGACATTCGTTAATGAATAAAAATAAAAAAAAATGTTTAGACTTGATTAAAGCCGCAGGGAACACGCTAACTCTAAGCTTCAATTTGCTCAATTTTTAATATTTAATTAGGCAAAAATGCAATTAACACTTTGGTTAAGGCGTCATGCACAAACGCTTCTCTGATATGTTATTTTCCCTCCCTATATTTTTCGTTTATGTATATATATTTTTTTTGTTGCATTTTACTGGCTGTTTGAATAACAAATTACCAACAAATCAATTTGAATGATTGATTTCTTGGCTCTCGGTTTTTGTTAACGCGCCTCGTGATTGTGATTGTGATGCGATGTGCAGCATGAAGAGAGGCCCGTTTTTGCCTCCAACGAAACGAGCAGCTGCCATTAATTAACAATATGCAAAGCCGCAAAAAAATATAAATAAAAGCACAACAACAACAAAAAGCAAAAGAAACAAGTATACATTCAAGTTCAAATTCAAAATGTATATCGCAGCGATGCGTAAAATGGAAATAAATTAAGTTAAAATATTCTGTCTTCGTTTTTCTCGTTTGGCAGCTGTATCAGCTCGAAATTGATTTGTACATTTTTGTGCGTTGCAAGGTCAACTTGGCGAGGAGCGAATGCAATTTGATAGCCAAAAGTTTTGGGCCTCCCTTGGAGGTCTCTTGATATATTCGTAAGAGAGACGTCTCTCCTACAGACACGTTCGTCTTTATCGGAGTTAATGGTTAAATCCATTGCACAATCCCACCATTCATAAGTCATCTCAGCTCGAATGCTGCTCGGCAGGTTTTAGTTTCTTAGATTTTCTGCAGCTGCCGGTCACGTAATTCTAAAGAAGATTGCAATTGCTCAGTTCCATAAATTTGGAAAGTTTTTTGGGGTGAAAAGAAAGTAATTTCGGTGAAGGAAACTTTAAGTTTGAAGTACGTAGAAAATTTACAACAATTTAATTAAGAAATCGATAAGATATGAAGGCTATTAAAACCTTAAACCTTTTATAGGTGCTTGAAGCTCGATAAGATTATAAAAGACAGCTAGAAAAATCTAGACTAAGACCTAGACAAGCCATAAAAATCACTTTAGGTTCATAAATCTAAATATTTGATTTATTTCAATGTAATAGAAACCAAATTCATCTAACAAAAGATGCTAATCTTATTTTGAAGCCAGGAAACATTTAAATATTTATGTGTTAATAAAATCCCCTTAATTTGATTATGTGTTTATGTAAACTAGGCTATATAGAGATATAGTGTGCGTGCTTAGAGTCTTAGCCTCATAACAGTCCGACCCCAATGAGATTCTTCGTTATTTAAAGGCAATTTATTTTGTAATTAAAGAAAAGTGCGGAGATAAAAAATAAAGCAAAAAAACAGACACTTCGCTGTGGCAGTTCATCAATCAGCTGCTGATTCGCTTTGCTTCATAAAAAAGCGCACAGGTTCTATAAACAAATTAGAGAGGCGAGCGAGCGAGCACGTTGTCGGTTTTTTTTATTTATTTACATATTTCTTTCTCGCTTCGTTTTTTTTTATTTGTTGCTGTTGCAATTAGCTTTGGGAAGCTCGAATGTGATTAACAGACGCGTAAGCATTTATTTTCGCTATGATTTTTATATCACTCGGACGTTGTTATTTGCCGTTTTTATGGCCTCCGCCTCCCTCCTAAATTAATGAAGAATAATTGCGAAAATTATAAATTCAAATTGCGTTTGCTTGGCATCTCTCCCTTCCACCCCCTTCGTGTTAACTGAATCGACTTGAAATGCACTCTAATTGTGGCAGCTTCATTGGACGATCATCATCAGCTTTGAATATCGTGCGGATTGGACTGGAACCCTTGGAGAACCCACGCGCATTTATTGTTTATTTTCTTGGCATTGAAAAACCAACACTCGAAAAACACACACACAATTGGTAATTGTTGATTGTCGGAAACCTTTCAAAGGGACAGCAGCCACTGTTGGCTTATTATCATAGCAATTTCTGAAAACTAATGGGAACAAAACGGAGTTGTTACAACAGCTTGAACTTTGACTTTGATTAAATTAATTCACATTTATATTCTTGAATTCCGCTGCTTCGAACTTGATTTATATACCGGGAACGACTTTGGTTTGCTTTTTAATATTCTATTCTATATTTCTGCATTAATATTATTAATTAAACCTGCTTTAATTTATTCTTTCACTTGCCTTTTATGGAACTCTTCTTGTCGACGTGGCCCCTCGTCAGAGATATATCTCTCCTTTTTTTTTTAAATACTTGTTATTAAATGTTTTTTGGAATTTTTGAAATTTCAAAACAAATAACTTAGGCAACAAACTTGTTTTCTCCTTGCTGTGCGCGCGCGCAAGAAAAAATCTCAATGGATTTTAATTACACTTTAGGCGCTCTGCACTTTATTTATGAGTTTTGCCCACTTCTTTGCTTTGTTTATTAACTTGCCGATTATTTTTATTATTATTATTATTATTATGGAAATCAGCAAACAAAACCGAAATTGGAATTCACTTGCAGCGGGCGACCGACAAAAAATATATACGAAAAAATTAAGAGCGTTCGCTTTTTTCGGTCATGTATTGGATTAACCCGTTTAAATGTACTTCGGCCAGTTGTGGCTTTGCGATATTGGCCTGGCCAAGAGCCGCTATTGAGCTGACTTTGCTGGCGATCGCGTCAACGTCTCAAATGAAACTGAAAGCAAAAACACAAGCGGCGGCTTTCGGAGCACAGCTTATTTCGATTCGGATCGGTTCGTATCGCCTCGGAGCTACTCGTTCGGTCTCTCTTCAAGCAGCACCGACCGAGATCGGGGCAGGTATATGGCCATAGCTATAGCTCTTGGCCAGCCACGGGCTGTGGAATCTAGAAGAGCGTGCCACTGATAAAAAACAAAAAAAAAAAAAACGCGAAACAACGTGCTGGAGAGCAGCTGAGCTGATGCCACAATTGGATATGTTCATGACACGATTGTTTACTGGCTCTGGGTTGCTCTGCGCCATGCCAGCGCCATGGAAATATCTTCGGTTAACTCTGCCTGTTCCCATATAATATGTGTGGTAGTATCAACCTGTTATGCAACCGACTGTTACCTGTGCCACCACACACATGTATCGCTGATATCGCAGCTGAAACAGCTGCCTCCCCCTCCAAGACTTTAATCTAGTTAATGTGATGATTTGTCACATTCTTAATTCAATTAAGGGGAGTTGATTCATTAGATTAAAGAGCTTTTAAGTCACTTGTATTGGTTTTAAAAGAAGAAACAATTAAATAATTTAGATATAGTTAACACAGTTGCACTTGTTGCCACCAAGATTAACCACCTAAATATGATTAATCATAAAAAACAAACTATAATGAGTGGTTTATGTAGAACATATATTAATTTCTCTTATATTTTTGAACATTTGTACACAAAGCTTTAACATAAATGTTTTATAGTTTTTATATTTTGGGTTTTGTATCAAAAAACAAGTTAAATAAATCATTCTTTCATAAGTTTTACGTTTGCCTAGACATACAGAAACTCCCAGATTTCTCCTGATATTATTTTAAGATATGGGAATCTTCAATATTGTTAAAATTTGCCGCTTCTAATGATCTTCTCATAAATTCATCTTTTTTAAAATTAGAAAAATATGTAATTATTAAACATTATATATTGTTATGTTCTTTAGCCACACGGATACCTATTCTTAAATCCAAGAATACGAGATCCCAGACTTTCAATCCCCGATCCCCTATATTCTGGTGGATATTCATAAAGCAACATAAATAAATCATCTGAAAATGTCACATTCATTCCGTTCAAAGTCATGCCCATGTCCTGACCTGCTTTGATATATTTTTGGTAGAATTTTGATAGGACACTCATCATGTTTGACCTAAAACTATCAATGGGTCTTAGTAACTCCTTTCCTTTCTCTGAATTCACATCTAAAGTTGGTTTCTTTTCGTATTCCTTAAATCCTTGAAAATATTCCATCTTTTTCTGAACACTAGTTGAGTGATCAATGGACTTTCCGCGATCAAGATAGTCCTGCAGAAATGTCGTGTAGTTTCTATATTCAGGATAAGCCGAGGTAGCATTAATGGTTTCTCCCAGGAGCGTCTTTAAGAGATTAACCGAATCCTCCCATTGTTCGGCATGGAAATCTTCAATGTTTTTAAAGAACTCACATATGATGGCATTTTTTCGTTCAACAAGATTGCTTTGGACAAGTATCTGAGAAGTTAGTTTGATTATTTATTTATAGTGAATTTTCTTTAATAAATACTTGCCAGTAAAGTAAGACTACTAGTTATAAGGAATAATTTCATTGCGCAATTAATTATTTACTGAGAGAGTCTTAAGTCTCTGTACGGCTTTTATACCCCTCAAACAGTGTCATTATTATTTTCTATATATTTTTCTTATCAGTCCTGCCATGTGAAAGGAATAATATTTAAAGCCATATCAGCACTCTACTTATTTGTTATATATTTTATATATATTTGTTTTATATATTTTTCTTCAGGTTAATACACTTCTTTCCCCTAATTCCTTTTCAAGTTCAAAGTTATTAAATTTGTGCAAATTTTGCAACTGGCAAAGTTCTTAACATGCTGACCTTTCTGCTAAGGGAATTGTTATGGCAAAAACTTAACCGCATCGGCGGCATGCAAACTGAATATTTAAACAGTTTTGGAATTGTCAAAAAAAACAAAAAAAATGAATAAAATTCATGCAAAACCGAGCGGCTGTGAACTTGTGTAGGAAGTTCGACTACCCGGCTGGCCGGCGCATTAAAATGGAGCGTGAAATGAATTTAATATGACAACTCCGACTGCCAGGCGCTGAGAGCATCAATAAAATCATAATAAATATAGCCGCGTACATATAAAGTCGCGGCTCTATATGCGGAAATGTGTTGAGGTTTCTTCCCTCTTTCTGTGAGTAATAAAGGGTTGCTTTCCCCTACCTGGGTCTTGAAAAATTCCTTAGAAATTACTAAAACAAATATCTAACAAAACTTTTCAAAAGTCTTTCAATCTTTCAATTGTTTTTCAAAACACACATTTGTGCACATTTTTTAACGTGTTCTTGCGATTCTCAGGGGCTCTTTCAGCTTGTCCGAAGCTGTTTTACAATAGTTTTTGGTGTTTCTTTTGTTTAACTTTTATGACAAACTGCGGAGCGTGTTTAGCCTAACTTGACGGATTTCCCCCGCACAAAATCGTGCCCATCTTGACCTACGTGCGTCTGTCGAAAACTTCCTAATGTCTGTATATTGCCTGGCAGAAACCATTGAACCACTCTGTATTCGACTTTGAATTGTTGCACTACGTTGAGCTATTAGGTACTTAAGTTGTGGTTTCCCTGCTGTGACATGAGCACCTGTCCAAAGTTCTCACCGGGTAAGGGTTTTAGCTTTAGAAATATGTAATCTAAGATATAATATCACGTCTAGTTGTGATAAATCAATAGAAGTCATCATGGGAATAAGGTTTATTTTCTAAGAACCTGAATTTACTTCTTAAGAAGTAAAATAAAATAATACAAGACTTGCAAGAAGCTTCTCATAAATGTATTAAGATAAAGATTAGCCTTTAAGTCTTGACTTTAAAAATTATTAAATCAAAACTTAAAAAGACTTAAGTAAAATAAAATAATACAAGACCTTCAAGAAGCTTCTCATAAATATATTTAGAAAAAAAATTAACTTTAAGTTTTGACTTTAAAAATTATTTAAACAAAATCTAAAATGACTTAAGAAGGAAAATAAAATTCAAGAAAGTTCTCATAAATATATATAGATTAAGATTTACCTTGAAGGTCTTGACTTTAAAAATTTAATAAATCTAAACTTAAAATGATTTAGAAATTAAAATAAATAATACAAGACATGCAAGAAGTTTTTCATAAATATATTTTGATAAAGGTTTAACTCTAATGTCTGGACTATAAAATTGGTAAAACAAAATCTAAAATTCAAGATTAAAATTCATGCAAGAAGCTTCTTCTCAAATATAAATTCAAATCGAAATTTAACTTTAATTTCTTAACTTTGAAAATAATTAAAACAACTCTCTTTAATAATTGTTTTCAAAATAATAATCTTTTAATGATACTTTTCGTGTAAAATATTAAGTAAACTTATTTTTTATTCAACAAAACCGTTTAGAGGATACAGCTTGGTCGTAAGACCGTTCCAAGGAGCTAGCCTCTTTATCGAAAACAAATTTATTGCAATGAGAATTTATGCAGCTCACGCAGTTTTCACTTTACGAATTTTCGTTTTTTTTTTTGTTTTTGCTTGGCCTTTATTTTCCTTTATTAATAATTATGCAATCAATTTCGTTGGCCGCCTTCTTTTGCGTGTAGCTTGTTTTATTTTTTGACTTGTTTTGGGGTATCTCTTCAATTAACAACTTTTTGGGCAAAAGAAAAACCTTTTTCAATAAAACAAATTAAATATTTGGCAATCGTTTTGTGTCGATTTTTTTGATTATCGTTCCATCGGCTGTGCTCTGCTAGTGATTTTGTGTTTGTTTTTTTGTTTTTGTGGCTTGCCGAGGCTGGTTTAACTTTATGATGAATATATAAACGCGTACGCATAGCCCAGAGAGAGTGTTAATCAAAAATTACCAACTTGTTTTAGCGCTGGCAGCCAAACGAGCCTGAAGAACACGAACTGGTGCGAGGCGGTGTCAGGCTTTAGTTTTGTTTTAAATTTTGTTTCAAAACTGTTGGCACTTTTGGTTCACTGTTATCCTTAGTCCTTTGGGGTTCGTTATTGGGGGCAGCTTTGAGCCCTGTCGCGACTGTCGATCAACTAAAACAACTCCACTAATTACTGACCTTTTTGTACTGTCTGTCGCCCGCGTCGCGTTGCGGTCGGAGTTGTGTGTGCCTTTTTGTGTGGCCCATAAATTGTTTAAATATTGAACAATTGGTTGCAAATGGATGTAGATAAAAAGCCGCACCTCTCGTCGATAAGATAGAGTCATAGGAATCCGCAGTTCAGTTGGAATTGCCCAAAGGAGGAAGCGAGATTGCCGCAGATGCGTCACGGACACGGGTCAGTGGGTGTGGCAGTGGGTGGCTGACATAATTAGCATACACCGAAGGGTTTTACCCCGACGAAATACCTTCGAAAATATGCGAGTCCCTGCGTCACCATTTTCTGTTTCTTTTTTTTCGCCTGAACTGGCTACCTGAGTTTGTTGCTTGAGTCTTTTGTTTCGGCTGTCCTGGAACGATGCCCTATCCTGTGAAGGGTATAGTGATACGGATAAGGTATAGGTTCCTGCTTAGAAATAGGATTAAATCTTAAGCTACAGGTAGCTTAGTGTAGAGTTTCCTTGGCTATAAATATGAAAAGAACTCCCTGACGGGCTATCAGTTACTTGAAAGGACTCGAATTATGCGTTACTGTCTCGTAATTATTTCACTGTCGCTAGTGGTAAGAATCTCTTCAAACTCTTTAACTAGACATAGTCTTCAAGTCTTCTAAAACTTCAGGAACTCATCAGCGGCATACCCGTGGATCCGAAATATGATTGCAATGTCCTAGAACCCGTTGATGGCAACGATTCGGTGGAAAATGTTGTCAAGAATATCAAGATATCTTTGCAAAATGCCATTATTCGTGCATCCGGAAGGGATAACTGTGGAAATATGTTGAAACATTTACAACAGACTCTTGATATAGCCGAGGGACAAACTTCCCAGTCGGAAAAAAGACACTTTGTGGTTGACTTCATGGATCGTCAGGGAGTGCTAAGCAAAGAGGATACAGGACGCCGTGGCTTGAAGAACGTACTATCTAATCTTACACAACTTGGTCGAAAAGCTCTAAACTTTCTTGACGAAATGGAAGATAAAATAATATATGTTCTAAGTCAATAAATGTGGATATATACCTTTATGCAGTAAATACTAGAGTTGGTGTGTTGTGATACATTTTCTACATGGGTTTGAGCACTAAGAAAATCAGGTTTATGTTCTGATTTTAACTTGTATGTGACATTAGTCTATAATCTAGATATTGCTCTAAAATTCTCAAAGGGTTTAAGCTACAAACGGTGAATTTTTAAAGTTGCTATTAATAGTCGTCAGTAATCATGTTTTTGCCTGCTTTCCTCTAAAATTCCCAAAGGGTTCTAGCTACAAACGATGGACGTTGAGCCTTGCCAGTGTTGGGTAATCATTACTCTGTTTTTTAAGTATTCTACGAAACCTTTAGAGACACCTTTAAGCAAATGCCAAAGTTTTAAGCTAACCAGACTGGGAATGTACTTTGAGACCTAGAGAGAGAGTATAGACTGTCGTGGCCAGTTTATTTATATTGTGTAGCCGCTGGCACAGGCAGACAGGCCGTCGTCTCAAGCAGCTTCTTCAGCATCATCATCATCATCGTCATCATCATCTTCGCACGTCGCGCAATTTCCAAAAAGCACGCATTTATTGAGATTTATTTTGATTTAATTTTGGTCTCTTTTTGTGTTTTGTTTCGCCCGAGGGTTCAATGCCAAACATTTTTGCCGTCTTCTGTATTTTATTTTATATATATTTTTTTTATTATTGTTTGGGTTCGCTTTTTAGATCGGGTTTTTGGCATGCGACCTGCACGAGCCTTTTGGGCCAGCGTTTAAATTCCGAAATTGATGGCAATCTAAAGATTTTTTTCCCCCTGTTTTCGGGGCATTGTTTGCGATCGGCTTGTGTATCCTGCAAATGATTTCATCGTGCTTGACGTGCTTATGGGGGCCTTAATTGTTTTATTTGAGTGCCATTATGTGCAGGCACTTGGGACTTGGAGCTGGTAAAGACTTCTCGGATGCTCGGAGGCAGAGAGATCGAGTGGCCGCGATCTGTTTATGATGTCATGCCCAAATTGAAGCCCGAAAATTCTTCCACCTTTTATGTGGCTCGGGCTTTGTTTTATGCGGATGAATTATGCTGTTCTACTTTTAACCGCATTTGCGGTTCGCGCGATCGTCTCTTTATTTATTTTAACACATTCGTCGTAATGCGTCATTGTCAATGCGGGCATTTTGTAAATAATAATAATGAAAACAAAGCGAAAACTCAAGCCGAAAAACTGGAAATTTTTCGTCGTCGCCCCAAGCCCCACCTCAAGCGGTTGCCATAGCTAATCTTTGCTTAGTCGTTACAAATGACGATCCTAAAAGTGACAAAATAAATGCCAACACACACTCACACACAAGTCGGCAATGTCAAGTGCTTGGAAGTCGCAAAAAAAAAAAAATAATAGAGTTAAGCAAAAATAGTTAGGCAATGCGTGATTTCAACTTTAATACTTGTGATTTTTGAAGCCGATTTGGGAAGCTTTAATAGCTGAAATCTCTCGATTTCCTTGCCAGTTTAATATTACAGGTTTAATATTTAAAATCTCTAAATGTTCTTGCAAGTTTCAACAGGAAACTCAATTAAATAATTGTTTAAATATTTTAAAAATAATAATACTGATAAAAATTTTTTGGTGTGCAGATAACAGCTATTTTCTTAGTTTAAAAATTTTATGGAACTGTTTTTGAAACTCCCCCAAACAATGACTTATTAATAGATATATCCCTAAAGGCTAAAAAATTGAGTTAAGCAAAAATAGTTAGGCAATGCGTGATTTCAACTTTTATACTTGTGATTTTTTTATACTTGTGATTTTTTTAAGTTGATTTGAGAAGCTTTAATAATTGAAATCTCTCAATTTCCTTGCCAGTTTAATATTGCAAATTTAATATTTAAAATCTCTAAATGTTCTTGCAAGTTTCTACAGGAAACTTCAATTAAATAACTGTTTAAATATTTTTAAAATAATAATACTAATAAGAATATTGTGGTGCAAAGAAGACAGCTGTTTTCTTAACATACAAATTTTATAGAACTGTTTTTTAAACTGCCCCAAAACAATGACTAATTAATGGCTTTATTCCTCAAGGCCAAGCTAATATTTGGGTTGTTCTTTATTTTTTAAACAAACCGATAAGCCTAAAAGGGAAAGTTTAAGAAAATCCATTACTATGACTCAATTTAAATTAAATATTACTTCTCATTCTCTACTTTATAGTTAAATAATGCAGCAATTTATTATGTTAATTCATTAGACTTTTATTGCATTTCCTTCGAACACCTATTATTCCTGCAATTATCATATTTATGGCTAAGAAAATAATGCTTTAATTGCAAACTCATACAGGTGATTAATAGACACAACTAAATGGCAAGAAAGGAACACTTCTATGCAAATTTCCGTGATTATTCCAAACGCATCTGCTCGGACTTGAGACCTGCTCTATCTGCATATAGTATCATATCTCTGGCTAGCTTCGATATAGTAATAAGCCGCTTTTGTATACCTAATTCTTGGAGATTGTGACTCGAAATCTGGTTATGCAGCTGCCGGTCTTGGTGAACAATTCGAAACTCGCGCTTAAAATATGTGAAAAATGCGGTTCTTAAAATAGTCGCGGTTGGGAGGTGTGAAAACCTTTTGGCCAAGAAATAAGTCCAAGCTCAAAGAGAACCCCAAGCTGCAGCTCTCGGCTCCAATCACGTTTCAAGATCGAGGTGAATTCTTTGACGCATTTGCTGGTCAAACGACACGTTTGCCATGCTTTCCATTCCACATTCATCGGCAAAAGCCGGAGTCCGGAGAGCGTCGTCATTGTCGAAATGCCATGACATTTGGCGCCGCGGCTCATTTCTGTCTCTCCAAAACTGAAGCCTAATGTCAAGATTTGGCTTTTTATGACGTCCTCACTTTACTTTAACTTTAACTTTAAATCTCACCGCAAGGCGAAAAGGGGGGAGAAAACCCGCTCTAAAATGTTAGCTGACCCGTTTGTTTTGCACTTAATTATGGGTTAATCAAATTGTTGAACCATAAAAACAATATCAATTTCGAATTGAAGGTGAAATACGTTTGTGATGTTGAGGAATATACACTAACATTGAACTTTAACTTGTAATTTAATAAATCAACATTACAAATTAAAGTTTAATGTTAGTGTATAATATACACTGTATAAGTTATTTATGGTGCATACTAGTTGGAGAAATCCTTTGTTAGCATACCTTTTGACATTATACCTTCTAAACAAATTTGTATAGCATACTTTTAGTTGGCAATTAAATTGATTTGAAAGCGGCAGCTTTTCCTGTAGTTTCCTTATGTATGTAGAGTTTATTGTTAAATTGAGTTATTTTTCTATTAATAAAAAGTAGCTATTAGTTAACCAGGAAAATATGAAGATTACAAATTATGGTATATACTGGAACCTTTGTATATTAAATATTAATAATTTAACTTAAAATTCCTTTTTTATAGATTAGAAAATCTAACATATAAATAGTAAAGGTCCACGAATAAAGGTACTGATCAGAATCTTGACTGCTGGCCTAGTCCAAGCCCGTCTCCACCTCCAATTCCTATTCCAATTCCGCCTCCGCGTCCAGACCCGTCTCCGTAAACCAGTTCCAAGCTGTTCCGTTGTTAATTGTGTTTGTCCGCTGGTCGATTTCAATTTGCATTCATTATCCACCTATAACTTTTGATGTGTGTTTTGATTTGTGCTTCGTTTTATTTTTTGAGCGGAAAAACGAGAATCAGAGAGAGGAGTGAGCCACACCCATCCAGGCAACTTCCGAGTTAGTTTAAATTTAATCCATATCCGGAAAATTATTAAAGATGCTCTTAATATTTATGCAAATTTGAAATCAATTTAAAAACTGCCTAAAAGAAGGCTACCAAATATTACTTCTTCATAGCAAATTAATTTATATTGCATACTTTTAGACACATTTTAAAATGGATTTTAAATCCATTTCGATTTTAAATACTATAAATTTTTAATAATGAAAAGTAACATAACTCCTAATTTATTTCCATTTTATTTCTTTTTAGAACCAAAAACATTGGTTACTGTGGGTCAGCCCTCGAGCATTGACGACAGCGAAGCCCTTGACGAGATTAACTTGAACACCAGCAGCGAGGACTCGGCTGGAGCGGCAGGATCGAGCCCCTATCACGGAGCGAGTGATCCCAACGCCAATCCTCTGCTCGAACCACCGCCGGGAGCTGGCAACGACTCGCTGCTCAGCCAGGCGGCTTCCTCCTTCACCGCCTTGCCCTCGGTGGCCTCGAACGTGTTCTCCTCCTTCTCGAAGCGCATCTACGCCGCCGGCAGCAGGGAGCAATCGGAGGAGCCGCGTCTGGACATCCAGCCCACTTACATTCAGCAGGCCAACTACGCTCCAGTAGCTCCCGTGCCCGCTCCCTTTTATGCTGCACCACCGCCAGCGGCGAATGAAGTTGTCGCTACCCCCGAGCCGCCCAAGTTCTACGCTCCCACTGAGATCCCAGCACCGAACGCAGGAGCAGTCGCTGCACCGCCGCCCGCAGCGGGAAGCGCTAATACCTATCGATTCACAGCCAAGAAGAAGCTCTACGCTCCCATTCCCGGATTCTCGGACCCATCCATCGGTCAGCCTGGACAGCAGCAGCAGCCACAGCAGACTCTACCCTTCCAGACACCCCCGTATCCCCCACAGCCGACACCAGCTGGAGCTCCAAGCTTTGCTGCACCTTTTGACATATCAGCTCCGCCTGCTCAGCCCGCTCCGCAGCCCGTAGAGGAGCGCAAGTCCGGCGGAGGACTCTTCTCGCTGACCAGTCTCGTGCCCACGGGCGTGCTCCAAAACATCTCCGGGCTAGTGCAATCCGCCACTGGACGTAGCAGCGAGCCAGTGAGCAGCTATCCCAGCAATCCGCCGCCATCATCTGGAGGATACTTTGATATTTCAACGGGTCCAGAGCCAGTTCCAGCTCCATCGACAAACTTCTTTGGGGGTCCACCTCCGGCAGCACCACAAGGCGGTAACTATTTCGTGCCTCAGGCCGCAGTAGAGGCAGCAGTACCGACTCCGACACCATCAGGAGGTTTCTTTGCGCCACCAGGAGCAGCTTCAGTACCTCCGCAGGCAGCTCCTTCCGCAACCGTTGGAGGCTTCTTTAATCCCCTAGGAGAGCAAGCTGCAGTCGCTGATTCTGCTGCGCCTGTACCCTTGCATAACCCGGCAGCACCACCAGCATCGGCAGCGGTCTTCTTAAACCCAGGATCAGTGCCAGTCACAGCACAAGCTGTTCCCACTTTGCCGGTAGCCGCCACATCAGCAGCAAATCTACCGCCAGCATCAGGAGGAGGATTCTTTACACCTGCGGCTGCTCCTCCAACAGCCACTCCTCCCCCAGCCACTGGTGGATTCTTGACTTCTTCCAATCCAAATCCTTTGCCTGGTGCACCACCCGTGGCAGCTGTACCTCCACCAGCCGCTGGCCAGGCTTCGTATCGCCTTCAAAAGGGAACGCGTCTGTACAAGAACCCGTTGACAGCCCAGGAAACCGCTGCCTCATCTGCTTACGCTGCTCCGGCTGCCATCTTTAACCCGTTTGCTGCAGCTGGTGCTGCTCCGGCCGTTTTCAATCCCTTCGGACAGCAGGAGATTCCACTCTTTGTACCGAGTGCGGAACAGATTGCTCCACAGCCTGCACCCCCTTCGGCTTTCGTGACAAGTGCTGCGCCACCTACAGTAGCAGCTCCCCCTTCATCAGCAGTTCCCCCTACAGCAGCAGCTCCTCCTGCAGTAGCAGCTCCTCCTACAGCAGCAGCTCCACCATCATCAGCAGCTCCTCCTACATTAGCAGCTCCATCTACAGTAACAGCTGCTCCTGCAGCAGCAGCTCCACCTTCTGTAGCAGCTCCCCCTCCGGCAGCAACATCTGCAGTTAATCCTCCCCCTGCAGCTGGAACTGCAAGTGTCCCACTTTTTGCTGCACCACCAACATCAGCGGCCATTCCCTTCTTCATTCCCACAGAAACTAAAGAAGAAGTAGCAACTGCATTGATCCAGAAGGAACCACAGGTCCAAGAAGCCATAACTAATCCAGGAATTCCATTCTTTACACCAGCATCAACGGGTATTCCATTCTTCAATCCACAAGAAGTGGCAACTGTTCCTTCTGTAGGATCAAGCCAAGGAATTCCCTTTTTTGCACCACCGCCTCCAGTCCAGAAAAAACTATCTGTAGGAGACGAACCTAAGCAGTCGGAGAATCAAGCAGAGGGAGGATCCTTTTTTGCAACAAACACACTCCAGGAACCCTCACAAAGTGTTCCCTTTTTTGCTGCTCCTGCAACAGAGGAAGCTTCTAAACCCAACAACTTGTTGTTTGCAACCCAAGAAGTTCCATTGTTTACCCCCGGAGTAATTGAACCTGTGCTAGAGCAAGATCCGGCTCCTTCGGCGCCCGTGGAAGTCGCTGAAGAAACTCCTCTATTCGTGCCCGTGCCAGCCGCAGCGGATCAAAGTCAGGCTGTGCCTTTGTATCCACCACCAGCAGCATCAGTGACATCCAGTGCTCTCTTTGCTCCGCCTCCAGCCGCAGCAGCAACTGGATCCATCACTTCCAGCGCTCTCTTTGCTTCGCCTCCAACTGTTTCAACTTACCCAACGTTCAGCCCTGAACCTGCAACTTTATCAGCTCCGTTCTTGACTTCAGCTCAAGGGCATATCATCGCTCCTCCAGTGGCTATTTTCACACCAGCTGCACCAGCCTCGAGTGCTCCATTAGCTGAGGCAGTGGATGCTCCTTCCGCTGCTACACCGAATCTATTCCACAGCAGTTCCCAAACCCAAACCGTTTTCAGTCCATTTGCGCAAACTGTAACCACACCGCAGGTTCAGGAGACTGGACAGGAGTTTGTGCCACCTCCCATAGGATTTGTGGCACCGCCAGCTGAGGTCGAAGCACTTGCACATCCACCACTGGCTCCCTCGCCGCTGCAGAACTTCTTTGCTCCAGCAACAGACTCCTCCACGGACTTTAACTTCTTTGGAAATCCCGCTCCCAGTAGCGTCTTTCCGGAGTTGCCCGTTCAACAGGGAGTTATTGCACCGCCAGCCTTGGCCCAAGAGCCGCCTGTAGACCACCAGGACATCGCACCGGCTCCCCTCGGATTCGATCAACTACTAAACCCAACCCAGCAGGCAGCACAACAAACCCCACTTCCAAGTTCAAACGAAAATTCATATCCAAATTCAAGTGTCAACTCTTTTGCCGGCTTCTTTGGTGGCCCCAGTGCCCCCGAGCCCACTGTAGCCGCTGCACTTCCTGCAGCTCCTGCCTGCGATCCGGTCAACTTCTTCGACCAGGTGCCACAGCCACAGCTGCAGAGCAGCCAGCAGGCGAACGAGGATCAGCGCATTCAGAACTTCTTCAACAATCCACCGCTGCAGGATCAGCCCGCCGCACCAGGTGAACTCAAGTACGACATCGTCCACAGCGGATTGGCTGTGAAGCAGCTACCTGAACGTTCCCAGACACCCGTCTCTAATCTCGTGGAGCCGCCATCGTCGGCCTGTTCCGAGTTCTCCACACTCGCACCAACTGCGAACGCATCCCCGGATCGTCAGCAATCGGGCGAGGATTTGATTCAACAGCACCTGGGAGAGTTGCCCGAGGAGATACTCCGAGAGATCAGAATGGCCAATGCCAACAGCAGCAGCAGTGACAAGGGTCAGGTGGTCACTCCACCTGTGGCTATAGTAAGTGACTTGAATTCTGCTTATTTTAAAGAATTAACTAATTATTTATAACAATCTTTGTTAGACTTACTCGCCAGTGGTTGCCCATTGGTTCTACAAACGGAGCGTGGACACCAAGTCCATCTGGACTCCATTCAGTCACTATGACTCGGCTCTGCTAGAAACTAGTCTTAACCAGGGTAAGATCACAACTTTACAAATAAAAGAGAAAGATTTTACATCATAATCTCCTTCCAGATGACCCTGCATTAGTAGTACCCGTCGAGGGTGGCCGCTACGACGTAAACATCAAGGAACGCACCAAGACTCCCGTCTACTGGGAGGGCAAGGCCATCGAGGTGCGTCGCTGTTCGTGGTTCTACAAGGGCGTGGACTCCAAATATGTGCCCTACACTGAGGACACGGCCGCCGTCCTGGAATCGGAGTACAAGCGATCGGCGGAGACGGGCGAGTGGCATCAGAAGATCCTGCTCGAGGGCGGAGAGCAGGTGGTCTTCCACGGACCCACCGTCATCGTGCACTTCCTGCCGCAACAGAATGCAGAGAGTGCCTGGGGCGGCAGTACCCAAGGCTCCATGCGACCTCGAGTGGTCAAGAGGGATCTGGATGACTTCACCATCGAACAGGGCGAATCACAGCGTGTGGATCACTTGCTGTTCATGGTTCATGGCATCGGGTCTGCTTGCGATTTGAAAATGCGATCTGTGGAGGAAGTTGGTACGTAGGAAAAGTCTATATCTCGATATCTCGATATTTTACAACTTTAATCCCTTGCAGTGGACGATTTCCGGGTGATTGCCCAGCAGCTAGTTTCGTCGCACTACAAAAACTCCACAGACATGGGACTGGTGGGTCGTGTTGAGGTCCTGCCCATTTCCTGGCACGGCCACCTGCACTCCGAGGAACTCGGCATCGATGAGAAACTCAAGTCCATCACCTTGGAGTCCATACCGCGGCTGCGCAACTTCACCAACGACACGCTGCTCGACGTGCTCTTCTACACGAGCCCCAAGTACTGTCAGAAGATCATGAACACGGTGGCCGATGCCTTGAATGATGTGTATCTGAAGTACAGAATGCGTCACCCAGAATTCAATGGCGGCGTCTCTCTGGCAGGACACAGTCTGGGCTCCCTCATCCTATTCGATCTGCTGTGCCATCAGGAGCCGCTCAAGGAGAGCGAAGAGGAGAATAAGGTGTGTAATTGATATTTTATTAAATAAAATATCTTTTTATAGCATTCAATTTCCCTTTCAGGAGAATCCCGACGATCAGCTGCCCCAGAAGCAGCACCAAAAGGTTCTGCTGCCTAGCAGCGATCTGCAACAACCCAAGCAGGTTAGCTACGCGATGGGCGGTCCGTCGGGAACGGGCCAGCCCGTCATCAACTACACGCAGCTCATATTCCATCCGAAGAAGTTCTTCGCGCTGGGCTCGCCCATCGGTATGTTTGTGACCATCCGCGGCATCGATAAGCTGGGCCTCGACTTCCACCTGCCCACGTGTCCCGGCTTCTACAACATATTCCATCCCTTCGACCCGGTGGCATATCGTATCGAGGCTCTCGTGAATCCGGATATGAATGGCATACGGCCGGTGTTGATACCACATCACAAGGGACGCAAGCGGATGCACTTGGAGCTGAGGGAGACGATGACGCGAGTGGGTGCGGACATCAAGCAGAGGTTTATGGACACATTCAAGACCACGCTGGACAGTGTCAACTTTTTGGCCACCGTGACGAAGGTGAAAAAGGAAGCCGAGGAGTCGCTGGAAAAGGAGACAAGTCAGGTTAGTTTTTACTTTCAAAATTAATCGAAACAAAAGATGATAAAAGTTTATGTGTTTAGACCTCTACCCAGGCTTTGCAGAAACAACAGGAAGATCAGGATGAGAGCTCGGTTGCCAGCTCATCCTGTAAACTGCGCAATCGCACGGATTCCAACTCCACCACAGCCTCCGATCCGGAGTTCATAGAGCTCGACTTTCCGCTGGGCAAGCTGAACGACTCGAAGCGAGTGGACTATGTCCTGCAGGAGGCGCCTCTAGAGTTTATCAACGAATACATTTTCGCTCTAAGCAGCCATGTCTGTTACTGGTGAGTTTATAGGTTTATTGTTTTAATTGTTTATTTAATTGAAAAATCATTTAAACAGGGGCTCCGAGGACACCATCCTGTTCGTGATGAAGGAGATCTACGCCAGTTTGGGCATCAGCACCGACAGCCAGGTGCCGCAGTCCTCGATGACCATCGAACGACCATCCCCGCACGAGAGCCAGTCGCTCCTACCGATGTGAGTCCCTGACAACAGTTGACACTAGAGCGCTGCTCTTTGGGATCCAACGCCACACATCTTTACATATTTTTAGCGACAATTGATTTAGAAACGTTATTTGTTAGTCAAATCATACAAAGAATTTTCCATACGTGCAACTCTAACTTGGTTAATGGTATTATCAAAGTAAGAAGACTCAATCGTTCAAATGACTAAAACTAATCCGAAGCGAGTCCAAGTTTCTTGAGCTCTCAAAAAAAAAAAAAAAAACAAATTAACCTATCTATATATTTACCTGCTGGGCGCCGAGGCGTTCTATTTGTTATTTTTATAATATATATTGCCTGTGTAATTGACATTGTAAAATTTATGCTCCTGAAAGTGTATTGTCTAAAAACAAAAATAAATAACATAATACAAAGCAACAGAGTTTGAATTTTGCGGGAATAATTATTAAACATATATAAATAATCGTGATTTTTTTAAGGGAGAAACTATTAAAATTTTAAAGAAATTAAGAAGTGTGTAATTTTAAGTTTTTATCACTACAAATGACAAAAAAAAGAGACATTTATAACTAACGTCTTTTCACGAAGTGATTTTTTATTTATCGATATATACATTTTATATGAAAAACTATCGACATATCGATAAATAACATCTTTTACAAAAACATCGATAGACTTGATGTTTTCATACACTTTTCCCATCTCTATCTATTACTTTCTATTCCGTGCAGAAATAATTGTAAATATTTACACCAAATTGCACGCTAAAACTCCCAAAAAATACTGCGAAATGAGGCAAGAAAGAGGCGGCAACGAACGATGAGCAAAAAGCAGCAAACACGATGACGATGGTGACGACGAGCAACCACAAATTTTTATGAGCTCGCAAGGTGAGTGAGCAGCAGCGCAACAACGAAAAAACTGCCTAAATTACATACTTATACATGTATATGTATAAGTGTGTGTGCGTGTAAGTGTGTCACGGCGTGCACTTGTTGTTCTTGCGATTTTTTTTCTTTTGCCTTTTAGTGATACGGATGAGTTTGTAACATTTCTTTTTTTAGCTTCAAAATATTAACGAAACAACAACACTGGAATACTCACTCGAACGGGCCAAATTCGGACGAAAGCACAAAGCTGCGATAACCAACACACACAGAGACGAACCTATACATTAATACATACATATGCCAAACTGAACGCACACACACACACGGAGCAGCAGCAGTTATCAGTGGTTTCTTGGCTCCAAACCGCGCACACACATAGCCAGAGGAAGTAGAAGCATGAGTTGGCTGCGACAGAGCACCAGCGGGGGCGTCGCCTCCGCTGGATCCGGGCACTCCGGCAGCGTCCGCCAGCGGCCCATTGATGCCGCCACCGACTGCGACCCGCGCGCCTGCTACGACAGCTTCTGCAAGCACTGGCAGCAGGCCCACGAGATCATCCAGCACAGCGCTCCGCCCTCGCACGACGATGTTTTGGGAGTGGTCTCGCACTTGGATTACATGGTCACGCTGCTGCTGGTGGAGCTGCATCACTGCAACAAGGTCTCCCTGCCGGCGGCGGAGGCCAGCGGCCCGCCGGCTGCGCCCTGCCTGGAGTACCTGCTGAGCGAGAATCTGCTGGACAAGCTGTACGAATGGGCCTGCACCACGGGCCGCTATGCCAACGCTGTGCGCCTGGAGCAGCTGAAGCTGTACGAGCTGCTCGTCAGCCATTCGCGCCACCAGCTGCTCTGCCACGAGCCCTTTTTGAGACCTCTCCTAAAGATATTGGCCTCCAGCCAGGGCGAGATCTTTCCCCCCGACCTGGAGAAGCGGCTGGTCATACTGCTCAACCAGCTGTGCGTGGTCCTCATGCAGAATGTCCACCTGCTGGACCTGTTCTTCTTCTCTGCCCAGACGCAGGTCCAGGAGCAGATACAGAACGGCAGCGTGCCACAACCCAAAAGTGGAACCACAACCAAGTGAGTAACTCTTGATCTGAGAGGGATTTTGTTAAGTAATTGGTTAAATTTCTTACAGTTTCATCATCTTCTCGCTGCTCATTCCCTACGTGCATCGCGAGGGCAGCCTGGGCCACCAGGCCCGCGATGCCCTGCTCCTGTGCATGGCCCTCTCGCAGAAGAACTCCAACATTGGGACATACATTGCCCAATACTCTTCGATCTGCCCGCTGCTGGTGACCGGTCTGGGTGGTCTTTACTCCCGTCTGCCGAATAGCATCGAAATCAGCTCCATTGACTGGCACCGGATCACGCCGGACGATGTGACGGAGATACCAGAGCTGACGTTGTTTATGAACGCCCTGGAGTTCTGCAATGCCGTGGTACAGGTGGCCCACGAGATGATCAAGCAGCAGCTGCTGGACTTTATGTATCAGGGATTCATTGTGCCCGTGCTGGGACCGGCGATCCTCCAGGTTAGTCCATTAATACGCTTTTGTCTCGTCTCCGTCTCGGTCTCTTCACGTGAAAATTTGTCTTCGATGCATTTCTGTGGTGTTGGTTGCAAGCGACTCATGATTGCTCCTCCTGTTCCTTTGACTATTTCTGTATTTTATTTGTATTATTTTTTTATTTTTGCAAGTGCGTATGTCCTGGGATTGAGTAAGGTCATAAAAATGCTAATAACTTGTTATATATATGTATTCTTAATCAAAATCAGCAACAAGTCAATCTAGGACGTGTTCGGCAAACCAAATTGATAAAAGTTTAAAAATTTCCAAAAATGAACAAAAAATTATGAATTTAAAATCTTAAACCTACATTTTTAACCTTAAAAAAACGATTACAAAATGTTATCCGAATTTAAATTCATGTTTTTTCCTAAAAAATATAATGTTTAAACATCGATTATATTGAGAAATAGATAATAATACCGTAAAATATCGAAAATAATCACAACATTCAAAAGAAAATGAAAATAATCACAATTAACATTCAAAAGATGATGAAAATAATTAAATTTTAACATCTTTCTGTGACTGAATAATGCAAATGAAATTAGTGCTTTTTTCCCAAAAAATATAATTTTTAAACTTCAATTATATTGAGAAAAAGATAATAATAGCGTAAATAGCGATAATTTTCGATTAACATTCAAAAGATAATCAAAATAATTAAATTTAAACATATTTCTAGGACTTTATAGTTCAAATGTTGTTAAACATTTGAAATAATTACACTTTCACGATATTTTTTGATAAATTCGATATTTCAACATTAACTGCAATATGTTTTTAATTCTAAATTATCGACTTTAAAAGTAAAAGATAGTTTTCCCATTGAAAACTGTTAGGTTATTTACAATCTAAACCGATTTTTTAAGAACTTCCCAAGACATTTGCAATTATTTATATTATTTTAAAAGATTTGCCGTCTCCTTAGGGACCTGCACCCGCCTTTAGCTTTCTGTTTCTTTTGTGTGTTTCTCTCTTAAGTGTCCTTCTCCTGCCCCGTAGCTAACCAAAAACACACACACCTCGAAATCTCGAAACAACTTTTTGCGCTCCATTTTCGCAGACACTGAAGGGCAAACATTTTCAGACGAACGTCGACTCGCAAATCTCGGCCATGTCGTATCTGGACCTGATCCTGCGCTCCATCACCGAGCCCGGTCTGCTGCGGGCCTTCGTTCGCTTTCTGCTCGACACGGAGAAGTTTGACGGCGAGCGGATATTGGATGCTCTGGTGGAGCGCCTCAACTCGCCAGATCCCAATCTGTGCATGGTGACGATGGCGTTGTTTGACACACTGCTGGGACTGCACTGCGAGGACCTGATGCTGGAGCTGCTGCTCAAGTTCATGCTGCCGGGCAAGCATGTGCCGATCTCGCACAGGCACAAGATTAACAAAATAGATCCCTATCTGAGTAGCAGTGAGTTCTTTTTGGACCTCTCGCCGGACGTAATGAAGCGGGCCCGGGACCTAGCCAGGCCCAAGAGTATACACGAGCCTCCTGCGGTCGGGGAACAAGCCCAGCCACTGCCCAGCGTGCCCTCGCCGGTGATGAGCAAGACGATCGGCGCCAACTGGAACTATTACGGAGTGCACACAGGCGACAGTCTGTATGCGAACATTCAGGCGTATCTGGTCGAGGCGCACTGGAGGATCGCCCAGTGCCAGAGGGACTGCCTGAAGTGGGCGAACAGCTATCGGTACCAAAAGTGGCCGCGTCCGGGACAGGGTCGTGTCCATGCCCATGCCTTGGATCTGGCCAAGCAGTTTTTCAGCGAATTCGGCGGCGGAGCAGGACCCATTGCTATAACCAGTGAGTCGGGGGAGAAGCAGCTGGACAGCCTGCAGTCGATCGGCGAGTCCAGTGGCTATGAATCCTTCAAGTGGCGGCCGGCAGACGAGGAAAGCGAGGCCACGGACACCACACTGGCCACCACGGCCAGCGATGCCGATCTGGAGCACAACGTTAGCAGCCTGAGCAGCGTGCTTGGCGGGTCCAATGGCAGACGCGAAGCCTGGCGCATATCGCACAACAATCGCAACGAGTTGCTGCTGACGGATCTGGACTTTTCCGAGGATTTGTTTGCTCAGGGCACCGTGAGCTTAGGTAAGAGAAATCACCATAAAAGATTGATTATATTAAACTATTAATATCTGACTTTTAGGTCCCTTTCTCAATGCCATCTGGGGCAAACTGCAGACCTTCACAAGCAACTCGCTGTACGTCAATCTGCACCTGACGGGTCTTATCACACGCCTCGCGTGGTATCCCCTGCCGCTGATCCACTCGCTGCTGCTTCGCTCCGACATTGCCATCACCTCGGACACACCATCTTTCCACCAGGTGCTCCGAATTCTAAAGCAACAAATCGACGCTGAACTGCCGGTAACGGAGGATTCCCTAGAAATCATAGACGTGGCGCGTTCCTCGCTCATTGATCGCGAATTCCGTCTGGCGAACGCCCGCAAGGGTAACGAGGGTTCGCCCATGCATCAGCACAATCAACAACAGCAACTGCAGTCGGCCACGAATCCCGGCCAGACACAGGGTCTACTGCGATCAGCGTACGCAACCCTGTCCGCTGCCACGCCCGTACAGGCCACGCCCACAAGTGCCTACGATCCGTTCAAGCGAGCCGACAACAAGCGTCGGAGCATCAGCAAGTCCATCACCAGCATGTTCAGCAGGAAATCTGCAGCAGCAGCAGCAGGAGCTCCCCCCAATGGCTCCTCCTCGCCCGGTAAGTTGCACCTGAAAATTGTATCTTACCGCACACTCTCGCACATTTTCTATCTTTCTACAAAAAATCAAAAGAAGAACGAAGCAAACAAAATAGAAAATACCAACAGATTACAAATCTGCAGCGTTGGATTTTGGAAAGAAAGTTGGTTTTGGGTCGAAATAGTCACACAATTGTCACTCACAAAAACACACATAAAAAACGTACACCTAAGAGCCCTGCATGAGTGCCTGTAAGGATATAAATTGTCACGGAATTTTTCATTCTTTTCCATGTCATTGAAAGCAAAATATAAATAAGAAATAATTGTTAGGCAACGATACATTTGTTTTAATTATTTAATGTAAAAACAGAGCTGGCAATCAAGAGACGTAAGCTGAGCATTTTATTTAGTTTTCTTTACTTTTGTTGTATCCTTTAAGGATTTTTAAATATCGAAATATATTGCATATAACGTCAAAACATTGATATTATTAAAAAGTAGCAATAAGCTAACAATCTATCAAATATCAAGGAATAAAACTTGCTCCAGCTCTGCTTTAAAAATGAATTAAATAACAAAAATATAAATATATCTTCAAAAAGATAAAAAATCGACATTATCCCTTAACACAACTCATGTAGGGTTTTATATCTATCACAATACACACTCAAAATATGTATCTGTAAAGTGCCCGCTGCTGGCATCGTTGTTTCTAATTAATTATTTTCTTTTTATTTACTTTTTTAAATGAAACTTAAAAAACAAACAAAAACAAAACTTAGCTTCATCTGGCTTATCACAAATTTACGCATTCTTCACCGGTAAATATTTCACGCTTGATAAAAGTATTTCTAAAGTATTAAATAAAAAACTCTAACCAAAAACTGGCATAGTCCTTGCTAAACAAAAAATATAGTTCGTAGTATCCTTGATCCCCTAGAGCTTTGTACATTATGCTATTCGTATTCCACTTAACCAAAACCTAACACTAAACTTAGAATTAGTTTAAAATTAGTTGTTCAACATTCGTGTAATTCCATTTCTATGTTACTGTTGTTGTTGCTGTTACATTATTAACCCCGAAAGGATCAATAAATGTTTAAAACAAGTACTAATCCCGCTTGACCTTTCTAGGAGCTGCATCGAACCTGGTTGGCAATAACTCTAGTCCAGACGGACGGCCTGTCCAGCCCTCCTCCGGGACATGCGAGACCAGCTTGAGTACACAACCACAATCCGTGGCAGCCGCACGCACAGGATCCACAACAACCACGACGACGACGCCATCTGGTAGCAGTAGTAACAGCAGCATCGGTGGATCCACCCAGACCCTCTCCGCCCACTCCAGCATCACGACGCATTCGTCGAGCACGTTGCACGGCATGGATGGTGTTGCATCAACAGGCGGAGGCTTTAATTCCGAGCCAGTGTCCCTCGATTCGGTGGCCTCCATGGGCATAATTGCCAGCACGAGTGGCACCGAGCGATCGCGGGACTTGGCCTTGTGCGCTGTGCTGCTGGACGAATGGCTAAAGGAACTGGCGGCCATTGCGCAGGAGCAGAGCGTTGTGCTGGTCACGGAACAGTCGCTTTGACACAGCCAACGGCGGATTTTATGATCAGAAACGAATGCAGATGATGCTGACTTGTGTATACATTATTTTACGGATTTGTTGGACTATGTTTTAACCATCTTTTACGCTAATGAAATTATTTCTTTTTACCTGTTAAATTATCAATATTTATATATATTTTAAACAATGTCGTTTTAACCGAACAATGCCGCAGTTTTGAACAGATTTACACACGATCAATCAATGTCCCAACTCACGTGTTAACCAAACTAGAATTTAGGATTAAAGTCGTAAACGGTGGTCTTTAAGTGTTCAGATGTAAACAATTATTCTAATTAACAGCAATATGCAGGATTTACGACCTTTATAGAGAGAAATTATTATATAACTCACACACACACACACCACACACATATACAATACATATATGTATTTTTGCAATATATATTTTATGCTTTTATGTACATAATGCGAGATCAAATTACACGAAGAGTTGTAAAACCGAACTTGAAAGTATTAAATTGGTCCAAATAAATGTATAGAGTTATTTATTTATTGCGGGGGTGAATATTTAAGTGAAAATATCATTATTTTTGTTTGGATTTCTTGATAATATTTGCTTAAGTTCAACATCACAAAATAAGTAAAAACAATTACTTGATGTTTCTCAGCTCTTATAGGGAATTCTTTACAGTGTTGCAAGGTTCTGTTAAATAATAAAAAGACCTACAAATATATAAAGATTAAGTTGAGCTAATCATCTAACAATAAATATTTGAATTGCTTTTATATTTAACGGATATTCATTATATCAAAATTTAATTTCGCCGCGTATTTCCGTTTAAAGCAGTTCTGTGGCTTTATTTACAATTAAAACCCGGTCACACTGATTTTAAAGAGGTATTTTACAGAACTTTAGCCACATTGATTGTGAAATCCGCATTGATAATAACGAAAACCACACGAATTATATAGGATTCCATCAGAATGCAGAAAGTTCTGGGTCGAATCCAGGCGCAAGTCCTGCGCTCCCGGGTTACTAATGCTTTAATCCCCAATGTCAGGCATGAGAGCACCTCCGCCAAGCCGAAACCGGCGGCCACATCCAAAGGTAAGCCACGGAGTCCTGTGAGATAATCAACGAATTAAACCCAAATATCTGCAGAATTCCGAGAGCGACAGGTGCGCTTCAATATCAAGAACGAACAGATGGAGGGACGACCCCTGTACCTGGATGCCCAGGCCACAACTCCCATGGATCCGCGTGTGCTGGACGCCATGCTGCCCTATCTGACCAACTACTACGGTAATCCGCACTCGCGCACCCATGCCTACGGCTGGGAGACGGAGCAGGCGGTGGAAAAGGCACGCGAGCAGGTGGCTCAGCTGATTGGGGCCGATCCCAAGGAGATCATCTTCACGTCCGGCGCCACAGAGTCCAACAATATATCCGTGAAGGGAGTAGCCCGGTTCTACGGCACGAAGAAGCGGCACGTTATCACCACCCAGACGGAGCACAAGTGCGTTCTGGACTCGTGCCGGGCGCTGGAGAACGAGGGCTTCAAAGTCACCTACCTGCCGGTGCTGGCCAATGGAATCATTGACCTCAAACAGCTGGAGGAGACGATTACGCCGGAAACATCGCTGGTGTCCATCATGACGGTGAACAACGAGATTGGCGTCAAGCAGCCGATTGATGAGATTGGAAAGCTCTGTCGCTCCCGTCGCGTATTCTTCCACACGGATGCCGCGCAGGCCGTGGGCAAGATTCCGCTGGATGTGAACGCCATGAACATTGACCTGATGTCGATATCTGGTCACAAGATCTATGGTCCGAAGGGTGTGGGAGCCCTCTATGTGCGCCGCCGGCCCAGGGTTCGCCTGGAGCCCATTCAGAGTGGTGGCGGTCAGGAGCGCGGATTGCGTAGTGGCACCGTTCCGGCTCCCCTGGCCGTGGGACTGGGAGCAGCCGCTGAGCTGGCTCTCCAGGAGATGGACTACGATAAGAAGTGGGTAGACTTTCTATCCAATCGCCTGCTGGACAGGATTACGAGTGCCTTGCCGCATGTGATTCGCAACGGCGATCCCGAGGCCACCTACAACGGATGCCTGAACTTGTCCTTCGCCTACGTCGAGGGCGAGTCCCTGCTGATGGCCCTCAAGGATGTGGCCCTGAGCAGCGGCTCCGCATGCACATCCGCCTCCCTGGAGCCCTCCTATGTGCTGCGTGCCATCGGCACCGATGAGGATCTGGCGCACAGCTCCATACGGTTTGGTATTGGACGCTTTACCACCGTCGAGGAGGTGGACTACACGGCGGACAAGTGCATCAAGCATGTGGAGAGGCTCCGCGAGATGTCCCCACTCTGGGAGATGGTCCAGGAGGGCATCGACCTGAAGACCATCCAATGGTCGCAGCATTAATAACCCTAAACGTTAGCTTAGTCAGTTACTGTTACCCCAAAAGACTCGGGAGATCTGAGATCGGGCCCCGGAGCAAACAAAAAAAATAAATTAGTTGGAAGAGTATCTAAGGTTTATATTTGTACACACAAAACCACTTATACCTAAGCTTTGTCCGAGCGAATGTGCTTGTGTAAGAGGTGAGGCAAGAGAGACCCCAATATATAGCGAACGCGGCTCCAAAGTGCGCGGCCGAAAGATATGCAAATGATGCAATAATTTGCATTCGTTCGTCGCTGGTCAGGGTTCAGTTGGCCTTCTTTTTGGGTGCTGCTGCTCCTCCCCCCAAGATCTTGCGCCGCTGGGCGAACATGTGCAGGTACAGCTGCGGGAAGATGGGGATGTACCCCAACATCACGATCCACAGGAATCCAAAGTACGAAAAGGTGGCGTTCCACTTGTTGGGCATCACCACGCTCCACACGCTGTTCTCGCGGGCATAGCTCTGGGCCCACCAGAAGCACAGCAGCTCCCCGGTCACTCCGATCGGATACAAAGCAATGAAGGTGGTGTAGCGCAGGAAGACCACAAAGTGGGGCACCACCTTCACAATGTTCAGGGCGTAGTAACCGTATCGGATGATCTCGGTGATGGCCCAGGCGAACAGGGCAATCGGCAGGCCGGGCGACACCTTGCCCGTGGGCGTGGCCATCACAACGCCGACCACGACCAT
Source organism: Drosophila watanabei (assembly GCA_008042575.1). Lineage (NCBI taxonomy): Eukaryota > Metazoa > Arthropoda > Insecta > Diptera > Drosophilidae > Drosophila > Drosophila watanabei. The sequence goes on along the minus strand of VNJS01010529.1, from coordinate 469,544 downwards.
CATCCGGCTAAACACTTGGAAGCCAGTGACCACTGGATTGGACTTGACCAGACCGAAGGACGCGTTCAGGATCTCCACAAAGGCGGCATTCTGGAAGATGATAACGGCCAGCCGCGTGTAGTCCCACAGCGTTTGCTGCGCCCGGAACTCGGGCCCCTGCACCAGGTAGTAGTTGACCAGCTGCCAGAGGATGTAGCTCCAGCCGGCCACCTGCCCGGCGTTGTAAGCGAACAGGTAGAGCTTCGTGACCGCAGAGGGCTCCTTGGAGGCGCTGGGCTTGCTTGACTTGACCGCCTTTGCTGACATGTTGGCTGCTTGAACTTTCACCTCCGCCGTCGCTGCTGGTTAACTAATCGCAGTCGTTAAACTTATCGCCTGTCGAGGCGCTGTTCGAAGTCGCTTTCACCTGATTACTATTAGTGAGACCGCACGGCGAACTCCACATTAATCCCAAGCAAGTGAATACGAGAGGGTTGAGGGTTTTGGGCACACTGTAAGTCAACTTCAAGTTACTGGTTTTTTCCACAGTGGAAAATTATATAGTTTAGGATTGTAGGGGGTTTTCCAGGTCAAAAAGGTCTATTCATGTGTTGCTACATAGAAGGGATCGTAACAGTTGTAATTTTAACAATAAAAATCATAAAACAAGACTTATTTTCTTATTATATACAACAAAACTTGAAACGAATGCTTTTTATTCAATTTTAATAAACAAAATGTAGAATAATTCAATTTTTATATTAAAGTTGAGTTTTAACTGTTATTTTTTATATATTTATTGGGAATACAAATTATTCACCAATTTTTATTTCAATAAAACCCCTTAGCATATAGTAGCTATTTTTTATTCAGAATAAAAACAATTAAAAAACACAAATTTAGTCAAAATATTTTTTATTTGAATAGTAATAATGTGTTTTGCCGGATTCGTATTAAAAATTAAAAATAGATCACCAATTCGGTGCCATATAATATACACCCTCCAGATACAGTTCGAAATTTGAATACATTTTCGCAGTTTCAGCCCCACTGTCCACCGGCAGCTGATGTTTCCCAGCCGAGCGACGGCTGGTTTGCGCGATGAGCCAGAATGCCGGCTATGGCTTCTGATCGCCTGGTAGAAACCGAACCGAAAACCGAACGTGTCTGAAAAAGTCCGCCATCACCACGAGCGGTGCACGTCCCCACCTGCCAGCGCGCGTGTGTGATGGGGCAAAAATCGTTCCCCAGCTATGGAGCGAATCCGGTGTGTGGTTCGGTTCGCTCAGCCTGCGATTGTCGCCGTTGTCGGATTTCATTGTAGCTTGGCGCGCGGCAGTCGTCGGAATTGGAATTGGAACTTCTGTTCCGAGTCGCACAGCATAGCACGTGTTCCGGACTGCCGACTCCTTACTCCCGGAGTGGCGGACCATGTGGGCGGAGGCCTGCAACCACGCCTACCGTGCGAATTAATTTGCTGCTGCCCATTTAACGCCAATTACTACTAACTACTCCCCTTAAAAGCCGACGGGGAGGAACGTAATCCCAGCCAGTCAAATGGAGGGCGGGGGCGGCGGCAGGGCCTTATCAGCTACGACCGCCTTATCAGGTATCGCTGCTCGGACTCGTCGTCGGACGGGCGGAGCGGCAAATTCAGACAGCAGCGCCCACAAAGGCCGATTGGACAAAAAATCCAAACGAGACCCCGCCAAAAGTGAATTCCCTCTTTTTCACCAGGCGACCAGAAATCGTAGCACGGCGAAATGGCAGCGAATTCGTGCGGCCTTTGTGCATTCCGCCAGTCGCATGGGTGCGAGCGAGACGACGATAGTGTCACGATGGCAGGGGTTTTCAATGTGACTGGTCGTGCCGGTATGCGTGTATGTGTGAGCCGGCGGCATGCGCTTGTGTGGGCAGGCAAAGAAATTCGCAAGGCTGACAAATTGCGGCAGTTTAAGGCCATAACTAGTGTGATTATTAAAAGTCTTTAAAACCGAACAAACTCTGCAAGCTAAGCAGTTGCTCTCTCACTCGCTCTGCCGGCTAAAATGGGGGACAGTAGTATTGGCGGCTGTAAGGGCAAAATCGAATCAAAGTGCCTGGTTCAACGACTGGCTGACAGATGGCGCCACCTCTCTAAGTGGGGGCAATAAAAACCTGCGGGAAAAGGCAACAAAAACCCATTTCTACACGCCCACAAATGCGAGCCCTGTTGCGCACCTCTGCCTGTCTGCTGTCTCGCTTTCTCTTTCCCACTGTGCAACACAAAGCGGAGAAAACGGAGAAAAACAACAATGTTGTTTGTTTGGACGGCAATTTCTAATGCAAACACTATACACTCGCCCCCTTTGCAATCGCACGAACATTTTGCTCAATTTTGAGCAGTCATTTTGTTTGCTCACATCACAGGCCAACAGAAAACGGAAAATTGCCCCCAAACGCTCAACGCGACCGAGGTTCTACGACTATAACCATACAGCTACAGCAGTACCAGTGCCAGTGCCATTACCCCGTGTGATAAGATGGCGAGTGTGTGCCTCCGCCTAGAAACTAAACTGCATGGCGGCGCGACGCGGATCATGTAGAGAGAGAGAGCGCTCCACAGCCGTCGGCGGAAGTCGGCGGTGGCCCACTCCGGCCGGACATTTTGTTTTGTGCCCGTCATTTTGCTTATTGCACAAATTTGTGCTGGGCCAGCAGCAAACAGCAGAAACATCAGCAAACAACTAAATCTGGGCAAAACTATCGCCTAATGCCGCCGGCCGATTAACTAACGGCAAAGAAGCGAACTAAGAGCGTCCATTGTGGGCGTTCAACGTTTTCCCTCATGCATCGTAACAGGCGACCAGCGTTGGGCGGACGTGAGCGAAAAAGAGCCAACTATAGTTTCGTCGCGTGTGTGTGTGTGTGTGTATGCGTGTGTGCCCCAAGAAAAAAAAGAAGAAGAAGCGGCTGTGGGGAAACCTGTTTGCGTGCGTGTGTGTGTGAGTTGGCAATGCTCCAAGTTCCGAGATTCCGTCCATGCTCATGCTCCTTCTCACTCCGCTGGCGAGGCGATGGTCAAGCGTGTGGTGGTCAGTTTTTGATGTTTGCCTTGCCTTTTTTCTGCGGCGAGCACCCCTACTGCTTCCAAACGGGGAGCTGCTTAACAGGCGCAAATTAATTGGATCTAAAATGGGGAGCAAAAAAAAATTGTCATTAAAAGAGTTCTTTGCAATATAAAGTACTACATTTAAGTGATTTTAAGTTTAAGAATTAAGACTTAACACACAATATATAGGGAATATTAATATTTAAATTTAGAAAGTATAAAAAGTATTAAAAATTTAAGGGTTCAATATTTTCTAAATGATCTGTAAGTTAAACTACTTCCAAAACCCTGAGCGACATCAGTCTCACCTTGAACTTCGCCAGCATTCAATAGCCTTGAACTAAATATGTATGCTCCAAACAAAGGGAAAACTGGAGTGACCCTGAGGCTGGCGACGCCCTAATTTACTCCATGCCTGGCCTTTTTGGAACAGTGCCAAGTTGAGTCGAGCTGCTCTGCTCCACTGCTCGCTCCTTCCCTCCCGAACAGCCCTCCATCAAAATCCAGCCCCATTCCCGGTCCCAATCCCATTCCCACTCCCCGTTGGAGCCACTGGCCAGTCGACTGGCAGACCACGCCCTGACCAAGCACAAATAAAATGCTTGGAGCTGATTTGCGCCGCTGCCGACGATGGCGATGACGCCAATGCCGGGGCGGCGTCCACTTGTTGCTCGGTCGTGCGCGCCTGTTCCCGAAACTGGATTTTGGGGCCTGACTGACCGCACTATCGAGCACGGGACGGACAAGCGAGGCGTTGACACCGCCCGTGTACCAATCAACCATCGAACCGTGGACAAACCATCGCCCCAGTGCACCACCAACGATCAAAGCGACAGCCACTCCCACCCGGGTGGTGGCCCCACTGCTGCGTTGTGGCTGCGTTGACTGTGGTTAGTTACCGCCGCAATTAGCGAATAACCTTAACCTTAGCTTCCAAAAAAGCTCAAATCACAACCTGTGCTATGAGGCGCCCAAAGATGCCTAGCTGGTGGCCACTGCGCCACCCGAAATACAGCTCCAAGGCGAGGAAAACGCGCCGGCGAGAGTTCATTTAACCCGCCGCCATGCCACGCCACGCCACGCATCGAGTGAATACATCCGAAAGGGGCCCCTCCCCCGTCTCTCCACCACTAGTACCCGAAAAAACGAATGGGGAACTTGTTTCGGCGCATCTCAATGCCACTTGGAGACGACGACGACGATTACTATACGAGTTTGCTTATGTCATCGACAGTCGACCAGAAACCCCATCATCGCTCACTTCCCCCGTCCACCGATAGTTCCCGTCCAACAACAGCTCCACCAGTTTGCCAAAATTCGCTCTGACCTACTGATTGCCGAAAAAGTTTGCGAAATTTCGCAAAATTCGCAAAAATCCTTGAGTTTCAAGGTGCGTCCTTCACATGGCAATGGGAACGGCCCCCAAATTACGGTCAAGGCGAGAGCCGAAGGTTGGCAACGAGCGAGGCTAGCGAGAACGGGAGCGAGAACGAGATCGAGAGACATTGCGTGTCAGCAGAGGTCTCGTTCTGACAGAGCTCTACCAATGGTCGGGCATATTGCTTTAAGTGTGGGACTTTAAGGGGAGGGAAATTAATATTGAACTGGAAAAAGTGAACTGGCCTAAGCAATTATAAAGTTATATTTAAAATTAAAATAAATTTAAATTTAAAATGATTATTTTTTAAATAATTTTGCAAATAAATTTAAAGGTAATTAAAAATTTTATTTAGCTTTCAAATACTTATTCCTAACAAGCAACCCTACCGTTTATGTGTAGGGTGCACTGAGTGCCAACAACCCCTGTTTAAATTCTCGATACATGGGCACGAATTCCGCCTCGCAACAAAGGCGGAGCGAATCAACTGCGGGTCGTGTTGTTGTTGCGCTTCTTTGTTGTTTCTTTGTTTTTGTTTTTGTTTTTGTTGCTTGTTTACCCCGTGTATATTTGAGTTTGGCCTGTTTTTTCTGCTACCGATGTTGTCGGCCTGTGTTCTTGTCGTCATGTGTACGTTATTTTCTGGCCGCCTAATGAAAATGTTGCTGTTTTTGTTTTTTGTTGTTGATATAATAAAACACCGTCGCCGCCTCCGCACTGTTTGTTGTACAAACAAAAAGCCAAACGACAAGCCGCAAGCAAGAACAACAATCATCCAAGCGGCCGGAATCGCGCGAGTCGAAGGCGATGTCGACGCGACGCGACGCGATTTTTGCCGTCGCTGTCAGTCGTGAAGGTGGGTCATTGTGAAATGACAGCGCCGAACCAACCAGGCGCGCATACATCTCCAGGCGAAGACTGCCCGCGCCAGAGTGAGACAAATGCTGTGCCGGCTGTTATCTGGCGGTGTGCACACATTATAGTGCACTGTAGTGTCATCTCTGTCTGGCAGCCACCGCCCTCGCTTGCTGGGCGCCGGTGCGCATTTTTGCGTCTGAAAGAAACAGGTCGAAGGCGGCTAAACCCGCGAAAACGAGATTAATGTGAATGCCATCATGGTGGAGCTCGAGGCGAATGCCGAAATCCGCTTGCTACGGCAACCTGCGAACCGGTGCCTCGATGTCGGAAAATGTCGTGCAAGTGTTCGCTCGCACCGCATTTGTCGCTGCAAGCGGCCGAAAGCGACGTTAAAATTCGAATTTTACTTGCCGTTCTCTGTGGTGGTACAGTAAACGCCAAAGATGTAATAGTATAATTACATGTCAAATGGAAGAAAAAACTGACTTTAAGCGACATGGGAGTGTTAAATACATGTTTCTAAGTTATTTTGTGTTATTAAAAGTCAGGCATGGTCGTAAATGGAATGACATATGGGAATGGCTAACGGCTTTCTATAGAAACGCGTGCCTACAAACTTAAAGCAGTTCACCTAAAATTGACTCCGAAAAAGTAGGTCAAATCGAAACTCTTTTAGGTTAGAACGGTATGGATCATGTAATATAAGTAATATTTAAATGTATTATAATAGAAGAGGTAATTTTTGAACATTCTTAAAGATGTGTTTAGTTTAAATATAATTAAAACTTAAAATATTAAATTATTATTATAATTGAAAGATGGAAATTTAGGTAACAAACATTATTGTAGTATTTTTTTTTTTACATATTTTATAAACATTAATTATCACGCTCTGAATATGGTGTAGAACGCCTGCTGGGATGAAATATAGTGTCCCTGTGGCGTCTCCGAATGTGTCCGTTGTTAAAACTGCTGTTCTCTGCAAACGGATCCTGAGTGGCGTTTCTTATAATTTCACCAGGATTGTCCTCACATGGGAACCTGGTAAAATGCCGAGGCTGATATAAACGCCTCGACCTCTGGTCCTCCTTGACCTCTTTCCCGCACTTGGTGCCACAATGTTTATACTTTGACCTCAGATATTTAAGAACCTGCCAAATTTCTGGCAAGGAAAACAACAAGCAAACGCAAGTCCTTCCAAATCCTCGGTTATCGGAGGCGTGGAGAATTAGCAAGTAGCACAGGCCTCTTAGCAGGCGACGGTGCAGGGTACGAATGATCTGGTATCGCCACAGAAAGCAGACCTTCCTAGCTCCAGCTTGGAATATCCAGGCGCCACCCAACAGCGTAAGGATCACCAGACTGGTCCGCTCCTCGTACACCTGCTTGAAGTTGGCCTTAAGTGGACAAAGACGAGCAAAGCTAGGTTCTTCACCCGATGCCAGCACTGCCACGAAAACCACAGCCACGCCAGCCAAATGGGCTCCCAAAGCCGCTGCCGAGCAGTAAACCAAGAGCAGTGAATCTGCCAGGAGGCGGCAACTAGCCCACAGAACAAACCCGAATATAAACTGGGCAACGCGCTCTAAATCATAGGAAATCTCCTCCAGGAAGATCACAAACTTGCTGCTCGTGTAGATGCCATAATAGGCGTCATTGTGGACACTCAGCGAGATTATCCGATCCTTATTTGTCCTGAATCCCAGCGGCTTCCCCTCGAAGTGTTCCATGACGTGGTGGTGCGCCCGGTAAATTTCCTTAATGGAGGCCGCCTTGTACTGCTTGTAATCCGCGTCAGCGGAAATCTTCAGGCGCAAGCGACTGCTCTGAAATAGGTTCCACATGGACGGCGGCGTGGCTTCCTTGCAAAATACATGCACCCTATTGTGGGCGTACAGCATGAGAATCGTTTCCACATCCTGGACGTGCGGCTCATTGGGACGCAAATAGGTCACCTTTCCACCTAACGAAGATGTCGGCAGCAATGGGAGGATAGAGACTAGTATTAGATTAGCCCACATGGTTCGACTTGCTTTATATTTTCCAGTTTCCAGGTTTGAGTGATTCTTCAAAGCTATTTAGACGACTTTAACATGGAAATGTAGAATATAATGTAATTTTCAGCCAACTAAATTGTATTTTATAGATAGAAACTATTAATCCGCAAAACCGTCTCTTTTATGAAAAAAAAAGTAATATTTTTATATGCACATTTTCTAAAAAGTTTAATAAAATCATATATTTACTTGTTTGTATACAAATATATGCAATATTTTATTATATAACAATAATAAAGAAGTCTAGCTAAAAAGCAGCTAAATTCTTCAAATTGCAATGCTTTAAAAAAAAAAACTACACTTTAAATGGAGAATATGATTATGTTAGTGCCGGTTTTTATATACATAATTTAAAATAAATAAATGTAAATACACTTATAAGTATTTAGAATTTGTCAAAAATCAAAGATTAATTCTTTAGTCGAACAATATCTGTTTTTTTCGCTGACACATTGACATTCGTAACTTGAGCCCCTTAAGAATGTCTTAAGTTGCAGCTAAGACGTTGGGATTATCCTGCTGAGGTATGCCCACGCACACCCCAGTGACACTGGCACCTCTTAATCCGTCTTAATTAGATTCTTTGGCCCGGCTATAAAAGCACTTTGATGGCACTTGCCGCAGGGCAGGCAAAGGTGAGACAAGTCGCGGCCCAAAATGTCGGCATCCAAAGGACACTGAATATTGCTAAGGATAAAGCTAAAAAATGCACCTCAACGGGCCAAGCGGGCCGCTGGCCCTAGTGAACGATAGCTCCGGCGGAGATGGAAGTGTGTTTCCCATGGGACATGGTTATCCGGCGGAGTACCAGCACCTGGTTCATGCCCACTGGCGGGGATTTCGGGAAGCACCGATCTACTATCACGCCGGCTTCTATATCGCCTATGTTGTCCTTATGCTGTCAAGTATTTTCGGTAATGGAATGGTCATCTGGATATTTTCCACGTGAGTTAAGGGAGCTTTTGGATAATTCCTCTTTAAATAAATCCTTTATTTTGTAGTTCCAAATCTCTGCGAACTCCCTCCAATCTGCTGATATTGAACCTGGCAATATTTGATCTGTTCATGTGCACCAATATGCCACATTATCTCCTCAACGCCACCGTTGGCTACATTGTGGGCGGAGATCTCGGCTGCGATATATACGCTTTGAACGGCGGCATTTCTGGGATGGGAGCCTCCATAACGAATGCCTTCATTGCCTTCGATAGGTACAAGACCATATCGAATCCCATTGATGGACGATTGAGCTATGGACAGATTGTCCTGTGTATTCTCTTCACCTGGCTCTGGGCCACGCCCTTTTCGGTGCTGCCCTTGTTCCAAATCTGGGGACGCTATCAGCCAGGTGAGTAATAATTAATATAGAATATGAAAAGATTTATTTTAAATACTTCTTAAGAGGGCTTCCTGACCACCTGCTCCTTTGATTATCTGACCAACACGGACGATAACCGGCTGTTTGTGCGCACGATATTCGTGTGGAGCTACGTGATTCCGATGACCATGATCCTGGTCTCCTACTACAAGCTCTTCACCCACGTCCGCACCCACGAGAAGATGCTGGCGGAGCAGGCCAAGAAGATGAACGTCAAGTCGCTGTCAGCCAACGCCAATGCCGACAACATGAGCGTGGAGCTCCGGATAGCCAAGGCGGCCTTGATAATCTATATGCTGTTCGTCCTGGCCTGGACCCCGTACTCCGTGGTGGCGCTTATCGGATGCTTCGGGGAGCAGCATCTCATTACGCCCGTCGTTTCCATGCTGCCCTGCCTGGCCTGCAAGTCGGTATCCTGCCTGGATCCCTGGGTCTATGCCACCAGTCATCCCAAGTACCGACTGGAGTTGGAGCGCCGCCTCCCATGGCTGGGCATCCGGGAGAAGCAGAACGTCTCCGGATCATCTGGCGGTCAGGAGAGCGTGGCCAGTGTCAGCGGCGATACGTTGGCTCTCAGTGTCCAAAATTAATGAGTGATGGATTCTTGAAATGGAAATGAACATGTATTTATGAGTTGATTAGTTTTAAGATGCAATGAACTGCAAGAGTTCCAAAAAATACAAACCAAAAAAAGCTGGCATTTAAAAAGTTATGGTTATTATTTATTAGGGGAAGTGTAGAAACTATAAAAATCGCTTAGATTTTAATTTTATTTAATAAAACATCATTTTTCCATCGATTGAAGAATGTACAGTGTTAATAACTTCTTGAATGCATTATACAAATTCTAAACTTTTCTTTCTTTTCTTTTTACAAATTCATAAAGTAAATTTAAATTGAAATAATTAATTCTAGATTAATTTACGATCGTTGCTTACTGACTTAGATCTGTAGAACTTATAAATATATTTATCTAATAAGATATATAACTAGAAAGTGTAGAATTTTAATATTTTAAGGGAAAACAATAACATTTAAGCATTAAAATATATTTTCTTAAATCATCTCTTCATATGGATGAGAAAAATAAGCTCTATTTCATTGGCAACAGATTACTCAAATGTTTCAGAAGCCTCTATGTTTAGCTGCATTTTCCGCTGTGACAGTTTACTCATTCCGTATCCGCATCTATAGATACAAACAAATGATGAAAACAAATCGGAACGACAGAGCCGCCACCCTCCTCCGCGCACACTCGCGCCATTTCCCATAGGTGGTGGTGGCAGTCGCAGTCGCAGTCCAGTTGCCAGTCCAAATCCAAGTCCCAGTCCAACCACCGGCGAGGTTGAAGAAGTTGTGCTTCTTTGTTGCTTGCCCGAGTCCAACCAATCCGCGATACCGAGAGCGCGTTTCAATTCAGCGAATGTTCCACACGCAACCAGGCCACCAGAGTTGCTAGAAGCGGTTTACAACATTTCTACGCGGCCGTTGAAAGCGATGATTGGCTAGCCCAGCCAGAGGGCGCCGGGCAGTAGCGGGGGCGGCGAATCCAGAGCGAGAGGAGCATAGCAACAATGTTGCAGTTGTGTGTTTCCCACACATGCACTCACACTCACACACACACACAGACACCGCACACCATGACGGCGAATAGACCACGTCGCGGACGTGTGGAGTGAGTGTGGCGCGGCAGCGGCAGAAATGGGGCTTCTTCTTGCTCTTTAAGAAACAACAAACATTTATACTAGGTCTCCAGGAGATTTAGCAGCGCGCCGGGCGGCGAGCGAGCGATTAGATTTTCAAGGGAAACTCAATAGAAACGCCGTTAGAAGCCGTCACCACAGGTGCGAGCGAGACCAGCGTAGAGAGTAGAGAGGGATTAGAGAGATAGAGAGATGTGCTTGCACTCAGCTTCCCTTTCTTTCGGTCGGCCTGTGATGCTCACTCCGGATAATCCAATTTGCGCCACAATTCGATTCGTTTGTTTGCGACCGGGGGCTGTATGCTGTGTGTGTCGTTTTCGACATTCCTCTTATTGTATGCCCGCCGCCGACTTGTTGCATGTAATAATAATAATAACGAACGAAACGGTATCTCGTAGCTGTTTAGTGGATGATTAAACTGAATTTAATCGTTTGCGAACAGGCGCTCAGCGGCACGAACAAGCTGTGTCGGCCATTATGGCCGCTGCGTTTCTCGCAGTGAAATCCATACGAGTTTAAATTGCCCACAGAATGGGCTGCGCAATATACGGTCGTCCCGCTTCCTCACTCGTTTGAGCGCCAATTGAATCCCGGTTGCGAATTTGCTGCTTAGAATCGTTCTCGGTACGGTGCACTTTGTATTTATTTTTTAACTAGCTAAACCTAATCTAATCATCTCAACTCAACTTTTTTGCTTAAAAAAAAAAACATTAGAAAGGTTTCTTAAAGCTTAGGAAAAAATAATGTACTTGAAAATATATAAAGTAAATATATAGAATAAAAATATTTTTGAGAACCTTATATGACAAACTTATAAAATGGTTTTTGAAAGTTAAATTAAGTGTTAAACAAATCCACATTTCCTAGACTTTATTAAAAAAAAAAATAAAATGAAAAATCGCTAAGTTAAAAATTCTTGCCCAACCAATTGTACACATTTCCTACAGAGCACACACGTCGGCAAAGTTATCTCGCTTTCTCACTCGTTTAAATGCCAATTGAATCCCCGTTGGGAATTTGCTGCTTAAAAAAGTTCTCGGAGAGAATTTTCTTTTATTTTAAAACATCATAAATTTAATCAATAAAAAATAAACTACCATTGACAGTCGTATTTTGTTAAAGTTTAGAAAAAATGAAAAACTAAATTCATAATATTAAATTAAAAGGGGAGATAATTCTGAAAATGTAATATTAAAAAGCTTTGCATGCTTTTTGGAGGTTAACTAAGGTGTGATTGAAAAAACATTTCCTTGGCTAATTCAAATGAAAAGTAAAATTGCAAATTTTGAAAATTCTTTTCTCTTGCAGCTGCACCACATTTTCCACAGGGCCCCCACTGAGCCCGTGGACGAGCAGTGTCGTCTCGCTTACTCCCGTGGCCGACAGACGGGCAGCTGAGAGACTGCTGTCTCCCGGCATTAATCGTCTTTCTATGATTTTGGCAATCCTAATAATGCCAATTCATGGGGTGGGCGCCTGTTAACTAGCAGCAGGCTTACAGCATTAACATGACGGAAATCGATAACGGGTGACGGCGCGCGAAGTCAGCACCCACTCGCGCAAGGCCAGGTTTCGGCCGCTCCTGCGGCTCTGTTAACATTTGAACGTTAAAAATTCGATTTTATAGAATTCCAGCAACGCCCAGAGAGCGAGAGGGATGACGGCGCGCCGAAAAAGAGCTAATTACGAGAGTGCCCACCAACACAGAGCCGCCGCAAGCAGGCGGTAACAGCGAGCGGGGCGGCGCTAAAAGTCCGGCTGCTACACATTCTGCGCTCCTCTTAGTTATTATGTCAGATCTGCAATGTGCGACTATAAAATACGTATGCCCGAATCGCGGTCGGCGAGAATTTATTGGCTCATCGCCCCCGGCTCGGGGGTGTGAGTTATAAAATTGATGGCATAAACGTCTCGAATTTATAAACAGCGCACCCGCGCAATGCCTCTGCATTTGCTCGGCGCCTGTTGCCATTTTTCGAGTGTATGGTAACATTTTGAAGTCATTCAATGCGCCGCAGACTGCGCTGCCACTCGCTTCGGGGGACAGTGGATTTTGTCTGCTGCCGCCCCACTGCCGATGCTGCTGGCCTGGTGGGAATTTTCGGTTGTATGTTGGTAACATTTTGCCATCTCAAAAGTGCTCGGGCACACCGACAGCAGCTCTGGCAACGCCTGTCGCGCCATCTCGCTCACATCCGCCGGCATGTTGGAATTTTGGGGCGGCATTCCCGACCGCATATTTCGGAATCTCAAAACGGCAGCATTCCACGTTAGGGTTGTCAGACCACCGGACGGGATCGAGCCGCTACAGGTGGCCGTCGGGCCGAGTGGCTGAGTGGCGCGCGGCAACCCTGGCCGAGCGTTGCGTTCCACGGCCACTGTGCCGCATTCCGCGCATAACGAAGCCGTCTGCTTTCAGGTCTGCTTGCCTGTTCGGGCAGCTGAGTGAAATTTCATGCAGCGCGATTCTCACAAATTTCGAATTCCCCACATATTTTCATGTCTGTCGTGCCGCCGCCGCCGCCGGCCTTTGTTCGTGTTATTGCTATATTGTCGTGTATATTTTCTCACTGCGCGTGACTGTGACGTTGTTATCCGGCGGTTACTGCTTTGCTCTCTGATATATACCCCACAACATTATCACTGGGCTGTGTGGGTGGGTGGTGGTGATGACCTTGGAATTGGGGTTCACGAACGTGATTACTGGAATATTATACATTTTATCATTTCACTTTCGGGTGAAGGCGGGAATTTAATTTCGATTTTCTGGTAGAATTAGTAGGTTTTGGGAATTAATATTTAAAGGAATTCGGTTAAAGATAAACTATTTTACCGGAAAACTAGATATTAGTTATAAATTACATAAGGTATAAAACGGCTTTAAGAGATTTTTATCTAAATTTTGTCACTATTGTAAAGCAGAGATAATTTGCGAATTAATTGAGTAACTTATTGGACTCCATAATGATTAAAATATTAAAAGTACTTAATTTTACAAATTAAAAGTTTTATTTATTTTATTCTAAATGCATAAATTATTCTTTTTAGCTAATTTAATAGTTTAATATATATTTAAAAATTGATCCACTCAACTTTCTTTTATTTTTAAAGGTGAATGAAATGGACCTTCTACTACACTCAAGCATAACTTTAAAAATTACTATTATTACTTTAAAAAGTACTATTTATGTACCCTTATTTGCAAGCAAAACTAATTGAAACAACTAATTTCAAGGCAAACATAAAGAAATATATTTGTTAATATTTATATAATATTTGTCTTCGTCTTAAAAATAAGCAAATCTGTATATTTTCATAAAAATTTCAGTATTATAATAGAGATTACACCAATATTGTGAGTCTAATCACCCTGCCCTTTGGATTAATATATATTTAAAATCAACAAAATAATTGCAATATTTATAAGTTTGTTTGAAAAAAATAACATAACAAACTAATAAAATATTAATTTAAGTATTAAACACATTAATTACATTTTTTATATATTGCTAAAGGTAATTATCAATCCCTTAAAAAGCTTCCCTTCTACAAGCGCTGCCTGGACAAGAAGCGATGACGATCCATTACCAAGAGTCTGCAGGCAGTCCAACCAGCTAGTTTTTTTTACTCAATCCCTGGGCAAGGGGAAAGGGCGGTGCTGGGACAGTCACAAGTGCCCTGCTCCCCCTGGTCACCTCATTACAGCCTGCGCAGTTTACGCACTACCAAGGCGACTCCTTAAATTCAAGGTGACATGGTTGGGTTGTGCTCCTCCACCACAGTACCTCCTCCAGAGTGCAGGCACCTGGCTGGGCACCCACCTGGCTGGCCACCTCCCAGTGGGTGGGTGTGGTGGCCCGGAGATTGAGGTGCCCGGTGCCGGTGGAGTTAGACGCACTATTGTCCTCTGCAAATCCTCATTGTAACAAGCGCCCAGAATCATTGTCTTACGCATACGTCGTCGACCTGACTCCAGACTTCGGAGAGTGCAGCAGCAGCAACAGCAGCAGCAGCAGCAGCAGCAGCAGCGGCAGCACAACAAAAATGCCAATGCAAAAAAGTTGCCATAAAGAGACGACAGCGTCCCCATTCCCATCTCTGGCATCGCCCAAAAATAAATGCAACGCCTCCGAATGGCCAATCTTCCATATACCCTTCCATCTCTCTCTCTCCCGCACACTGGCGATCTCCATCTCCAGCCGGGCGGATGCAACGTCGCTCCAGCTCCAGCTGCTGTGCAGTTTTTGCTGCTGCTCCCAGCAAGTTCATTGTCCCAGCTCAAGGCGATGCGCAAAAGGAAATCAAGAAAGAGCGCACACACAGCAACGCATTCTGATTGCGTCCAGCAAACTGGTTCCCCGACTGCAATCCGCGGGTCTTATTAATCAGGAAGTGAGAATGAATCATGTCTACAGGGCACTTGTGGAGCTTATATACGTTCCTGATACCTATTATCAAGGTTGTCTTTAGTTCTTTTCAAAAGTAATTTTTAAAATTGATAAAATTTAAGCTTGCATCTTGCAAAAATAGGAATTAAGGTGTTATTAAATGATTGAATACTTTCTGATATCTTTAAAATTGATATAAAATCGGATGATTTCAGTGGCATCCATAATTAACTTTTAATATTAAATAGATTTAATACTAATCCAATAAAAAATCAATTCATAAATAACGAATCTCTTTGGTATAATAATTAACTTGTTCTGTTCTGTTCCCAGATGAATTAATAATATATCTTATTTAATGACATAAATTCCAAATCTTTAAGAAAATCCCATTTATATCGTTTTTGTTTTATTATTTTTGTATATTTCTTAAGAAATACTATACCTCTTTCCAGCTTAAGCAATTCTAATTGTAAATACATTTTGTTCTTTTGTACCTAAATACTAGGTCTATACATAAATTGTTTATCTGGAATGCTTACTTGGTTAAATAATGGTTTCGAGTATAAGGAATAATTTCTATAAGATTGAAGAACGTCGCTAGAGAACTACCACCGACTGATAATGTAATATTTAGCTCTTTTCTCAATAAATTTATTGAGTCAGCCGCTGGTAAATCTTTTTCTTCTTTTAGCGACGTTTAACCTGTGTCAGTGTTGCGTTTTAAAATAATATTTGGTGCCATTTGGTTATACAAAATAAACTAAAGAAAAGGTAAATAATGTAAAGAGGTGCCAGAAGAAATGGTTGTGTTTTTGAAACTTCAAATACTTTGCAATGCATATTTTTGGGTTTCAAAACAACAGTGATTCCGTTGGCACCCCTTATAATATCATATATAGCTTCTAACATAGCAACGCAATGTGACCACTCTCATTGCCGGCAAGGAAGGCTCGATTCAGGGGCAGGACGGCCAGCGAGGTGAGCACCCCGCGGAAGGTCTCCGATCGCAGCTTGGTGATCGTGTTGAAGGCATGGGAATGGGCCACATCCGCATAGACGCCCACGCGGTTGCCAGTGGTGGCGTAGACCAGCGATGAGCCCACGCTCTGCAGGAAATGGGCGGGTTCCGGCGGGGGTCTAAACGAAGAAATAAAAGTTAATTTCATCCATATCAAAGCTTTAGTAAAACTCACTTGAGCTGGTAGTGCATGATGCCATCCAGGGCATGCCAAACGGCCAGGGAATGATCCAAGGCGGAGCTCACCAGGAACTGATCACTCGGCGCCGTCAGCTGCAACAAATCGCACTCCATGGGACGCCAGGAGTTGATCACCATACCCGTGCGCGTGTCCAGCTGGACGATACAGCCGGAGGAGAGTCCAGCCGCTAGCCAATTTCCGGAGGGAGCCACCGCCAGACACCGCACAGTGGCATTGGGCAGAGCAGCATTGCACACCCGCCACTCGTTGACGTACTCCATGCTCCGGGCATCGATCATCTTCACCGTGGACTCGGCTGTGCCGGCCACAACCAGCGGGGAGTGCGAGGGCAGGCACTTGACCACGGTCACAGCACTGTGACGCGGTGCATCCAGTATGCCGAGAGGCCGCCCGATAAACGGATCCCACAGATGAACGCCCGAATCACAGGACACCACGTAGCGCAGGGACTCCAGGAAGCTGAGCGAATTGATGGACTTCTTGTGCGCCGTGTAGGTGAACTGGCAGGCGCTGGTCTTCCGGCCATCTCCCTCGCTGCGGAGCGACCAGAGCTTCACGGTCTTGTCCTTGGACGCAGACACGAAGCTGTTCTCATTGTCCAGGGCGTAGATGGCCCTCACGGAGTTTGTGTGGCCCACAAAGGACTGCAGGCGGATCTGCTTGAGGTTGAGCGCCTGGTTGTCCTTCTCGCTGCGCGTGGTCTCGTTGCGCCAATAGGCAAGCCAGTTGCCCTTCAAGTGCCGCGTGCTGGGCGTCTGGTCCAGCTTGTAGGCCACCATGTCGAGCAGCTCCACGTTGCTCCTGGCCTGGACCTGCAGCCGGTTGCCCACGATTTGGGTGCCAAAGCTATTCGCGGCCAGCTCGCAGGTGGCATCCACCGAGTCCACATCCTGTCCGGAACTCACGCTGGTGGACAATTGGGTTTTGCTTTGGCCATTCCCACTGGGTTGCTCGTGTTCGTGGCACAGGGTCAGCACGAGTTCCAGATTGGTCAGCGACCTCTTCATGTTGGCTTCGCCCAGGAAGCGCAGGAAAGTCAGATAGGCGGTGTGCGCCAACTCGGGACCAAAGACATCTCTCAGCTCCTCCATAGCACGTTCCTGCTGCGAAGCTCCTCCTCCTCCGCCCGTCAGCGAAAGATTGGCCAGATCGGCGGCAAAGTCATTGGGCAGTCCGAAGGCCTTGTTGAAGATCAGGAAGAAGGGACAGAGCAGCGACTGGCAGAGATGCTCCCGCGTCATATCCGATCCCAGGCGAACACTCAGAGCGTAGATTGCGTCGAGGAACTTTCGCGCCAGCAGCGACCGTCCCAAATAGCCACTTGGCATCTGGAGGTTCGTGGAGCTAAGCAGCCGCAGAATGGGCAGCAGAATAGCATCCAAAAGGATGTGCTGCAGATGCTCCATGATGCTGGCATCGGTCAGACACGGCACCATGTACTTGAGCAGCTGCAGTGAACTGATGATGGCGCCCTCCAGGCTGCCAGTGATGCGCTTGGAGCAGAGTCCAATCAGCTCGCTGATGTGCGGGAAGTACTGCAGCAGGAGAAAGCTTTCGCCATAGAGAGCTGGAAGGGAGTAGGAAGAAAAGGTTTACCAGGATAGAAAATAAAAGAAGTTACTTTACTTACCCGCTATGGACATGAGACACTCCAAGACTCTCGCCGCACTTCGATCACCCGAAACCCTTGCGTTTGCTATGCTAAAGTAGTTGAGATTGGCCGCCTCCGGGGAGGAACTGAAGCTTCCATCGTCCACCTCGGGCAAGAGATTCTCCTGGCCCACATAGCACAGCGAGAGCAGCTTCAGCAGATTCCTGGTTATGTAACGAGAGGTGAGAACCGGGCCCAGACGATGCGAGAGCCACACCAGACTCTCGGCGCTCATCTCGCTGATGCGATTGTTCTGGACGGCCTTCGCCTCCGACAGACGAGAGATGACCGATGCCTGCAGGGAGTCGGTGGACTCCGCTTCGATCTTCGGAGGAGGTAGCTGCTCCTCCACCGCCTGACTGATCAGCTCGAAGCTGTCCACACTCTTCCGTGAGCCAATGTCGCAGTCGATGGCGCTCAGCTGGAAGCTGCGACGGATGCCACCGGCTGCAGTGGGACACAATGGTATCTCGATGGTGGGGGAGCGTGGCCCAAGCGGAGGCGGGACCAGAGCGGGCGGCGTTTGTCCCTCGCGCAGCGATAGCTTATCGGGGGATATTCTGGCTCCGTACATGAGTTCATTGATCACCAGCTTATCCGGCGATCCGTCCGATTCCCGCGCCTCCTCCGCACTCGCCGCACTGGTGTTGCTCGGTCGCATGTCAAAGGAGTCAATGGACTTGCTTTCGTGACTGGACACACGGTCCTGGTCCTCCTCGAACGTAAACAGCTCCTCGATGTCCGGTTTTGATTCAGATGCTGGTGGTGGTTGGTCGTCGACTTCCTCCTCCGCTGCGGCATAGTTGAGATTCTTGCTGGTCCTCCTGCTGCCGCCGCTGTGGTAGTGATAGCCATTGCCCTGGTCCGGCTCCTTGTAGCCACCAACAGCCTCGATGAGCGGGGCTATAAAGTGTTGCAGGAAGCAGCGGAGGCCAAAGCGCACGATCAGGCGGAGCAGGAAGCTGTGATGGTACAGCTTCACCGATTTCCGCGACTTGAACGAACTGCTGGCCGAGAATCTCAAGTGACCGCCGCTGTTATTGACGCCGCCATCCTCCGCAGAGCCACCGACTCCCTCGACGTCGTAGAGCTTGAGGAGCGGCTGGAGCAGATGCTGCTGGGTCTGGGCCACGCCCAAGGCCTGCGCTATCGGATCGAACAAGTTCCAGGCTGTCAAAATGGATGTTCGTTCGTCCCGCAGCAGATCGATGATGTGCGGCAGGAGCAGCTCCACGGGAGTAAATTGCTCATAAGCAAAGGCAACGGGCTCGAGGAGCCGTCGGAGGTGCGCGCAGCAGGACATGACCTTGCACTCGGCTATCTTTCGCTCGAATAACACGCGCTGTCGGTCCATCTCCGTGTACCGGGCACACTCCCGTCCGCCCTTGCAACTGAAGTGGGTCTGCAGCTCCAGGAGCACCGCGTTCGCCTCGAAGGCGTGCAGGGATCGCACCAAAGCGTAGACAGCTATGTAGTGACTCGGAAAGGGGAGCAGCAGGTTGGCAAACATGGGCTCCACCAGCTGGGCGGGATTCGGAGGCTGCGGCAGACCCTGATCCCCTTCGCCGGACTCTTCCAGCTGCAGCAGCAGACGAACCACGCGACGCACTAGTTTCGGCAGCTCCTGGCGATGCATCTGGGCCACGGTGCGACACGCGGACAGGCGAGCCTCAAAGGTGGCACTCAGGCCATTGCCCATTAGGAGGGGACGCAGACGCTGCATAACAAAGAGCTCCACGATGAGACAGCCCAGGACTTGCAGATCACGCTCCCTTCTGGCACTCAGCAAATGCTGCAGGCAACTCCGCTTCTCCTCCCTTAGGAGATTCTTCGACTTGGCGGGAATCTCCTCTCCGCTGGCGGCAAATAACTGATTGGTGAACGAATGATCGGCCGAGTTCTGCTCGAACAGGAGGTCGCTGCTGATCATCTTCTCCTCGGGATTGGCGGTGGCCCGCTGTTGCGGAAAGGTACGGGCATAGAACGCCTCCAGAGCCTCCAGATTTTGGAGCAACAGCGTCGGATTGTAGTTCTCCGGCAACTCAATAAAGTTGGTTACCGGATAAAAGTTGGCGGAACTGCTGTGCACCGAACTGTTTGATCCTTTATCCTCACTGAGACGGACAGAGAGGTGAGAGGACGATGATCCGGCGCCCATCTCGGTGTGTAGATTTTCCGTGCTCTTGGCCAAACGTTTCAAAGGATTGGCGTAGAGTTGACTCAGCCTGGGAGCCGTCTTATTGAACCAGGGCGTGGCATAGCGGCGCGGCGGATGGGCCTGGGCGAACAGCTGGACAATGCCGCGCTGGCTGAGATTCCTGTGCTGATCCACCAGGGTTAGGCAGACGTTCTTCGACTTCACCGCCGCCTTGCCGCTCAGTTTGTAGCCAAAGTTGAGATCTATCCAGTGATGCAGCCGCTCGCTGACATACTGCGACTCCAGGGCCTCGCGGTGCTTGCAGATAAAGTCCTCGGGACAGGTGGCCCAGGCGGGCAGCTCCAGATCCGGCAGGTCCTCGTGAATGCTCTTGAAGATCATGGGATCCGAGTAGAACTCGGGTATGCACTCGTCCGGCGTCCACTCCTGCAGCCGCTGAATGGACACCGGATACTCCGCTGGCACCCAAATGGGACGCACATGGGCGCAGAGGATGCTCTGGGGCGTTCTCCTGGCCATATACACAAAGTAGGTGATCTCGGAGAGGAAGTCGGAGACGTGGTGCGGCGCCTGATCGCCCAAGGGCTGATAGCTGCCGTCTCCACTGGCATGGGCGTACATGAGATCGAGATGGACGTCGCCCTTGTTCAGGCGATACTTGCTCTTGGTCAAGTCCCGCCAGTTGGCTCCGCCGCGTCCACTGAAGTCGGTCACCCAGGGCATAATGTGGTGATGGGCGGCATTGGTCAGACTCCTGCCGCACGCATTGTTCAGGATGGTCAGGTAGTCGAAGTTGGACAGCTGGCCGCTGCACCACATCTCGGCGTACTCGCGCAGGTTGAAGTGGGCCGGATCGTAGGCGAGCCGCAGGTCGAACATGGTGCTGCTGGAGGGCAGGCGATGCTGACGCTGATCCCCTGCCAAGTCTCCTGTCATTTCCTCGCTGGCCAGCGGCGTCAGTGGCGACATGTCACCCCCGCCACCTCCCGCTGCTGGATCCTCCTCCAAGAGATTGCACTGCAGTCGGGGTAGAATCTGCAGCCAGAGATTCTCGCGCATCACAATGTGCTGCAGCCGCAGGTCGCCCAGGAAGAGGCCCTGCGCCTGCAGGTGCTTGGCCAGCTGCAGGATCTGATAGATCACAAACAGCGACTTGTTGTAGCCTCTTCCCAGCAGCGCCGGACTGAAGGTGATGCAGTCGTAGAGACTGCACTCTAGCGCCGGCGGATAGAAGAAGACGCTGAAGTGCGTGGAGGTCTCGATGGCCACCAGAGCGGGCAAGATGTTGGCGTGACAGCTGCCGGAGTCCACTCCTGCAGCTGCCTGGGGAGTGATGCGTGTGGGGGAGTCGCCACGATCCGCCTGGCAGTGCAGCACGGGACAGTGGTAGACGCGCTGAATGAGCTCCTTGAGGACGACATCGTGTGGCTGCAGCTGTCCCTGGCCGGGATTTGGCTTTGCCTGCGGCGCTGATGCAGCGGGCCGGCAGAGCTTGACATGGGCACCATTGTACCGTCTGTAGGCCTCCTCCCACAGCTGCCTGAAGTTGTTGTGCGCCACAAAGGACACGGCTTGTGAGTAGGAAAGGGGCAAATCCTGACTGGAACCGTCCCCAGAGATCCTGGGCAGGGGATAGACCCTGCGCTGCGGTTGCTTGCGATACGTCTGCACCACTATCCGCGTCCACGGATGCTCCAGCTGGCCCGTGGGATGTGCCCTTCGGTCCAAGAGCGGCCAGCTGGGGAAGTCAGTCAGCCGTCGGTGGCGTTCCAGGGACTGCAGCCAGACCTTGTCGCAGATCAGCAGGAATCTGCCTTCACCAGCGCCCGCCTCGTACACGTGCTGCGGATCCACACCGATCTCTGGCCAAATCTGCTCGCTGTCGCCCATTATTTCCATGGAGTTTTCCAAACTGAGAAAACTTGGTCAATTTCTGCTCCTCTGCTGCCTTCGGACTGCCGCCTTGGTCCGCTCACATTTTCCGACTGGGCGGGGTTCGGTCTGCGTCCACCATGGGTTTAGTGGCCTTAACTCTCCGCTTTGTTGAGTATTTTAAGGATTTCCCTTATCTTATCAAATGAACGCTTCTTCTGCGTGTTTTTTTTTCGCGAACATTACACAGGGCAGCAATCAGCTGTTTTTATCGATAGCCAAAAGCAGGGATGTCATTACAGCTGGTTGCTTTATAGCTATATTTTGAATATTTTGCTTTACATTTAAATAAGTTTATTAAAATTAAATTTAAAATGAAAACTATAATGATAGTCTGAGGGAATATAAAATTATGAATATACATTTTGATTTATTTTTTATTTTATATATAAGTATTTCAAGACACTTTTAGCACGTCATGGTAATTGTAATTCTTATAATTTTTATATCTGGCTTTGTAATTCGCCTTTAAGTTTAAAAAAATATATAAAGTATTTTTATTTTTATTTATTTTATTTTATTTTTTATTTAGTAAATGTTTTTTGTTATTCTAGCGTTTTTTATGTAGATAGCTGTGACAACACTACATAAACTAATTGATTAAAGCGCCATCTATCAATGTCATGATGTGTAAAATGTAGGACAGAAAATGTAAAATGTACTACTGCCTTATACATACATGTAGAACATTATAATTCTGACGCAGAATATTTCAGGGCATGTAAAATCATGCTCAGATATATTTTAATCCTTTGAGAACATTAATTTTATACCCTTGCAGGGTATAAGCTATTAGTCAAGCTTGCAACGAAGTGAAGAAGTCGTTTTCGACCGTATAAATCATATATATTCTTGATCACAATTTACAGGCGAGTCAATCTAGCCACGTTTGGACGAAAAAAATTGTACTAATTTTTTTTCAAAATTTTATAGGGGTTACATTGTCATATTGTAAAAAATTCACACAAAAATGTTCAATTTTAAAATTTTCACTTAACAATGCGGATTTCTTATACAATGTAATCAATATAATATAATAATTAATTAATACAATTCTAATAATATAATTGGATTCAAAAGTCTACAAAAATTTTATTGTTTTTTTCTTTTTTAGGCGTAGTTTTTTATTTTATTAATGCATACATTTAAAAAATATTAGAAGGAAAAATAACACTTTATAAATATATATAAAAATAACTAATTACCTTCTTAACTACTTAACTAAAAAAATAAAAAGAAATTTGAACAAATATATAATAAAGAAAATATAATAAAACTAAATACATTTTACCATTCTTGTTTAGCTTGGCTTGCCTAATAAAATCATCCCCAGGCTCATTAAAATATTAACAAATTGAGAAAACACTGCAGCTCAATTCAGTTTGTTAAATATCATATAATGAGGTAATTGTGTTTTTGCCACTGCTGGGCAAACAGTTTCATTTTCAACCGATGTCAACACGTTAATAAAGCTATAGCTTCCTGCCTGGCAGCTGTAAAGCGCCCGGCGGCATGCGACGCATGTGAGATACACTTGACCGATAATCGCCATTGTAATCAAAGGGCGGGCTATATCAGCCATAAAGTTTTGGAATGCCAAAAACAAAATACTTACATGTGCCAATATATTTGTTTTAGCAGTTGAAAACCCCGGGAATCATACTTCAGTTTGAAGTTCAAACTGAATTTAAGTGTAAATATATTTATATGTTTAAAGAGCCCTTACCTTGTTTACTTTAAGCTTGAAACCTTAAATATTTTATATAAATATTTATTAATTTATTTATATATCAAAAGCGACTCATTACATATTTATTTAAGAGTATTTACGTATAAACTTTGAGTCATTATTGTGGCTCAGATTACTTAACATTTTCGAAATCAGTCAGGGTTCAATCCTTTTAAAATTAAATTTAACCAGGAATATTTTATTCTTTTGAAAAAAAAATTAAAGCAAGTAATAAATCAAGCAAAATTCTTCTCTTACTTTACTTAAATTTATAGCTTCTTATACAAGATCTTCACATCTGCTAATATTTGCTAACCTAATGGAAATTCCCACGCTCCTTTTCCCTCCGCATTCCCCATTTCCATTTCCCATCCGAAATCCTAATCTTATCAATGGGTCATTTGGGTTTGTAATGTGCCGCCTTTCGAGATAGTAAATTTTCGCTTTTTTGGCGGTCGGCATATCAAAGAACTCACAAAACAGCATCCAAGGAGAAACACTTGTTGTTTAATCATTTCATTTTCTTTATTTTTGCTCAAGAATTTTCTCACATTTGCAGTCTTCTGCCAATGCAGCTGATTATTTATTAGATAACACGCTTCGAATACAGTAGCAATAATTTTTTGAGACAATAATAAAGCCAACTGGTTTCGGTGGCCCAAAGCGACAAACTGGCGACGAACCTTTCCCCAATTCGATGCACGGCCTCACTTCCGTTTTCGCACAAATTAGCGAACTTGAATATATTGTGTATAAATAACAGAATCACGTGATAAAGGCTTGTCCGCCGATCGACCAGGGCTTCACCTGTCTGGCCAGCTGGTTGTTAGGAAATTCACCTGAAGTCAATATTTGCAAAGTGCCACAATTAAATGAGATGAGCCGAGCTCGCCTCTCAGAGACATTTGCCCGCTAAAAGTTCTTACCACTTTTCACACTTCAAATGAGTTGAGCAAACAATTAAAGCGTTTTCTTATTTAATACATTTTTTGTTGTATCGAATTTATATTCTGTATATAATGCCAGTAGAATGTATATGAGCGCCAGCCTCCGGACAAACGACTGGAGGAGTTGTGGAATTTTTAAAAATACCCCGAAAATTGGCACTTTCCCTTGCCGCAGTGCAGGACAATCGTCGGGGTTATAAAGCGGCGCACACGACCTGTGATCACAGCCAGAGAATTTGGCCAATTAAGTAATTAAACACCTTGTGGCTGGAAGGGGATGACGCACCCCAGTTGGTTGGCCATAAATCAGTATCAGTATCAATGGGACTAGCCTCTGGCCCCTCTATATATACCCCGCAAAACTGGCAAAATCACATGCTGAGGCAGATTCTACTTAATAGTTGTGGCGGGGAGATTCCCCTCTGTTCTCCTTCGGAGGAACAATCTTATCTTATTCAGTCCCAGAGCCTTGGTACAAAAGTCGCATTGTATAGTCTTCGGTGGCTATAAAGATTAGAGCCGATATTATGGGTTAGTACCATATTGTAAAAGGCATATTTAAGATAGCCAACTTTCCGCACTTTATTATGGCCATAACAGAGAACAGAGAACAATGGCTGGAAGTAGAAACTAGAAAAAAAAAAACCCAGAACTGACATAACCCCATGACCCATTGGCCATGATCAGCCTTCGATCACTTAACCCACCAATCACTCCGAGTCCAAGCCCAATCCAAACCACTTCAATTTGGCCAAGCAATTCGAGTCTCGTGACGATTCGCGGTTATTTTAATTTCGAGTATTTTCCTGTCGGCGTGTCGAATGACCCTCGAAATGTCAATTGCCGCTGCGGCAATTTCCTTGCCTCGGTTCGCTTTACTCTACTTAAATTTAATTGTTTAAGTGTTTATTTACAGCATTTTACTTGAACTATTCTCGCCTTAACTGATGATGTCGATCACCTGGCAATGATTTATTGTGGTTACGAAAATTGGACACACAAAACACCTCGTTAGAGACACATGTCTCTCAAAAATGTACAGGAAAAGCTATAGCAAGACTCTAGTAAATTTTAAAAACTACGTAAAAATGAGGTATTATTGTGAGTTATTACTCATCTATGGAATTTTTGGATAATCTTGACTTATATGCATCTTATGATATGTTATCTTATCTTGTCATTATACTTCAAAATATTTTTAACTTATATATCATCTTGAGATCCCTTTCATAAAGATAATTGTTACTATCTCAACTTGAAACTTGACTTTATTTCACTCTTAACCAGTTTTAATTGTATTTTCTGCCAAGAATGAGCAATAAAGATATAATGAACTATTTTTAAATAATTGATATACTCTTACATATGTATATCTTTATGATTGAGTGCCCTGACTTATGTCCTTCTATGGAGACTCTTCTTTTTTTTCAATCCAGAGCTGAAATTGCCAGTTGACTTTGTGGCTTTAATTGGCCGAGACATGCCGGTTCTTGGGTTCTTTTATTTTGATACAACATGATGCTGTGTGCGCCCATGGAATTAAAGGTCTTCGCAGTTCGGTTGACAGGAAAATTCTGGTTTTCAGCAAGGCGAAGTCTGGAATACTCTTGCAAAATTATATTTATTACATTTAATGTTTGAAAAAGTGATACTCTTAATGGCTTTGTTGATAAGGAATGCCTTAAAATTTTTGTAACTATAATAGGCTAAATTTGTAAAGAACTAATATATAAAATATAGTCTCTTAAAAGCATTCTTATAATGAAACCTTAAAACAATATTATTCCCCATAATCCGATATGGATCTTTTCAGATATGCCCTCTGCCAGAGTATTATGTTGTGCTGCCGAAATATAAATATTTTGGCGCCCGCCACATCCCATTAATGGACATCAAAAACAAAAGACTTTCGGGCCGCTTCAATTAATTTGCCGTATCGTATATATAGTATATAACGCAAAATATTTTGGTATGCGAGTTAAATATTGAGTGCTATGATGATGATGTCTCTCTCTGCCTGTCTGCCGCAAAGTCTGGCTGCTGTCCGTCCGGTTGGCCGACTGTCCGACTGTCTCTCCGCCTTACCAGTTCAAACTGGTACTATTTTCGGTCACGGACGCCGGAAAGCCAGTTCTAGCTAGATAGCCGGGTATATATTTACATTTCGGTTAATATATTCGGAACTTACAGGCAGTTATTTGGGCAAACATTTCAATTGCAGCATGGTTCGCTGACTTGGCAAAGTCCACGCAAAATGACAGCGCTGAAAAGCGAGTTTGAAGATCATCTCGAACCGCTCGATCCTATCGAATTGCATGGATCGTCCGAAATGGAATGGAATGGGGATCGGATCATATGTGCGTGCTAGTAATTGATGGGTCGAGGCATTAATTGAAGTTTGTCACTTTTCATTAACCAAGATATGGAATATTCCATATCTATATACGCTTCAAGTACTCATTCCGATCATTATCTAGTTGGTACCTATCACCTAGCTGATCTCAAGTCTGGACAAAGTGTGCCAGCGATAAGATTGATTGTTAACCAGATTATCGATGGGGAGGGGTCTATAGATAATGGTCTGAGAATTGATAAAGATAATTGCAATGTGCAACTCAACTTGGGCACTTGAGAGCTTGGAAACGGACGTGAGAAAATCCCTCTACAAGTGCTCCCTTGGGGACTTGAAACACGATCCGTCCAGTCACTAAGTGCTCTGTTTAAGCAGTCACCTCGTAAAAAGTTTACATATATAGACAGTCATATTTATAATTGTATATAATTTTAATTAAAACCGCAGCTTAGCTGCATTGAACCGCATCTGTAACTGGTTAATTCAGACATTAATTTCGTGTAGTACTGAAATCGAAACTGATTTCGAGTCTGAAATGAATACGGATAATGGAACACAATAGAAGTGTCAGTCAGGGCGGTTTAAGGTGGTTCACCCGGCCAAAAGCGATAAGAGCGCAACCTATTCTGTTAGTGCAGCCCAGCCTCCGCCTGTTGATACTATTTCCCCCTTGTTTTTGCAGTTAATTGCATTGCATAAAGCTGATCGAAACCCGCCTCTAACCGGTAAATGTGGCTGACTAACTAAACTGAACTAAACAAAAACTGCTGCAACAACTAATTCTATCTGAGCTCCAACTAGTTGTCGCTCTCCGCTAGGCACCCTACTCTACAAACTGAAAGGTATTTCGCATTCTGTATTATCTACAGAGGAGTATAAAGAAGCTTTAAATTAAAATTAAATTGTTAAAAACTGAGTTTGATTAAACTTTTCCATTTACATATGCATTTTACAGATATTCCATATCTTAAGTTTGAATACAGAGTCAACAGTCTGGTATTATCTTTCGTCAAAGTCACTCAAAGTCCAATTTTATATATGTATATAATTTATGTATATTGCACGGTTGGGTAAACAAAGACAGATATGTTTTTGTTCTTCAGTATAATCTCGCAAAACTTATGTGTATTAAAAGTATATATATACATAGTTTTTATATCCAGACAAAATACTTCTTCGCGTGTCTACAAAAAATGTAAAAGTTCTTGAAATTGTATTTATAAAAAAATGCCTGACTAGTCACATACTTATAAAAAGTTTATTTGTGGCACGTTACCTATTGTTTTTTTTTATTTATAATATAATCAGGGTCGTATTTTATTCTAAATTGAATAAGTTTATCTTAGAAATCTCCTTAGAAAATTGGCAGAGAACATTTTTTCCCTAGGTTATTTTTATATATTAAATGATATACCAACAATATAATAATTATGTTTAGGTCATTCTTGTGGTTTTGTTTAAGTGATAAGGAATTATTTATAGCTAGCAGGTTAATTTGCTATGTACAAGCTTTATTGCAATTTTAATTAGATTATAGCTATTTCTCGAAAAGTATATCTTGATCCTTAGAACTTAAATCTAATATCTCTGATATCAGTTGGGAATTTTAGCATTTAAGCCAGAAACTAGGAAAATAATTGCATGTTACTGCTGCTCCACCAATCCTTTATTGTTCAGTGCTTCCAAGATTGGGACATTCCGGTTCCGCTGGTTCTAAATTGGAGCAGGGTGCACAATTTGGCACATAGCTGGGGTTTTTTTTTTCGCTCCATAGCTCCACGGTTTATGGTTTATAGCGCCGACATAAAGTGAGCGCGTGCAAGTGCGACTGAGACTGCGGCAGCGACGTCAGCGGCGACGGCGGCGGCGGCTGAGGAAAACCGTTAAGTATTCAGCGCAGAATCGATTGTTCGTTGATATCAACTGAAATCGAAATCGGGCGCTTGAAATGGGCAAATAAAATAAAAAAACACAAAGTTCCTTGGCGGCTGAGCAGCTGAAAGTTGAACTAGTTGTTGCATTTGTTGGAATGAATGCTCCACACATGCGGAGGCCCGATGGCCGATCGGCCAAGATAGCGAGAGTTTTTATGAGGTGCCACAAACACACATCCGTGCGTGCACTGAAAACAATAAATGGTAATTGAAATATTAAAAGTATTGCATTCCAATGGCATATATTATAGCAGAGACTAACCTAAAATATTTCTTAATGTCGTTCTTTATAGAGGTTTTTGACTTGGCATGTTAAAAATAAATATAATACAAATTTATAGTCAAACTAAAATCGTAAAAAATAATTCAATTATTTACCTAATTAAACAAACATCCCCAGTTATTTAAAGATTATTTATATATATATATTAAAATAAATTCAAACGTTTAAAATTTATTGAAAAATGTACATTATGAGAAAATATTAGAAAAACGCTTTATAATATTTTTGATAAGCGCAGTACCTAAGGCTTACGTTTTAAATATATTAAACTTTATTGTACATTTTTGCTGTATCCTTAAAGAGTTAGAATAAATTAGGAAATGTTTAAAATAGATCTTCTACGATTCTGATACGATTTTATTCCATTAGCAACAACTTGATTTATATGCAAACATCATAATTGAGAGCAAATAAATTCCAACTTTTTTTAGGGCTCAATTGGGCGACGATTGCGACCAATAATGTTGACAAAAATAGTTGTTTATTGACTTTGAAAATAAACGTTGATTGGGAAACTGTTATTATTTTATTTGCGCTATTCTTTTATTGATTAACCGAAGCCTTCGCAGTTTTTGACAGTGCACAAGTGTGGCAGTATGTACAAACAAGTGTAACGAGTCAACTCCTTGTCAATATAGCGATACACGATCGTTGACCAACCGAATAATAATAATAAAAAAAATTGAAAAAAAAAACTCCAGCAGCAGCAGAGACATCGTGAGCAGAGCGCCGCTTATCTGCTCTCATATAAACTAAAGTCGGCGGGAATAATTTCTCATTTGTAATTTGGCAGACGGCGTGCGCGGATCGGAGCAGAACACAGAGGCGATATAGCGATATATTAGCGAAACAAGCGACCGGGATCGGATCGTCAGATCAACGTTATTTGCTTTACAGTTTTGTTGCGGTCGCACACCGGCTGGTGAAAAGAGACAGAACCAAACAAAAAAAAAAAGTGCGTGGGTGCCACTTGTTGTTTCGCTCTCGCCAAGTGCGCGCACACTCTCTCCGCCGCCGTCTTCGTCTTCGTCTCCGTTTTCGTAAATTGCGCGTGCGCCAAGTGCAAGGAAGAAAGCAATACGAAATAGCAAAAGCAAAAGAAATCGACATCGAAATCGGTATAGAAATCCGAAATCGGGTTTAAAACGCAGCGTTGAGTGCGCGATAAGGACCCGCCGTTGTCCTTTAACCCGTAACCGTGGCGAAGGAACTGGCCAGCTTGCTAAATATACCAAATAATAATCCCGAGATGACACAACAGCCACAATGGGGCATAAACCTATCCAGGTGTAAGTGTTACCCATGATTACCATCTCATAAGGAAGCTCACACCGGCAGTGCTCGCGGAATTCGGAATGCTCTGCGATCGTTGAACTGAACTCAAGTGAGCGACGATCGTGGGGCGAATTCTTGGGGCAAAATGTCTCAGTGGTTAACCGACATTGACCGACAGCTATATAAAAATCCTAAATGCTTATAACGTATGTTATGTGCATAAATGAAAACAATGACAAAACGCTTCTGCCACTTCCGATTCGATTGTTGTCTCGTCGCCGTGTCTCGCATTTCACGTTTGTTTGGACTTTTGGTTTGACGATTGTGTGATGTGATGTGAAGTTTGTGTGATGTGATGATCTCTCTTAAAATTCCCGGCATGCGTCCACATAATTGATAAATATTTTGCATACGATTTGCATGTGAATCGATTGGCAGTCGCCTATGCCGCTTTATGTCAACTGTAGGGTATTCTCAGAACCATTAAATTAAACGTTAACAGTTATATATTATGGTCGTGTTCGGGCGGCAATCGTTTATGGCCCTGCCCATTTCCTCGCCCCATCTCGCTCTTGCTCGTTCTTTTTTTGGGCAAGGTCAATGCAATAAAAAAAGAATTCTTCCGTCTGTCCACTGGTTCTCTTTCTTTCTTCGTCTCCATGCCTATTGGGCAACCATTTCTTTTGTAAGAGCTTTACCCAAAATAAAGTCTGACAAAATTATTAAAAAATATATCAAAAACAAGCCCAAGAAGACGCGAAAATTAAGAAAACAAACCAAAGGAAAGCTATATTTACGGGGAACGCCCTTCTGAGATTTGTAATCTTGAATCCCCTCAACTTTAGCCCCTAAAAAAGCTAATTGCACAAAGATTGACTCATTGTACCCACCATTAGCTCTGATTTAGTGTTATTTTCACTCTAAGCTTATTTTTGCCATCTGTAGAACTTTGGAACTTTAATTAAAGATTGTTCCTAGTCTGTTTTTGTTTATTAATTTGTTGTCAAACATACAAATAAATAATGCAGTAAACTGGTAATAAATATATTAAAATATTATATTTCCTAACTCGTAAAATCAATAAATATATAGTTCACTAAACCGTAAGATCTACTGGCCAAAGGGCTCTCTAATTACTAGAATTTTTTAAGCTTAATGAGCTAAAAAAGTTCAACAGTTGGCCATAAATCAATCCCGTCAGTCAGCATTACGCATTAGTTTTGAGTTATTGCGATCACCGAAGGCAGAGTAGGAGAACCTTCCTCTAATCGGCTTGTTCTAGTGCCCCCTCATTATCATATGGAAAGGGCCGCGGACATAGGCCTATCTGGTATTCCGATAGCCTGGTAATTCTCCTTCATTCGTATGCAGCAATCGCACATTACAGGCCCATTGACATAATTTTCGCAAGAGCGCGGAAATGCAAGGCAGCAGAGAAATGGTGTTTATTCGTGCCGTGCTATCACCGATCACTGAACCGAGCTCCTACACTGGACACATGGACACATGGAACAAAGAGTCGCAGAGCAGACCCAGAAAGGTCCAATGCCCAGACAGACGGGCAGAAGAAATTGTTTTTATTTTCTCATTACTGCAACGGATATGAGTGACTTACTGCCTATAATCGTCGCATTTTAATCGGTTTTTTTGCACTCTTGTGCACTTTAATCAAAAATAACTCTCGTTTTTATTATGTGACTCATTGTTTACAGCAATGACTTGTCTTGCAATTTGAAATGATTTTAATATATTAACAGATGTTTTTAAAATTATTTTAATGAATTACTATTGAAGCACATTTTAAAAAACCATATAATTTGTAAAGTACCTTGGGAAAATCCCACAATTCATCTCTAATGACAAAGTTTCCCTTGACTGCTCCATAAAGTAATCTATATACTAAATTTTCCACAGTTTTTATAATGACTTCTCAAGCTTTATTTCCTTTCTTGAAATAGGTGTTACTGGGTCTGAACTTCCCCTTTCTCTTCCTTACTTTGCTTTCATTTTCCACTTACTTATTCAGGCGATAAGCAGGCTGAGTAACTAAATTCTGATTAAATCTTAAATAGCTTATCGAGGGCTTTGGGTGATGGGCATAGGCCCGATTGCGGCCATATATTAACGCCACTAAGCGTGATTGGTGGAGTGAAATATAGCCATACTTATATATATTTTATGATTAGCACCCATTTACATATAGAAGAGACTCCGTGGTGGGGTTATATTATGGCCTTATCAACTTATCACTCGACGACGGTAATCATATTAGGCGACGCTCGTGGCGAATAAATTCTGTGCGAACGAAATTCGTTAAGTAACTTGTCAAATATTGGCACATTGTTAATTTGGCTGCCGAATAATATTTATTAATGTTAATTTATTGGCAAAATAAACTTGTCAGCCAGAGTGACGTAGATTGGCGTTTCGAAACCGTGGATCATAAACTTTCTGGAGTTTTGCGATCCATTAAAAAGTCAAACAAATGCTGTTTGTTTTGTTATTATTATTGTTATTTTTTGGTTTATACGGATCTGAATCCGAGTCTTAATCTGACGTAGGTGGAGAGGCGGGTAAATGTCAACACATGGCTCGGGGGAGTGATCTAATAATATTATTGTCATGAATTGGGTTCTGATTGTGTGTTTACTCGGGAGCTCGCGCTGTTTGCTCATTTGGAATGCGGCCTGCTTGCCGTTCTTTTTAGATCTTTTTTCGGATGAAATGGGTCAATGTTAATCTAACGTGATCAATTCAGCCTTCGTTGAAAAATATATATTCCTGTTTTCCCCAAAAACATATTGATACGGAGAACAGCCCCTAATTGACACTGCCACCCGCCCTGGGTTTATGGTCATTGCTCCGCATTCCCCTTATGCGATACACTTGAGAGATTGCGAGATTGGGCGATCTGCACTCGAAGCCTTTATATCGCAGATCTGCCACACTCTTGGCCTTATCTGGGCGTAATTCCGCTTAACAATTTGATTGCGATATGGCGATCGTATAAAGTACGCCCGCGGGGCCTGGTGATTGATACGAGAACAAGTACATAGCGCCGTTAATATAGCCCCCATAATCGGGTAACTATATATGTTGGCACTAAACACCAATAGAGTGGGCCATAAACCTCACGAGACAGGAAGTATATGTACAAGTTGCGAGTGCGAGATCATATTTTTTTCAAGAATTCTCTAAATGCCATTGTGGAGTAACTTTATAAATTATAAATGAAGATATGAATGAGAGCAAATAAATTTAATTCAATAAAAATGATTGCTATGGATCATATATCAAAAGATTGTTTATAGAATACTTAATCAATATAGAAATAGTTATTTATGGACTTTTGAGACTTAGATTGTTTTACTAGGGTTCCTTATTTATTTAGTTGTAGATTAGTAATACTTTACAATATTGAACGTTTGATTTGGAATATGCTCAATATATACATTTATTTAAATGTAGCATAAGCAAAAAACCTAGTTTTAAACTAACTTGTAAGACAGACATGCCTTTAAATACGCAATATCGTCATCAGACCTATTTTAAATATTTATTCTTTCAATCAACATGAATTCAAACACTTTAAATGTTGAATATGCATGGAAAAGGTTCTTAAATTTAAATTATTCATCAGAGACTTTCGTTTAGTAAATATTTATTTTAGTTTGCTTATTTTATTGGAAAAGTTTTAAGTAAATATAGTTACAATTCAGAAAAATTAAGCATATTGATTGATTTCTTTATCAAATTAATTTCAAGGCAAAAGTAAAACATTTAGTTACTTAATTTACAAAACGTTTATTTAAAACTTCAAATAGATATTTAAGTTGCAGGCTTTCAGCAAATGTTGAGTAAATATAGCTACAATTCTGATTTCTTTATCTAGTTAATTTTAAGGCAAAAGTAAAACATTTAATTTCTTAAATTACAATACTCCAAATAGAATATTAAGTAATACAGGTTTTCAGCAATTTCAATCTAATTTTTAAGGGTAATTCTCTAGTTGCTCCCTCTAATTGATATATAGCTCTATGGCAATCAACTGCAATTTGAAGTTTATCACCTAAATTGATTTGTATCCAATTGGTTGGCTTGAAGAGCCACCCCTCCGCCTCCACCAACTATTTATTCGCACGCTAACCAAATTAAATGAGTAATTTGCTGGCAACGCAAATCCATTCTGGCTGACGCAAGCGATTGTTTGACAAAAATGTTGCAGCAGCAAGTTAATTCATTTAAATTAAATTTAATCCCGGATCTCTTTTTCCACTCGCAGATTTCATAATCCCGCAGCGAGTGATCCTGGCCATAATGGGCTTCCTGGCCATCCTCAATGCCTACACGATGCGTGTCTGCCTCTCGCAGGCCATCACGGTGCTGGTCATCAAGAAGAACTCCACGGACGATGACTCTGAGGCTATCTGCGAACCCGACGATCTGGACGAGGGCACAAGCGTAGGTTCATCAATTGGAATCCATTAGGATTCATATAAACTAATTATCTTATAATTACAGACTGGCGGCGATTACGATTGGTCGGAGGAGCTGCAGGGCTTGATCCTGTCCTCCTTCTACATTGGTTACATTGTCACCCATATTCCTGGCGGTATGCTGGCCGAGAAATTTGGCGGCAAGTGGACCCTGGGCATTGGCATCCTGTCCACTGCCGTCTTCACCATGCTCACCCCCTTGGCCATCGATCTGGGTGGCTCCGACTGGCTGATTGTTACTCGAGTCCTGATGGGTCTCGGCGAGGGTACCACCTTCCCTGCCTTGAGTGTACTCCTTGCTGCCTGGGTGCCGGCAAATGAGCGCGGCAAGCTCGGTGCTCTGGTGCTGGGCGGCGGTCAGGTGGGCACCATTATGGGTAACCTTCTGTCGGGAGTGTTTATCGATGCCTACGACTGGCCATTTGTGTTCTACTTCTTTGGCGGGCTCGGTGTCATCTGGTTTGTGATCTTTGTGAGTATTTCAAGCTTAAGACTAAAATATTCAATAAACATTTTGCTCTCCCTTAGGTCTTCCTGTGCTACAGCGACCCCACCTCGCATCCGTTCATCAAGCCCAGCGAGCGCGAGTATCTGATGAAGGAGATTGGCACCATTAGCCGCAACGAGGACTTGCCGCCGACTCCGTGGAAGGCCATTCTCACCAATCTGCCCATGTTCGCACTGGTCTGCGCTCAGATCGGTCACGATTGGGGCTTCTACATTATGGTGACGGATCTGCCCAAGTACATGGCCGATGTCCTGCAGTTCTCGATCAAGGCCAACGGCCTGTACTCCTCGCTCCCATACATCATGATGTGGATCGTGTCTGTGGGCAGTGGTTTCGTGGCCGATTGGATGATCCGTCGCGGCATCATGAACACAACGAATACGCGCAAGATGATGACTGGACTGGCAGCCTTCGGTCCCGCCATCTTCATGGTGGGTGCCTCCTATGCCGGCTGCGATCGTGTCCTTGTCGTGGTCCTCTTCACCATCTGCATGGGTCTGATGGGCGCCTACTATGCCGGCATGAAGCTGAGTCCCCTGGACATGAGTCCCAACTACGCTGGCACCCTGATGGCCATCACCAACGGCATCGGAGCCATTACGGGAGTGATTACGCCGTATCTGGTGGGAGTGATGACACCAAATGTAAGATTTAAAAGCTTTCTTGTAAATTCATAAACTAATTGGGAAATCTCTTTAAAGGCCTCGCTGCTGGAATGGCGCCTGGTGTTCTGGGTGGCCTTCGGCGTGCTCTTCATCACGGCCATTGTGTACTGCATTTGGGCATCCGGCGAGGTGCAACCTTTCAATAACCCCCCCATCCAGCCCCGGACGATGGACTTTGAGGCGCAGGAACGCAAACCGGAGGCCGGAAAGTCAAGGGCTGCCCTGGAGCACAGCTCCTAGGGGGCATCGCCAACGAATGTGCCATATGTACTGCAGTACTCTAGTTCAAATGCTGCCAGCGGGGGCGCAGCTGCAGGCTGCTGTTCAGATTGCTAGTTTTATAGTATTCCCGATCTGGCTTAGCCCCGGCAGATGAAGGCAGAAGGCGCCAAATGATTTAATTTAAGCGAATTTACTTACACTCCCCCCCCGAACGTGTACGCAACGTATTCCTGTTGTAGCCAGGACCGACAGATCCTTGTCGATCCTTCGCGATGCGAAGCGCACGCAACGTACTCTCTTAATTATTATTTAGTATTTAAATGTATAAAAAATCGCTTTTCACGTTTAAGACTTAGTGTGTATTAGCACAGAGCTCGTCGTATTGCCGTATTGTAAAGAATCCAATTATGAAATACCTTGTACATTTTAGATTGTTGATCAATGTGTAAAGTGAAACGTGTTTTTAACTGTCCCGTTTAAGGAATTATCTTGTTTTTATGACGTTTAGTCAAATAAAGTGTATAAAGCAAATTTTAATCCATATTACTGGTTTAATTTGATGCGAATTTTATGAAATAATATAACCAGAGAGAGGTTGGTTGGGTTTCGTTTTACTAAAAGTTTACAAGATTGAAAGTGAAAATTAAGAAACGTCTCTAAACGGTCCAGTTCCATGCTCTCTAGGTCAAAGAGCGAAAGGATACTTCTCTCTCTTGGTTAAAGAGCGAAATTATACTTCTCTTTCTTGTGCAAACGAGCAAGTTTCTTTTCAGCTGCGTTCTCACAAAGTTTCACATTTTTTCTCTTCCAATACAATTGAGTGCAATCACGAGTGTGAAATATGGAGACACAGAGAGAGACTTTGCATGATCAAGACGGTTAAACCTATTTCACGATCAGAATTTTACATAAATTAAGAAAACTTCTACATAAAACCTACCATTTAATTAGAATTCTACAGAAGTCTGAAGTATATTTTTGGGCTTCGTCAATTTCTAAAATTTACAATTATTGCGATACATTTCCGGCATAAAAATAGCCTTAATGCCTCAGTATCTTATATTTTTATTAAAACTAGTACATAATATATTTTCTGATAAATCAAATATATGTTTTATAAAAATATATTAAAAATAAATAGATATAAATATTTCAGCCAGGAAAAAAAGTAGGCTCTCTTGTTTAATTTCTAGTTCTGCATAAATAAAATATATAAAATGCTGACCGCTGTTGAACAGAAACTGAGCGATTTGTTTATTTGTGAGTAGAGGAATCCTTTCACAATCTCTTTAAGGATAAGGCACTATAATTCCCGACCATCTTCTCCCCAGATTTGGAGGTCAAGCAGCGCGTAGTGCTATGCTGCTTCACCCTCTTGGCCATCATTAATGCCTACACGATGCGACTGTGTCTGGACTTCTCGATGAGCCGCATTGTCTCCGAGTGCAACGGGCACAGTTCCAGCGTGGCAGTGCTTAATCCAAAGGCGCTGCCCAACTGGCGACTGGAACTGGCCATGCAACTGAACCAGCAGAAGAACTTATTTGTAAATAGGTTGAAAGCGGGAAGGGATCGGAGTCATGGTAAGGTGCCCAGGAAGAGCCAAGGGGATCGACGGAGAAGCAGACGGGAGAGCGTCACAATGAAACCTTCCTGCAGCTCTGCAAAGCGAGTTAGCTGCTCGGAGCTGTGGTCCCGGCAAACCCAATCATTGGTGGTCGTGGCCTTCTATGCCGGCTACATGATCACCCATGTTCCCGGCGGACTTTTAGCGGAGCGATATGGCGGCAAATGGGTCCTCAGTGTGTCCATCCTGGCGTCGGCAGTGCTGACTCTTCTTACGCCAACAGCAGTGCGTAGCGGTGGTCCCTATTTCCTGATCGGAGTCCGTTTCCTGGTGGGTCTTTGCGAAGGTCCCTGCTTTCCAGCCGTCTGTGCGTTGCTGGCTCAGTGGGTGCCCGAGCAAGAGCGCGGACTGCTGGCCAGCTGTGTGCTCAGTGGCGGCGAGATCGGCATCACAATGGTGCAACTGGTCAGCGGATTGTTGATGACCGAACAGGACTGGTCTCTGGGATTCTATTTGGTTGGCAGTGGCGCCATACTCTGGGTCCTAGGTTTCGTAAGTTGATTCTGTAAAATAAAGGTAAGGATTAAGATTTGAAAACCTCTTTGCAGACTCTCGTTTGCTATAGCACCCCGGATCACTGTCCCTTCATCCAGAGCGATGAGCGTAATTACATCAAGTTCTACACAAGCGGTTCTCTGCTGCTGATTAGTCCAGAAGTTCCGACTAGAGATGCCCCAGATCCAGAGGAGGAAGCCAGCAGAGAGGAAGCCACCACAATGACCAGCTCTCCGGCGACACCATGGAAGAGCATGCTCACCAGCAAACCGCTGTGGGCCCTCGTCTCTGCCACAATGCAGCATGACTGGATGAAGGAGGACTTGCCCAAGGAGCTGCAAACGGTGCTGGAAAAGGTACGGTCCCAGGGCAGCGGGATGTGGGAGGAGCTCGTCGCCACACTCACGGTGACAGCTCCACACATTGGCAACTGGTTGGCTTCGCTGACCACGGGCCAGCTGAGTGACTTTCTCATTGCCCAGCAGATCCTCAGTCGCACGCAGACTCGCCGTCTGATGTCCTGGCTGGTCTTTGTCTGCGGATCCATGTACATGGTGCAGATGAATGTGACGGGAGCACAGATCTGGAGCATTTTGGCGATGGGTGCCTATTATGCGAGCGTCAAACCTCTGCCGCTGGACATGAGCCCGAACTATGCCGGCACTGTGATGGGCATTTCGGGCGGGCTGGGCGCCCTGCCGGGCCTCCTGGCGCCCTATCTGGACCAGCTGGAGGCGGAATATGCTGTGGTGGGCAGCGTAAGAGCTACGCTCTGGATTATCGCTGCCAGCTACATCTCCGGCGATGTGCAGGACTTTAACCAACCGGAAGTGGTGCCGCAAAGAGAGGACAACTAGCTTGTTATTTGTTATTAATCTTAAGCTTAAACATAGGCTAGTGATTTCTTGTCTTAGTGGGTTCCTTAGGCAACAGATTCTAGATTACATAAGTATGTACCATAATACATGACGATTTCTATATGCTATTTATAGCTATAGCTAGGATCAGCATAAACGTAAACAAGCTTTATATATATATATATAAATAACAGGTAAATGATGGTCGATATATTAACTTAGTCGGAGCAGGCTAGCTCCTGGTGGTGCGTCTCTGGCTAAATGCTCCGCTCCCTACTGCCAGATCCCTTCTACATTCCCTGCGGCATCATTCCCGTCTGAGCCATAGCCGAAACCGTGTTCATGTCGATGCCCAGCTTCTTGGTGACATTGATCTGGGCCATTGCCGCATTGCGCAGCGAGTAGACGTGCACCAACTCCGCCTGACTCTTGGCGTACAGCAAGGCCTTCTCAAAGAGCTCGACGGCGTTTTTAAGCTGCGCCCGCTGCACCTCCACAGTGCCCAGGGTCTCGTAGGCCAGCTCACACTTGGGATCCACCTCGATGGCCTTGTTGAGCAGTTTAACTGCCGTCTCGACGTCGCCGCGCCACTGCAGCACCATGATGGCCTGATGAACGATCAGAGTGGGATTTGTTGGCGCCAGCCGAATGGCCTTCTCGTAGTACTCCTGAGCCTGGTTGAACTGCTGCTGGTCGGACAGCACCTGGGCCATCAGGCTGTAGCACTCGACGCAGTTGGGGAACCGCTCAATGGCCT
The DNA here is from genome assembly GCA_008042575.1 of Drosophila watanabei. NCBI lineage: Eukaryota > Metazoa > Arthropoda > Insecta > Diptera > Drosophilidae > Drosophila > Drosophila watanabei. Next base: position 429,600 of record VNJS01010529.1, on the reverse strand, counting down.
GCTCAAAGCTGCGCATCACGCCCTCCAGACGCCTCTGGTCCCCGGCCAGCAGCGACAGTCGGTACTCGGCGTAGCACTTCTGGACGAAGGCAATGGGGTGGTTGGGCGCAAGGCGCACAGCCTTGTCGAATTCGGCCAGCGCTGGCTCAATCTGCTCCAGCAGCAGCAGAATCTGCGCTCGCTGGTGAAAGACATCTGGGTTGTCGGGCTTCAGCTTCTCCGCCTCCTCAAAGTCGGCCAAACCCTTCTCGCGCTGGTCCAGCTGAATGTAGAGAGCGGCCCGCTTAAGGTAAGCGTAGACTCGCATTGTGGGATCAGCATCAACTGTAGAAATGGGATCATAAGTTAGAGAATTGGAAGTAAGACATAAATATGGTTTATTCTTACCATTATGTAGGATGGCGTTAAAGTCCTGCTCGCTCTCTGTGTAGGAACCGCACAGGAGGTGGAAGGTGCCGCGCATGAGCAGCGCCTCGACCTTGTACTGTGCTTCGGCTTCCGACGACTCGATCTCCTCGGTGCAGGCGGGTATGATGTCGTCGTACTTCTCCTTTAGGTAGGCTTGCCGTGCTCTGAGGAATCCCTTGGCCGGGGCCAACTCTGTGTCCTGGGCGGGCTGGAGTTCCATGGTCTGCAGCGGATCCGCAATAAAGGAGCGCATGTAGGTATTGACGAAACTGGCCGAGGGCACAACGGGCACCCTGGTCAGCATTCCCTTCTCGGCATCCACTCGTCCAGTTTCCTTCAAGACGCGGTCGGCGAACATGATGGTCTGGTTGTTTTGGAACATCTCGAGAATGCAGGTGGCGGTGACATCGTCCAGGCACTCCATCATGTCCTTGGTGGCCTCGTAGGCGCGGGCACGGCGATAGTAGGCCTTGGCATAGCGCGGATTGAACTCCAGGGAGGCGGTGCAGTCCTCCTTCACCTTGGACCACTTCTTGAGCATTTCGTAGGAGGCAGCGCGGTTCTGGTAAAAGATGGCCATGTCGGTGCGGTGCTCCTTGGGGCATTTGTCAATTGCCTTGTCGTAAAAGTTGATGGCCTCGTCGTACTTGCCGTTCCGGTAGCAGATGTTGCCCTCGTTCTTGTAGTTGGTGGCCTCCTTCAGCGGCGACAGCTCCTCACCCAGCTCGGCTGACTTCTTCTTCCGTTCCAGCTCCTTGTCCGGTGCGGTGCCGTCGAGGGAGATGCCCTGCTGCTCGATCTTGCCCTTGGCGCGCTTTCTCTCCTCCCCGTCCACATCCTTGGCCTTTCCGCCGGGCGCAGCGGTCCAGCGCTTAACCGCATATGTGCCCAACCCAATGGCCAGGGGAGCACCGAGGAGTATCGCGATCTGCCATTTGTTCAGCTTCATCGAGCCAATGCTGAGGGACATCGCCATCGTGCCGGAAGCTTCTCAGTTGTGTGTGTCTGCGTGCACGGACTGCAAGGAGAACAGAGATCGGTTTGGTCAGCGGTGGATCGTCGGTAATTGTGTAATACACCGGCTGGCTGGCTGGCTTATCGCTCGTTGCCTTTGAGCCCGCTAAATGCCGGGCGGGGGGCACGTTTCTTCTTTTGCCTAACCCCCAACCCCATTGATTTTTCACACCCTCAAAACTGCGGGCGGGTGACTCAACTTATCCAGCGGACGGTACTTACACTTTGTCTAAACTTAAAACTGCTGTGAATTTAGCAAATATAGAACGGTTTTTAAACTATTTTCAGTTAAAACTTCAGAAACTTGGATTTTTTGTAACTCTACCGAGCACACGAAGGAACAGTGTGACTAAGTAGCCCCGTTTTTTTCTATTGAGAATGACAAGTTCTCCAAGTGTGCCGTGTGGAATGGAATTCAATGGATTCGCAGCACGGTCACTCTCCAATTGGGAAAATGTGGGAGCTTTGCAGCAGCGGTCACTAACACAGCAATATGTATAAACAATTTTAATTTAACTATAAACTATGCAGTAAATGATAACAAAAGAAGTTTGTTGTATCTTTTAAGTTAATTCGTTTAAATTAAATTTAATCATTAAGCATAATTTATGCTGACTTATTCCTTGATTAAATACATTTTACTGAAAATTGAACCCCTTCAGAATTACCCGCTGCTGTTCTTCAGTACTCTCTTACCTCCGTCAGCTGTTACAAACCATTCACACAACAGCGCGTGCAGACCAAAATAAATAGAGGGAGAAGGGAAACTTTTAAAAGTACAATCAATGTTTTTACAATTAATTCACTATCCTTGGAATACAGTTAGTCTAAGAGCGAATCTCTTCCTCCTCGCTGGACGTACGACCAGTGGCAGGTGCTGGAACCGTTGTGGCCTGCTTCTCGCTGTCGGTAGTCAGGGCTTTTTCCAGATTCTCCGGCTTCACCAGGCCATGAGAGTCCGCGTAGTGCATGAGATCACATATCGTGGGCGATTCGACGACCAGGATGTACTGGCACGTCTTTGGCTCCAGCAGATACATGGACACGGCTGTGCCGCTGGTGGTAACCGGCGTGCAGGTCAGCTTGACGTCCACTTCACGGGCCAGGCCAGTGCGGTCGCAGTGTGTGCCCTTGCCGTAATGATGCCAGATGGAGGATGTGAAGCCGGCACGCCGGGCGCCCTTATCAGGATTGGTGTTGGCCCACTGGCGATGGGCCTCCTCGGAGAAATAACCCAGGAACAGCTCCACCTCGCTGTTCTTGTCCTTGTGGAACTGGCGGACATGACGCCCATAGCAGAACTCATACTTCCACCAGCCGTTGCCCTGGAAAATAGATAATATTAGCTTTTAAAATATATCAATTGGGAGATTCCCTTACCCCAGTTAGGCAATTTTTGCCAGAAATGAACTCCTTGATGGGCGTCAGATCGGTGACGGGAGTGGGGACAGAGCCGCCGGCAGATCGGCTAAGCAGAAGCTGTTGGTAGTCGCCGTCGACCTCGAGGTCCCCGTTGCTGATCAGTTCCAGAATGATTTTGTCCACATCCCCGCTGTACTTGAAGGTCACCATGTCGCCCTCGGCCTTGGGCCAGAGTTTAGCTGGCGCCTTGCTCTCCTTCTCCTTGGAAACGAGCAGATCCGCCTCGGATTCAGCCCACTCACTTAGCTCCGAACGCAGCATGCTCAGTGGTCTGTGCGGCTCGGTTTCCGAGTTGAAGCACTTTATGGACAGCTCCTTGGTCTCCTCGGCATGGAAGCCAGGGATGACGCACAGCGCCGAGGTGAGGATAATGGCTTCGTAATTGCACGAGGAGGTCTCCTTGAACGAGTAAATGTCGTCCTTGCCGTGCGGATAGCACACATAGCGCACCATTGTGGTGCGCGGAGCATCGATAATGTCGCACATGGTGCCATCGTTGAACTCCATCTCGAAGTAGGGATACCGGGTGTTGTCGATCTTGAGGGTCTTGTACTTGGGCTTGCCGCCATCCTTCAGCTCCGCGGCCCAGGCCTTGCTCAGCAGCTCTGTCTTGTCGTCGCCCCACTTGCCCAGATAGTATTCCTGGAACTTGATGTTCTTGCCCTCGCGCTCCTCATGGTACTGCCGCACATGGTGTCCGTGGCAGATTTCATACGACCAATAGGCCTCGATACGGTACGAACAGGTCAGAGCGGAGAAAATGGGCTGCAACAGGCTAATGGGAGCTGGTAGAAGAAAACATAAAAGAGTTGTAGATTATTTCTCATAAATTACCCACGAAACTTACACAACTCCGGCTTGTCGGACTTCTCCTCCTCCTTCTGTCGCTCCAAAGTGGGAATCAGACATTCGTACTTCTCCTTGTCCGGTGTGTAGAACGTGCGCAGCTGATTGCCCAGGTCCTAGGAGATATTTAATCTTGAATTCTATAAAATGGACTATGTTTTTCCTACTTACTGGCTGTCCAATCAACTCGGGAACTTCGAAATCTATTTTGTACAAAATGGAATCGTCGAAATCTTTGGCTTCATGGGCTGCCGCTGCAGTGAACAGCGCCAAAACCAGCGTGAGTTTTATTAATCTATTGTGGACGCTGTTCATTTTTGCTATTTTTTTAACACTCTAAATGCTTCTACATTGGTTTATTTTCAAGCAAACAAAAAAGATTTGTCAATTGAAGAGCTACGTGTTGTTTTCTGCCAAAAATAGTGAACAGCTGTGGTTCGGTGTAGCCGTCAAGCTGTGAATGTGCGTAGGTAGAAGAAGAACTAAGAAACTATGTTGTGTGAATGGTTATTATCGAAGAAGAAGAAAGGGTGACCGTTATTTTATTGAAAATTATTGAGTTTTTTCAATCTATTTATTTATAAATTAAAGGAATTTCAACGTCATTTTACTGAATTTAAAACTATTCCCCTTTAAGAATTTAATTATTTAAAAATAACACAAAAATAAACAAGCAAATAAAAAACGATAATTTATAATTTCCTAATATATCTAAAAATATAAAATAAACAAAAACCATTTGATATTTCGTGGATTTCGTGGATTTTTCTTGCATTCCCTGCTACCCCCTTTGAAAAAACTAAAATATATTAAACACACCTTAAAAGTTATCTTCAACATTATTATATTTTCATTAACAATTATCGCGTATAGTAACAGATTCCCTATCTCATGCCCGTCGCCTGTGTGTTGCCTGTGGACCAGCCGGGCTCCTTGGCCTTATCGTGATCCAGAGGCATCTTATCGATGGCATCCAGAATAAATTTAACTGAGTGCGCTGTCCTTGGAATCCACTCCATGATGCGGGAGGCGGTCGACACTGGCGGCGTCGTCGTCGCATCGCCATCGTCCACGAAATCGGCATCGCCGCCGGACAGAGAGCGAACACCGCCCAGGTAATCCGTATAGTCGTAGTCACTGGTCAACGGATTCACCTTGGAGTAGTAAATGGCGGCGAACGTTGAGTAGATGATCAGCAGAGCTGTGCCCACCTGTGAGTTATTAATAAGTAATTAAGTAAGCTTAAAGATTCATTTAAACAATTGGATCTCACCTGAAAGACAGCCCAGAATTTGTAGGAGCCCTCCGTGATGACAAAGTCATAGTAGCCCTTGAGGGGATCGCCCTTGATGTAACGACCTTCTCCGACATCCGTATCTAACTTATCCTCCGCCTCGGCATCTCGTCTCTGGCGCAAACCTCGCACCGCTCTCAAGCTGGCCTTCTCGCCCTTGCGTGATTCCACTTTGGCTGATGATGGTGTTACCGCCACAACTTTCTCTACCTTCTCCGCCTGCTGCTGCTGCTCCTCCTCCTCCTCCTCTTCGGAGCTATCTGGAGCAGCTGTCGTCGTGGTGGATGTGGTTGTGCTTGTAGATTTTGTGGTCGTTGTGGTGGTCTTCTTGTTCTGATTCTTCTTGTCTCCCTCCACTCGCGGTGGTTTCTTGGAGTTGATCCTCGTTTTCTGCTGCTGCTGCTGCAGACGCAGTCGATCCTTCTCCGCCTGCTTCTGTGCCTGTTCCTGGCGGGACTTCTCAGTGCTCTGCTGATGGCGCTCGCTAACAGCGTTCCAGGCGCTCATCAGAGCCTGATACAGATCCCAGATTTGCTTGAGACTCTTCAGCACGGTGACCAGTGTGGACTCGCTCTGAACCTGGGGGACCACTGCATTCTCGGGAGCGGGCTGGGCTTGTTTGGCCATCTGTGTTTCCGGGTGTGGACGCGGCTGGAAGCCCATGGGATAGTCGTAGACCTCATCGTAGGCAGGATAAGGGGATCTAAAAGTTTTGAAGCATTAAATGTATTTATTTATTAAACAAATTCACTGCACGATTGTTATTGGTAAATTACTTATAAAATTGTGAAATTGTGCCAAAACAATGTAGAAATAAATATATGTACCAATTGGTAATCTTCGAACTGCGTCTTAATTATTAATTATTTATAATATGCATTCGACTGATATGGAATTTGAAGCGTCTTTTCATTCTTCATTTCAATTATATTGAATATTGTGGAATAAGATCTGATTTGTTGCTTATTTATTTTACTTATTTTTAAATTTGTAAAACAATCAAATATCAAAAGGGAAATCTTGGGAAATAGAAAAGGCTTCTTGAAGACTTAAAGTCAAAGGAATTTAATTTTGTTTGGCTTAAATATATTAACAAATCTGCTTATTGAGTTTACATTGTACACATTTTCAGTTTACGTTTGAAAATACAAATATCTCACCTATTCGGCGCAGCCTGAAGCTTCCTGTTATTCCCCTCAGCCGCAGGATGCGTGGCCACTGGAGCTGGTTTCTTTGCATACGACCAAGGAGCGTAGAAGGAATCATAGGGACGAGCCTGCGACGCCCTGCCCTCTTCTGTTTCCGGTGAAGATGAGATATCCTCCTCAGCCGGCTGGTCCCTGGACTCTGGATAGGGGTAACGTCCTGGTCCATAGTCGTCCGCTACATCGTAGTAGGGATCCTGTTCGTAGGAGTCCTCTCTGCTCTGGGGCGGCCCGTAGGAATCTTGACGCTGTCCCATTACAGGATCCATGCTCTCCGCTTTCACCACCACCGCCTGCTGCTCCTCGTAGAAATTTCTGCTCTGCCCATGCGGAGATTCCGTGGCATTGCCAGCTTCTCGAGCAATTCGCTCCACGGTGGCGACTTCCGTTTCGTTCTCGGCACCTGCCTTGAAGTGATTCCACATTCGCGTAAGGATCAGGAGATTACTATCGCCACCGGCAGGGTTCTGTGCGCGTCCAGCTTCGATGACAGCTACTGCTGTTAAGGTAGTCACGAACAGGAGCAATGTGATCACTAGAAACCAAACTGGCGACAGACGCCGCGGCGTCTTCGCTGACATCTCTTCGTAGGCTGACATTACCCGGAGAGTATCCTTTTCTGCTATCACTGGGGGACACGGCACGGCCAGTCGGCTCGGAGTTTAATCGTCAACTAAACGGACAGTCCCGAATGCTGCTCCAGAAAAACTCCACCTTTGCGGATGGTGCTAATGGTGGACATGGGCATATCTAGAACATCGCCGTAGCAGTGGCTAAACTCTTTGAAAGGTGCTAATCCGTGGGCCGCGTGCATCATCGTTATTGGGCCACTGCTCCAGTTTCCATTTAACGGTTCATCCGACACCGAGTGCCACTCCAATTAGCACCACATCCATACTCCACATCGGCCAGTACTCCGATCCGATCCGATTCGATCTTCTGCTCCTCCATTCATTTATGCATAATCTCCGGCCACAAATTCGTTTTTTTCGCGGTGAAAGTGTGCAATATGGTTCTCTTCTGGGAAGATGGGTGAAAGGGGAAGCCGATCCGAGGAATTTAGGAACTCGTAATTGGGTAGTACGGTTCTGTGCAGCATCGTGGTCCATCGTCTGTCGTGTGGCACGCGTAATCACGATTTTTGGGGGGCTTTACATATTTACGAATACAATACACATCTTCACAGCTTCACAAGGGGAGAGCGTGTGTCTTTCATTATGGACCGAGAAAGCAATCCATTTCTACAATTAAGTTGTCTTCTGGTAAACAACAAATAAGCATTAAGGGACATCCTAGATTACAAAAAAACAGAAACGGAATGAAAATAAGTGAAACTTACAATTACAATTATTCTTTTTAGTTGTTTAGGATTTCCTTAATTCCTTAGTTTTAGAACAAACTACTTTAATAACTTCTAAAATACATAGGTAGAACTTTCAGTTCAGGGGAAGCTAAAGAAATATTTATTTAAATATATTTATATTTAGTAGATATAAACACAACATTTCCTTAACTAAAATATATGTACATATATAAATGAAAATATATCAAATCATTAGGGAGATTTTAAAATCGTTTTAAAACTCCATTTGGGCTGTAGGGTATTAAGATATAAATATTCTAATACATTTTAGGGTATTTTTATTTAATTTTTAAACTAATTGCACAATAAATAATTATTGTAGTGCTACAAGAACTTCCAAGAGCATTCAAAAGAAATATATGTAGATGTCATAAATCTAAATTTTTTTAGCTTGATTTCAAAATAGAAAGCCAAAGATTGCCATTAAAAAGAAACTAAATTGTTAAATATAATTATTAATTAATAAATATTTTTATTAATTGATAAACATAGTTAAAGGTTATTTTCTTATGGTTGGCAGCTTCCATTGGCTTCTAGATCTTACCAGAATTTCTAATGCGTCATTTATTTACCGGCAAAACGCACCGAGACAAACTAGTTTCGTTACCCCCAAAATTGTTTACACGATTTTGTTTAGTGAATTTATCACTTGTTCTCCTCTAAAAAAAAGCTCTGGTCGTAAACTTTTATTATTTGTGTTTGTTGTTTTGTTTGAAACCTTCGTTTGTTGATAGCGTGCCAATGTCCGAATAATAACTCATTGATATTTCAGTTTGATTATTTATTTATTATTTTATAAACAAACAAAAAATATTAATATACAATACAATACAAATATTAAATATACAATTAAAATAAGTTAACGCTAACATTTTTAGAATGATTCATTAATATTTTGAAAGATTTCTTCTGAAAGACTAAGCAACTTTGTAGAAAATCGTAGCTAAACTTCAAAAGCTGATAAGAAACTTCCAGAAAAAAATTAATAAGTCAATAATAATGCAATTTTGAAACAGATAAAAGACATCGTGAAATTCGAGTGTCATTCGTGGGGGATATGTATGTATAGCATATAGGAAAACCACCTGATCGAGAGTCTGTTTTATTGTTTACCAAATATCAACAACGCAATTTAAAAAGCCGGCAAATGGCCCGAAAGAGAGTTGCCCAAGAGAGAGGGAGAGTGGCGTTAGAGTGGACCTTTCTAGAAAAGTTTCATCGAACTATTAATGTATACATATCTTTGTATATGTTTATGTTCGTTTGTTTGTTTGTTTGTGGGTGCGTGTTAATGGGGAAAAAACATCGCTGTTGTAAGTTTCCATATAAAATGTAAAAATACATTTTAAGTGTGGTGAAAAGACTATAAATTTTGATCAATATGCATAAATGCACTTCACTTTCTCACCTACACAAGCTCATTAAACCGGAAGATGTATTGTGTATGACTGAATGCAAGTTTATTGAGCGTGTGTAAATTGTGAACTTTCAATGGAAGGTCGCCAGAGTATTTCCGTTTTAAAACTACAACAAGTAATTTCTATATGTGTACGATATTGCAGGGGAATCGATGACACTAAACAAAGAAAAAAAAACTCTGGTGCAGTTGCAGTAGCGATAATCGAGGAGTTGGGTGCAAATGAGTTCATCTAAAAGGCTATAAATATGTTTATACGTGCGCTCGAGAGCCAGAGGCGAACCAACACATGGAAGGCATTGGAAAGCACTCTCACACGTACAGTGCATGCAGGGACCATTGCAAACACCTTGGCTTTGGGCCGTTTAATTTGCTGTAAAAGTAAAAATTGCAGTTTAAAAATACACTCTTTTCATTCAGTTTTGGTTTTCTCTTTATTTTATAAGTAATACCTAAATCAAACTTCATAATTTGAAACGCACTAATGCTTAGCAACTAAAACGTGTAAGTCTGAATTAGTTTAGGAATATTTAGAAGCTAAGAGTAGATCTGCCTTTTTTTGTGTTTGTGAAATTATAAGCAAAATAAAATTATTATAAAGTTCACAAAGTTTTGCGCCGCATGAAAACACAATGCAATTAATAATGCAATATGTATTCCCAGGTGGCTTTTGTTGTCCTCTCTCTTTCCTTTTCCTTTTCCTTCTCTTTTCAGCGACTGCTGTGATTTTTCAGTTTCAACCTTTTTTCTCGTTTAAATTCGAAGATTTCTTTTCTCTCGCACTCTCCCACGCGCTGCGTTCTCCGCCGCTCTCTTTGCGTTCCCGTTGCCGTTCCCGCTCCTCCGATGCCCTGCATCAGTTCTTGCAGGCGGCGGCCTTCTTGTTGTTGTTGTTGGTGTTCATCAGCTTTGTGAGGATTTTGCGGGAGTGTCCGGAGGGATCGAAGTGATTGGTGTGCTCGGTGGCCTCCTTCTTGGAGCGCTGCTTGCCGCTGTGGCCAGAGAAGATGTGCTTGTCATGGTCGAAATTGTAGTGCTCGTACTCATCAAAGTGGGCCTCGGACATGGTTGTTGGTTTAGTTTCTAGTTTCTTGCAAAATTAACTGCGTTCTTGTTTCCTTTCCTCTGCTTCTTCTTCTTGGTTTCTGCAAAATCTGCAGGCTAAACGAGAATTTCCCAGGTGAGTTTCTGATTTTTTTCACTTTTCGCTGAGCGAACGGAATTGAAGTTTTTTCGACCGAGCTGCGGCCTTTTATACCCTGGTGGGCTTTTTGGGGGCAGCCGAAAGCTCTCTCCGACAGAGTTGCCAGACTGGGGGTAGTGACAACGAATATAGGTGATTTAAGACTAATACTTGTAATTGGTAGCATACGATACACTAAGTTTAGATTACTTTTATAAAAACCAGCATAATTAATAAGCTAAATTGGAAGTTTACTGCTTTTTAATCAGTCACAATAATTAGAAAACCCTCTGACAACTCTAAAAGTGCTCTCTTCCTCTCAGAGAGTCCAATCAGCTTGGCAATTTTTGCTGCGCAATTTAATTTTTTGTTGTTTACAAACTGCGCGGTAAACAAAAAAAGAAAAAAAAAGCATACACCGCCAAACATATTCTTTGCCTTGCCCATTTATTTTAATTATTTTCAGAATATTTTCATAATACACACGTTTCTGCATCGAGTGGAAAGTGCGGTTATATAACACCTCATACATATTGGCCGCCAAGCAGAAAAGACCCCGAAAAGTGCATTTACCCAGAAATAACTCATTTGTCGGCGGCCGGGGCGACGTGAGGGGCGGCACGCTGCTTGGAGGTGCGTTAGAACCTGATCGATCGGCTGACCCAGTTCCTCCCTCTCGGTTCCCGTATATGTAGCTTAGCTTCTGTTTATTTCAGAACTACTATCGCACCGCAGAGCTTTCCGTTTGTTTTGGTCTAATTGTTTTTATAGAAACACATCAGTTACGTAGCACTCAGGTGCCGATAAGGTCGGGTTAGTCATTGGGGAGGCATTGGTTCCGCCGTGTTTTCTGGAAACATCGCAATAGATTCTAATCACTCTGATTAGATAAGACAAAATAGAACTACTGCCCAAACATTGTAGAGTCTAGAAATAACCTTTCCCAATTTATGACAATGTTGTTTACAATACATTGTTGGCATCCATTTAATTACTTCTGAAATTGTTTTTCAGAACATAAAATAGCTTTTTAGGGGCCAATATTAATGTTTAAACGGTGCAAAAAGGTTTATACTTGGTATAATAACCTTAATGTTCAAGTATTCTGCTGCTTCCGATACTTCTGTATCATATTTCGAATCTTTTCATAGGTTCCTTTTGTTATCAGATTATAATTAAGCTAATCCTTAGCCACCTTCTTAGGTTACAACTATTCGACAGTCTCCTTGGGCAGTAATATTTTCAGACGCCTTTCGGCATTGGTTTCCCTTTTCAGCTTCGCCTTGGCGACTTCCTTGGGCTGTTTCTTTTTCGGTGATGGCAGGGTCTCGATAATGGGCAGCTCGAAGTCGTCGGGAAAGGAACTGTCCACCGTCTCGGAGAGTTCCAATTGCACCGCCTTCTCCGTGTGCACTCGCTGCACGTGCTCCTTCATTTTGTCGGAACGATGACTGCTGAATCCACACAGCTGGCACTTGTAGCGATTCGGGCCGTTCTCTGTGTGCTTCAAGGCATGGCGCTTGAGATTCTTGCTCTGGCTGAACTTGCAGCCGCAGATTTCGCAGATAAAGTCCCGTCCCTGCTTGTGCGTTTCAATGTGCAGCTTGAGGTTCTCCTTACGATTGGCCCGATGCTTGCATCCCGGAACAGTGCAGGCGAAAAACTCACCGGTGTGCAGCAGTTTGTGGGACTTGAGGGCCTTCATGTGCGTGGTGCTATATCCGCAGACGTCGCAGAGCATTTGCTTTTCGGGATTGTGGACTAGGATGTGATTGCTTAGGCCCTGCTTCCACTTGAAGCCTTTGCCGCAGTGCGGGCAGATGTGCGGCGTTTCCGTCGAGTGCTTCGGCTGATGGACGAGCAAAGCTGCCCGCGTGGTGAACCGAATCCCGCACTGCAGGCAGAAGAAGGGTTTGCGCAAATCCCCGGAATGCCTTCGGAGATGCCGGTCGTACTCGCGCCAGTGAAGGAATCCCACCTCGCACAGGGAGCAGGTGAGGTGCGAGGGCTCACAGCTGCCCATGTGCTCGATCATCTTCTGAACGGGGTAGCACTTGAAGTCGCAGCCAATGCAGTAGTTCACCTTGCTGCTAGATTTCACAGCTCTGGGGTTTTTTAACTAAAAAATAGTATAAAGTAATTAACAACGAACAGGAAATAGTTAACAGGCTGTACCTTAAAGTAGCTCTGCTGACTCTCGAACACGTCCTCGGATTTCTTCACTGGATTCTCCAAATTCAGTTCCTCATCTCCGGGAGCTACAATCTCTGCAGCTTCCTTCACCTCTCCCTGTGGCTGCATCTGGTAGAGGTTCAGCAGCTCGGTCACAGCCAGTATTTGTGCCAGTTCCCGGAAGTGTGGCTCGTGCTCCTTGGAAACGGAAACAATGTCCTCGTAGAAGAAATCCACAATTGTGTGCAGACATTGAGTGCAGCTAAAGTTGCGAATGGTGATCTTCAGGGGGTTGTGAATGGAAAACTGCTGCTGCTTCTGGTTGGTGTTTATCAACTGACTCTGGGCGGCCAGGACGCAGAAGTGAACACTTAAACTCAGGGCATCGTCCGAATCTAGCTCGAGGAGCAAATCACAAAACTGTCCCGTTCTCCGCTGGTTGTTTAGGTAATTCGATACTTTGGAGTGCAGAGGTTGATGCAGCGTGGGCAGGGAGTGAATTGCCTGCGAGTGCAACATGTCTTTTCAATGACTTCTTAAAGGTAAACAACAAACAAAACAAAATATTTAATTGTTTTGGTTTGAAGACGCCGAATCAGCTGTTAAATGGTGTGGCCAAGGCGCGTGGTTTTCAAGATACTGTTCATAAAAATACTAAATGCTAAACAGTATTTTTAGACCGTTAGCTGGTGAGAGTTTGCTTTCCAAATTTAATTTTAATTTAAAAATTTGAAATTTATATTAAACGAACAAAAACCAATACAATAAAATAACTTAAATATAAATGCAAATCATTTGCTTTATTTATATATTTATAAAATGTATATATAACAAATAAAAACGTCTTAACTAATCACTAATTAAATAATCCAAATTAAACTTGATAACAACTGTGTTAAAATATAAAATATAAACATAAAAACCTTCAAAAAAATCTGATTTCTAAAGCGTAAATAAAATAAACTTAAAATGAAATAGTGCTGTTTGAACCGTTTCTAAGCAGAAATTATATTTGCTCAATACTTGACACTCATATATCAATTGAAAAATGAAAGTTGCCGAGTTAAATCCGAGTTAAATCCACAACAGAACCCATCTCGCACAAGCTTTCCCTGGTTTAGGTTCTCCCATCTGTAATCTGAGATTCAGTTGAGACGCGAAGCTGGGATCGAAATGACCTAAACTAAGTTGCTCGCTCGCTTTAATGTTTAAACTAAAATGTATATTTACGCGTTGCGGAGTTGAGCATAAATAATAGTAAAACAGCCTATTGTTCGGTTGCTTCCTACAGGAAATACATATATTTACAAAACCTCCGGAATCTCTTTGTGTTCCTAAAACGAACGTTTCACTGCCAATTAAGACCGAGTGCGAATAATAAATAAGATCTGATGATAATTTGTACATTCCTGAGAATTTTCCCGCGCCCATTGTTCGGAGTCACAATTGTTCTAGTTACGCAGCCATTGAACATTTTAGATGCAATTTGTAGGTAAATCTATGGATTAATTACAGGGAAGTAAGCCTAAGGGCTAGCAGACAGGGACTCAGTTTGAAAAGTGTAGAAACCGATGTAGCTTCGAGGAAGTCCCAATATTTACATTACAATTTCAACACCGACTTTTCACACCAAGCCCGCTCGGTGTCAAGTTCCAATTGTTCGTGCTGGGCGCCCGTAGGAACCACTTACAGATAAGATCCACCTGGAGCTCGGGGCTTGGGGTCTCGGTGTCTCGGTTCATTAAGCGTGGAGCTCTCGCCGCCGACGGTTGTGATCTCTCTCGGGGTGTCGTGATTACTTTATTGCTCGGATTCCGATCCGCTGATTAACGCCAGTTGCAATCAGTCTGAATCAGCATTAATTCAATCAGAGGAGCTGAAAAAAATGGTGGGAAAAGCGTTCCTGCTGGCGCTCTCGGTGCTGCTTGTCTCCTGGGCGGACGCGGAGGCGGAGGTGCAGAAGTATCGCTTCGAGGATCCCAAGAGCCTTAAGCTTTGGCTGACAATCAGTGCGCGCAAACGATTCCTGGAGGTCTCCTGGCGCAATGCACCCGCGAGGAAGGGCGATCGTGTCCTGATCACCACCCAGGAGGCACACGTCTTCCAGAAGCGCCTGCGTCCCGTTGGCACTCCCCTGGCAGCCTTTCCCCGCGAGGAGGAAGAGGGATCGGGGAACTATGTGCCCATCAATGGGTACACGGATCCCAACTTGTCCGAAAACCAGGAGTTCTGGGTTGCCAACGGCGGGGAGCTCACCGTGCTGGCTGGGCTCCAACCGAATGTGGGCCTCTCCACGCAGTGGTTCACCACCGGAGTGCCCTTCGACTACGAACTGTCCAAGAATGTGACGGCGCAGACCCACTGCTATGGCTTTTGGGCGAGTTACATCAACGAAGCGGGAGACATCCTGGCGACAACCTGCCTCAAGGCCTTTCCCCGTTGGATGAACGATCTGAAGTCCAAAATAGGCGAGCTGCGTCTTCGGGATTTATTTATTCCTGGGACACATGACTCTGGCTCGTATCGGCCCAACTTTGATCCGCTGCTCCGCGAGAGTCTGGTGACCAAGTACGCCCTGACGCAGGACGACGACATCCGGGGCCAGCTGATGCACGGAGTGCGCTACCTGGACATTCGTGTCGGTTACTATCGAAATTCGCCGGAACAGTTCTTCATTTACCACGGAATCACGAAGCAGCGTCCGCTGCAGGAGGTCATCAATCAAGTGCGCGACTTTGTCCACGAGACCAACGAAATAATCATTTTTGGACTCAAAGAGTTTCCAATTGGTGAGAAAAAAAGAAACTCGAAAGTAATCATTTATGACAACGTTTTGTAATTTGTTTTTAGGTTTTGGCAAGGGACTGGGAGTGCATCGCCTGCTGGTCACCTATCTGCGCGATCAGTTCCAGGACCTCATAGCCCATCCCTCGCTGAACTGGAGTGCCTCGCTGCGTGACATTTGGGCCCGCAAGCAGAACGTGTTCCTGGCCTACGAGAAGCAGGCCATGTTGGATGAGTTCCCAGAGACGCTCTTTGGACCGGTGGACCAGCGGTGGGGCAATGTACAGACTTGGCCGCGTCTGGAGAGATATTTGCGCAACATTAACGAGTTCGATGTAGCGTGAGTTTTGTCTCGACTAGATAAGATTTCCATTTATCGTTTTCCCTTGTTCTCCCGCAGACGATTTTATAGTCGACCGATAGCCGATATGGCGGAGTTGACCCCAGAGACCTGGGACGTAATCCTGGACAAGCACGGCGGCCTGCGCAAGATGGCCGACAATGTGAACTGGCGGATTTCGCTTCTCTACCGGGATGAGCTGGGCACTCATGCAAATATTGTGGCAGCGGACTTTATACGCGGCACAACACTCGTTGAAACGGCTATAGATTTCAATCTTCGTAAGATTTATGAAGATGCTTCAACGTAGAAGTGTGGGAAGGGTCAGGTTTGCTCCTTACATAGAGAGATCGTAATAGGATCTCTTAGGAAAGCGGTCAAAAGTGTTCAGTACCTTCAATTCTTGGGGAAAATTTCTTTGTGAAATTTTGTAGCCTACTTTTAAGCACAAATTTTAAATTATTTCAAATCAAGAGCAATTTTAGGATACCCTTTGACTTCGATTTAATTTTATATATTTTTACCGATTAGTTTGAGTTTTATAAAAGGGGACCACCAAAGACAAGTAATTGAAATTAATTTCCGATTTGTTTGCAATAATACATTTAATTTGCTAAGCGATTAAGTTTAAAAAACATCAATATATGTTGTTTATTATTGTACTGCTGTGTTGTTGCTTCCCTAAACACGTCACATTTTAGATAGATTGTTCCCATTAAAGTGTACTTCCTGTTAATGCTAAAAAAGGAATCAGGATTGTAGCACCTAGCCGTAAACTATAAAGTTAACTTTTAGTGGGAAGTAAGGCCCATATCGGGCTATCTATATTCGTGTAAAAACCTGTTAACTGAGGAGCTAGCTTGCTCAAATAAATATGGTTAAACTATTTTAAATTCCAATCGATGACGATGCCGATTTCGTTTTGAGGCTTAGCACAAAAAATATCATACAAATGGGGGCTGGGGTTTATCCTCTAAAAAACTTACAACTGATTTAAATCTCAAATACAATAGATTTGAGTTTCACAATTTGTTTTCTTTGTAGTATTTTTGAATATCAAATACGAGTGTTTGAACTAAATGCGCCAAGTTCTGCGTGGGTGAGTTCTGCATATTCTACTTTAGGGCCTCGTTGGACTCAATGACGGTGGTGTTGAAGATGGCCCGGCAAATCTCTACCACGGAGTTGGACAGCCGCCCGTAGCACTTGGGCTTCTTCTGCCAGGCGATGAAGATGTAGTAGAACGGAATGCCAGCCAGGGTGATGCCGATGCCAACGAGTAGATTTCCTGGTTCATCCAAATTCGGAAGGAGTACCAGCGCCACGCAGCTAACCATGAATATTAAAGGCAGCGCTAGATGTACCTTGATAGGGCGCGGCAGGTCGGGCCTGGAATAGTGAATTATCGTTTAAGATCATTATTATCTCAAGAAAGTATCTAATAACCAACCTCTTGTGCCTTAGCCACAACATCCCAGCTATGCTGGCCACCACTGACAGCCATAAGACCGAGCTGAAGTAGTTGATCAACTGGTAGACATTATCCGTCAGCAGCATGAGCAGCGACATCAGACACTTAAGAAAATAAATATGGAAATTAATTAATTATTCTCAAGAAAAATGCAACTCAAAACTTACAGTGAAAATCAGGGAGGGAATGGGAGTCTGCTGCTTAACGTGGAACAGCTGGAAAAACTTGGGCAGATGCCCCTCCTGAGCGCCAGTGGCGAACAATCGCGCCGATGTGAATAGGACTCCATTCACACCGCCAAAGGTGCTCAACGCCACGAAAATGGGCACCATGAAGGCCAAGGGACCAAAGACGCGATTGCCAAAGGTCACCGCAACGGCCAATGAACTGAGCATCTCCGGCTTGTTGACCACGGCGAAATAGGCCAAATTGACCAGAACATAGATGCCCGTGACCAGGGGCATGGCTATCCAAATGGCACGCGGCAGGTTTCTGCAATGGAAAAAATATTATAGTTAAACGGAAAATGAAACAGTTTTTCCTTTATAATGAAAAGAAATTCAAATTCGTGACCGATAAGCCGTTAAATATACAACTGGGAATATTTGTTCTCTGTGCGAAAAAGAACGTGCTGTTTCCAGCTCTGACTCTCAGCGGGGGCGGAGCACTTAAATTGATTGCTGCGCTTCTCGAGAGCAAATTGAATTCGTTAAAGGAAAATAAAAGAAAAGAGGGAAGCTCAGGGCAGCATCCTACTCCATTCCACCCTCTCACATCAAGGACGCTCAACAAGTTTCAACTTGTTGCTGCCTGCGCATGACGCAAACGGCATGACTGGGATAAAGAATCCTTGCCAAACCATTTGTCATGTTGGGAAGGAGGCCACTTTACTCACTTGTAGGGATCCTGGAGCTCCTCGGTAACAAAGTTCAAGTAGTTCCAACCGCCAAAGGCAAACAGGCCATTGTAGAAGGCATAGCCAATGTTGCGGGCCGTGTAGGTGCCCTCCCACGGATTGCTAAAGTTCTCCAGCTGACCCGTGGCCATGTAGTAGAGTCCGGCGAGGATAATCATGACGAGGGCCAGCAGCTTGCCCACCGTGAACACATCCTGCACCTTCATCGAAACCTTAACGGACAGACAGTTGATGGCCGTGAGCAGAGCTGGGGGAATAGGGGAGGAATAATTATTGTTGCACAGATGGGATGGGGCATTCCCTGAACTTACTTAGGCAAATAGCTGCGAGGAGCTTCACGGCATTCTCGGGCGGATCACAGTCCTCGAAGAAGGGCTTGGCGGCATAATGGGCGAAGGTTAAAGCCACAATTGTCTGTAAGAAATAATCAATTGATCACAAATTGAATTGTTACAAAATTTAATCGTAAATTCCAAGTCAGCGAAAGTTGTTTTCAAAAGCTGTATTTTCTAATTGAATTCAATTCCGTTCGAAGGTAGTCCTCCGTCGTCGTCACTTAATAAAGTTTTATTTATTTGCCTCAACAACCAATCAATCAAAGCAAATAGACATTCCGTAATTCAATTGATGGTTTGCAGGCTCACTGACCTGCGTGGTTGGCCGGATGATGAGCAGTGCTATCCAAAGCCGAAGGAATCCCACGAGCGGCCCGAAGGACACCAGCAAATAAGCATAATCCCCGCCAGATCGCGTGATGCTTGTGCCCAGCTCGGCGTAGCAAAGAGCTCCGATGGTCGACAGAATCCCGCAAGCGGACCAAATCAGCAGAGAGCTTCCCACGGATCTGGAAAATATATACACAGAGATGAAGTAAATAAACAAGGGAGATACATAAATAAATCAACTTTTAACTTCCAGCGTCACAGAACAAAAACAACTATTTGCAAATTATAAATAAAAACGTTTTGGAAAGAGTAAACAATTACTGCTGAATACAGATATAGAGAGTGTTTACAAAAAGCTATTAAACTAAATAAGAAATGTTACTCATTTAATTATCAACTAAATCTATCATGAAATAAAGTTGGTAAAGTAATTCTCTGTACTTGAATAATTTATGTACATTCCCAAGAATCTTTTCTTTAAGAAACTTTCATAAATTGACCAACAAATGCGTTTAACAAATTATTTCCGTGAGTGGGAATTTCCGACATTTGTATGGAGTTTTTGCGCCCAACCTTTTTGTTTATCAATAATTTGGAAGTTGACACGCCTTCTTGTAACGATGTACAAAAAAAACTTTAAAGCTGACGCAATATTTAAGTAAAATTGCGAGTGAGAGCATTTTGTTCAAGGGAACAAACAAAATCGACAACTAATAAATTTCTCTTAATTGGTGCGACAATAAAACCATTAATTAACAGTTAAATTGACCTTTTTTGTGAATAAATTGAATTAAGGATGATGCTATACATCGCATAGACACTCACTCGGTGTAGTAGAACACTCCAGTGGGGGCTATGAAGATGCCCGATCCGATAATGGTTCCCACTATAATGGCCACACCATTGATGAGGGTCAGCTTCCGTTTCAGGACAATTTTCTCCTCGGGCTCCTCTCCTGCCGGGCTTCCTACAGGGGAACTGCGTCCGTTTGGCTCCACCAGGCTGGTGGTCACTCCATTGGCATATCTGTCCGTCATGATGCTTGGGGGCTGAGTTGTGGTTCTCCTCTAGCGGCGAATAGCTGGCATTGCCACTGGAAAGTGAAAGGGGAAGACTAAGTCTAAAACTAGAATAAATGCCACTTTATGGGAGGAAGCCCGCGCGTTATCAGGGCAAACGAGAGATATTATAGTACAGCACGTGCAATAAACCTGTTGGCTCTTCTTTATTGTCTTAATACTTGTCAATTGCAGCCTTGACTTGTTCCCTGTTGCGCTGCCATAGCACCGCAAACTAATCTCCCGCTGTCACAGACATAAACTTTAATTATGTTTTTTCGACACTATCTCCTTCGGAGCTTTAAAGTGGACATAGGAAGCGGGGGAGGGGGCGCCGAGGTGTGACTGTGCGTGTGCCTCAGCCGCCGCGTGCTAATTTTCACGGTTTCGTCATCGCGAGGCATACTGCGACGCGTGGCACTGAAAAATTGCAGTTGTTGCTGCTGTAGTTTTACTCGCGTTTCTTTTTTTTCTCTCAATTTTTGCAACGTTTCGGAATGCAGTTTTCGTTGATTACTTCTTCGGCGCTTATCTTGTTTTGGTGTAAATCACGATTTATTACCTCGAGCGCGACACAACGGAACGGCTTCAACTGTGGACAGCGACTGTGCGTTGGCATCGAGACCGGCATTTTCGTACTAAAATTAATTTCAACCCCAAAACGACGGAGAGCGGAGCAATTCGCGCGTGTGCGTCATAGCAAATGCTGAAAGAGCGATAAACAAACTCTCAAAACCGGAAATTCGAACTGGGAGTTGTAATGATTGTTTACAAACGCAAATGGTGACATTGCTATTGAAATCGATATGTAAATATTTGTACCCTGGACAACAGGTGCAGGTTTAATGTAATTGGCAATTAAAAAGTATTCTTAATTGGGTGTATAACAAACATCCCGCTTAGGATTTGAATACCGATAACAGTCATAGTGAATAGATTTATCGATAATTAAAACAATCAATGCGCGAAATCTTGAGCGGAAAATAGATTCGCTTTTATTTTCCATAAGAACTTAGTGATAGAATAAGACAAGAAAAATTAATCAAATTGCGCACTTTAGATTTTTAATATTTAATTTCGCAGCTGACAACAGCTGTTTGATTTTTAATAATCGATTCATCGATACACCGCAGTCTGTACGGTCACACTGCTCCTAATTTCTTTTTATTTTTTGTTTTGGTAATTGCACGTGTTTCATTTTAAAGAAAACCTAAAACCAGTAATGTCGGACAAGTAAGTTGATTAAAACTTGATACATTTACTAAACATGTCTAATTAAACACGATTCTTATTCCAGATACGCAGTACCCAACAAATTGCCCGGCAAAACAGTCTCCGTGCTGAGGCATCGCAAGAGGCGAATTCGCCAGGATCAGTCGGTCGTCGAGCAGAGGATTAGTGATCGCATCAAGCGCCGCAATGCCCTCCACAAGCACCACAAGTTCCGCCGTGCCGAGTCCTTCGTCATGGGCTACCTGAAGGCGGAGCGCACGGCCAAGCGAATCAAGCAAACGATACTGCGCACCAATATCACCGAGCAGAGTGCCGAGGCCGCCCAAGACTCCAACCCGAAGCTGCTGTTTGTGATGCGGCACGCGGGCAAGAAGATCTTCGACAAGACCACGGCGGATATATTCAAGACACTGCGCATGCCGCAGCGCCACAACGCCGTCTTCCTGGAGAACACCAAGGAGAACCAGCTGCTGCTGCGCGTGATCGAGCCCTTTGTAGTCTATGGAAATCCCTCGCTGAGCACCATTCGCGAACTGGTCTTCAAGAAGGGTTTCGCCCGCATCAACGGCAAGAAAACGGCCATCCAGTCCAACACAATGGTGGAGGAGCACCTCGGCGAGAAGGGTGTTATCTGCTTGGAGGACATCATTCACGAGATCTGCACAGTGGGACCGAATTTTGCGGCCGTCAACGAGTTCCTGTGCGCCTTTACGGTGGGTTTTTTTTTTACATTTTGAGATATATTTAATTATAATTTCAAATTCTTTTCTTTTTCAGTTGTCGAGTCCTAGTAATGGCTGGCAGAAGAAGGTCTCCGTCTCGTACAAACGCGGCGGCGAGTATGGCGACCGCGGCAGTGCCATCAACGAACTGATTGCCCGCTGCCTGTAGAGACCTTAAGCTAGTAGACCTTTAAGTGATTGTTCAACCTAAATAAGCCCGATATACACATTAAAACAAGTAAAATGCCTTAATAATATTCCTTTTTTTTTGGTTCTCTATAAAGTTAGCTCACTGTAAGCCGCCCATAAAAGCAATCCTCAGACCATTAAGCAACCACATGAAACTGTCTCTAACGACGTTCCTCATTATCCTATACGTTTATCAGCATGTTAAGCCCCCAACCACGAAACAAATTCCTGCCTTCTGCTTGGCCTTGCGTGTCTCTGCCAAGTTCCCAAATTGAACAAACCAAAGAATCAACTTTTCTGCTACGAATAATAAATAAATAACTCATAACCGGGCAGGGGTGCAGGGTGGAAGGGAAAGGTATGCCGAAAAAGTGAGCTACTTGTTGCCACGAAGCAGGGAAAGTTGTCCTCCGATTAGTTTGAGTCAGAACCACTAACCTAGTACAACTTGGGACGTTGTATCCATCGAATCGTAAACATAGATGTATTTTCTATGGACGTTATGAAACATTAACTTTGGTTTACATTATATTAAATTCGGAGTGAATTGCAGCTCTAAGATGGACAAAAGGAAGAAGGCGGTTTCAAATGATCTGAGTCAAGTCCTGGCCAAATCCCTTAAGGAGCCCATTCTGGGCAAGCACTTCTCTCTGCCTGGGCGGGCGTGTCAAAAGCAGACCATCGAACTGGACACCAGTCAAAGCTACATTGCCGTGTACACACACCTCAAGGTCCACGCCGCCGAAATGCCGGACAGACTATCTACGCCGGAGCCCCTTGGTAGATCCACCGTAGAGGGAAAGCCCAAGACTCGAGCTTCAAAAAATACCCAACAATATACATTTCGAACCAATTAAGTCATGATTAATAAAGTTAAATTGATAAATGCTTAACTGATATATGAATAAATACATTTTCTATTGCTTTAATAATTTAATATAATCATAGTCAAATATAACATTGCATCCATGATGCATTCCCATTGATGTGTTCTTCAAGTATGCATCTCCAAATATTTCTTTTAACTTGCAAGCATTCCTTAAAATGTGTTGTTCAAATTTGAATCCTCAACTCAATTCGATTGGCTTGTATCCATTCGTTGAAACATAAGTGTAGATCAAGTTTGCATCCTAAACTGAACTTGAATTCCTTCATCTAATCATAAACAAGTTGCATCCAATCCTTAATATGTTCTTATCCTCAACTCATTTCAATCAGATCAAGTTTGCATCCTCAACTGAACTGAAATTGCTTGCATCCAATCGTAAATTCATTGTGTTTGGGTTTTGCAAACATTAAAAAAATTGTAGTGTTTTTATTTGACAGCTGGCAGTTGTGAACGGAACGAACAGCTAGTGTCTTCGTGTCATCCTCGCTCTCTCCACTCAGTTCTGCAGGATTCGCACGGCGTTGTACATCTGCGCGATGATGGGCAGCTGCTTGGACTCGCGCCTGCAAAGACACTTGTAGGCATGCGACAATAGGCGGTCGAGAGCAGCCACATCAATCTCGTCCGGCTTGGTGGCCGCTATCTGCACGTTGTGTTCCGTCAGCGGCTCCTTCTGCGAGGACGATTCGTGGGAGTCAATACTGCGGGTGATAAACGCCGGCCACACTTACCAGGTTGTCCAGGTAGGCCAGCAACTGATGGCCCACAGAGGCAATTTTAAGGAACGTGGACTGTGAGCTCTCCGCGTAGAGATTCAGCCTTCTGCCGGCTATCTCCAGCAGCAGCCGGCCCAGCTCCTCGTCATCAGCGATGTCGTGGAGCAGCATCTGGGCCTCGGCATCGTAGCCAAAAGCGTACAGCTCCACCACCTGGGGGAGAGGGGAAAAAATATTATTTTTCTTTTCCAGTGTTTCGTGTGTTGCCGTTTCAACAACTGAACCAAAAGTGAATGTTTTCAGTTAAGGAACTGAACAAGGTGTGAAGTGATTCTTAAATAAGTTTCATGGCTTGCTACGATGCCAAATTTCTACAAGAAAAGGTTAATCGAGTTACCTGACGCCTCAAAATGGGCAACTTGTCCACTTCCCAGCTGTCGGCCAGTGCACAGATCTTGGACATGTAGAAGACATGATCGAGGATATACAGCTGCTCGAGATCCTCTCTGATCAGGTCCATGGTGGCGGAGACGACGCGGCACAAGAAATCCGTGCGCACCTGCTGCAGGACGAGATCCGGTGCGGGCAACACATACGGCAGCTCCTTATTGATGTCCGCGAGCAGCGCCTTGTTGCCCATCGAGTCGAAGAGCGTGGTCAGCGGCTTGGGAATACGCAGCTGGAAGAAGGCCACGAAATGGAGGACGCTACACAGCTCGGTTTGCAGTTGGAGCAGCTGCGGCATGGCGTGGTGTTGCTGAAGGGCCAGGAACTGCAGCGGCAGAGCTCCCTCGTTGAGGGACTGCTCGAACTGCAGCTCTCGCTTGTCGTGCTCCATCGAGGTGGAGAAGTGCTCCAGAAACTCCAGGCTGAGCTCGAGGAACTCGGGCACCTTCCCCGCCGACATCTCCAGGTCCTGCTGGCACATCTTGTCCACAGGCAGACGGCCCACCTTCTGCATCAGCTTGGCCGCGGCCTGGAGGGGAAACTTCAGCGTGGCATTCCACAGCATGCAGCATATGCCGTGCTTTAAAGCCCAGTCTGGTTTTCGAAACTGGTTCAGACAGAGCAGGGCTGCCCTCAAGTGGTCCAGCGATGAGAGCTGCTTGCTCCACTGGACCATGTACTGCCACGACATGAGGCTCAGAAGAACACCCGACTCCAGGCTGAAGGGAAAGTGGGCTCGGAGCAGAGCCAACCGCTCGAGGATAGGCTCGGAGGCCTCCCTGCTTGGATCCTGCACCTCCTTGGCCATTTCCAGGTCTTCTTCGGAGTCGGTATCCGCTTTAGAGAGGTCCTCCTTGGACGCTGGTTTGACTTTTGTCTTTGTCTCTTCATCAGTCTCGTTTTCCGGCGCCGAAATCTCCAGGACTTTACTCGGATGCAGTTGCGCACTGATCAGCCACTTGGCAGTGAGTTCTGTCACGATTCCTTTCCCGTTGCTCACAATGCTCTTGAGGCTGCAGTCGGGCGGCTCGTAGGGCATTTCCGGACCCACAGGATCTCTGCAGGTGAGTGGTTTGCTGTAATGGAAGAAGATATTAGTTAGCAAGGACATTTAAAGCATAGAAGCTTGATTTTTACCCAAGAATAGCCCCCAAGACGGCCACATCCTCCAGCTTGCCGGTGAGTAGTCCCCACTGGGCCTCGTCGTGCGAGATCCGTTCCCAGCGCTCTTCCTCCTCGTTTTGCGAGGATTCGTCACATGATCCCTGCTCAGACAGGTTTTAATTAATTAATTAATTTGGTTTTTGGATTTAAAAAAACGCTCACCTCTCTTCGACTTCGCCACAAATTGCTGGCCACCGTTTTGCAGACAATGGCCACCAGCAGTCCGGAGAATTGTTTGCTCTCCAGGAGCAACTCGCGCACCGACTGCCACCACGGAGAGATGGCATTGTAGGCATAGTCATGAATGTGTTCGCCGGCAAGATCACAAATGGTCTGCACCATGGCTGCAATCCTGGACATGTCCTCAACGACTTCATCACTAAAACGGAATGTGTCAACAAGGGAAATTTTGGAAAATAAATGCACATCCTACCAGTTATTGTACTTGAAAGGCTTTTCCAGCCAGAACCAAATGACCAGCGTGAGCAGATCCATGCTGGGTAGGCAGGCCTGGTGGATCCACTCCCTGAACTGGCCAAAGCACAAGCCCTGGGCGAAGAACTGGCTAAAGAGGTCGATGCTAACGCTGCCAAACTTGTCGGCTTTCTCCGCTAGCAAGCTGATGCCATCCGGACTGTCTATGTTGAAGATGCTCAGGTAGTCCACAAACTCCTCCGTTTTGTGCTCTTCCTGCAGCTTAAAGCTAACCTCGCGAGCGGTGGCGGGCTTAGCCTCACCCTTGCCATCGTCCAGAAGCAAAACAAGTTTGTTAATGGTCACCAGATCGGCATCGGAGAGCTCAAGATGATCTATCGGTGGCTCGTTGTCACCCCGCTGACTGGCTTGACTCAGGGCCAAGTAGAGATCGGTCAGCCGCTTGTAGTTCTGGATTTGGTGCAGAAACTCTTGGGATGCGGTCGCATCGGGCAGGGGTTTCTCAATAAAGGAGTTGATGATGCACTGGAACACCCGTGGCTGCAGCTTCTTGCTCTTCAGCAGCATTTCAAGGCACTGCTGGCGCACCTCTAGCGTCTGCAGCTCACTGGCCAGCTCGGCAATCTCCTCCAAATTGGCATCGCCGTGGTTTACGGTCCTCAGCTGATTCCTAAGACGCCTCAGCATGTGGATATCTCGTGAAGTCTGAGAACTGGTCTCGCTGAGAGCATAGTGAAACGGAATAAGCACCTCCTTCAGGCTGCCATCGGTGGGATCGAGGAAAAGACAGTGATTGATGGGCGGTGCCTTTCGGGATTGACTGCTGCCGGATGAGGAGGAGCCTCCACCGCTGACGGCGCCCAAAGCACTGTGATTGTTGTACACCAACTGTCCGCTCTTGGATACATTAAAGGCGGCCACCTTGGGTCCATTCTGCAGTGCCCAGATATCCAGGCAGCCCAAACGGGGAGCGTAGATGACCAGAAACAAGGCCTTTCGCTTGTGAGTCTTGATTCCGCGCACGGATCGCTCTTTGACGGGCACGAAGGCGCACTGAGCATCCCGGTAGCCCTTCCACACGCGCAGAATGATGGCCTGCTGCGTGTCCACCAGCATCACTCGGTCCAGATTGTCAGTGACAACGGCCAGACGTCCTCCGGGTGCAACAGCCAAGGTCAGGCCATCCCTTTTGCCGTCGTACAAGCGACAGCGGATCCTCATAGGCGCCTCCTTCGTGGGCAGGGGCAGCGGTGACTCTTCGGGCGATGGCAATGGCTCGGGAGCTCGTCGAAAAATTCCGCCCAGCAGGTTCTTGTACGCGATTCCAATCACATCCTTGGCCACCTCGCCCAGCGACATGGTTTTGTAGCCTTCCTCGGCGTCAAAGAAGCCCAAGTAGGGCTCCGCTCCGGCAGCCAGCACCTGGGCGCTCCTCGGCGCCGTGGCGTGTACCTTGGCGAAGTAGCCGTGTCCGATGCTCTGCTGCACGATGTGATCGTAGGTCGGCGGCCGCTGGGTGCTCGAAATGGCGGCGTCGTTGATCACAGCCTCCTTCTCCTGCTTGAACTTGTACTTCTGGAATGGCACCACATCGGCTGTGGGATATGAGCCCCGCTCCAGGGCGCCGCGCTGCACGTTGTGCCGGCAATTGTTAAGCGTGGGCAAGATGTCCTGGCCTTGGACGAAGCATAGACAGCGCGGGTAGACAATGTACAGCAGGAAATCTCCCTCAGAGTGGCGTGGCGGCGACTGAAGCTTGACTCCTATCACCGGATCCTCCTGGCAGCTGCAAAAAGGAAATTGAGTTTAGTATCTTTTACTATGTGAGACTTTTCTAGACATACCACTGAGAAAATAGCTTCACGCCCGAGTCTGTGTAGAAAACGACGAGGCCCGAGACCAGACCCACTGCCACGCAGGTCCATTCGACCGCTCCATCGGTGCTGCGTCTGCTGTGAGTCATCGGGAGACAGGTGAGGCTGGTCACGATCTGATTCGAGTCCTCCAGCTCGCCACACCATCCCAGGGCGTATGTATTGTTGGTATTGCCATGGCTGCTCCAGCAGGTGGAAAGAAACGCCAACTTCTCCCCCTGCGCCAAGGCAATCAACTCCCCAGTGGGCGATATGGCGTAGTTAATCGCATTTAACCAATTGTCGTCTGTTCGAAGCGAAGTAACTAGGGTTAACGTTTGAGGGGCATTTGTTAAGGTTCACATTCTCACCATGTCCGAGGCCAAAATACTCCTGAACTTTCTTAAAATCGCGAATTTCTCCGCAATGTTTTACCTCACAAGTCATTGTTTTGTTTTTATCTGTCTTTCTTTGTCCCCTCTCGCCGACTGGCCACACTAAACAGCTGTTTTAGACGTCGCAGTGAAGATGGCCACACTTGCAACTGTTTTTGCTATAAAAAGCTGTTTATAGCAACTCTAAAGATTTTTCGAATTTCATTTTAAAATGTTTATGGGATCTCTCTTTAGCGAATATTTCAGGTTTTTTTGAGGGCATAAGATGCTAAAACATACAATGATAGCTAAAAGTAATATATATAGACCGAATCTTCATAAATTTTCAAAGTTATTCAATAAAATATTGAAAAAAAATGTATCAAATTATTGTAATTTAAAAAAAGGTTAATATTAAAAATATTTTATGTCAGTATTATTTATATTTATTAATCCACTAAAAACCAACAAAGAAAAGCTCGAATTCGGATTGAATTTGATGCTCCTTTGACTTAGTTATGGTTTTTTAAATATTTTATTTGGCCAAGAAAATGATCACTTATAAAAACTTTTTGTTTTCCCCGGAAATTTATTTGTTCGTCATACACTTATTGAATATTGCGAATATCATACTCCAATAATAATATCATTGTACTCGTTCTAACATCTACGCTAAGGCAAATCTAAATTAAGTCCGACTCCACGCCACTGTCAATGTAATCCTTGAGCATGAGGCCACAATGATCTGGCAAGAGTCTCGTCCAGTTGTTGATGTGGAGCAGACAACTGGGAATGGTGACCTCCATGACATCGGAACGGTGCGCCTCCACTATGCGCCGGGCCACCTGCTTGGGATCCAGGAGGCCCAGGATTGAGGGGAACTTCACTTTGGGATGCTTGCACAGGCCAGTGTTGGTCATATAAGGGAAGATGGTGGTGGTCTTGATCTGTTAATTATTGTTAATTATAAATTAATACATTTTAAACTCTTAAAGAGGATTTTCCTTAATCTTACCAGATCCCTGTAGGGTCCCTCTCGCAGCTCCGCATGAAGGGACTCCATCAGTCCGCGTACCGCGAACTTCGTGGCGCAGTAAGGAACCAAGTTGGCAATTCCCACAAGACCTGCTATCGAGGAGAGGCAGATGATGTGGCCACGGTTCTTCTCCTGCATGTGGCTCAGGAAGGCCTGAATTGTCCAGAACTGCGAGAAGACATTCACATCGAACACTCGCTGGATCTCCTCGGCCGACTGCTGCAGGATCGGATGAGTGGGCATTATGCCCACATTATTCACCAGCACCGAAATGGGTCCAACTTCCGCTTTAACCCGGTCCGCCAGAGCCATCACCTCATCTCGTTTAGAGACGTCACAGCTGCCAGAGTCGAAGTTTGATTGTTAGTTCAAATTTCTTAAAAGATAAACTCATACCTGAAGCCGTGTACATTCCCGAGATTCAATCGCTTGGCTTTCTGAACTGTCTGCTGGTTGTTCTTCTCATCGATGTCCACACAGACGACTGTGCTGCCCAGAGAGGCGTAGTGAAGGGCCAGTTCCCGACCAATGCCATGTCCAGTTCCAGTAATCTTTAAGCATAAAGCAAGCGGATTTTAATTACCAAAATGTTTACAAAACTCGTTTCCTTACCAGAACTATTTCCCCACTGACATCCTTCTGATGTCTGGGCAAGAATGTCTGCACCAGATTTACGAATAACTCTAGAATGATGCGCACGAAGAGCACCACGAACTGCACAATGTCCTGAAGGACATCAAAAATGCGCTTCGAAGCAGGCGTGGTGCTGGAATAAAGAACAAAAGTCCATTTAGGTATTTATCGAAACCACAATTATCAAACAATTAGTGGACACTCCAGCAGTTGGCCAATATTTGCTGACAACTAAGTCTCGGCCAGCCCCGAAATGATTTAATTTGTCTATTTGTATGCGCCCGCTGCATGTGCAATGTTCAAACGCCAGTTCAGGCAGCATTGGCGGTCGCCGGACTTTGCCAGCCCCTATAATACTATATAGTACAGCATAATGGAGAATCGGAGTGAGACGGAGACTGCCTCGAGTATATTGACACTGGGTCTTGGCCCCCTTTTCGGGTACTCGAGGGAGCTGAGCCAATGACTACAGTAAAAGCTCCTTGGAATGGAACTAAAGGGTCACAATTATGAGGGTCATTAATTATGTTGTAATTAAGAAATTAAATATATAATTGGGAAATTTCAAAGGTATATTTTAAACTATATTTAATATGAAATATGAAATTTATTTACTTTAATGACTTCTTTAAAATTTAATTGAAATCAACCTTGTTGTTATGTTAATATAATTAACTTAGCATTGGAAAAATTACATACACTTCGAGGAATATCTATAAAGTAAATATAATTCATAGACAAAACTCAAGTTATATATTGAGAGTGGTCCTTCAAAGGGAAGCCTTACTGTCTTGGGAGATTATAAAGCAATATTTCAATTGCAATGCCGACTAATCTCAGCTCTCGGGCTTATATTTATTTATGGGGATACTTAGTGGCAATCATTAGCACTTCACTTACTGGATAATTTCGCGTTCTATCATGGCGACACACTGGTGTTTTTCCTCGGCTTTGGAATCCACCAACCTTTGACAGGCAAATCGAGCGATTCGGGGGACTCAATGTCTGTAATGAAAAGTAATGGCTTTGAGTCACGGCTAGTTTGACTCTGACTCTTCCGTATTTGCGGGTTTCCTTTTCACAACTTTTGGCTTTTGAGCTTGGCGAGGAGTCGAATTGTCTGTTGTTGTATTTTGTATCATTTTCACCCGACTTTACAACCGGCTGGCCAAGAGCGAGCGGCGTGGGCGAGCGAGGAGATGGAACGGCAGCCGGCGACGCAACATTTCCACTTTCGTTTTCCTTTCGGTCGCAACTAAAATGGAAAATTACGTGCACTCCAGTGGGGCGCACACGGCAAAGAGACAAAAGCACAACGAGCGATGAATGCAGTAGCGCAGGCAGGGGGAACTTTGACAGGGGTTAACTTCTGACGCAGAACAATTAAAACACGTTTTAAGCATAACTGGATTGTTTCTGTCTCAAAGTATTGATTGCTTAATATAATATAAATATTTTTGTAGAAAGTTCTCTAAAGCTCATTAAAGTCTGACAAGAGTCTTGAATAAACAAAAATAATTTTAGAAACCTGAAATGCGAGTAGCTCTTTATCATGAAGATATATCAATTTCATTTGCACGTATGTACATTATACATTATAATTGATCCTGTCTCAAAGATTACCATTTATAACAGAATCCGAGTAATTAGCCAATAAATAAGAAGCCTTGTTTGATTTATTGTCCTATAATATGTAAAGCCCCTTTACTAAAATCATTCATACGCCACTGTTGCGTTGCATGCAATTCGTTTATGCCAAATGAGCCTTTGCACTCTTTACTGTTCTCTTTTCACACTCTCTTTGGCCAGTTGCAGGTCCCGACTCTTTTGTTTGCTGCCAAGAGGCAAGAAGGCAGCTAACTTACATGGCCAACTGCAATGGGGAAGCCAAAATGTTTGTTGCAACAACCAAAAGCCATAACCATAAAAGCAACGAGGGCGGCTTAAATACTTTTTCTTATTTTCTTTAGAGCTTAATTTGTTAGTTATCTAACGAGGTTATAATTGTTACGATTTTAAAATTCACTAAAAATCTTAACTATTCTTAAAGTAAAAGACGTTTGTAATACTCTTTTCATCAATAAGACAATTAACATTAAGTACATAAATAAACACGAGGTTAATTATTTGTCTATAAAAAATCACAATTATTTACACAAATTTAATAAATCAAACATAATTTGTAAAGTCATCATTCTTAATAAATCTTAAATGGCTTTGCTACTGTTTTTGGTTGTCAGGTGCTTCCATTACTTTAATGGCAAGTTAATAGCTTTGATTGCCATGTAATATCCTGCGATTAGGCAACAAGTTTGGCACTTCCTTGAGTCTTTACATTTCAGTTAATCTATTGGTAACTGTTCACTTTCACAATTTTACACTTTTGTCCTATGGCCAAAACTCAAAACACGATACGGAGTTTCGATTAAAACAAGGCTTATTTACGCAATATTTACACAATATTCCCAGTGGATCGCTCGTGGAGACCGATCCAAAGCCAAGTGGAGACTGGAACGACCGATAAGTCTGGCTGCTCGCCGCGAAATGATTCCAGCGGCAGGCGCTCCAAAGCGTTGGAGCCTGCACTCGAAATGCGCGGGCGACCCGAGCTCCAAGAGAGAGCTTAAGAGCGTGCCGAAGAGAGCGGAAAGCGATCCTGACAAATGATCGTGGCGCTTTGTTTCGATTTCGCAGAAGAAACCACAACAAGCCACAGCCACAGGTGACCTTCATCAGGGTCCAGACGACAGAAAAAACAAAAGACCGGGAAGCAGAAACTTGCCTTTAAACAAAGTTGGCTAAGCATGATTTACCGTTTTTACGCCTCTCCGTGTTGTTTGCGGCTATGTACGTGATGAGTAAGCTAAAGTTCGTCGCCAAGTTCAAGTTCAGCGATTATAGCCGGGAATCAGAGAGCGAAAGAGAGAGGAAGAGGGAATAATCCGGATAAGGCTCTTATCCAGTTTTGTCCTTGGCTGATAGCCAGTATGTTTTTCTGTAATTAAATTCACTTTTACTCGAATTTGCTTCATTTCTTCTCTTTGCATGAATACCCAGTAAAAATGGAGATCGATGTATATCGATATATAAATAAATTTTGTTCAATTTGAATTTTCAAATAGACTGGAAAACTGATCAATAAATTTTAATGAAATATTTTTGTAGCATTCTTTCAGACCAATTTTAATTAATTTTAAAGTCGGCACGCTTTTTTAAGCACAATTCCATTTTCATTTACTTTTTCAAAATAAAGGAGATATTAAAATATTTTTGTAGAGACCTACATATGTAATAAGTCGGAAAATAGTTTCACGTTAAAATATTACAATTTGCTTAATTTATAGCATCATATAATTGTATTTTTAAGTAGTTTTGTTTCTCATACAAAAAATTTTATATTGTGGCAATGCAGGGTATCATATTGTCGGATATAAACAGTCCTTCGATATTTTTTCTCAACTTTGCTTTTTTTTGTCTTGGTCTTAAATATATTTTTATTATCTGCTTTCGAGAAGGTCATCGAAGGGCTGTCCGCGCGTTTGCCGTTCAATTCTGAGCGATCGACGACCCGTTCACAAGCATAATTGGTGTCAATTTTGAGTGCGGCAACAACAATAACAATACTGCAGCAGCAAACTCAACAACAACATTTACACGCAGTACAAACAGTGAAAACAATAGCAACAATTGCACTTTGCAGATCGTTAATTAAAAGAGAACTACACTTTTCGAAAGTATAAAAATAAGACTACTTTTAAGTAAATTTACTAATCATTTAAAATGAAAAGAATTTAACTATGAATTTTGATTAAAAGAGTATAAATAATAATCAATTATTAAATTAAGAACCAATATATCCAATTACTACACCCTTATTACAAATAAAAGAATATAATAAGGTTCTGAAACTATGTAAAGGGTCGTCAACAGCTGGGAAATATAATTCAAAATTAGCGGTAATGAGTTGAAGATACTCTCCTTTTTTGGTTTATTTATTTTAAACTTTATCGCATTCAAAAAAGATGTCAAGAATATGTTTTAAATCTTACTGCGCTGTCTTCTTTATTTGTTAATTACCTAAAGAGATTGAGAATTATATTTTTTTTTTTTTTGACACAGTAAGTACCCGGTCTTTAGGTGAAACACTTAAACAATCATCAGTTCGAACACAAATCAAAGTAAACAAATTTCAGCTTACTTCAGCTATAACTATGTACTCCCCTTTCTGCCCCCTTTTTCTCCAACGCCTTCTGCGGTTAATGGTTAATGGTTTGGGTTATTAGGCGGCTGCCAGCTTGTTGCTTGATGTTTGGCCTCTGCTTGCCACCCTTCAATGTATTCGAATAACTCGCTTTCATTTGACTTATCGATGTGGCGTGCATTAACAATCAATATGACATGTCGGGCTCGTGAAACAGTTTGGAATAACTTGGGAATCCGGGTGGCATAAAGGGTGGAATTTACCAGGCACATAGACATGTATCTGATCCGATCATGTCAAAAATAGTCACTAATGCGCTATGTGCACAATAGGTGAGTTCAGTTCTACGCCAGAATATTATGCCTTACAAAAAAATGTATCTTAATTAAACAATAATTATAAGAATGGTACCTCGATTATAAGCATGATTAGACAATTTTATTTATAACCAATGTTTACATATGTACTTATACTTTAAGTGATTTTCCCTTTAAGGATAATAGTCTTCGTTGTATACAGCAGATAGAACACATTCCAAAAAAACCTTTTTTTTATTCATTCAATTTAGTTATTCATTTTTTTAAACTATTAATTCCGATTGCTTAGATACAAAACCAAAGGAAAATACTTTCAGCTACCTTGACATTGGTTAGCCATCAATTGAAATGTTCATGCATATATGTGTTTCATTAACGTAACTAGTACTTTGGTGGAATATTTATAAACATTGCACTTGGTATGTTTTGCTAATTGTCAACCATCAATTCGTCTGTTCGTCCTTCCATTAACATGCAAAACAAAAAAAGTGAAAGTTGGAAATAGTTCGGTAATCGACGTTTTAATACTCTATCCATGAACATAAGACTGTAATGCCTACGGAAACTAGCTTAGCACTTGGTTTTATTTAATTATATGAAATATAGGAATATGGGTTTCTTTTGATTTTTTTATATGTAATCGTGTGACTTAAAAATACAGATTTCGATTAGAGAAAAGTGTTCATTGAAGTTACAAGAAATTTAAATCAAATTTTTTTCAATTTTTTTCTAAATAAAATTAAGATTTAAATTAATTTCTTTTAAATAATGTCATTTTGTATTGAAAACACTGTGTTAAAAATAAAATATGCTTCTTTAAGGATGTAAAAATATTGTACAAATATCTGTTTTAGAAATATTTGTAATGCTGGTGTGAAATCTATCATCTGAAGATGCGAATACAAATGTATTCTTGAGGTTTTTTTTTTTTGAGATATGTTTATTATCTGTTTACTTTGCAAATTCTAAAGCATTCACTAATATGTGCTTTATGTGCGAGTTTGATGTTTTCCGGGGGTTTTAGTATTATTTGTTAAATAACAAAAGAACTGATACAAGTATATTTGGATGTGAAATGCATTAAAAATTGTATATGTTGAATACTATTTGCTAATAAAATTACAGTATATTTCCAGACAAATCAAGTATCGGTGTTAGTTTTGGATTCTATTTTAAAGGATTTCGAATAATGCTTTTATTTTTACCTTTTTTCATATTTCCATTATTTTTATTAAATATAATTTAAATTTTTAAACTCTTTGTTGTTATGGGGTTTCGACTCTTAGTTAATTACTTTATTCTGCTTTTTAAAAGTTCGACAATATGGGAACCTACAGAATGTGTCTACTGTCTATCATTTTGGCAGTGACTCCCCTATTTAGAAAGGGTATTTAATTGGCCACGCATGTGGCTGTGCTGCAGTCTTCGGCCTGAAAGGCGGCTTCAGTTGCCGTTGGCGAGTGGAGCGGCAAACAACGCCCGGCGGAAAGCGAAAGGCGGAAAGGGCTGAAAGCTGAGAGCGGAAAGCGGAAACTGGCCAAGCGGAAGAGGCCAGAAGAAGTCGAAGAAGACCGCGAAAGGGGAGCGTGAAAATGTGAGTGTGTCCCCTGTCTCCTAGCCAGCATTTTGTTGTTGTTGTTGTTCCCCGACAGTTTGTGTGTGTGCCAGTGTGTGAGTGCGGTGAGCTCGTGATTTGTTTACCTGTCAAAATAATAAATATAACTTTTGTTTTCGTGGGGCATAAAATAGAGGCGGTTGTTGCTGTTTCTGTTGGCATTGGTAGCGGAACCGAGAAACAAGCCGGCGAAGGACTCTGTACTATTATTTTCCCTTCATTTCTCCTGTCCTCCGCTCACAACCCGTCCTTTGCCAAGTGCAGTGTCAAAAGTCAAGCGAAGGATAATGTGCCTGTCCAAAAAGAAAAATTGAAACAACATCTAAGGGAACTTGTATCAAAACTTAAACGTAAACTTAGTCTAGTCTTGTTAGTCTAGGTGAGCGATCGGTAAAGGATGTGAAAATATATTAGGAAAATAAGTTCCGTCAACACCTGTCGTGGGGTGTTTTAATTTTATTGTTGCTGTTAGCTTTCTCAGCGTATTTCTAGTAAAATTTATCCTTTTTTCGGTTCCTTTGTTACAATTTTTTAAAGGAATTAATCAAGAATCTACGTTTCTTTCATTTTTAATATATAAATTGGATACAGGAGAGCGAATGCAATGCAAGTTTTAATTTAAATATTGCTGACAATAAATCAAGTTTAATTTAATACATTTTAACCCTGAAAGTATGCTTCACATCAGATTCTTTAGCTTTTCGTGCAAAATTAATAAATTCAATTAAAATTTCTACGTGTTACAGGTTTGGCTCTGAAAAACTTGATCAGAATGATTCTACATCGATATCATCGTCTTCATGGACCAATTTTCACTAGGATCTTATCGCTGCAACGCAGCCTCATGAGCAAGCAGGACTTAAGGTGCTCACCAAAAGTCTGGAGGCAGCACCAGCCGGTCCAGGACAATGAGAAATGTCAAAGATCAAGCTTACTTGGGCCACAGCAGCTGGAGCCGCCAAGTCCCTTTGGCGAGGACTACCGCATCTATCAGCAGAACGTCGACTTGGATGCCTTCTTCGGCGAGGAGCCCAAGTACGAGAAGGTATCGGATGTCTGCCTGCTGAACGATCACTTCATCCTAGTCAAGATGCCGCCGCCAGAGGTGTCGCCGCCTCCGTCAAAGTCAAGGATTCCGCGGTGCTTCAGGTGCAATCGCGGCAGCAAGGTCTCGCCCATACGGGAGGATTCGGAGGAGGAGAAGCCTTCATCACAACAGTCCGGCTGCCTGCAGCCCTGGTCGTCCAGCAACGAGGACGAAGCCAAAGTCTTTGATTCCGCCACCAGGCTGGCAGATATTCCCAGTAAGAAGGCTGCTACACCCGCTCCCGTGATAGTAGAGCAGCCACATCCGACCCTGCAGCTAGAGGCAATCCAACCGCTAGCTCCTGGGCAGCTGCAGGTGCGTCCTGCCAGTCAAGGACCCCTGCACTGGTTCCTCTGGCCCTTCCGTCGGCGTCAGGGACTTAGAAGCAACTTCAAGCCTCCACTGGCTGCAGTTCACAAGACGTACTTTGTGCGCTGGAGCAAGCCGCCGGACACACTCTGGAACGGATTTGGAGTTCAAAGGACAGCAGAGGACAAGAAGCCGGAACTGAGACGATGTCGTTCTGCGGTTTTCTGATTTTCCGATTAATAATAATTTGCATATACTTTTTATGCTTATAATAACTAGTTTGGGGTCCATTATTTGGGGAGCATCAAAAGGGTTTCAATTAAGGTGTTAAAATAAAGGATTTAAGTCAATTGTTGAATATTTTTCATGATAGTTTTTGGATGGTTTTAGAAATATTACTAACAATAATTCTAGAACTTAATATAAAAATCTTAGTTGAGTAATATTATTGCTTTTATGTTTTATTTATGGATGTAAATGAAATGTTCACTACTTTTGATACGTGGAGTATAGAATTCAATACGTATAATTTTATATTTATTACATTATAATTATAAGGTGTAGAAGTATTATTTCGTTTGGTTAAACTTTCTCCAAGAAACAGCTTAGCAAATCGATTTAATTTGTAAACTTTTTTTAATACCAATATTTTTATTGTTAAAGTTTCAGTCAGAAAGTGAAGGAGTCATTTCCGACGCTACAAAGTATATACATTCTTGATTAGTACCAACAGTCAGTCAGTCAGTTTTTCGAATGAAAATATATGCATTTTTGGTTTAACTTTAAGAACGAAATTCCTTTAATGCAATTTATTTCCTTAAATACACATACAGTCCTTGAAATGTATCTCAACCCGTGCCCTGAGTCCTCCTTCTTCTCATGGGCACATGTCAAACTCCAATTTCCGCATGCAAAATTAGTGGCTGCCGCGCCGCCAACTTCAGTTTGCCACAAAGTATGTGGACGGAGGCACGACTTTGGGTACAACTCCGCGGAGCTGCAAAATAATACAAAGAGGCAAAAGGGAAACAAAATGCAAGCCACGTAAATTGCCGGGCCAATGCAGATAAAGCCAAGAGCCAAGAGGCCGCAGAGAAAAAGAAAACAGGGAGTTAAACTCCTTTTTCAATGGAATTTGCACGCGTCCGTGAAGCCCGAAAGGAGCTACCGCAGGGGTTTCCTACTCCTCCGAGCCAGAAGGTTGCTTCATTAGCTCCTCCATTTGGGGTTTTGGAAATGTCGGGCAATGTCGTTCGTTACTCCCGCCACGGCCGGTAGGTGGCGCTGCGCGCAGGAGCCCCGCAACTAATTACGAAGGCAGCCCGCCATAAAAACAAGTTCATGATAAAATGCCCAACCACATAGACCCGACCACTCTGCACACACACTGCAGGCACCCTGCGCCACCGCATTTACTCGTACATAATAATAAAATAAAATTAAAACCGTCACGCCAGGCGTCAGTGCAAGTCCAAGTCCATACCGGCGGGACCCAGCGACAACAACAACAGTCGCGGCAACCGAACAAAGCCATCGAGCCTCGAACCGAAACGCGTCCAAAAGGAGCTGCCACTGAAGCTGGGGCTGCACTCCGTGTCCGCCTCCTTGTCCAGGCCGGATCGGGCCAGCGGGTCACCGTAATGAACCATTAATATGCCAGTTCCCCCCGAAAACCCGGGCGATAAGAGTCGCCTCGCGCGCTTTTTCCTACATTGAAAATTGGAATTGAACTCTGAGAAGTAAGCACTTGGAAAAAATAAAAGGTACTTTTACATTTATTATAAAGAAGTATAAATTCTACTTTGGTTAGCTTAAAAAATTGATCTAAACTAGAACTCCAAGAAAGAAGTTTGAATGTTCTTTAACATTTATTATAAAGAAATATAAATACAACTTTGGTTAGCTTAAAAAATTGTTCTTGAGGAGGACTGAATTTGAAACAAATCGAAAACCAAAGAGATTACTGAGCTATGTTTATACATCTTAGAAGTAATAAAACAATTATTAGGCTTCCTATTTTCTATTCCCTTTATATTAAATAATGTATCTTTGTCTTTATATTAAT
The DNA here is from genome assembly GCA_008042575.1 of Drosophila watanabei. Lineage (NCBI taxonomy): Eukaryota > Metazoa > Arthropoda > Insecta > Diptera > Drosophilidae > Drosophila > Drosophila watanabei. The sequence goes on along the minus strand of VNJS01010529.1, from coordinate 390,757 downwards.
AACATTTGCTGGTGTGTAATTTATGATGAAACTTCAAAAAGTTGTAATTTATTATTATAAAGTATTTCTGAATAATATAATAATCTTATCTAATTTCCTGGCAGTGTACCAAATAGTGTTCACTATTGTTTTCCCCGCTGCCGCTGCCCCTTCTGAATGGGGGATTTGTGCTTATCATTAATTATAATGTCGGCATGGAGGCGCGCGCATTACCATTTGGCCAAAATGGTCAATTGGATGGCTTAGACTGCTTTGTACAGTATATAAAATTGGCTTGGAGTTATTGTGTTATTGTGTGGGGGAAGGTGAAGGACGCCACCTGCCGGTGAATGCAACAAGCTAAGTGCGAGCTTGTAGATAGTATCTCGTAGATAAAGTATCTAATATGGTAGATATACTACCTAGAAGGTACCTATAATTTGCAGATTCAGATAATTAGAAGCACATTAAGCGCGCAAAATATAGGTGACAGAAAAGTCAATTTAAACAGGATTAATATTTTAAAATCCCTTAACAAAGCCTCCCCTTATTATATTACTTATTTTAGGAAATCCATACATTAATTATAAATTTTTTATTTTCCTTCTAGTTGCATCTTAATTATTATTATTTTATTTAATTAGTATTCAAGTCAAATTGACTAAAGACTGGCTTACCACGCCAAGTCTCTCACCTTGTTAACCCCCCCGGCTGCTAGCCTCTTTTTACTTGGCCAAAACTCGCTATACAACTTAAATTAGCCAACGAATCCGGCTTGCAGCTCAGCTTAATTGGTGGAAAGTAGCGTAACCGTTCCGGACAGGTTTCCAGATTTCCGCGAGGGATCTCCGTGGCGTTGGAACCGCTCGGCAGCCGACGGAGACAGAGAGCACTTGCTGGGCGCAGATGCCAAAAGGAAGCTGACAAGTTGCAGACTTGGCCGGGCCATAAAAGGAGCCGAGGAGTTCCCGCCGGGCATTCCAAATCGATTACGACTACGACTATCTCTCTTTCGTTCGCTCTAGCAAGGTGTTTATTAATAAAACTCCAAGTAAATATTCCGTCTCCGTGAAAGAGAGACGGCTGGATGTCCTGCGAAAGAGATGGAGGACAACGACGACAACAGAAACAGTTGGTGGTACGCAAAGTGTTGACAATGCCAAGTCCAAGTCGTTGGCACCGACTGCGCAACGACCTTCGGCCGGATACGGGTACGGGTCCTGGTCCTCGGGCAATCATCGTTAATGATGGCAATGTCCTTGTGCGCCTCGATTTGACAAATCAATTTGTGCGCTAACAGCATGCGCTCTCGACTCCAGCACCGTTGCGAGTCAGTGGGATAACTCGAGGACGAAGCCGAGGACACACAAGGAAGATCTCCTTGTCCTTCCTCCCTTTCCACACACACAGCACCGATGACAGGGATCACAGTACGAGTAGTTGAGTCGACAGACCAAACCGAAATGTTTGCCAATACGGTTGCAAACTGTTTGGATGGATCGCGGTGGGCAAGTGTATCGCCAAATAAATGAGTCCCAAGGGGATGAAGATGTAAAGGTCATAGCAATCTGTTTATTCTTTAGTAACTATATAAAGGTTTATTTTGAAGATGCTTAAACATTAACGAGTATATTAATTAATTGCTAGGTTGCTGAAATTCGTAAAGATACATAATTATTGTAAAATAGTTTTAGTTACTTTTTCGCAAATGTTTGTAGTAAATAATCAGAACTAAACTCAGAAAGCAACTTACTCATAAAGTCAGATATGCATACCTAATTAAAACCATTTAAGAATATTAGATTACTACCTTATCTGCGATTTATTCTCGATTCTCGTTTTCATAATTTCCTCAATTAAAAAGCTATTAAGAATTGTATGAAAATAATGCCTTCATTCATTTTGATGGCTCCTCATTTCGGCTAATTCTTTATAATCCGCCTTATTCCCCTATTATCCTTGACTTAGGGACTTTCATCCACTTCGCATATCTGCGATCTGCTTTGCCCAGGACACCTCATTAGCAAGGATTATCGCTGCAGCACGGATCTCTACCTACCTACCGCATCCCAGAGCCTCTACCTGGCTGTGACTTTGCCCAAGTGACTGACTGAGTGACTGAAAGCTAAGCCTTTCTCGTTCTCCTGGCTTAACTCTTGCCAGCGAAAGGACGTCGAAAGGGGTTCGTGTCCTGGCTGACTGATGGGCACTGCGCACGAGGACGAAGAATGGCAGCAAATAAAAGTTTATGACACCGTCGTAAATGGGCCGAAAACGAGTTGACCTGGAAGGAGGGAGAGAGTCGGAGGACTGTGCGCCGTTTACTGCATTCTTCCTGGCAGCAAAGGATTATTTCGGAAACGAAACCCTAATCCTCGCGCTGTGCGAGCGGGACGGCGGCGCTGCAAATCCTTTCGCAACCTTAGGCCGTCTCCTGGAACTGGGAAATTTTGATTCGCAAATCCCTTTCTGGCTGCCTGGCTGGCGGGTTAGTCCACCTTGCTGTCGAGTAAATATTTTGAGGTTTTGCGCTGCTTATGTGCCAGGAACGCCTGGCTTTATTGGTCCATCATCGGATCAGCAGGTACATACAGGTCCGCCGGATCGGGATCTGCCCCAGATCGACCAGACCGACATCAGGCAGCAACAATTAATAAAAAATTAAATTAAGTTTCATCTCGAGTCGCGGCATCGTTGTAAATTACTGTTTTCCCTGCCTTTGATGTTCAACACTTTGTCAGCTCATTAATCACGGCTTTAGGGGAGGGCAGCAGTCGTAGAAGCAGAAGCAGAACGCCGGTACGTCCATGATCTCTGGACAGCTCCAACTTCCAACTTCCATTATCGCCCCAGCAGCCTCCGCGTCTTGGAGGTTACATCGGCGAGCTTTTCCTCCTCTCGCTCAGCTTTGCTGGGTAATTTCTGATCGCTACCGAAAATTAATGCGTAATATTTTGGATTTAATCATTTCCCGATCGCAGCTTTCTTCTCAGCTACTGTGCCGTAGCCGTAGAGTTTTTCCTCCCCACAGCCGCCCAGTGGGAAGCGAATTAAAATTGTAATTGGTTTATTAACCCATTTGGCCATATCTCGGGCGCTATTAAATTGGCATTAGAGTTCTGATGGATGCTACCAGAAGTGAGTGAGGTAACAAGAAGTCTGGGGATCAGGCCTGAGTGTCTTGCAAATGTGTATATATTTATAGATTCATAGTTTAATTTATTAACTTTATTATAAACTTCATTTACTTATCGAAAATATATAAACGTCTCCCCGATAAATGTTATTAGTTTTCATTTGCACTCTTAACCTGAAGGTGAAGAGAATCTAAACCCTTGTATCTAAGATAATAAAATCCCTAAAATCCACAAGTCTAATTGGCAAAAGGACAAGTTTACCATTTAATCCCTAGAATGTCTCTCCGATCGAAATCACAAAGATCTAAATGGATTTTGTGCAATTTTCCTTGCTAATCTTTGGCTCTACCTGGAAAATCCTTTGCCCAATCCTAAGTCGATTGTAAAGTCAATATTTACTTTTCCCCTCACTGTGGCCGGTGGAAAACAAACAACGATTTAGACTTTTTTCTAGATTAAAATAACAGAGCCAGGGAGTGCCTAAGGCTGTCTGAGCCGTCTGCGGATACTCAAGGATACCATTTTTTCCTGTAATTGTTAATGGGTAATGACTTTATTTCATAATTGCTCTGGCTCGGACACGTAGGCTGGCCTGATCCTCGGAGCTGAGATGAGAGGTGTGAATTTGAGGTAAGTCCGAACGAGAGCAATTACTCCTTCGATGGAATCGAGGGAGGCAATTAACACCTTGGTTGGAGTTATGTGCCTTTATATTAAGGGATCTGATAGGATAGTTATTCGGGAACTGTAGTTCTTCGGGAGTTTTCTCTTTTTCCGGAAACTGCTCTTGCGTCCGTCTTCACAGCTTGAGCAGGAGTTCCGAGAGCAGTCGCCTTGCAACTGTCCCCTGTGGCGACTGTTGACGGATCTCCAGCCGGGTTAGTGGAAAGCGCGGCTACTTAAAGGCTCTAATGGCCCCGAGGATTTCCCATTTCTCCTGCTGCGAACAGAAGCGTGTCAAGGCTGCCCTCAATGGCCAGTACAGTTCGAGTAAGAGATCTTCGAATACGGGAAAAATTAGCATGGATATATATTTATTTTCAAGGCACTTGCTACTTAGGCTAAGCATCTTAGGTCTTAGTACTAGGTATTAGGCTAGGCTTAGGTCTACGAATTGGAACTATTTCGAGGGCGAGTGTGTTAGAGGTTTTCCCATATGGAAAACGTCTGTACTGCCCTGGTGTCTCCCTTCCCTGCTATGTACATCTTTGGCGGCTTGTCTGGCACCTGCTCCTATTCCTGCTCCTGGCGGAGTAGGTGGAGGCGGAGAGAATCCCCTCTCAGTACCAGGAGTGATGATAGAACGGCTGTGGCGGCATCGCTGTGTAGTTGACCTTCGAGGGCGACGAGAAGGCGGCGGCATTGAAGTTCTGCGGCATGAAGTTCTGCGGCGGATAGTGGGGGTGTCCGCCGGCGTACTGCGCATGGGGATGCGGATGGGCATGGGGGTGACCGTGATGGGGATGCCCGTGATGTGGGTGCGAGTGGGCATGGCCGGACGTCGAGGGATAGGCGGCATACTGCGGCGTGTGCTGGTACGGATGGAACATCTGGTGGCCAGCCACCTCCAGAGCCTGGCTGGTCGAGCTGGTGGAGTTCAGGGAGTCCTCTGGGGAGAGCGGCGCATTGGGGCGCAGCGTCTGCATGGAGCTCCATCCACTGTACAGCTGGGATTGGCTGGCTGCCGCCACGAGATCAGCGGTCTCCACCTTCAGGCCGGCCGACAGCTCCTCGCTTCCAGCACTGGCATTGGCCAGCGACTGCGAGGGATCGGCTCCGGAGCTGCCTCCACTGGAGGTCACTCCCGCGCCACCACCCACAGCCGAGAGGCTGTTGGGTGTGGGCGGCAGCTGGCCAAAGCCGGAGGACACCGACTCGTTGGGGCTCTCGTTGCGCGGCATGTGGGTCTGGTGGGTCTCGGTTTCGGTGCCGTAGACGGATCCCAAATGGGTCTCGTAGCTGGACACGATGATGTTCTCCGTGGGCGTGGTGTGGCCGGTTCCGTCCGGCATTATATAGCTGGCAGTGTTGCCGGCGCCGTTGGGATTGTAGAACTGATGGTGGTGCGGCGGCGTGGTGGTCAGTCCCGGCGAGAGATTGCTACTGGCAGCGGGAGCTGCGGCGGCTGCAGCGGAAATGGTCACGTTGGCGGCGCTGCCATAAAAATCGTACTGCTGCTGGTAAACGGTGGCGGCGTCCAGGGGTCCCGGCATCATGGCCAGCGGTGCCATGCTGGAGACACTGGAAACCACGCTCGGCAAGGAGGAAGCCGTGGGCACATGGCTGACGGAGGAGACCACGCCGGAAGGCACGGCCGAGACGGAGGTGTGCTGTTTGCGGAGACGAGCCCGCCGGTTGCTGAACCACACCTGGATGCGGGCCTCCGTGAGATTGGTGCGCTGTGCCAGCTCCTCCCTGGTGTAGATGTCCGGGTATTGGGTCCGCTCGAAGGCGCGCTCCAGCTCGTCCAGCTGCGAGGCGGAGAAGGTGGTGCGGCAGCGGCGTTGCTTGCGCTTCAGGGCAATCCCGGGCTCGCTCTCGCAGTCGGAGAGGTCCTCGTCGGAGGGCTTGCTGTTGTTGTGATGGCCACCGGACACGTCCGAGCCGCAGGAGCTGGTCGAGGCCTTGGCCCCGCCCCCGCCGGGAGAGCCCGAGGCGGAGGACAGCTCGTTGTCCAGGGGAGCATCGCGGCCACGCACCAGGCGCGAAATAGCAGAGACCGAGGGGGCGGTGCTCCTGTCGCAGACACCCTCGCGGATGAGCTTCTCCCGGATCTCCCAGGAGAACATGCCGGGATTGCTGCGCTTGTAGTCCTCGATCCGGTTCTCGATCTCGGGCGTGGCAATTCTCGGCTTGGACCCACCAATCACTCCCGGCCTGATGGAGCCGGTCTCCTGATAGCGGTTCAGGATCTTGGAGACGCAGCCGTGGGAGACGCGCAGCTGGCGGGAGATGACACAGGGCCGGATGCCATCGGCGGCCATCTCGACGATCTTCAGGCGGATGTTGTTGGGCAAGGGACGGCCGTTGATGAAGACTCCACCCAGTTGATTTACACGACCCTGGCCGCTGTTTATGTCTGCAAAGGAACAGAGAGATAGAGCGGAGGAAATTGTAGTGTGGACATGGATGAGGCTTTTCCAATTCGCTAGGTAGCGCAGAGCGCGTGTCACTTGATTTACGACACCTTCGTCCGGAGTTGACTTCCCGGGAAGAGGGCAACAGCTCCGAGCGAAGGTCGAAGGTCAGAGGCGCGCGACTCTCCCGCCGAGCAGCTAATGGCCATTAGAGAGTCGCCGACGGCCTTGGACCTAGTTGAAATCTTACAGAGGGATCGAAACTGTGAGAGAGGTGTCGGGATCTGTAATTTTGTAGAGAGGGAAAGACTGAAGGACTAAGGGAAATCTGTTCCCGGAAAGATCTTTAACTAAAACTAGTAAAAGGAAGTGTTTTGACATTGCACAGAATTTATTAAGATTTTGAAGAAGTTTTAAACTTTTAAGGAAATATAACTTAAAAAAAAAGTATTTTCTGATTAAGTTTAACAATTAAAGTTTAACGATTTAAAATAAAATTAAGTTATAAAGAATATTTTCCAAAGGTTTTGAGTTTTAAAGAGACTTTCCATAACATATCCCTTTAAATTCTTTTCTATCGGGAGGCATCTTTCTATTGTATCGATTCAAAGTCAAAGATTTCGAATTGCTCTTCTATCCAGAGATCTCTCAGGATCACTAAGGATCAGCTCATTATCATCTTAAAAACTCACCTTGCATGGTAGAATATCCATTGAAGAAGGGTCTGTGCATGGCGGCAGCAAAGGCGGTTACGGTCATAGTTTCTGGAGCTCCAAGGTCCCACAGATTTGTCCCGGCTTAAAACCGGCGGCGACACAATCTATGCGTTCTCTTACTTAATATTTTATTGAGGTGTCACTTGGTATCACTTTAAAATAAGGCAGTTTCGTGGCGACACTCTAGCGAAGTCATTAATTAACCGATTTGTAACAGTGTTTCGAAATTATTATAGACCGATGTTGGTATAATGTGGCAAAGACGAGGACGAGGACGAGATGCGGTGTGGCTCGTTGCGCAGTCTGTGCCTGACTGACTTCTCTCGCCGAACGTCGGCCAAGATCGTTGCCTTTCTGTGAAGCCGCTACCCAGACATCGGCCATGTCCCACTGCCACTTGGCAGGTAACCACCACGCGGACCAATCGCAGAGCCCTCCGTTAATGTCTTTCACTCGCACTCGCTTCGAGATCTTATGGGCCACAGAGCAACCATCTCGCTCTGCGCCGGGGGGCGTCCCAGCTTCGAGCTGAGCGATGTGGAAAGAGGGAGAACTTTGGATGGGGTATATGGGAAGAGAGGAACTGAAAGTCAGGGAAACAAAAAGAAACCCCAATGCTTCACTGGCTCCTTGACAGTTAGTTTTCCATCCTGGGCTTATTTTCAGTCTTTAGAAATTAGTTTTATGGAGGTTCCACTTGCTTCCGTAAAGTCATACTCACATTAAATGATGATTCTACAACTTACAACCGTAATATATCCTTTATAGATACCTTATTAGGGAGTTGCTTGGATATACTAATACAATTAAATATTTCTCTGGGTTCCACTTGCTTCCGGAAATCAAATTCGATATTCACTGGAACCCATAATGCAATCGAGTACGCATTTAACACTCTTTACAAGCGTAATATATCCTTTATTGATACCTCATTATAGATTTTGATGAACTTATAAAGGCATGAGTGCAGTGAGTTTTCTGGCAGTTTGAAAAATGTAAACGAAAGTGTTTAGTGGATCTAAAGTACGATCAGGATATCTTCCGATTTTATTTATTGAATAAATTACAGATTAATTAGAACATAAAGAATACTATGTAATAAAGAAATATTCTGGAGAACAAACCGTAGTTTACTGTGAATATTCATAAAAGGATACAAGAATTTGGAAACTCAAGTTAACGCTGCATATCTGATAATGATCTAGGGCTAGAGCTACATATATCCTAGCCATAACCATATCCTTGTCACGCTTTTGAAACCATTATGCTCCGGTGCTCGGGGTGATGGCATCGTTGCCTTGATACCTATTCTGTGGACTCCGCGTGAGTTTGATTAATTGTGAAATTTCACGCAACAGAGACCCTCAAAAAGAAGTTAAGTAAAACCGCTGGAAAAGAAAGCGCTGAGCGAGAGAACTTCGAAACCTGGAAACCATCGCCAAACAACAATGGAGAGCGCCAAGTATTGGGAGCAGAATTAATGATGAAAACCCGATGGAAACGCCAGCGAGGAAATCGGTCCAGGGAGCTACGTGACGAATGCAGGCTTAGATCGATGTCCAGTTCCTGATCAAGGACAACGGAGGCCGCAAGCCAACAAAGGTTGGGTGTCTACTGGTCGGTGCGGCAGCCCGTTGGGAATTTGGTCAAGCAAACCCAACGGGAGGAGATCCGATCCGAGTACCCATTGAGGAGTCCGAAGTCCATTTCCCGCCTAGCAGGATAGCAAAATTCTCCGGCGACCTTGAGCCCCGGGTGACCTTGATTGGAACAGCAACATAAACTTGTCCAAAGATATTTCAATTGGGGAACTTGAAGAAGAGGCGCCGCAGTCCCCGCTCAATTCGCGATTCGATGCGAGCCTCGCTGATTTCACAATTTAGGAGAACAATGAGCGCTGAAAAGGCAACTCATATAACGCTAATTTCGCGCTATCAACGCCTGCAAATGTCCTGCAACAGGATCGTCGGGACTTGGCAACGGCAAAGGGACATGGCTGAAAGATGCAGGAAACAGTAGGAGGCAGCGAAACCATAAACGCTCCGAGCCAACTTCGTTCGCATTTCCACGAACTGGCCAGCGGGAAAATGAAGACATAGCCGTGCCATGAATAAGGATGCTAAGAGACTTTTTATGATGCCACCCAGGGTGCTATGAATGAAAATCATCCTCGTGATCGTCAACTTTCGCCAGCGGATCCCTCGTACCTGCGCGAGTAAGTAAATCGCTTCGACTAGGGATCCTCAGCCAGGATGTGGAGGGTTCGGTTGGAAGGCTCGTGCGATCCCTTGAGATCAACAAATGAAACTATAATCTATGGAAATATTGTGTAAATGGGACAATTTATATCATCATATAAAATTAAAAATATCTTTCTTTTTTCTTTAATTTAAATGGATTCTATTTTATATAAAAATTTTATGAAATTTAAAAAGTATGAATTATACAGTAAGATTTTTTTTATATGTAGAATTTAAAGCCTTTCTTGCTTATTCGAAGATAGTCACTATTTATTTTCTAAATGATTTCACATTTAATAAAATCATTAGTTTTATTATTTTCTTAATGTTTTCTGGGTAAATTTTATAGAATTCAGGACATGTTTCTGAAATGTACAATATGTGCTGTATAAAATTTAAGACATATAATCAATTCGCAATAGTTGTGCAACACTTTGAGATTAGTTTTGCTTTAAATTTCCATTTTATAATAAATCCCATTTAAAAATAAGTTTATTTTACACCTTACTTATTTCATGTTGATCTATTTTTATATCCTTGCAGGATATTCATACTTTAGTGACAAAAAAAAAGTGCCCAAGTAAAAATAAATTGCATTTTTTGCTTAGTAATTATTGGTTTGAGTCTCCTATCTTTAGCTTCCGGAAGTAAGCTCACATTTATTGTTCTTAAATAAATTTAAAGCCAATAATACAAGCGTTGCTTTAAAACTGATAGATCGCAATCTAAAACCATAAGCTTAAAAATATATTATATTTTAATAGTGGAGAGCTACCTCTTTCTGACTACTGAGTATGTCCAAGTCGATCATTCTTGCCTCCTTTACTTCAACGCTACTTATTTTTCCCAACTTTTCTCTTGATTTCCAAGGCTGTTGTGTGTTTGGCAATCGATTCGCTTTGGCCGGACGTAATGCGGTCTGTTGTCACACATTGGAACGGCCTTGATTGTTTCACGTTGCCTGCGCCTAATGTCTTTATCGGGCCTGCCTTCCTTTCCGTCCAGTTGGATGCTGTGCAACCAATTTCCATGCCCAGAGACCACGGAAGGCTCTGCTTCCCACAGCACTCGCCGCGGGATGCTTAGATAATGTACTATTTAGAGCCATGATTTCTAGAAATTAGGGACTTCTGACCGGAATACCTTAACGTAGCATGTCCAAGAGTGTTGTATATTGGCCTTAGTTTCCTTTTTTTGCTGTATTCAAATAGAATGTAACCTTATTGTTTGATGTTTAAAAACAAATTGAATTAAAATTTGTATTTTAAAGATGTTCAATCTATAAATAAATTGCAATTAAAGAGTATTCTATAGTGCTAAAGACTGAAGTTTATTTTTTATAGTTTGCTTTTAATATGTATTCTTTGGGTATCCAGTTTAACACCCTATTTTCTAGCTCAAGGACTAAAAGGCACTCTTGATCCTCGCGCATTCAGCACTGATCCTCAAATATTTCCACTCCAGCCGACATACTGCCTCCCGGAGATTGACTTTTCGCTTAATCCACAGTAAGTTTTAGTAAATACAAGTAGTCCCTGTTCGTGGACAGTAAGGGGGCTGTCCTGGCTGGCTATCCCTACGAATCGCAGGGAAGATATTTCTCCGGAGCGATCGTAAAACGAAATCCCCGCTAAAGCATGCAAACAAATAGCGGCAAAGTGCAAGATTAGTGGGAAAGTCGCACCAGCTTAGGGCCCAGGATGCGAGCCTGGATACCGTAGATCCCGCTGATCGCCAGTTGACTTTTTCAAATATTTTGGAAAAGTTCTCGAGTGTTGATCGCACGATTATAGCGGATAATCGCATTACAGTCCGACGTTTTATTGATCAACATTTGTAAACGATTCTCCATGGCCGTTTCTGGGCGGGTTAAAGCGTTAAAGCCGGCGGACCGAGGAATCCCAGGTAAGGAAAGGATTCGGAATGCCAAAAATACTGCGGCTTAACGCAGCCCACGCCCATCCGATCGAAGGGCGGGGAGCCGAGGGCCTTTCCCGATCTCTGCGATCTCTCCGGTTTCCCGATTTTCCGATTTCCCGACGCGATCAGCAGCACGGCGAATGCGATTAACCCTTGCTCTCGGTAGCAGTTTAGCCGGGCTAATTGAAGGCATTAGTTGTTTGTGGGTCGCGAGGTGGCTTCCGCGGAACTGCCTTTGTCTGCAAATTAGCAACTCTCATGTGGCTGGATCGGATCGGAGGCGACTTCTGACCTCGCCCCTGTCCACAATCCGTTGGTTTTGGCACCCCGACCGCACCTATGCATTCGCCATGCGCAGTGGGAAGGGCACTTCATGTGGAAAAGTCAGAGTAGGATTTCCTCATTTGAATGCTTGATTTTTAAACAAAAAATGAAGTATGCAAAGAAGGCAGACTATTCCTTAAATGCAGGGGATTATAATACTGCAACTTCCTTCCTGTATAACTTCGACGTCACTAAGTCTGGCGGATATTCCGCAGGTCATTTGGGATAGTAAATATCTGCAGGGCAGAAGGAAGCCTTGCCCAGGGGCTAAGGGGGAGCCCCTGCCACATACACCCACTTTCGAGAAACTCATTAGCCTGAGGCACAACAAAGCGCTGCCAGCACACAAAACACAACACAACAAAACACAACAATCCAAGGCAATCGACTGCTAAACGCTGGCGGCACACATCTGAGGCGGTGGCCAACAAATTGATCATTAAACAGAAGGCGCAAAGGTAGGCGCAACCCATCGTTGTCCAACAGCAGATCAGCATCAGGTCGAGATCAAACACCTGGGCCTCTATATATGTATCTGGACCTGGGCCTCAACCTGCCGAAGAAAGTGACGAGGCCGCGACGTCAACAAGATTAATTTGTTTTCCGGCCGGGCCAGAGTGGAGTGCTTCCATCTCCAGCCACAGCCACATTTCCCATCACAAACAACAACCTGTTGTCCGGTTCTTCGATCTGTAATTGCTCTGCTTTGTAGCATCGATCCGGGGATAGGGATCGAAACCCTATATGGCATCATTAGTTACCAGCGGAGTATAGGCCATAAAGTAGGTGGCGTTTTTCTCACATCTCGCGGGATTGGATTCTGTGTTTGGGGCATCTTCGGCCGCGTTTGTCCATTAGCCACGCTTCGCATCGGATATATGCGAATTTAAATAAAATTATTCAATTGTTTCATTAATCACTAGCTCCATCCTGCGTTGTTTTCCGATGCGTTTCTTTGTAAAAATGCATTGCAAATGGTAAATGATTACCAGAGACTGTGATTATTTCTACATTAGTAGCAGAAGGGAAAGGAAAAATTATAGGAAATTGAAGAGACTTTTAAGCTCAAAATAAAAAATATATTTATCTATTTGAAACTGAGAAAGAACTAATAACTTAAAAGCGATAAATGTGGGAAAGAAGCTTAGTAGGTAAAATCCATCATACTTAAAATCTTGTTAAATATTTATAGTTTACTTTTTCTATTTCTATTCATTTTTCATATTAAATGACTTCCGATTCAAATGTGGTTCACTTTGATAAATATTCTCACCCAAAATACATCAAAACTTCTCTTAAACCTGGTTAAATATTACTGCCCTTTAGGGTTTTAATTAGATGCAATGCATCAACCACTTGAATAGCAACTCTTCCTAAACATGGATCGAGAACATAAAACATATACATTGATGTGCAGCGGCTGCCGATAAAAAGGCAAGCATGGCGAATTGGGAGGCTGCAACCGAAACGCACACTTAATTTCCGCTTAATCAAACAGAACAGCGACCTGGGGCAGTCGCATCTACCCACATCATCTGGAGCAGCAGACGACCCTACTTCCACTCCTCTTCCTCCTCCTCCTTCTCCTGGGATCCATCCGCTCTCCCTTGGAGGAAACGTACGACAGACGCAAGGGCTCATTTGCATGGGCACTTTGATGGAGAGCGATGGGTGTCAGAGCGTGAAGAGCTCGCCCCATTGCGCAATGGTGGATGGAAGTGGGTGTCTTCGAAAGCTGCTTGCAGTTGTCTTCGTTCAAAGGAAAACTGGGAGTTTTCCAGGAAAAACTGCCGGGCTTGTAATCGCAATTAACATGGCCCAAATATCAAACGACAGCGGTAATCATGTCGCGATCCTCGCCGGACAAAAAAGAAGTTTAATAAAAATACAAATTAATGTAATGCAATTCTTTTCATTCAATAAAAAACTTGAAAGGAAAGTAATAAAGACTTAAAATAAATAAGTAGACTGAACCTTGTGTTTTTTAGCCACTTCATTTTACAGTCAAGAAACTTATACAGAAAAGAATGTAGGATAATGTAAATGTTATTTTATATTTATAATTTATAATCATAGTTTATTTAATAACTTAAATCTTTCCACAGTCACACGCCACAACCTGTTACCTAAAAGACCGGCTCATATAAAACCGCAATTATTGCCATTACTGAACAATCGCGGAATCCATTATGTCCTGATCAGTGGATCGTAAAATCGCGCCTCCTTCGCTGGAAGGATGCTGAAGAGTGGAAAAATAAAAACGTTGCGATCAGCGACCGTGAAATCGCAACCAACAAAATGTATGAACAATATATGGAAAGGTTGTATATCCTCGCAAAGTTCCCGAAAAAAAATGTGTGTGCGCACAGGCGAGGAAGTAAAATGCGAGAGAGGATCCGGATCCTGATGTCTATTTTATGACGGTTTGAATCTCGGGTTCCGTTCCTTGGACTCTTCTGCGGAACCATAGCGTGCGTGCTCTGGAGTTTCAGGTAAGGCCCATAAGTCCAGCGACCGATTATATCCGAATAAACAACTTTTATGGCGATCCGTTTGTTTCGCTAAAAATTATGTCAAAAAAGAGCGAGTTTCGTTTTATTGGGATCGGGTGTGGAGTGGCATTGTTTTGGCCAGCGAAAGGGTTTTTACGTTTTCGACTTTTGTTTTGACTTCTTGACGGTTGTCTTGACTTTTCGAACCGCTTCGATTCGAGGAAAGTCGAAGTTGACCGATATTTTCAATTGTTTTTGGGTTTAGGATTGTAGGTTACTTCTCTGACTGGAAGAAAATAGTTTGCTTGCCTGGAAAAAGGGAGTTTTTCCGGGTTACAAATAAAGTATACCGAAAAAAGGAGAAAGTATAACCGAAAAAATATACATATTAAAGTCATACAATGCAAATATGAGGAAAAAAGAGGGCAAGTAATAAAAAAGTGAAATTTCCATTTTCAGAAGGTTTGACCCTCCCTGAGCCGCAAATAAAACACCAAATTATGCATTATTTCAGGCGAAGCTCCGCCCACGCTGTGTACACATTGACGGGTATCAGAATCCGAGGAAAACTCCGCCCCAAGTGGAGGGAGAAACACACAAATTTACCACAATACTGCAATGCCCTGCGTGGGCGTACCAAATCGCAGATTCGTCTTGCTCTTCTGGTAAACCGTGCGGTTAAAGTTGAAAAACAGCCAGCCCAGCCAATTGACCATATGAGAGGAATCGAGAAAGCAAGCGGGGTTCCTCTTTTTCCCGATGACCTTCGGGCGGCAGTGGACTCCCTACTGCAAAATCCATATGTCCCTGCCCACTATGGGTGTGACGTCCTGGTTTTGGAATTGGTCGCGCATCAGAGTCGCCGTTAAAGAGTGACCTTGGCGGATTTGCTGCGACCCCTCAACGCTCAGCACTCAGCACTCACCACTCAGCACTCGGCTATGTGCGGTTTGGGTTCTGGTCGCAGCTCGGTCGCCGATCTTCGTTCACGCACAGCAAGGTGCATGCCATGGCCCGGGGAGTTGCTCTGTGTTGTGTGTGTGGTGTTTCGCAGAACAACCGTAAATATTTTGGGTGATTATTTTAGATAATCTTCGACTAATGTCCTTGGATTGTCTCATTTTGTTTGCGAATAGAGGCATGTATGAGCGGTTGTAAGATGTAATTTACTAGTCGGATTTCCAAGATTCCATATTATTTAACATTAACATTTAAGTAAATTTGTAATATTAAAAAAAAATAAACAACAAAATTGTTATAAAAAATGTGGATACCCTTGAAGAGGATATTATAATGATACGCTTGAAGGGAATTATATTTTTAATCAAATATTGGCAAGCAATAATTTCAATTCCCGTCCTATAAATTATAATTATTTTTTATCACCTTTGACAGTCATCTGTATGTCTGCTCGTTCGTCTGTCGGTTTCTACGCAAACTAGTCTCTCAGTTGAGCTCTCGGAATAAAACTTTTCGGATAGTCTTTTTTCTATTCTCATTAGTACATCATAAAGCTGCCATAGTAAGGATTGGAGTGTTACAATAAAATCTAATTTCGCCGTGTCTAATATAATTTTAATTTCTTTTGAAATATGAAAATTTTTCATGTTTCAAGAATGTCGCCATCTATTCTATAAAAATCGGCTGACACAAGAAGGTATAAAGCTGTAAATGGCTTGGCTAAATAGTTAATAAAAATTTAATAAAAACGGATAGTACTTCGTTGCTTTTAACATATACAGACACATACACCCTGAGATATAAATGTATTTAACGATTTTGAAATGTTTTAATTGCGCACGTTCAACTACGTCTAGATGTGAATTTTTTGCATTTTGCAACAAATGCTTAAATTAAATTGAAAATAGTATTCTAACTACTTTTATTAAGACTTCTCGGAAGCCATCTAGCGGCCAAAAAGCAAATGAAGCATGAATGTGCTTCCGGTCTATATTCAGCGCAAAAGTATGCTATATATTGGCACTTCCACCTGTTGCTTTTCTTTTTGGTTTTGCCTATTATGAGTATTGAATTTTAGTATAAACCAGCTTTCTGTTATCACTGAGGCAACTTAATTTAATTAGTAAGTAGTACGAGGGAGGTCGTTTGGTTGGCATCTTTTTAGCAACAGGCGGAAGTGCCAATGGCATACTTTTAACTCCATTCATCGATGTATAAATCGAACATAGAACCATCGATAAGAAATAACATGGATTTTGGTGGATTTTTTAGGAGAACATTTCAACTTGTTACGATTTTTTAGAGGGAAAGCCAAATCTGAATCTGGCAACACTGAACCTCCCGTAATTTTAATTAAAATTACACAATGTCCGAGGAAAAGAAAAGCGGCGATGAATTAAACGACCTGCTGGACAGTTAGTACCGGTCACGCGCCCGATCGCCAATCGGCGGTAATTTAGCGAAACCAATTATATAACGCCCCCGTGTCTCGCACACCTTGCGATTGGGAATCTTTACAGGTGCTCTGCAGGATTTCGACAAGAGCGGCAGTGGGGGCGACAAGGAGGAGAAGGCCAAGGCCGCGGATGGAGCAGCCGCCGAGGGAGCAGCGGGCTCTGACGACCCCGATGCGTTTTTCATGTGAGTCACGGCGGATCGCCTCATCTCGAGAGCCCAGTAATCTTGTGTGCCATCAATTGAACTTTGTATTCTCACCTTTCGCCGCATGACAGTGAGCAGGCCAAGGTGCTGGCCGATCGGATGAACACGCTTTTCGGGGGCCCGAACACTCCCACCGGCGATATACCGCCGCTTCCGCAAGACCCCGACCAGATCATGGCCGGGTTCAAGAAGATGGCAGAGGCGGCGGCCCTCACATTGAGCGGCGAGAACTCGGCCACCGACGAGGACGTGTCCAAGTATTCCGACAGCATTTCGCAGGCCCTGAAGGGTCTGCAGGAGGGATCAGAGAACCTGACGGCGCCCGCATCCGAGAATGACATTGCCAGCATGTTTGGCTCCCTGAACCTCGACGGGGTACGCACAATTGTCTAAAACTGCTCCTGTGTCGCCAAGTAATCCTTATGTTTGTTCTCAACAGACCGGCGAGGCCGATGGCAACATGTTCCTGCCCTTCATGGAGGGCATGATGCAGAGCCTGCTCTCTGCGGAGATCCTACTGCCAAGCATTCGGGAGCTGCTGGAGAAGTACCCGAAGTACCTCGAGGAGAACGACGCCAAGCTGTCGGCCGAGGACAAGGAGAGGTAAGTAAAAGGTTAATTCACAAATAAATACTGACATCTGCGATCTCTGCAGGTACCAGAAGCAAATGGAGCTGTACAAGGTGATCGAGGGGCATTTACAGAGCGAGAAGCCTGACGATTCGGCCACCGTGAAGCGGGAAAAGTTCCGCGTGGTTCTGGACGACATGCGGAAGCTGCAGGACTTTGGCCAGCCGCCGCCAGAGATTCTGGCCGAGACGGGCGGGGACCTGCCCTTCGCCGACCCCACAGCAGCGGTTGCCGGCGTCGGCGGCCCCAATCCCCAGTGCCCCACCATGTAGTCGGTGGCGGAGACCGCTCGTCTCGTGGTGTGCCAATTGGTTAACTGTTGAGTGTTGCACATTTAGGCTAAGCGATTTGTATTTTATTTAACTTCCGACGAAACAATGTGGCGGCGGTCGCCTTTGGTTATATCTCTCTCCTCGAGAAATGTCGTCAATTGTATTATCTTTTGGTTTATTTACGTTACCATTATAACTAAATACAAAGCATGGAAATCAAGCTAAAGGAAGAAGCGTCTGCGCGACTCCATGGCATGCCGCTTGTTGCTGATGATCCAGGCGTAGTCTCCCGTCTTGCTGTCGAAGGTTCCCTCCTGCAGCGAGCGCAGCTTGAGGGTGAATCGCGGTCCCAGCTCGCGCAGCTTCACGCGCTTGCCCTCCTTGGTGAACTCGTAGCGATGGTGGCGGAAGAAGATGTAGTCGCGCTGGTTGTGGAACGTCACGGCTCGGCGGCCGCGAAACTCTGGGTCGTGATGGAACAAGGCGCCCAGCATGCGACCCACTGTGAGACCCAAACGAGTCGTAAAGTTGGTCAGGATCACCTCTGGCCGGTGCTTTGTGATCTCCTTGTGGTCGCGCTTGATGTCCGACGTCAGCTTCACGTTGGACAGCTTGAAGTGGGCGGTGGGACCGTTGGGCAAGTGGATGACCAGCAGGCCATTGGGCTTTCGGCGATCCTCGTTGACAATGACCACGTCGGTGAACTCCTCGCGCTCAGCGCTCTTGCAGATCTTCTTCACCGACGACTTGTTCCTGATCTTGACCAGGGCGTTGGGAAAAATACGCGACAGTTCCAGGCCGAACTTACGCGTCTTGGTCACCGGATTATCCGCGAATGTGATCAGCACTTTGGGCTCGTACGAGCGCTCGAAGTACGAACTGAAATCGTCCAGTTCCAGCTCCTTTTGCAACTCCTCGTTGTCCGAGTCGTTGAGATTGGCCACCTCCGTCTGATCCTTCTCGCGGAGGCTCTCGATGGTGTGGCCCGGATTGGCAGGAAGTCCGGCCTTGCGTCTGGCGCGGCGCTCCTGCATTTTCTTCTTATGCTTTTCCTTCTTCATCTTTTTGAAGAGCGCCATGCGCTGCTCCTTGTTTCGCATCAAGCTGAGCGGATTAAGGACTGGCAGGCGGGGCGTTTTGTCGTCCTCTTCATCCTCGTCCTCCTCATCGTCGTCGTCATCATTTCCATTCTCCTCATCATCTTCATTCTCGCCTTCTTTGTCATCGTCGCCCCCATCCTGATCCGCTTTTGCCTGTTTTTTGCTGCTGGATGGACCTTCAACGCCGCTGCTGTCGCTGTCTGGTTCCTCGTCGTGGAACTCTACGTCCTCGGGCCCCAACTCGTCAAAGCTGGAATCGCTGTCTGAGTCCTCTTCTTTTGGCGGAGGTGCTGGCTTACGCTTAGGTTTAACCATTTTTTAAGCAATTCGAAAAAACAAATGTAAGCGGCACGTGTTGATATTCTTCTTCTTCCGCTAGGTATGCCATTCGCATGGAAACGTGTACCTCTTTTTTAATATTTTGGAGCATTTCCTTAGTTTCGCATTTGGTCACACTGCACCTACAGAGCGCTGCACATTTTGCCGCTTTATTGTTTATTTTTTGTTATTAAACAATGAATTTATTGCCGAAAACTCGCGAGGAATTCGCGCAAACAGATTACTGGAACGAGTTCTTCAAGAAACGCGGAGAGAAGGCCTTCGAGTGGTAAGCATTCTAGAAACTATGTGGAAGGAACTCTCCATAGCAAGAGAGCAACATGTGTTTTTTGCCTGCATGTATTTTAAAATAATTATTTTAAAGGTATGGCGAATACCTGGAGCTATGCGACCAGATACACAAGTATATTAAGCCGGCGGACAAGATCCTGATGCTGGGATGCGGCAACTCCAAGCTGAGCATGGACATGTACGACACCGGATTTCGGTAAGGATGTGCGGTGTGGTGAGGCAACCCCCCACGAAATTGTCGCGAAAAACTATTTGTTTGGGTAGAAGAGAAGATGGTGTCTACACCTTGGCAAAGTGCCTCTTTTCCAGATGCGGAATTGATCCATTTTGCATATTATCTTGCCAAGTTTCAACTTATAATTGAAATATTTTATTTATTTCATAAAAGGGACATTACAAACATTGACATCTCACCCGTTGCTGTGAAGAAAATGCTGGAACTGAATGCCAAATCCCGACCAGATATGAAATTCCTGCAAATGGATGCCACAGCGATGACATTTGCGGATGAGAGCTTCTCGGTGGCCTTGGACAAGGGTACCCTGGATGCCTTGTTTGTGGACGATGCCGAGGAAACCAAGCAAGTGGTGGAGAACTATTTCAAGGAGATCCTCAGGACCATGCGGAATGGAGGTCGCTATGTGTGTATATCCCTGCTGCAGGAGCACATCCTCAAGTTTCTGCTGGAGTTCATGCCCAGAAATAACTGCATGCTGAGAATCGTTCACTGCCTGGGAGTGGAGCAGGCCAACAAGGAGAAAAGTTCCGACGATGCCTTAACAATGCCCGTCTTTGTGGTGATAGCCACCAAGTTCAAGAGTCTTCCCATGCCTGTAAGTCCTTACAGTTTTCTCATTTGAATTAAAATAATAATAAATACTAATAAGTAAATAATTATTTCAGCTTCTTGAGTTTGGATTCGGCAGCGACAAGATGCAGAGATTTAGCACAGCCACGGAGCTTAGTAATGCGGTTTCCTCGGTGCAAAAAGCTGCTCTAGTGTGCAACGGATTGGCCAGATCCAACATAGCCGGGCACAATGAGGTGACCATGGATCTACATCGGCCCTCGGAGCAAACCCCCCGCTATACCATTCACATTCTGGACCAGCCGCCTGCCCGTGGCCTCGGCAAGTACGCGGCATTCATTGTTCCCCAGGGAAGAGAGGTGGAGTGGCTTTTTGCCACGCCTGCGGGAAGGAGAAAGCTTCAGGACTCGGCTAAATTCCAGAGACTGGCTGTGGTCACCCTGCATCGCGACCAGGTGTACAGTACCCTGGAAGAAGTCAAATCCGAACTGGCCGATAGCATAAAGAACCTGTCCCCGGCTGGGCTTTGCGAACAGATTCCCTACCTCTCGCTGGGCTCCGATGTGGGCAAACGGGAGACCTTGATTTGTGGATTCTCTAAAATATCGGGAGATTTCCGCATCGAAGAAGTGGAGGCAAACGATAAAACCCTGCGACGGCTCATATTCCTCAGCAATCAGTTTGTGGTGCAGTCGGAGGCCTTGGTTAAGACAAGTATGTATTATAGCCTTAAACTTGAACACATTTTGATAATACGATTCGTTTAAAGTAAAAATCAAGGGCAAAAAGGAACGAAAGAAGATCGACTTTGGCTACTTGGCCTGCCAACACCATCTCTACATGTCCGTGGGTGTCCAATTGGCCACGACGCTCCAGAATCCCAAGAAAGATGTGGAAAAGGATGTTCTTGTCATTGGCCTAGGAGGCGGTGGCTTGTGCAGTTTTCTTCATGCTGCTCTGCCGTAAGATTTTAATTAACTTAATATCTATGGTTTTCTGTATTAATTAAAAACGTTTCCTTTGCAGTCAGACTAGAATCACGGCTGTGGAAATTGATCCCATTATGTTGGAAGTGGCGGAGCAATATTTCGAGCTGAAACAGGATAAGCGCTTCCATGTGGTCATTGACGATGGTCTGGCATTTGTGGAGCGCTGTCGCAATGAAGGTATGTATTGTAGTTTTTAGTATTTAAAATTTATTATGGTAAAAAACGCTTATTTTGAGTTTATAAAATGCAAATATATATTTCGGCATCATGAAATCAAGTTATTAAAAAGAATATATTTGACTTATTTCCAGATATTCATTTTGATGCCGTCCTGTTCGATGTGGACAGCAAGGATCTCAGCTTGGGCATGAGTTGCCCACCGCCAAGCTTCCTGGCCAATGAAGTCCTGCAGCACATTCGGGAGATCATCGGTCCGAAGGGTCTTTTTATGTTGAATCTTGTGTGTCGCGACGAAACCCTGCGAAGCGAAGCAATCGACAATTTGCATAAAGTTTTCCCAGCCGTTTGTACCTACAAGTTAGACGAAGACATTAATGAGATTGTCTACTGCGCCAACGACGTCAAGTACAAAACTGTTGAACATTGGAAGAAGAGCCTGGGCACTGCTGGCAGGGCTCTAAACAGTGCCGTCAGGGAGACCAAGCTGGCGAGCGAAGATGCACTCGAGGTGGCCGAGTTTCTGGGCGAATTGAAAATATAATCATTTTATATATAGAACAATATATATGAAAAGAGACGGGACGTGTTTTAAATAAATGTTAATTATATATTTATTTATAAATAAAGACTAAACTAATTAACTAACTTTACATATGTAGAAATTGCTAGGAATAACAAACTAAATATGTGGCAATATTTTGCAGATGTTTCGTTCACTTAAAGTACATACATAATCGTGGGATTAGGCTGACATATAGCAAGAATATCAAGGGCTGGACTATAACCTAGCAAGCGGACTACAAAATATACATAAGTACTATACTTAAATTTGTTGTTTTTCGCTTAACAGTCATTTGCATTTCACTGCAACACAAAAAAGGAACTCTAATCATCCCGTCTCGAGCTTCTCTTGCCTCTATTTCAAAATTTTCCTCAAAATATAATAACAATTCATTTGTACACAACATTTATAATCAATTTTGCAACACCAAGAGGGCCACCTTACACTTCGTAGTTACAAAAATCGAAAATTATCAAATAAAAATCACTGGATCTGAGCTAAAAATCGAAGGCCTTTCGAAGTAGGTTGTTTAAGGCGCGCTGCTTCTTCTTGGTGGTTGACGAGGTGGTGCTGCCACCGCTGCCGCTCCCGCTCCCGCTACTGCTGCTGGCGAGCCCAATGCCATTGCCATTCGGCGTAACTCTGCCTTCGCCAGAGGAGAGAATGGCCTCGCCAAGTATCCGGAAAGAGTTTTGCGTGGGGGTGGCATTGGTGTTGAGTGGAAAGTTGACCTCCGATAGCGAGGAGCTGTCCAAGCTGGCGCTGGGCAGGCTCTTGCTGGCCAGCTTCGCCTGCTGCTTCTCGCTCCGTCTGAGGCGGTACCACTCCCAGGAGGTGGGCTCGTGCACCGAGTGGCTATTCTTGATGCCATTGTTGAAGGCGTAGCCCTTGTTCTTGCTCTTGCTAAATGGCGACTTGAAGAACGCTGGCGAGGACAGGCGGCGTGATTTCTTTGTGCCCTGCTGCTCCTTGCCTCCCGGCTTGCCGCCGCCTCCGTCCACCGTGTCCAGTATTTGATATCCCGATGGACCCTCGGGCATGAACTCATTGTACGCTAAATCGCTGTTGGGTAGAAAGTTTGCCAGGTCGTCGTCGTCCAATATAAGACTCTCGTCGAAGTCGCTCTGCGTGGTCGGTTCCTCGGCCAATTGAGTCTGCGTGAAGCTCGCCGGCGCGGACTCCTGTCGCTTGAGAGCCAGCTGTTGTTGCTGTGATTTCTTCTTCGCCGCCTTTCCGGAGCTCTGCTTTTGGCTCTTGAGAGTGTCCACGTCGAAGAACTTGTCCGCCTGCTCGCTGCATGGTGCTTCCGTGGTGTCCAGACTGTTGTGCCAGGAGTGCTTGGCTCCCTTGCGTCTGTGCAGCGAGCTGCGGACACCGGCGTTGATTACATTGGCTGTTATGTTGTTATTACTGCCGTAGCACACAGAAATTTTGCGCTGTCTGTTCGAAGGATCCTCCTGCTGCCGCCCCTGCACCTGGACGTTGCTGTCGCCGCACTCCTTCAGAATGAGCATTGCCTCCTCGCTGGGACGCCGCTGCTTGGGTGTGGATAAGGTCAGCATCTGCTCGTAAGACTTGCGGCGATCCAGCTTGGGCTTGATGGGCGCCACAGGTGGATCGCCTTGCTCCTTTTTCAGGTGCTGCTGCTGACGGCGGAGCTTGCGATAATAGACGGTGCCCAGGACGAGCATGAGAAAAATGCAAGTGCCCACGATGATGATAACGAGGATGCAGGCCTGCACTTGGTAGCTAAGTGCCCGCACCTCGCCAGCCAGCTCGGCGCTCTGCTGCTGGAAGATCTGCTCCTGTTCCACGTAGCGCCGACTCTGGTCCTCCAACTGGCGTACCGTTAGCGTCTGTTGCGTCAGCGTTTGCTGCAGCTCCTCCACCTGCTTCTTGTAGCGACGCGAGAGCTCCTCCAGGTACTGTCCCGACAGCGACATGTTCCGTTCGAGCGCCTGTGGAAGACAAAAAGCGTTGCCAAACGCCAGCGGTTAGTGAATGTTGTGCGGGTGAAATACACAGAGAAAAAATGGGGTTTAAACATTAATTTAAAAAACTAGAGTTATTATGAAAATCAAATTATTATTTTGTAGTAATTTATATTACTTAAATAAAACATATGCTGCAGGATGTTCTTTAATTATTAACTTGATAAATAAATATTAAAGAAAGGATATTAAATATAAACCTCGAGTATTATTTTTTATTGTAAAGTGTAATATATTTTAAAACAAGTAGAACTTTTCACTTGTGTAGCTTTAATTGTAGGGATTTGAATGGGTTCGCATATGTATATTGATGACGTCGGTCGGCAAGGTAGCAAGCTGGCTGAACATGGCAGAACTGTTACAAGGATGGAGCCCATTGGGCGGAGTCCAAAACGGGAAGTGGCTGCCTGGCGCTTGTAATGAGCAGCCAGCACGCAAGTAGACTATAAACAAGTCAGAAAGAGAATGGGACAGCGGGAAGTCGACGTGTGTTCTACTCTTAAATGGATTAGACTTTGGTATTTGAATTAATACAAAACTTTTTAATTACTTTAAAAGCAATAAACAGATACAAATAACAACGAAGAAGACCCATTATTTTTATTTCTCTTCGTGATCATCTTTAGAGAACGATTGCACATTCAAAGAAGTCGGGATAACCTTGAAGAATAAGTATTTTGGTTTCACAACTAATCAAAAACATGTAATGTTTAGTTTCAACTCCAAGAAATCAGTTCCCTTGTCATCCACAATTTGATCCTGATTACCATAGTTATAGGACTCTTGGCAAGGGTATAATTTTGCTTCTGTCTTCCTGTGAAGGTTTCTGCGGCTCCACACTCCACACAGTCTGCGTGGGCGGTTGCCTGGGCTAGTTGCTAGTTCGATTTTCTGTTTATTCCTATTTTCCTCACCACGCCAACTGATGACGCACAGGAATGAAGGGACGGGGATGATGCCCATTTGAGGACAGAGGCGGGAAGCACTCACCTTGATGCGGTTCGAGAGCCTGATGAACACACTCTCTGATTGGGCGCCATTCGTAAGCTTCTGCTGCAGATTTACTCCCGATCCAGCTGCTGCGCCTCCAGTTCCGGCACCAGCCACGCCCAGGTTGCCGTTGCCACTGACAACTGCAGCCGCAGCGGCGGCAGCTCCACCGCCAGCTGTTATTGAAGCCACCGTAGTGGTGGTCAGGAGATTGTCAATGCTCTCCCAATTGGTAGGATTTCCCTCCTCGATGACAATATCGCCATTGACTGGCGCTTCGCTGGAGGAGGTTTGAGCTCCTGCAGTAATTGGCGGCGCACTTGATGAGGTCTCCACGTCGCTGGGCTCCAGGGTGGTTTGAATAGCTGGCTCTGGGGAAACTGGTAGTTGCTCCTTGACCACCACTTCCTCGGGATCGGCTGGCACATTGAATATATTGACATCGGCTGGCGTGGAATTGGTGGTGGTGGAAACAGTTTCGCTGGATGTCGTTGACTGAATCTCCATCGAAGGCATCTCTTGGCTAGTCTCAGGCACCACAAACTCCGGGCTAGGCGTTGCAGCTGGTTCTATTGGCGGAGTCATTTTTTCCGTGCTTGCTCCCTCGCTTCCTTCACAATCCTGACGAACTCCCGATGACGTGGCATTGTCCTGCAGCAGTTCGGGCGGACTGACTTGGTGCTTCATAGCCGGCGTCTCTGTCTGCTGGTGATGAACAGAAACGTTCTGTTCCGCCTGGATGAGCTTACACATGGCACCAAGGTGCTCGGAGGGCAGCATGCTGAGGAAGTAGCTTTGCTGCTTGCCCATTTTGCTCGATGAATGCGTATCCACCATTAGGCTAATGCCGAAATCTTCCTGGCACACGCGACTCTGCAGTAGATCGTTCCTCAAGCGACTGAGACTCAGCAGAACCTGCAGCTGCTGGAACTGGCAGGATATCAGGCTGTTGATCCTCTCCACGAGGGTGCTGTTGCAATTGCTGCAGCTGTAGGCCCCAAAGGTGGGCGTGCGGCAGAGCAGTGATTCCTGTGACCACTTCACAGCCTTTGTCGGCTTAACCAGGACCTCGGCGGCTTTTTTCACTATCTGCATCACCGCATCGGAGGCACTCTGGAAGATGCCACCGGTGCCCACAACGCTTGCCTTCTGACCCTCTTGAGCTCCAAAGTCATCGTAGAAGTCATCCAGATCGTCGCCAGGCCGGATTTCCGTCTCGAAAGCCTCATACTCGGAGGTACCGAATACCCGGAAGAGTGTTAAAGGGCAGTAATGCTCCGCGGCGTAGTGCGAGGTGATGTCCACTCGCACGAACTTCCCGAAGAGATGCGGATGCAGGTCGAAGGTCTGAAGTGTGCGCTTATCCTCGCCGGCAAAGCGACCCACATTACTCCATTCCCTGGTGGGAAAGCGCTTCGATACGGCCACCGTAAAGTTTTTGGGCGAGGAACTGAAGAGCTCAAAGTTGGCCACGTCCACTTTCTGGGCTTGGATGGCCTCGCACAGCTCCACTACGAACCAAATCCGATTGTCGCACGGGCTCAACATGTACTCATCGGTGGACTGGGTGAGTACATAGTCCGTGTGCTTGGACTCCGCATTATGGGCGATGATCTTGGCCCCGCAGTCCGGCGAGGCGTAGTTCTTGGAGCGCAGCTTGAGCGTCGGTGGCTTCCGGCTCGTGGTGCCCGTCTTATTCCTGCGCTGCGCCGAATTATTCACCACTTGTTGCTCCAGCTCAATGGCCTGCTCCCGGCTGGCCTCGGCCTCCATTTGCTTTTGCGTCCACTCGGAGAACACGGGCATGGGCACCTCCTCGTTGGCCTTCGTCAGATTTGCAGCGGACTCTGTCTCGTTAGAGGGCATTCCGGTAGCCTGCTCTTCGCTTGTCTCACTGCCAGCGATAGCAGCGGGCAGCGCAGCTTCTGGTGTGGCTAATCCATCCGTTTCAAGGCCTCCTCCAGGGTCGTTTATCTTCGGCATTTGCTCATCTGAAATGGGATTGTTTATTTTAATATATATGAAAGAGGATTTTTTACGTTTTTCTAGTTTTCTTACCCTTTTGAGGCACTTCCTTTTCAGCCTCGTGCAGTTTCGGGGGCTGATCCTGTGATGGTGGCTGCTCCTCGTCGCTTTTGTTGCTCGCAGGAGCCGAGGCATCATCCAGAATAACCGAATCCAGGCGGTTCTTGATGCGATCCAGAGGCAGCTCTGTTACTGTCACAGTTGGCAGCTCTGTAATGATCTCCGGAAAGCTGCAATAATAATAAAATTGGTGAAATTAAAACCTATATACTTATAGGGCTTAAACTCCATGAAATCGGTTGAAAGGCTATCAATATCGCACCTCATGAACACCGTTGATATGGCTATTATTTGCGAGAACCATATAATCCAGAAGAATATTAGAAACATGGTCAGGTTGGTTTTCAGCTTTTTCAACTCACAACAAATGAACTTCATAACGAATTGTAGCAGCATTTTTCTTGCATTCGATATTTATTTTTGGGGCTCTAATTGCGGGTGATAATGTGTGATAATAATACACGTATTTGGTAAATCAAACAACAAACAGCTGTGACCGTGCTACGGTGTCTTTAATATCCGCAAAGCGAGTGAGAACCCATAAACAGCCACGTTGGAACCCTATCCAGCTGACTGCAGCCGAGAGGTAAATATCTAGAGCAAGCCATAATACTACTGACGACCGACGACTGACTACTGACGGAGGTGCGAAGTATGTAAATATAGAAACAAATAACTCCGCAAGTGACAATGAGAACGTTTTGTATTTATTGTTTCAACGAGCGAACAGCAGCGCGGCAGCTGTGTTGAGGTGAGAGAGCAGTGTATTTCGCTTAGCGAACTGTGAAAATAATATGCATTTCGAACGATCTTATCAGCTGACTTCCAGTTAGTGGGAATTTTTTAATGATTCTTTGGGGCAATTCCCAGTTCAAATCTGAGAGTTAAGATTCCTCTCAAAACAAATAGACTTATTTAGAAACAACAACAAGAAATCAATTATAAATAGAAAAGCAATTTCTCAACATTGTCAGTTTGGGTGCTTGCAAAAGTATATATTTTGGGAATTTTGACGAATTTTGGGTGTAAAAATGGTCTCAAGATCTGACAGGGCAAATGTAAAAGCCATCAAACTAATTAAGCAGACAGCTTCTGTATACATTATTTAGCCCATCCAAGGAAATGTGTTGCGTGAGGTAAATAATTGTAAATAATTTCGGGGGCGTTGACAGTTTATAAATAAATTATGCACGCTGATATAATTATGTCAAGTTGAGACCAAGATAATTTTAATTACGAGATAGCCAAAATATATGCGTCATTTCAATGTTGTAAAGCTTTTATTTCTCGTTTTTTTTTGTCATTTTGGTCACTGACCGCTTTCAACAATTCGCGCAATTAATTGCGACTTTTACGGAGGGGGGCCTGAGTAAATTCTTTTAAATGTGTATTCTCGAGTGCATATAGCGCGGAATACGTTCATATATTATGTCATGGCTGCAGCTCTATTGTTGCCCGTAAAACCGCCTGAATATGTGTGAATTTCCTGCTTCTTTATTCTGGAGATTAAGTCGCAATGGAACGTTTTACTTTCTCTCCCAATGGGTTTTCCCATTTCCGTCACAAGAACTGTATTTGGATTAAAACTTTGAACAAAAGACAAAGTCAATTTGCAAATATAAGGTACAAGATGCTGGCAAAGTCTGTTTTATCTAGTTCAGATTGTTTGTTATAGTTGTTAATAAAGAACTTAAGTGAGCTAAATTTAAGTTATTGTTTCCAAGAGACTATTTACTTAAAGTTTTAAGAGGCCTTCTGAGATGGAAATAGACATTATCTCTAAACACTTTTTGGCATTATTATGACACTCTTTATCCTTATTTGTCATAAATAATGTGTCCAAATAAAAACAAAATCAAGTAAACAAAAAAGTATTTCAACAACAATGCCTTTTTGATATGTATAAAAATAAACAAGCGAGGCAGCCGAGACAGATAAAAATGCAATTGAAATTGAAGTAACTGACCTAAGCAAATAATGTTTACAGGGACTCGAATAGTTTATACCCTCAAAAAGATAATAATACAAAAATATTGTCTCAATAGCTTAAGTAATAATATTATAAATATTTTATTAAAAGCTTTTAATTTAGTTACCTGACAAGAGTTATATTTTTAACAGCCTTATTCCCTACTTAACCTTCCTTTCCTCGTCCGAGTTCACCACAGTTATAAACTATATTTAATAGGTTTCTTTTTATAAAAAAACAAATCTGTTTTACCTAAACCCCAGTCCCAGACACCACCAGACGCCTCTGTACTGTCGTCTCCATTGCATCTTCAGTGCTACGAAACCGGAAACTTGAGATGACAGCAGGGACAAAAAAATTAAACCTTTGAGTGGACTTGGGGCCCACCTCGAACCTCTCAAAGCGTCACGAGGCGGCGAAAAATGGTTCGAACGAAGTGAGAAAAAATGCTTTCGAGGGCCGACATGCAACAATTAGCGCACATTTGTATGCATTTTTATTGCATAATAAACAAGAGAGTGTCTATCTCCGCCGCTCCGGCTTTTCTACTTTGACTCTTTCCGTTTTTCCGTTTAAAGGTCCCAAGCTAATTAACCGAAATTTGCAACCGTAAGTGATCGCGTTTAGTTCCTCTTTCGCCGGCTGACGGGAAAGGTGTATCAAAAGGTTGCTACCCCAAAAAAAGGTCTTAAAAAATTGAATAGGTTTTGGGGAAAGCCTTTCCAAACTACACTAAAACTATAAGGAAGTTTTCATTAATTTCTAAATTACTTGATTAATTTGTCTGTGTTTTATTTACTATTTATGACAATCAGATCTTTAAATCGTTCTAAATTTGTCAGGAAAATTGTTACCTAAATCATTTTTCTCACTTTTTTGGTTGCAGTATTTTTGAAAACAGCCTCCAACTCAAATTTTTAAGTAAAGGGGCGAGAAGCCACCCATTTGTGTCGCCCCAACATATGTAAATTCAGGTATAATACCCAAGTATTCTATAATAATTATTGGCCTGCGCCGCGAGTCGTGTCAACAACGCCCACAATCCTGCAACTCCCGGCTCTGAAGAAGGAAAACTCAACAGCTGTATGCATATATATATGTATATATATTTATGACTTGTCTGCCTCAGCCACAACGCCAAGAGTAAAGTATTCAAACTGTCTGCCTGGGCAGTAAGTCAAGCCATGTAAGGCATTTTGGGTTAACCTGGCCGTTCCGGCAGTTGCGTTTTACATCTTGTTTTTTTTCTTTTCTTTACGTTAACTTGTCTACAAGTTTGTCAGGAATTTCTGGCTTTTCTTTTCGGCTGCATTTTGAATAAATTAATATATATGCAGCACAAAATATTCCAGCAACGATGTGAAAATTGCTTTAGTTTTTTTTTCTGCGTGCGAAAAGTGAAAATATTTTCATATAAAGGCCTCAATTTTATAATGACAGTAAAGGAAGTCTAGCTTAAATAGTTTAATATAGTTAGGGAAAATTCCAAAAGGATGCGAATAATCCTAACAAATATAAACTTTAGTTTTACTGATCAGTTTAGTATTTAAAAGAACCAATGTAATTATTATTAAAAGATATCTAAGTCATTTAATTTATTAAAATTTCCTCTTTAGTTAACATGTTTCGCTTTCAACCTAACTAAACTCTAATTTTATTAAAAAGGTAAACAAAATCAGCTCTCTTAGTGAGTTAATAGCTCATTCAAGCTAATTAATAATAATTATAAGCTCGTCTGTTAACCCAGAAACCAAATGAAGTTAGACCAAAACAAAATTATTAAAATGAAAAACTAAACAAAAATATGATTGCAGTTCCTCAGTATAAAAATCTTTAAATGTCTGGACTGCAGCCAAAAATATTTGTTATGTCTTTTGTTGTTTTTCTCGGTCAGCATTGAAATGTTTTATGCACACAAAATATGACACTAAATCACAACTGCATAAACATTGGCACTGTGGATGCTTAGGAAAACATTCTAATGTGGGTGTAATTATTAGAGGAGCAACTATCTGGTGTTTGTTCCCCTCAAATCGGACGATTTCTGTTGACTCTCCGCCGAAATTTGCACACAACTCAGGGGTGGCTACAAATAGTGATTTGGCTCGCTTATTGAATCAATGAAAAAACTAAACTATAAACATTTGGTGGCAGTTTCGCTTAATGGGCATCCGGTTGCCAGATCAAATACAGGCCTTAGCCAACGTCTGAGCCAAGAGCCGAAGCCACAATCAATATTTCCACTTGGCAAACAGAAGGTGTTGGCGGAAATAATTGCAATTAAGAGCTATTATTCATATTTACTCGATCGATATGCGAAATATATATTTTAGGCTTTGAATTGTGTCCACTGTAAGTTGGGGTTTTTGTCTTAAACGTGGTCACAGCTGTTTGATTTGGGGATTTTTTTTAAACGAAGAATATAAGGATAACAATATAACATATTAAAAAAATAGTTTTTCAAAAAAGAGATTGATATTTTATAGGAATAATTTTCAAATCAAAAAGGATATTTTAAAATGTTTCTTTTTATCGCAATATATATTTTTATTTCAATGGAGATTTTGTTCGATAAATTTCTTTTAACTTTAAAAGGATTTTAAAACAATATTTGCAATAAAAATCTCATAACAAATCTATTAAAAAATGTTATATTCCCGTAATATCCTTATATTGTTATATTAATTCTTGGTAGTAAAGTCCTTTACTTGACAATTCCAAATATATTCAAGTTTTTTTTTTTGCGGCAAAGTGCACTGCAGGCACATTCACACACACACACACACGAGCGAACGTTATCTATAAGGATAACGATAAGGATATTCGATAATCGCACTCCGATTCGCGATCCCCAAAGACACCCACAAACAGGGAGCAAGGATGCGGACGAGGTGGCACCACCGGCGAGGTAGCGGAGCGCACGATCGCACCACTGGAAATCGAAATGGGAACTGAACGTATTACAGAGTCGGCTCTAGGTAATTGTGGTCCAAGTGCGCAGATATATTTGCCGCCATATCACCGAGAAAACGAGCTCCCGCGACACACAGAGAGAGGCTGGGAAAGAGAAAGAGCGAGAGGCGGTCTCCGGAGAGATGAGATGCGATGCGATGGAATGGGAGAGCATTACCTCAGCACTCGAGACATCGACATCGTCTCGCAATCAGCGGCGTGCACTTGCAGCTGAAACTTAGCCTGCATTTTGCCGGCAAACTTGTCGCACAGCCTGCCCTGGTGGGGTGTGTGTGCGTGTGTGTACAGTGTGTGTGTTGGCCATGTCTTTAAAAAAAAGCTAAGGCGGCTGTGTGCGTCGCTTCAAATAAAGCTGAATTGATGGCCAGAAAGGAAAGCCCGTAAAGTGGAAATGCTCCAAACGCGCTCGAGCCTGACAAGAGCATATTTCAGGCATTCACCCAAAAAGTCCCTGCTTCCTAATTTTATAATAAGCAAATTATATTTCTAGTTTATAATTTATAAAGTAGCTTTAAGGTAAATATTTGTATTATATTTTAAAATAAAAAGTATTCGGGTGCTACATAATTTATTTAGGATGTAAAATCCTTTTATATGTGCTCAAAACTATGCTATACAAAAATATTTAGTTGCTACTGAAAATATTAGGGATTAAAAATCTCTTAAGAAATTCAAGCCTTTGCTTTTTAAAATTATTATAAATGTTATATAAATAAAATAAAGAACAAATGCGTTCTGTACTTGTATTTTACAAATGTTATTACAAACTTTTAGGCCCATTTTTAAGGGATTGGAAATCTCTAGTGTTGTTTTAACTAATAATATTTAATTGATTCCTTCAGCATTCTTAATTAATTCCATTGTAACATATATTTGAAACAATCATTAAATCTAGGTTTTATATAAATCTAAATACATATTTATTTTAGAAAACAATCTTACTTAACTCTTGTATAAAATATAAATTTTCAAAAACCTTTATTATTTTAAAATATCCCTCTGACAATGTCTTCATTACCTTCGTCGTAAAATTAGTAAAAGTGAATTAGGATTGTCTCATAAAAAAATAGCAAATTAAATTTAACGAAAGTTAAGGCTGGAGGAAAATCGAACTTGACTAATAAGGGGAAACCTTAACTTCACCCAAAGTCAGCTTCACAAACGAATGTAAATATTAAAATTTGGTTTCTTAAAAGAGGATAGGAAAAAGTAATTTAAATTTTATGTGCCATAACATTCAAGGCTCTCCACCCACCCGGCTGGCGGGAAAATAAATTTGTTTTCTTCTTTAATAATATTGCAGTTTTTTCCCCCAAAAGATTTTCTTTGGTGGGCTGTGGCCGCCGCCGCGCTCTGTTCCTTGCCCGGGGACACAGCTGCAGTTGGGTGGCGGAAAGATGTCGGAAACGGCTTTAGCCCCCACAATGGATCCCAACAATCCGATCCTATCCAATCCGTTGTCTGGGGGTTTGGTCTTGTCTGCAGTCTTGTGACAGGTTTATGTCTAAATCTGTTGGCCAGCCAGGAGCATTAGCATGCGGCGTGGGACCGGGACCGAGACCGGGCCCAGAAATCCACCGGAATGGAGGAAATGGAAGGCAAATCTAACGATATATATTTGAATATATAAAATGTTTATTGCGCCCGTATGGTTTACGGCCGGCGATAGCGATCGATGGCCAAAAGCCGGAGCCATCGGGCCAATAAATATGTGCAAATATTAAGCCGAGCATAATTGCGAGTGCAGTGAAAAGTGAAATTGTTAATCATAAATTTCTGCAACGTGGGCTCAGGCTTTGCCTTAGCTCAGACAGTAAACAAATAAGGTCTATAAAAATCAAATTTGCCCCAAACAAAAACACGAAAGAGATAGGCAGTGACAGTGCCGCCAATTGTCTTTGATGCGTGTGTGTTTAGCAAATTGTTTTGACTCCTTTTGTGCAACGGCAGCGGCAACGACAACGGCAAAAAGGTTACAGCGGGCCAAGAGTGTCAATTGAATTGAACGAAGCCAACATCAGTTGCTGCTGCAGTTGCTGTTGCAGTTGCACTTGCCGCAGCAAACACCATTGAAAGATAAACACTTGTAATGCGAAAGTGTTTTCGAACCCAAAGCGCTTACACAATGAGCCATGGCAACAGCAACATCAATACCAACAACAGCAACAGCAGCAGCAACAAACAACATCAACCTCCTACACAACAAGGTAACAAAAGTAGCTTTTGTATGTATCTTTAACTACCTTATATAATAATTAAATATAATATTTAATTGTTGTTTTTGTTTATAATAATATAGGTAATACCTTCAAGTCGGAGTATAATATATTGCTTTATTATATTAACTTAAATTAAGATGAGTTTTTTCTCAGTGTACAGCCCAAGCTAAGCTCACACACGAGCTGCTAAGTGGTTGAAGTATTGGCAGAGCCTTCAGCTCTGCGAGTGGGCGGCAAGAGGGTAAATCGGGAGGGCAGGTGGGGGGAGCAGGAGCAGTCTAAGCTGCGAAAGAAAGTTGCAACTGCAGCTGGGGATTTTTGTGGGATTTTTTCTGGAAGCCTCCTCAGAGGGTGGATTCCAGTTCAGAGTTTAGGTCACAGCCAAGCAATTGAACTTTGTGGGGAAAGATTTCGTTTGCCAAGATCCTCGATTGGTAGTTAAGATATTGTTTTTATGTTTTTTCTTATGTTTGGTTAGATAACATGTTTATTTTGCTATGCAAAATGCAGATGTTAATCTGGTTAAGCATATCGAAATAACAATAAAAATAAATAAATATATAACAGAGACATAACCTAAAGGATATTTTAGCTTCCTAATAAAATATTTTTAAAAGCTTTCGAGCTTTAATAAAATCAATAAAACCAAATATTTCCCCATAAAATTCCATCTTCTGGAGTTATTTCAATTGAAATCCCATTAATTGTAATAATTCCCCACACCTCCCCCCAAAAGTGCAGTCAAAAAACCACTGTTTTTTCGGTTTTCACCAAAGAATTTGAAATTAATTTGTTTAACAACAAAAAGTGTATAATAACTCAAAGTCGCAGCAGCAGCAGCTGCCTGGTCTCAGTCCCCCCACCCCCCAGTTGGACACCTACGCGTCTCAAACATTTTTCACTCCGCACGATGCCAAAACGTCTACACGTCTACGTCTGTGTCTGGGCCCCGCTCGCCCCCCTTGGGCCCAAGATATCTCCCCGGCATTTTCGCCAGATAATCAGTAACAAATAACGAATGCAAGAGCAACAAGACATGAGAGAAAAATGCCGGCAATAACCGGCTTTTCACGTCAGCCTCTCTCAGTCGGGAGAGAGGGTTGTTTTGTTTTCCGATTTTCATTAGAGAGGCGCCTAAATGAATGAATGAAAAAAGAGCGATAGCAAAAAAAATGCGATAGGAATGCCGGCAAAAGAGACAGGTGAAGGCGTACGACACTGGCTTAATCAATGCAGTTGAACGAGATCAGTAATCGACCATCGCCTGCCGATCAGCTATCAAAGCATCCAAGCATCCAGGCATCAGCGATCAACGATCACCCATCGAAATTGATTGACGAAAGTCAATGGGCGCACGCTCACAATCAATTAAATATTCGGACTTTGAGGCGAGGCGATAAAATCGACGAACAATCCATTCCATCGTGGGAGAGGATCGGATCGGATCGGATCGCAGATCGTTGAGCGATCATTGACAGCAGATCGTTGTGGCTGGCCTGGTACTGCACCAGCATAATATAATATAATCCTCCGCTGCAGCTGAATGTCCGAGACATTTGCATAAGTGCCACAATTGGCTGATCGCCGTTGACGATCTG
Organism: Drosophila watanabei; assembly: GCA_008042575.1. Lineage (NCBI taxonomy): Eukaryota > Metazoa > Arthropoda > Insecta > Diptera > Drosophilidae > Drosophila > Drosophila watanabei. The sequence goes on along the minus strand of VNJS01010529.1, from coordinate 355,254 downwards.
TGAATTTTATGGGCACGGTCTGAAGTCACTGAAAACAATAAAGGAAACCTTTTAAATAGGATGCTATTATGATTATAGTTAATCAATCAATCCTGCTAATTAATATTGCTTATAATTGATGTCAAGCAGATTAATACAAGCTAAAATTAATTAAGAAGAAAAACTTGTAATACTCAAGTTCAAATTATTTCGTCAAAGGGATAAAATAACTCGTATATCATTACCGATTACAACCTTATCATTTGAAATATACATTTTCTAGTTATTAAAGTAAAATATTTATAATTTTTCCCTGTGCACCTACTCTTTACTATATGTTACACACATGATAATGGCTTTTTGCCAAGTTTGATTACGCTAAACAAGATCATGATGCATTTGAAAGCCCAAATGGTAAAGTCTCGACGGTGGAGAGTCCTTTGCATCGAAAGTGAAAGTAATTCCCCGACCGGCGAAAGATTCGCTCGCCGATCACCTGCCAGATACAGATAGTACCAGCACACACACACACACACTCACTGGCAGGCAGGCGAAATGTGTGAAATGTCTGGAAGGCCAAATGGATTTTGATTCTGTCGGCTGCGTGCTACCGAAGCGGCTGGAAAAATTTATTTATGTCTGTCAGGAGGCGCTGGCGAAAATTGTTCGAGGAAAATGCAAAAAATGAAAGTAAATTTCGTACTGATAAAGCCATTTACGGGGCCAAGCCAGACACAAACATGACATCAAATCGAAGCCAGGTTTGATTCGAACCCATTTAACACTTTTACCACCCTCGATATAGCCAGTCGGGGCAATAAAATCGACTCGCTAGCGATATGGAAATGTGCTCAACGAAGCCTTTAAAGGATCTGCCAATAAAAGTTTCGATACCTCGTTTAAATGGTGTGAAGTGGGGTATATACCTTATAAACAAATTGCTTTGACTTAAAGCAAACATGAATCTGAATTTGTCAAGCTTTATAAAATATTCCTGATTGAAAACTTAGTCGTATTTATAAACTATATATTATTTAAAACTATTAAATACTAATTAGCTTTGCTAAATGGCACTCTTTACAACAGGTATCGTCAAGTGTAACAAACTAATCAGCTTGCTTTGTTTTTATACGTTTTTCGGTGCGCCACTTGTGGCACCCACAGAGCCTGCGAATCGTAAACCGAAGCATGATTTTTTTTTCCCAAAGCTCCTTTTTTTGGGATGAATGAAATGACCGGCCGGCCAGCGGACCGGCAGCGGACCGGCAGCAGATAGGCCCAGCCAGACTGACTGACGGAGGAGGCATTTAGAAAGTACACTCACGCCGAGCGGAGGGGGAAAATAAATTGAAAAACTGTAAAGCAAATTACCGGCAAAAGGCATTGTGACAAGACAACGCGTGGGTGATCGTCGTCGCTCCGGCTGCGGATTGGAATCGGTATGGAAATGGGTATGGGTATGGATACGGGTATGGGTGCTGGGCGATCATGTCTGGACAGAGACAGTTTTGTATATAATTCACATATAGTTTAGCCGCCAGTTATGAAATGCCCCCGAATGAGTTATTATTTAAAATATTTTACCACATGTCGGTTTAACTGCTAAAACCTAATAAGCCCCGGGCCATAAATTGCAAAAACAAATTGCAGAAAATTAAATTTGTAGAGATTATTGGATAAAAAAAAAATGAAATCAATTGCTTAATTAATTGATTTTACATAAATGAGGGAATATTTCAAATTAGCTATTTTTGTATTGGATCACCAGAATAATACATTAAATTAGTTTGTTTGCCTATTAAATTTATATATTTCAGAAAGCAAACTAACCCTTTTATTACCCAATTACTTATTACTTAAGTTCTCTTTTTAATAAATTTTCCACAAAACTTTTTAAGTATTTATAAAATACTTTCTGAAAAGCTTTAAAAATTCTTGAAATTTGTTGTGACTATAAAAACAATTTAGTTATCACCCATAAATAATTACTTAGGCAAATAGCAACAATCAGTTAACACCCTCCAATGACAGGTTCAAATAATTACCAAACAAACCATGATGCCGCACATTAAATAAATCCCAAGTTATGTATATGGGAATTTCGATAAGATAGCTTACGATGTACGTGCTTGGCGCCGTTTAAAAGTCTAAAAATAAACCGCAGCTACGTAGCAAGCAAATAATTGCATTGCAGTTAATCAATATCAAGTGGCAGGGGGCCCACAACTCTATCAATGAAACGTAAACAAATGCATGCGCTCGTTTATATATATTTTACTATATATATATACACCCTGCGGTGTATCAACAATTGTAAATGCATTTTCAGAGGCAAAGATTAACAGCGAGCTCTCGATGTCGCGTGCAAATGAGTAAACAACAGACGCAGGGAAATGCCTGAGAATTGTGAAAAATCGAATATGAATTGTTTGCCACGTAGCCGGTGGTTGGCTCGTATCATATGTCCCCATCGATAATCACAAAAATTAGACAGCTCTATTTTTAGCTAACAAAAGCAAACCCCCAGCAAAACATTTAGCGTTGACCTTGCCAGCGCGTCAATGAGTGAAAGGCATCTTTGATCTCGACCAGATTTTCATGGGCTAAGGCATGTGAACGAACTGGGGTCGTGCCCACATCCCCACACAGACGCGACAACAACAACAAAAAAACCCGGTTTGTGCTGATAAGGGTTTGTCGGGGAAAAATAAGAACCCCTATATAAGTAATAACCAAATAGCGGCTGATAAGAGCTCCAGTTGTAGATGAAGGCCAATGGAATGCTAGGGACCTACACGCTTAACCCATTTCAGCGTCATTGGATACTTATTAAATTAGGTTTGGTATGCAAAACAACGAAAAAAGAGATTGGAATAGATACTTCATAAGTACCTCTAAGATAAATTTAAGTTTCTTTTTACTTTCATTACTTTGTTGTTTAATTAAACGTATTTAAAGTCGTAATAACATTGAATTATACTAAAATTGTTAAGAAAATCGATTGAAAAGTACACCGGAAATATGAAAGAAAATGCTTTACATAACGTTTTAATTTTTTTAATTTAATTTATTGATATTGAGGTAATTTTATATATTAGAAGTAAATATTAACAACGTAATTCTATACTTTTTATCTACCTCAGAGACCAACAACCTTATCTTACATTTTTCTACTTTTCCTATACTGAAAAGTAATTAATTACCTTTTTTAGTATGTTAAGCCTCTTTATTAATTCATGTCTCGTGTAATATGTCACGTCAATTGGGAAATTCTTTCGTATTGATAACTTGAATTACGCCAGCGGGAAATGCTTCACATGGAAACACATACAAAAAGGCGTCAGTGGGTCAGGGGAACTTATCAGTTAAAACCTTTGGCGCACCGAATGTCAAGTGCACTTTAATGTGCTCAAACAGCAAAGGGTATTATTATGACAACGAATATTTGGGAAATTTGAAATATATTTGGAAAAAAATAAGACAAAAAAATAAACACTTCTATATATTTAGTGCAGAAATTAGTAAACATTTTACTATTATTGAATTTATGTCTTGGTTTGTTCTATAAATGTTGTTGTTTTACCTAAACTGAAGTACAATCTCGCATATCTCATTCATTAAAAAACCCCCGTATTGAATGGACTCAGGAAACTATAAAACTTAAGTGTAGATCAATATAATACTTTAAATGGTTCAAATACCGCAAATATTATATTTAATGTTTGTTATAATATAACAAAGGTAAATTCTTCTATTGATTTTAACCTACCTTGAATATATTTAAACAATTTATTAAATATATTATATTAATATTGAACATCAGAAAAAAACCTTCTTAAAGCCCCAAATAAATGACCGCGAGTGTGGATCAATAAAAAGACTCACCTTTCCTTCGCCTGCTGTTGACCTTGTGGTGGCTCCTGCGATGGTTGCGTCGGTTCCTCCAGCGGCCGCTGCTGCTGCTTTGGTTCCTCTAATTGCTGCGATTCACTAACACTATGCACTTTCGCGGCATTATTATAATTATGATTTAATTGATTATTTGGCACTTGGGCGGTGGAGCTAAGGGATGGGGAGGAGGCGTCCGCTGGCTCGTCAAGCGGCGGCAACATTTCATTAGCCGCTAAATCGAATTCACTAACATATTCACTATGGCTATTTACACGACGTGGAGGCGAGGGCTTCTCCACGGGCAGGGGCGTAGGCACTGGCACTGACGTGTCCCCTGTTCTTGGCTGGCTGCCAGTCTCGGACTCCGCAGCGGAGGCCATGGGTTCTCCACTGTCTTGCGTTGCACTTTTGGGCACTTTTCCCTCGGGGGGTGCGGGCGGTGGCTCTGGCTTTGGTGGCGCCTCCGTCCTTCGTGGATTCGTGTGTGTGTTTTCAGCTGCATCCGGACTTCCGTGCGAGCCGCCGCCGCCATTTGCAACAACACCACCACCACCACTGCCGCCAGCAGCGTCTCCCTGGACTCTTCCCTGCGCATCTGCTGCCGCCACATTGTCGTAGAGCCAGAAACAGCAGCTGCAAGAGGAAAAAATGCGGAAAAACCCCTTTTAGAGAAACTCTCCGGAGCGGATCACCATCCTCGGGTGCGAGGTCTGGGCCACTCACCTCAGCAGTAGATTTATGTACATAAAGCGCACTAAATGCAGTCGTATGTGCATCGTTTTAGTTTGTCTCGCTAGACTTAATCGCGCCCTTAATCCTTAATTACTACTTTTCGCAAACCGCCGAGGCACGTCTGCAGTGCTTGCAGAATGTATTGATCCACGTTCGCGGTTGTCATTGGCTTCTTGGGAAAACCAACGTGTATTTTCAATTTAGGCTATCACGAATGCGGATTGAACTTCATAATTTTTTAGTTAAAAATAATAATAAACTAAAACTGCAAAAATGTCAACGCTCGCCTAAAACAACAAAAAACTGAAGATGGGCAATTTGTTGATAGGCGGGCTATCGATGTTGTCGATGGTATCGCCACTATCGATTACAATGACAAGTTCTCTGTTAATTTTCTTCGAAAAACATGTATATATTTTAATTAATATAGGTTAATTGCAATAAACAAATGCATTGTTGATTAAATATGGAGTAAATTTATTGGATATTTATATTTACTGATTTTATGGTTGCCAAGTGAAAACAAAGTTTTTGTTTGTAGTTCAGTGTAACCGATAGGTCTTGCTGCAATTGTTTTTGTTTTTCGATGCAGGCAAGTCGCAAAAATCAAAATAAAGCAGAAATAGTTAATTTAAGTGCAAAGTAGAAAGGCAAACATGTCTTTCCTGCGTGGCTCCGTGAGCTATGTGTGGTGCACAACCAGCGTGCTCGGGAAAGGAGCCACCGGCTCCGTTTTCCAGGTAAGGCTAAAGTGCTGTGGCAACTTTTTCCGCCTGACTCACTTTTCCATTTCCACCAATTTTAGGGGGTTAACAAAATCACTGGCGAATCGGTGGCGGTCAAGACCTTCAATCCGTACAGTCACATGCGACCGGCGGATGTGCAGATGCGGGAGTTCGAGGCCCTGAAGAAGGTCAACCACGAGAACATAGTGAAGTTGCTGGCCATCGAGGAGGACCAGGAGGGACGTGGCAAGGTCATTGTGATGGAGCTGTGCACCGGCGGCAGCCTCTTCAACATCCTTGACGACCCGGAGAACTCGTATGGACTGCCGGAGCACGAGTTCCTGCTGGTGCTGGAGCACCTGTGTGCCGGAATGAAGCATCTACGAGACAACAAGCTGGTGCATCGCGATCTCAAACCGGGAAATATTATGAAGTTCATCTCGGAGGACGGGCAGACCATCTATAAGCTAACGGACTTTGGAGCTGCACGTGAACTGGAGGATAACCAGCCTTTTGCTTCGCTCTACGGCACCGAGGAGTACCTCCATCCAGATCTCTACGAGCGAGCAGTGCTTAGAAAGTCCATACAGCGGTCTTTTACTGCCAATGTGGACCTGTGGTCGATTGGAGTTACTCTGTACCACGTGGCCACCGGGAACCTGCCCTTTAGACCCTTCGGGGGACGAAAGAACCGAGAAACCATGCACCAGATCACCACCAAGAAGGCTTCCGGCGTGATTTCCGGCACTCAGCTGTCTGAGAACGGGCCCATTGAGTGGTCTACCACCCTGCCACCTCATGCTCACCTGTCGCAGGGACTGAAAACGCTGGTGACACCTCTTCTGGCCGGACTGCTAGAGGAGAACAGAGAGAAGACTTGGTCCTTTGATAGGTTCTTTCAGGAGGTGACGCTCATCCTGCGAAAGCGCGTCATCCATGTGTTCTACACCAATCGCACAAGCTCTGTGGAGGTGTTCCTTGAACCCGACGAGCAGATTGACAACTTCAGGGAGCGAATCTTCCTGCAGACAGAGGTGCCGTTGGAGAAGCAAATCCTGCTGTTCAACAACGAGCATCTCGAGAAGAAGGTTACGCCGCGAACTTTTGCTAAAGCATTCCCTGCCACCACCACGGAGCAGCCAATATTCCTGTACAGCAACGATGACAACAATGTCCAGCTGCCGCAGCAATTGGATCTGCCCAAGTTTCCCGTATTCCCACCAAATGTTTCCGTGGAAAACGACGCCAGCCTGGCTAAGGCAGCGTGCAGTGTGGGCCACGAATGCAAGAGACGCGTGGACATTTTCACGTCAATGGATATACTCATCAAAAAGGGTGTGGAGCACTTCATAGAGATGCTAATAACCACACTAACTCTTCTTTTAAAGTGAGTTTTAACACCTAACTGTCTTGCTTTCATTTCGTGAAATATTGTTTTATTCATGTAGGAAAACTGAGAGCTTTGAAAACCTGCTTTCTACAGTGATTGATTATGCAGATGTGGTTCAGAGCATGGCCAGAGTGGTAAGTAATCTTATTTTTAATTTGAAGGACATGTCTGATGAGCACTTTTTAGACCAAAGGGGATCAGGAACTAAAGTCCTTGCTGAGTGCTTTGGAGAACGTCAAGAGCGATTTCGATGGAGCTGCGGATGTGATCTCGCAACTGCACAAACATTTTGTGACGGATGATGAACTAAAGTGAGTTTAAGACTCCTGCGGATCGGAATTCGTTATTAAAGCACAATTTAATTATTTTCCTTAGCGATCAATGGTCATCTTCAATGCATGGCAAGAAGTGCCCCTGTAGGACCAGGGCTAGCGCCCAGGCCAAGTATCTTGTGGAGCGGCTGAGGGATTCCTGGCAGCATCTGCTCCGGGATCGTGCCACACGCACCCTGACCTACAACGATGAGCAGTTTCATGCGCTGGAAAAGATCAAGGTGGATCACAATGGCAAGCGGATCAAGGCCTTACTCCTGGACAATGTTAATCCCGCTGTGGCTCAAATCGCCGAATGCCTGGCGGATTGGTACAAATTAGCCCAGACTGTCTATCTCAAGACACAAATCTTGGAGAAAGATGTGCGAGATTGCGAGCGAAAGCTAAACGGGATTCGCGATGAACTATATCACATCAAATCGGAGCTAAAACTGGATGTGGACACCAAGACAATAAACAACAATAACCAGCTGGCAAAGATCGAGGAGAGGAATCGGCTGAGGGTGATGCAGCAGCAGCAACAGGAGGTAATGGCGGTTATGAGAACCAACAGCGAGATAATAAGTTTGCTAAGCAAACTGGGGATTGGAAAGGGGATCGGAAATGGAGGCCTTGAGAGTGATTAAGAATGCAATTGGAGATTAAATATATGACTGACCTTGTAAGTCAGCAATAAATGTTTTTAATAAATTTCTTTTATAAGTATTTGGAGAGGTATTGCATTATTTAAATTTTAAAAAGTTCAATTTTTGAATTTTAATAGTCGATAAATCGATAGCTCGATAGTTCGATAGATGTTAGATAACAAGCCTCGCATGGTCACACTGCCAATACCGGCATTTGTTTTGTTTTCGTTTTATTTTGCTTCTGCTTTTGTTTATTCGAAAAGATGCATCCCCCGCCATGCTTCACGTTCTAGACGTGATAGTGGAGTTCCTGGATGGGCGCCTGCTGCGACCACTGACCAGCGTAATCGATGCGGTGATCTCCGGCGTCTACTACTTCCTGTGGGTCAGCTACTTTATCGGCTACTGCCTGGTGGAGGGAAGCACACGAGTATGGAATTTCGTAAGGTGCGCCGCAAGCGAGGTACATCGCATCTACTGCGACCTGTGCTACACCACGCAGGGTGTAACGGAGTACTTTTACCGCGGCACCACCTACGGCCTGCGCAATGCCCGGGATCTGTGTCAGTTCGTGGGACTCTTCCTCTGCAATCTGCTCATCGATCTGGGCAATTGCGTGGTCTGGGTGCTGATGCTGCTGCCGAGGCTCCTCGTGCTCATCTTCGACTGCGTCGTGGAGTTCGTGATGCACTCGATTGTGGCGCGCGGCCTGAGCCTGCTGAACAGTGTGTTCCGGCTGTCTATAGGATTAACCCTGCTCCTGGTTCTCTACATGTTCAGACGCTACGTATACCTGCTGCTCATCTACCTGCTCCAGCGCGCCCGCTTCGAGATCTCAACAAAGACGCAGAGCGTCTACTTATGGACCGATCAGCAGTTGACGCGCTTTATGGCAAACATACGCAATGAGCCGGTCAATGGTCGGGGAGGAGGCTGTGTGATTTGCATGGAGCGCACCAGGAGCATCGTTATCATGCCCTGCCGGCACCTCTGTCTGTGCAAGGAGTGCTCCCAGCAGCTACTATTGCGCTACGAGAACCGCTGTCCCGTCTGCCGCAACGACATCCTCTCATTTCTCCCAGTCTATGTGTGAGGATTACTATGTTTTGTACATAACAAGTGTAATTAAGACTGTCGATTGGAATTTAGTAAATAAGAGTACTTAAGAAAAACAAAAACCCAATCTCGCAAGCAATATAATTTCAATATAAACTAAGCAAATACATCTTACGATATGGAAAAAAGCCAAAAAGAACTAACTATTGATGAAATTTTGCTGAACAGGCAGATTTTTATATTTTTAAAACAAAAATTACCAAATCTTTGGATTGGTAAAATAAGCCATAAGAACTATGGCTTTGATCAACAGACGAATCAATGACTATATAATGTTTAAGACCCCCACCCACTTCGCCACAGAAATAACAACAATTGTACAAGTAAATTATTTTCTGTATTTATTTCAAACCAATGAAAATATACGTTTTGTTTTGTATACATTTATGTAAATACGGTTTGGTTTATCGTATAACTAATTTGCTCAAAAGACAGATATAGAAAAAAAGTAGTTGGTTGTTTTATTTGGGCTTAAACAACTTTATTAAATTTATATTAAAATCGAAATGAAATGATTCGCTTTGCTTGGTTTGTGTATTGCATAGTTAATTGAATTGCAGGATATACTCGTATGCTTAACTCTCATATGCGTACCGCTTGGTTACTTAACTGTTAAATGAAACGATCAAATTAGAGTTAAATTACACAACTGGCTATATAGCTATAATCGGTACTCATCTATCATATAGATATATGTTAGTGTATACATATAGCGTCTTTAGGTTTCACCTCTTTCTCTGCTTTCTCTGCTTGCTCTCATTGCTAGTAGTAGGCGCATATCGGGGTCTGGGATATAGCTTAAGTTGCTAGGTCTGCTGTGTGTGTGTGTTGGAGATATAACATCGGATGCACCTTTACGAATATATATAACATTATGTTTCGAAAAACGTCTAGTTAATGCTATGTAAATTTAATTTGTGCCAATTTCTTGAATCTGTTCTGTTTTTTTCTGTCGTATAAAGCTTTATGCGCTGCTTCTAGCTTATAACTAACTGTTACATAGTAAAATATATATGTATATTAATGTGTATATATCAATTTCATAGCAATATTAAAAAGTTCTCTCGTTTAAAATCGTTTCATCGAAAAATTTCACGCTTCCTTTATCCGTTATATTTCTGTTTCATTTTGTAACTGTATCTCAAAAATATGAATCCACACACTTGACATTCACGTAAGTAGTATCTATTATGTATATTTATAAAATTACAAAAGAACATTAAACCAAAATATATGTATATGTATATGCTCGCTCCGGTATGGCCATATCCAGATATATAGCTCTGCGCCAGAAGTAAGTACTCGAAACTTGTAAAAGTTGTCGCTCTATTCAAAATATATAATATATATATGGTGTAAATATGTATGTATGTAGGTCTGATGTTTCCATGCTGTGTAGGTACAAAGTAGGTTCCTATAGCTAGATATATATGGTATATTCATAATATTAAATATATATATTCATGTGCATGATTGATATTCAATGTACTCATTGTTTGTAACGGCTAAAAAATGGCATCGCTTTGAGGGTTTCGAACCCGAACCTATCTTACGTCTCGTCCCGTTTCAAACTGTTTTGGTCACCTAACTGTTCCTATTACTTCCTGTTTTATTCCCGCTCCTAACCGTTACAAGTTTAGGTTTAGTATTTAGTTTTAATAGTTTATTCAAGGTGCTTCATGTCCTTATAAATTATTGCTCTATGTGGTTTCTCTTAGGATTTATATCTGATCAGATCGGATTAACGGATGATAAGTGAATTTAAAAAGATTCTCTTCAACGTACAATGTTTAAATATTGTTTTTAGGGAATAGGAATTTAGGGATTCCGGTGATTTGCTAACAAAATAAATATGTCTGGACATTGGAAATCTATGAGAAATCCCTTCAAACTCTCATCATATTAATTCGATCGATGTTGGTTTTTGTTTAGCTTCAGCTTAGCCGCATGCAGATCATGGTTCATATTCTTATCTTTATGTTTTAGCTTGGCCTAGGTTCTTCTTTAAGACGGTACAAAATCTAGTTGTCGAACATTGGATGTGCTACATGTACAATAATTTAATAATGATCTATCTAGGTTGTATAGTTAATGAAAAAATGTATTAAACAACTCTCGTCTGCCCGGGCATGCCGATATATATATTTAAAATAGATTTAGTAACACTTGGGTTTCTGTTCTACGTGCACTCGAAAGCTAGAAGAGATATGTTATTCACATTGGTTTTTTCTCGTGTTTGTAAACATTTAGTTGTAGAAGTCTTGAATTTTACACTTAGAAAATGTCTTGCGTTAATACAAACGTTAATTGGAAAGTTGCTAAAGGCTGGTATCTTTTGAAATTTCCTCATAACATACATTTGAAATATTTGCTATCTAACGATCGATTTATTTACTCGTCATTTCTTTAGTTATCAAAGAAAAGTTGTACATATAAAATAAACCATACAAAAGTTGGACATAAAAATATATATTTATGCGTGTATACATATTAAAGACATACATATACATATATATGTATATATATATAGAGTTCAATGCCAATCTATCACAAAATCACATAGAGGGGTTTTCTATCGAAATAACACACACATATAGAGAGAGATAGAGAGAGGATAGATCCGTCTATCGATCTTCTAGCGTTTCTTTGAGAACTTGGTTTTGTTTTTTTCAGATTAAATAAAGTTTTCTCTCGTTTGGAACGTACTAACTATGGATTTACAGACGTGTATAGGATTACCGAATACTGGGGCTTAATCTACTGAATATTTAATATATATTTTATGTACTTATATCGTATCCTTACTCGCTAGCTTGTGTGTTTGTGTGCAACTCTCTCTGTGTCAGACACAATCATCACAAAAAGGTACTTAAACTCTCAGTGTGCACTAGTCGGTGCATAATCGTAAATCGAACAGAAGAGTCCTTAGGCTATATTCAGAGATTAAACTATTAGGAGCCTTAACCTACGAACTAACAGAAATACTTGGGTTCGGGGATATCAGCTATATGCGGGGGCCTTTATATATTTATTGGCTAACGGCAAGCATGGCATTGCTATTTGATATGATAGTTGAGCTCCACAAACTGGAATTGGGATCTAAAGATAATTTCGAAAATAGATACTTTACTTTGGAAAGTCTTGAGGATTGAGGAAAGTGGAAAAATAGGTGTCAGGATATCCCATTCCGATTTGTGGAAACTGTGTTCGATTATTTTTTAAGAGAACTGCCTGGTTTAATCTAAGGTATAAATAATATAACTCTACTGGCTGCATGCTTGTCTTTATTTATTCCTTTTGTTTGCCTAAAAACAATTGACTAGAAGTTAGCAAAAAGGCAAGAGAGCGTCTTGTCCGTCCGTGTCCGTCTGTCCGTCTGGTTTGAGCAAGCTTTTAGAGTCCGGGCTTCCGAGGGATATTGTATAGCGTGCGCGTTGATTTCGACAGTTGAAATGAAACAATTTAACAATTAACGTCAACAAGTTGTAATTTCCAGCCTTGACGAGTCACGCAGGAGCTGATTTTGCAGCGGAAACCCCTTTCTCAAATATTCATGTCCGTAATTATCCGAGGGGAGTGTGTGTTGTCTTGTCTTGTCCATCTAGCCCTACTCTATGTCTAAAGATATGGCCTGGGTCTGCGTTTTATTTCGGTTTTCGGTTTTCTTGTTTCAGTGAGATTTCATTTATTTCGGGCTCTACTAAAGCTAGTTCGGGGTTACCTGTATATTCTATAAACTATATCTTAGGGGGCATAACTTAGGGCTAGTTCAAGGAAGCAAGGTTGTGATGATACGCTTGGTGATGTCCGATCGCCTAGAAGGGCAATGTGGTGACGAACATATTCTCGATGAGGGCCGGAGCGGGTACCAGATCCTCCAGCTTTAGATAGAAGATGCGCTGAAGTCCCTGGACGCTGAGGGAGCGCAGCTCGGGCAGCTTTCCCAGGAGCCGGCTGAAGTAGTGCTGCTTCTTCTGAGCCTCGGCATTGTAGGTGACATGGTCGCGCAGACTGCCAATGATCTTCATCTGCAGCTGCTCCACCTTCTTCGGCTCCCGCAGGCCATGGCGCTCTGGGAATTAAATTAAAAACAAATAAGTTAATAAATAATTATGACAAATGGAAGATTATTCAGGGACTGGCAGTTATGATTCTGATCTTGAGGTTACCCACCTGTGATCAGTGTTAAAGCGCACAGACAGGCGAAGGCGGAGATGTCGATCTCCAGGTTGTGCAGACTGTGGCTGAACTCCATGATGTCGTTGAGCCATTCGCCAAAGGATCGCTGGCACTGGCTGCGATGCAGCACTGTTCCATTGCAGAAGATCATCTTGGTGTCGTCGCTCCTGGACCGATACGACAGACGCAGCACGAACAGCTCCAGGGAGGCGCTCTGGAACAGCAACTCCTGATCCTCGGGCAGGAGATCCAAGTAGCCGGGTATCTTCTCAGCAAACTGCTTGATCACATCCACGGAGCTGGTCAGCAGATGGTAGAACTGCTGCACCTTATCCGCCTCGCTCATCGTGTGCTCCTCGTAATGGGTGTAATCCAGGCAGGAGGGATCGGGCGTGGTGTCCACATGGCTGCGCACCAAGGCCGTTATCAGCGAGATCGGCGGCGATGGCGGCGATTCCTGGGGAGACTTTGGCTTCGATGGTAGTCGTCCCCTTCGTCCCTTCAGCGAATCAGTTCGCACCACTTCCTTGACCATGCCGACGACCAAGCACTTCTGGAACCGACAGAACTGGCAGCGGTTGCGACGCCTCTTGTCCACCGGACAGTTCTTGTCCGCCAGGCAGACGTACTTGGAGCCCTTCTGCACCGTCCGCTTGAAGAAGCCCTTGCAGCCCTCGCAGGTTCGCACTCCGTAGTGCTGACAGGCGGCCGTGTCCCCGCAAACTGCACACAGTTGCGATGGAGCCTGCAGGAGCCGACCCGCCTGGAGATCCGCACTGGCCGGCGAACTGGCCGCAGAGTTCGGGGCCGAGCTAAGCTGGAGCGGGTGAGCGTGGGCATGGGTGTGCCTCTGGCCGAGCGTGATCTTGGCCAGCTTGGGACTCTGCGCAGAGGAGCCGGCGGGCGAGACGGTTCGCTGCACGGGCAGCGATGCCCGGCGACCAGGCGGAGGACCACCCAGCGAAGGCGAGGAGCCCGAGGATATGGTGGCAGCCGCTGCTGCTTCAACGGCAGCTGTGGCCGCCGCCAGTTCGGAAATCGTGGGGAAAGTGGGCAGCGAGTAGCGCTCGCCATTGTGAGAGGTGTAGTTCTATAAAGGATACAAAATAAATTATAGAAAATCTTAGTTATTTATGGTTTGTATTTTAAGCAAGTTTATAAATTATGAAATATTTATTTTTGAGCTAATTTACGATGTTTAATAATTCTGAAAGGATTTGCTACTTACATGCTGCTGGTAGCTCGGCTGCTGCTGCTGCTGCTGCTGTCCGTAGAAGGTATCGGTGGCGCCGACTCCATTGTACTCGTACAAGGAGCTGGCCGAGGAGCTGGGCGAGAGATTGGCGCTGGCATTGATGGCGTTGAAGTGGCCATGGTAGTTGTAGGCTCCGCTGTTGTTATTGCTGCTGTTGCCATTGGGATGCGACATCTGGGATTGGGACTGCGACTGCGACTGGGTCTGCAGCGTGTGCAGCTGCTGCAGCTGAGAGGGTGCGGGCGGACTGGCGCTCCAGCCGCCGGATAGCGGCGGGAAGCAGTCCTCATCCATCTTGAGGGTGAGCACCTGGTCCGTGGGTGTGGGAGCAGCTGTGGAGGAGGGGGCGCTAGTGGAGCCGGAGGCAGAGGCCTGCTGGGGGCTGCTCCCGCTGCTGCTGTTGTACTTCAGGGAGTAGGTCTCCTGGAAGCTGGGCAGGCTACTGCCGCAGGACAAAGGCCCACCGATGGGCGAGATCAACTGGAGTTGCTGCTGCTGCTGCTCCTGGTGTTGTTGCTGCTGCTGCTGTTGTTGGTGCTGCTGCTGCTGGGCGTGCAGGGCTATTGCCGGGTCACTGCTGGAACGCAGACTCAGCAGACAGAGCTGCTGCTCCTGCTCCGAGCTCAGCTGCTGCTCCGGGATCGAGGACAGACGCTTGTCGCGCAGGCAAGTCAACTTGGTGAGGTTCTCAATGGAACTGGTCAGGTCCTCGGCGGGATTGTCCGGATAGCCGCTGGTGGTCGGCGAGAGCAGGGAGTTGTTGGAGTCCGAGGGGAAGAAGAGATCCGAGAAGAGTTCGCTGTGGGCCACAGCCGAGTCGGTCAGGTTGCTGATCAGCTGATCCTCCTCATGGGAGAGCAGCGACTCTGTCTTGAGCAAGTGCTGCTGCGGGCTCACAAGTTGCTGCTGCTGCTGTTGGTGTTGCAATTGTTGCTGCAGTTCCAGTTGCTGCTGCTGTTGGAGATGATTTTGCTGCTGCTGCTGCTGGTGATGCTGATGGAGGAGATGATGGTGGTGGTGGTGTCCAGCTGCGGCTGCCGACGTGGTCGTGGTCGTCGTAGCGGTTTGCGTGGAGAAATTATCGAAGGGCGACAGCGAACTAAAGGAGCTCTGCAACGAAAGACGGTCCGCAGACGAATGAGTTACACTTCGAACCGTTCCCGAGCAGATATCTTAGCCCTGCTTAGCTATCCTAGCATATCCTAGCCCTGAGGGTGGAGTCTAGTCCCTTCTGAGACGACATGCGCACTCCCCACCGCAGCGCCCATTGGTTCCTGTATGAAAAGCAACCCCTAAGGCTGCGTTAACTGTTCTTTGCTGATTTCCTAATTGGTTATGGTTATGCCAAAATGTTTTCCAAACATTTATAGTCATCCAACAATAGCTGTCTAATTGCTGGTGCAATTGATATCCTCACCTCCTCGCCGCAACACCTTGACTCCACTCAGGAGGAGTCAACACTTCGCAGCTGCCAATTAGCACTGCCATTCATGTTTTTTGGATTTGGAAATTTGCATAGTTTTTTTTTTGCCAACTTTTGTTTAGGCTGTTTTTCTACAACTCAGTTGGAGGTTCGAAATTTTCATAAAAAAATGTATTTGCATTTTTAAGGATGCCAAAATTTTAAAAACTTGAAATGCCTTTTTAAAAGTATTCCTTGAATTGTTCTTTTATTATTAGGAATTTATAATGATCAATTACCTCCTACTGTTACTTAATATTATATACTCTATAATTCATAAAAACCTAGAAATCTAAACTTACATTGGGTTGCAAAAGTAACATGCTTGTTGTCGCTGGGTTATTAAGCCTCACTTGGCTGATTTTGGTTGTTTGGATTGCTGCTGCTGTCGTCGCAGTGGCTGTTGCTGTCGCAGCTCCTCCTGTTCCTGCTGCTGATGTTGCTGCTGATGTTGTTACAGCAATTTCTGCTGCTGTTGTCGAGGTTGCTGCGGTGGTGGCAGCTACTGTTGCTGCCGCGCTGTCGCTGTCGTTGCTGTCAGTTTTCTCGCCTTTCAATTTCCCCAGCAGTTTAATTTTCCTCGGCTCGGTGACTGATGTTGCTGCTGCTGCTGCTGCTGTTATTGCTGCTGCACCTGCAAGGATATTTAAGGTGATTCAGTGGGTTAGAAAGGGTCCGTTAAGCATTTAAAATATGCATAAAAAAGCAGAGAGTCAAGCGGGCATGAATGCCAAATGGAGGCGAGTCTCCAGGGTGAGCTTAATGCTAAATGGTTGGTGAAATGCCAAAAAATCCGCAACAGATATGAGCAGATTCATATTGCTGCCGCTGCCGTGTGCTAATGTTGCCCAATTGTCTCGCGTTCCACACGCAAGCCCCGTATCGAATGTCTTAATTAGAAATGCTCAGCTTCAGTCCCATGCCCGCTGTCCACATAAATAAATATATGGATATATTTGTGGATATTGTGGATAATCCGAGAGACACCTCCTCATTGTGTCGGCGGCGGGGTTGGCCAAGAGGTGAGCTCACGTTGCAACCGAGATGTAGCCACCAAAAATCGCAAAAAAACAAAAACACAAAAAAAATCACTGAAGAAGAAAACAAGAAATAAAACCTAAACGAGGATCACATCTCCATCGTTCGGTTAATGCGGCACATAAAATGTAATAAATTGTGTTGTCCGATGTTGCACGTTCCTGTGGCTGCCTCCTCGGCCACGTTGCGGGTGTTCGGCTTTTGATTATAATAAATATTTTGGCGGATTCGCCGCCATTCGCATTGCAAAATGCCTGCTAAAGTTCGTTGCGGCGATGCGAAATCATTTTTCATAATTTGCATAATTTAGGCTTTGTCTTTGAATGGAAATTGGAGTTGGCATTCTTTACAGAATACCAAACCCAAGCAGGTCCTGTCCTTTAATCTATTAACCAAAACCTGAGTCAAAATTAAATTTAAAATTAAAATAAATAACCGAATCGCCCTTATGGCACCCATAATTCAAGAAATCCCAAGCACTGTCAGCAGTTTTCATTAACCATTAATTAAATGACTCAAATTTCAACAAAACTATTATTCACACATGCTCATATTTCGCTAATCAGCCGTTTCTGCCTCTATATATATATGTTGTGGCTAATCTTTTTCCAGCGATTTTTCAGCAACTTCAGTTGACTTCTGGCCGCCTGACTCTTTTGACACTTTTTATCTGCGAGAATTAGTTAAAAAGCGGCAACACGAAAATAATAATCATAGCCCAAAAGATTTTATACATATATTTTTGTTGGGTTTTTTGTATTTCCTAACGTATGGCGGTGTCTTGGCTTGAATTTAACAAATTAATAAATGATTTGGCTGGAAGTTGTTGTTATTATGGCAGCGGCTGAGGGGGCTGTCGTGTCAGTTGTCTTGGACCAAGCCAAAAATAAAAACAAAAAACAGAAAAACGTGGACACAGTTCATAGAGGGCAGTCATAAAAAAAAAATAATAGAAAGATGGATAGATAAATACACATTTATAAATATATACCATTTATAAATATTCATGATAGGTGCATGGAAAATATTGCACACAAAATAACGTTTCTTTTAATGGAAAATAAGCATTAGAAGCTAAGTGGAAATTAAAGATGCCATTGCACTTTAGGTAATAAAATAAAGTAAAGATTCTTGTAGTGGCTGAGAGCAATTATATTTTTCTCCCATAAAACACCCATAAATCATAAAAACATCTTGTAAATCTCAGAATCGATTTTCCGATTCGACTAGAATTTCAAGTTTTCCCAGAAAATAAAAAAGATATTTCGGAAAAAAAAAACCAAAGGCATAACTTGCCACTTGGATGATTAAGCACTAGCACTTTTTTGGCTAAACTAAAAAACCTCAACTCAGAACCATATGCTTATAAATATGTGTTCTTTTGACGCTCCCCATTTTGAGTTCTTTTTTTTCTTGTTTTGGCAGTGACAAATATTCAAAACGATGTCTGGCGGCTTCGTCAATCGCGTTTTTTGGCCCAGAATGCCATCTTGATGGAATAAAACTGTGTCAAATGCTGGCCCAAATGCAAATGAGAAATGCCTGAAGTAAACCCTAAATTGCTCGGTGATATAACAACTGTATCTTCTGCTGCATTGAGCAATTAACTGACAATGGAGGAAAGGTCCAAAGACTGGCTGGCTATTGCATAAATCAATCAAATTGTCTCTCACTTGGTCGCATCTCCATTGAGTAATAGATCCAATTTCGATATGAAACAGAAATTGGGTTTTCTTCTCTTCTTTTTTGCAAAAAAAGAGAAAAAAAAACTTTAAATACCAACCCCATTACCCATTAAGCAACAACAACAACAGCAACAAAGATGGTTAGTTCAACAATGAACAACAATTGATGAAAATCGACAATTAATAGTGAAAGTCTAAGGCCCAGACGAATCATCATCATCATCATCATCAAAGGTACTGCAGGGAACTGCAGGAAGTTGGCTGGTTCACGGAGTCTGGGGACCAAAGACCGAAGTCTTGGGGGAGACTCTGAAGACTCTAGTCTGGGGACTCCTCCATGTCTATTAGGCCATGGAGTCTGGCTTTGTCGCTGTCGTGGATTTCAAAGGCGATACCATCAAAGCCGCCAAGTTGCAGCCAAGAAAAACCTGCACCAAAATGAGTAAACTCCTTTGGTTACACAGGGAAAAAAGTAGATGAATCTATATTTAATAATAAAAGTAATATTTTACTGGAGAAATGAATTAATGATGAATTAAAAATAAAAACTAAAATAGAGAGTAGAGTAGAGATTAAAGAATTCTGCCCAATTAAGTTTAGAATTCTTTTAATACTTGAACTTTTAGTAACTAGATGTTATTGAGCTCAAATTGTTACAAAATAACCCTCAAATCTTGTTTGAACTCTTAATTTTTCTCACTGTAAGTGAGTGAACTGAACCCGAGACCCATTTGTATACTTCTCACAGATCTTCACACGGCAACGGCGACTGTTGCACCCACTGACTCAATGACTGAGTGGCCGGGCCGGAGCCCATTTTGACCCAGCCGAGGAGCGAAGTCGTCTTCGAGACTCGCATTACCATTTCTTTGGGTCACTGCACAGCGATTCCCCTGCGTTGGTCCGTCAATTTCGGCAGATGCCTACATGTCCAGGTCCAGGTCCAGGCCCAGGCCCGTCCATTGATCAGGCATGGCAGCCAAATGAAACCCGAGACGAGACGCTGCCTCCTCCATGGGGAGTTCGCAGTTCAAAGTACAGACTTCAGACTTAAGACTGCAGACTGCAGAGTAAGGAGTACGGTGTATGGGGAGCCTCCAACAAAGCTTGCCAAATAATATGTATTAACGATATTATATAAAAAAAAGAAGAAGAAAAACGAACGAAAAAAATTAGCAAACTTATGCAATGGCCAAGAAGAAGCACGAGTGCAGGCAAGTCTCTTCTTCGCCCCTTCCCTCCTTTATTGTAATAAATTTGTTAACGAGCCTCGGCCAGAAAAAGTCTCTTCCTCTCGTGGGGCCGAAAAAGAGAAAAAACAATTAGAAAACTGCAATTTTTCGGGGAAGATGCAGCCAGAAATCACCGATTCAGCCAAGTCAAGAAATACCCAACCCAAATTACAAATTTCTTAATGTGCCTTTTTTGTCCGCTGGTTTCCAGGCTTCGGCTCACCGATTTATTTGGTTTGAGGCCATCAAAGACAATGGTTAAAATGGTTAATCTTGAATGTTTATCGCGCTCACTCTTCCCGGTAGCATTTTTGGCAGTAGCCCACGGTAGTTTTTTATTCAGCATCTTTTCCTTTATTTCTATTTTTATTTTCTTTGTTCGCAGATCGAAGAGTTCAGCCTCAGTCTCAGCATCAGCCGCGTCTTCGATGAATTGCTTTCTAAATGACCCAAGGCCATATTTGGAATGATATTTCATATTGATCTGGGAACCCAGTCGGGCCTTCTGGGCGGCGTCATTGTTTCTGGCTGCCTCACAAAATAGGTGTGTTTATTTATTATTAATAAATCGTATATATGTATAAAAAATATACCGAATATTAAAAGTGTAGGAGAGAAAAAAAACGACCAACATCTTGAGTAATTCGCCCAAGGAACGTGACTTTTGACATGGCAAGGGATAGGGAAATATATTGAATTCTCATTCGAGTCGAGGAGTATTTCTGGGAATTTAGAGATAGTATCTGCTCTGAAATGTTGGCTTAATTGGTTAACAACACTTCTTGGAAATGGCATAATTACATGATGATTTAATAAATTGTTAACTGATATCAGAATGGAATTTCAATTTTGGTTAAATATTTAAATGAAGAAAATTATACAAAAATTTTCGATAAATATTCTTAAAATTTCCCCCAAATATACCAATCTTCCTAGCATATAATTAATGCTAAGTCCAGTCAAGTGTTGGTCGTTGGAATCAATTTTATGGGAATCTGCAAAGTGCCGGAGCATAAATCATGGCTAGGCATAAATCTAACTGGCACCCAAGAAGCCTGCGGTGGCGATAGATGTTTCTATTAGAAACCCATAACCCCGCACAATTAAATGCAACTTGAAACTGTGTCAGCCATGTACACAATTACAGATACGTTAACAGATACTTAGATGCAGATGCAGCGCCAGATACCGACGCTGACAATATAGAACTATCCGTGGCAAAAGGTCAGCTCGAGTCGGACATTGAAAGTGTTGGCCATCTAAACTGTCGAGATGAACACGGTGCAGGCATTCCGGCGAACAGCATCATTAAATGACAATAACAATAAAAACATTGTTCAAGAATTTCAATTGAATGAGTCAAGAGCAGGGCAAAAACGCTGAAATTGTCGCAATAATATTCGTATAAATCTCTTTGCGCCACTTTGAATGCTAAGTAAACCAGCAGCGGCGACATCATCGTCATCGCTTTTTAATCGCTGCAAAAATTCATCGAAGGCCATCTTGGACATTTCATAGCACCCGTACCCTTCCCCATACCCGTATCTCTGCGGGTTCCATTCCCCCCTCCGATTTATAAGCGAAATCCGAACGGATTGAAGTCATTTTTGAGCGCATCTCAACCTCAACCAGTTGCCCCCCAATCGGTGTGAGTGTATCTGCTATCTGCACACTGGCATCACAATCTGTATCTGTATCTGCTTCTACATGTGATTGCACTGCAAAAAATGTAGCCTAATTTTTATTGAATAAATAATCAATAAAGCAAAACTAAATTTATAAAAGTAGGTACAATAAAGTATCTAAAAAATAAGCATTAAATTGTAATCAAGAAGAATTGTTGTTCTTTCTTTTTGAATTTTTATGTATTAATTTAACTTTATTTCCAAATCCTATAAATATGTTTAGTTATATTTATAAAAATATATTATCAACCAACATTAACTTCCCATTTTTCTCAGTGTAAGTCAGTGAGTTGGCCAATACTTGTGGCTTTGGCACTTGTCGCCAACTGCAGATGCTTTGGGATCGTGGCAATGGGTCAGCTCTTTGCTGCCCAGTGTCCACTTGGACATTATGCAAAAGCGGATTCGTTAAAAACAAAAAAAAAAGGAAAAAAAAACGAAATGATAATAAAAAATAAGACAAGCTAAAGAGGAAAAAATCCATTGCAACCCGAGCTGGTTAGAAGCGCTTCAAAGGCATTTGCATGAAATTCTCATAAAAGAACGTGGCCGCTAAGGTGTTTTTTTAGTCGGGAACAGTTGCAGATGCCTCCGCGATCGCCCAGCTCGTTCGCATTGTGTAAACTGGTTTAATTGAATTGTTATATCATCAGCTCATCAGCCTCATCAGCATGAGTTCTCTTCATCGCCGAGAGTCAGCCAACATGAGTCAAAGTCGGCGGATGAATCTAAATATATAAGTGTCTTTGAATAACTTAAATCGGTCTGACTTAATTTCGATGACTGGACAGCGAAAAAAGTATTTGAAAATATTTCCAAAGTGGCTTAATTGAGATGGAATGCAATATTGATCTAATTTTGAGGTAGAAAATATATTTAAATATAAGTGGTTGTGTTCTAATGAAGATAAGAAGAATCAGAGAATCCTTTTATTTAAAGTGAATTATTTCATTTATTTGTTAAGTTCTAATTAAGGCTTTATAAGATAATGAGGTAATCCTGTATAATATCCTTTCTATTAAACAAAACTTGGCTTAATTGTTCAATCATGACTCCTTAATCTAAAGCCTTATTCCTCAAATCACCAGTTGATTGCCCATTTGGCAGACCCTCACCCTCGATCGATTCTCCACTCCCAGTCCCACTTCTAGTCTAGTCTCCGTTCCAATCCCACTTCCAATACCGATGCGAATTACCCAGCCTCTGTCTTTTTCCTCCCCACATTTATTATACAGATTGAAGCCGCCTAATTTGCATGTTGAGCGGCGCCCCACCGAAACTCGGCTCACCCGATGCGGGTCAAAGGTGCACGTGATGCTGCAGTGCATCAGTGGAGGAGCTGGTGGCGGTGCCAGTGTCTATGCCTGTGTGCCAGTGCCAGTGCCAGTGCCTCCGACTGATTGACATGGCTGAGACAAAGATAAATAAGCTGCCAGTTTTGGAACGCCGCTTACATAATTACGGGCATGGAATGGATTTTCGTTCGCTTTCTGGCAAAGATTTTTTGCCGATCGGTTGCCAGGCGCATCTCAGTTGCGAATTAAAGCCACTAAAGAAGGTGCAGCTGGGTCTTGAGGTGGGAAGCTGGGCCAATAAACAAAAAAAGGAAAAAAAAACAAAATATTTGGCACGGAAATAAAAAATAAATAAGTTCGTTTTGTGATAATGGAATAAGTAAATACAATTTATAAGAATAATAAGAATGAAATATAAGTAAGATACAATTCTTAAAAAGCTTTATAACTACAAAATAATTGCAAGAATTCTAATTCCTTTTATTTAGGATATATTTACTACTAAGTCTAAGGCCACATTATTGTTTTAACTGCACAATTCATCATTAGAAAAGATCAACATTTTTTACTGCTTATTGGCTTCTTATTGCCAGTTGCATTGTTGAGGTTTTTTTCGCAAGTTTTTTCACTCGAAGTCAGTGAAATATCAGCAGCTATCAAAACACGCGACGTCTGGCATAGTACGAGTATCGACTGCGACTCCTGCGCTTTTTCGGAATCGTATTAGTGTTAATTTCGAGCTGGCTTCTCTACCCTTTTTTTCTGATGCCCATTGTTGCACGTTTCGGTTTTTGTGTTTTTTTTTTTTTTGGGTTTTTTGATTTTCGCTTTCGTTTGCTTGGGCAAACACAGGGTTAACAGGGAGGGGAAGTTGAGTGCGGGGGATCGCGGTTCCCAAATCGATTAACCCACCGCCCCCCGGAAAGCCGAAAAACCCCCCGAAAGTGTCGTAAACAAAGCGAGCAGCTCCGTGTTTTCCCAGCAGGTTGCAGCAGCAGCAGCGGCAGCAGCAGCAGCAGGCACAGCAAACACCAAAGGCAAAACATGCATTAAAACGCCAATATTGCCTTTTGTCTTGCCTTCGTATCTGCAAGATGCACCACTCCTCCCACTGCACTCCCAACTCGCCCAAGAGATCGCAAATTGAGCCTAACCCATATATTTGTCGAGGCTCCAGCTCCAACTTCGACTCCGATTCAGGCCCAGGCTCAAGCTCAGCTCAGCTCCGGTCTCGTGAAGATTTGATTTAGTGTGAGTACGGGAAAATTGTTCGTTTCGTTTGCATATCTAAATTTGAGTTTTGTATCTGGCAGATACAATAGATTTATCTATTTGGGAATTTGCTTACCTTTGCCTGTTTTTGGCACATGCACAAACGGCTTTATGGCCGGCTAATAAAATTGGAGATTCTTGGGAAAATGTTTGGGAGGAGCGGGATATGTTTTTAAGACGTTGAGGAGGGTTTTGAAGATATATTTAACTAAGTACGTATTGTAAGCAGTATAAAATGGATCTTGAAAACAATTTAAAGTCTTAAAATCTATATAATATCAGAAAAGCAGTTTTTAAATATAAAACAAAAGACAGAAGATCTTTTAGATATTTACCATTACATGATTTATAAAAATGAATAATTTACAATCCTGAAGACTACATCTCAAGCCCAAAGGCTTTTGTGATCGCATAAGTGTGCCTAATAGGGTTTACATTTTTTCTTCACCCTTTACCACTCATAACACCATTCCCCAAAAATCGTAAAACAAATCGAGTTACGCGCACGCCCCCTAAACGAACTTATCCTGGCCTCGGCTTCCTTATTATATTTTAATAGGCAATAAAACCGCGACTCTTTCACTTTCACATCCCAAACACACAACCCATTCCCATCCTTATACCATCCCCAGTTGAAACCGCCCACACCAGAAGGGAAAAAGACCCATTTCGACCTGGCTTGATGTGTGTTGCGAACTATAAAGCACCAGACATGATCGTCAAACATCCAACATCATCATCACAACGTGCTCGACATGATCGGCAACTATATGGCAACCCCATCTTCGGATCACATCCCAAATATTCAGATGCACAGGGAAAAACAATGGTAGTAAATTGAGAAAAAATAAATATAATTTTATATGAAGAATAAAAAGAAATCTTTGAGGCTCTTTCAGGCTGAAAATCTAACATTGAAATTTAACGTTCTAAGCATTTTATTTTTCTTTCTTTTTCAAAGTTAATAATTGTTTTTAAACACACCAATTTTTTTCTCTGCAGACATATCCCCAAATTGACATGACGTTGTCGTTTGGCTTGGTTTAAATTTTGTCTCATTTTGGCCTGGACGTTTTTTTTTTTTTCTATTTCCATTTCAAACTCCGCGATGTGGTGGTGGTGTGGCTTGGTGTGGAATTCGTGGCATCATCGGGCAACAACTTGACTCTGAGCCGAAGTCAACTTGCTGCAGTTAAAGCGTGTCTTCAAGTCTGTTATTAAATCAATAATGAAGCACACGAAGCGCCCCGAAGCCTCATCATCATGATGATGATCCGGCTACATCATTAGCACTAGTTGTTGCTGTTGCTGTTGCCAAGTTGCTAGTTGCTGGTGTGCCGGTGTTGCTGCCTTTGGTGTTGCTTCTCTGGCACGCCGGCTGACACACAAAAAACATCGTGGAGTTCACGGAACGCACCCAAAAGCCAAACTCCGTTTTCGTTTTTTTGATTTCCTCTCTCGGCCCCCCTCCGCCTGGATTTTCCTTGCCATTTTTGTTTTTCTTCTCGGTTTTATACAAGCTTTGTTTTCCAGCTAGGAATCGGCGTACGCTTCTCCCCGAAAGAAATCGAATCCGAATTCGAACTATTAACTTATTGCAGTCAGTGCAAGTCAAAGTCGAGACGTTTGCCATATTTTCCTTCGATCTCAACTCGAACCCGGCGCATTCCAGCCACGTTTGTCTCTGTTTCAGGCTCGGCAAGGTGTTGGGGTTAACTAAGGTGTGATAAATGTTTGCCATCGATTGGTCGCCCTACAGTCTTGGCTTCGGTTTTGTTGTTTTCCGTTTTTTCCTCATAATTGTTTTATTATGGTCGTGTGGGTCTTGGCTTTGTTTTTTTGTATTTTGTTTTTCCTATTTTATTTGGGGGGGCGCCAAAGTCATTCTCATTGCGCCTGTCTCGCTTTCAGTTTAGAAATAATAAGAAGAAATATAAGGCGAAAACTAAACCGAAGGGGCCAGCATCGTGACAACGCTCCCCCATAACGAAAGCTCGGCGATATAAAACAGCCGGGGATCTTGTCTTATTTTTCGGCGTTTTTATCGCCATTTTTTCGAGTGGGTTCTCACAGTCGTCGCGGAAAGTCGTCTTCTGATGTCGGCCGAAAACATTAAATTCAATTGCATTTCAACTTGTTCAGTTACAGTTGAATTTCGCTAATTGAAACGGGTTTTGAAATATTTTTATTAAAGTTTAATCCTAAGGGAAAATCACTAATGCTGTTAAATATAGGTTTAAATATCTAATAAAAGGAAGGGTTCTGGGTTACAACATTAAGATAGCCACAAAATTATATAAGACAGAAATTTAATGCTTAAAATATTTATAAATAAACAAGAACAATAATTAAAAGGAGTACAAAGAGAAATAGAAAACATTCTTATAAAGGAATGAGAGTTTCTAAAGGTTTTACAAAGTGTAGATATATCTTAAAAATCGTTCAAGTCCCTTTTATCGAAGTTGAACTGTATTTTCTTTAGCTGTGACTGCCGATGCTGCATCTTTTTTCCCACTCACCCACACCGTGCTGTAGCTGTAGCATCGATTTTCTTTTTAGTTTTTTGCATTTTTTTTTGTGGTAATTAATAGTCAAAGACGCCTTGGCCAACAAGCCACAACTTTAGGCTCTCCACTTGTGCATAAAAATTTGTCCATTCCAGTGGCTGCCTTGTTGTTGCAGCAATTGGTGTTGCTGCTGCTGTTGCTGCTGCTGCAGCAGATGTTGCTACCAGCACGCAAGCCTTAGCAAAGTTTGTTTGTCTATTACTTAATTGCCAGGCCAGGAAAAAATCGAGAAGGAGCTACAAGGTATCCAAAGTGCGGTAGGAGGGCCTTTAATAACAATTAGCGTGGCATTTTAATATGCATTATTGGCGGGAAAAGATCGCACACTGATTTCACCGGCAGAAGAGTCACGACTTTTCGGCAGGACGAGGACGAGGAAGCCATCTCCATATGCGTTTCTCTCTTATTTTTTCTGCCCAATTGTTTTGGGGGAATCTTAATTACACAATTAATTTGCCGAGGCATGCAAAGTAAATGTTTTGTTAGTTTACTCTTTTTAGCTGATGGTAACTTAAAGAGCCCGCATAGGAAACAAAATTTGTAGTACAAATAACCAACATTTTGGGTCTGTTAATGTACACATTTCCGTAATTTATAGTTTAAATATTGTCATACGCCGAATTCAATGGCAAAAAAATTATGTCCAAAGACAATGTCATTCAAAAAGATCAAACAACTGTGGGAAATATTTTTAATCTTAAAAACAAAGAGTGTTTATATCAATAAAAAGCTAGAGAGCTTCTACAGTAGCTTTATAAAATAAAATCAATTAAATTCGTTTCATAGAAAACTCTTAATTTACAGCAGGTGCCGCGAATTAACACAAAAATCAAACTCCTTTTGCTCGGGTTTATTTATAACAAACACTTTTAGATCTGTTAATTGCTCGCTTTGATTAGTGCAATCTAAATAAGTAAACTGACACCAAAACAAAAGAAACCCCAAAAAAAAGGCTCCAAAACTATGCTCCACAAAAAAGCCAAAGAAAAATAATGATAATCTAACACCGATGACAGCTCACTGAGCAGCGACACGCAAAATGAAGCTGTAAGAACATGGCTCAGAATGTATATTGTATCTTTTTTTGGGTAAACCAGTCTGCGTCTGCGATGATCTGTGAATCTGTGCTAAATCCATGGGAAGCGGTGGCAATACACCGAAAAAATAAGACAGAAAAATTGATTACAATTTAATGCTGATGCGACTGCTGCCGGTGCTGTTGCTGTTGCTGCGCCGATTCTTAATTTAGTCAAATCAACGCTTTTGTGGAAGAATGTCTCTAAATCTTTGCTTTTTAGCGCTTTTAGCAGCGACTGGTCAGCGGCCAGGCCGCCAAACGAAAGCAAAAGCAATGGCCAGAGCCAAGTTAAGCGCACGAGCGGAGCCAACGCGAATATAAATCACGGCTAAAACACAAGTCACAGTTATGAAGTCGCACAAAAAAAGGCAAAAAAAGAACCGCAAGGGAACAGCGCAAAGTCACCACAGATGATGCGGCGCATGCGCAGCGCGTTCTCTGCGCGTTGCTTGTTTTTTGCTTTCTATAGAGTTTTTTTTTTACCCTTTAATAGGGACTATTTAATAGTTAATTAAGTATACTAAGAGGTTTGAAGTATTGATTATATTTATTTTGTTTTTAAATGTGTTTTAGAAAGTGTTTTTATTGCATTTTATATAAAACAATTGCCATACAAAATTGATTTTGTTTTAAAATAAATATGAGATAGTCTTTATAAATGCTCGAAATTCGTTAAGGTCCTGAGTCCTCCTAATTTTTAATGTAATATATTCTTCAAGCTAAGCTTGTTTATTCTATAAATTAATTAAATATATATATTTAACTGTTAAGTAAGAGTATCCATTAACAAGTATTTCCAAAGATTATGTCTTTCTTTTGTGTGACTTTGCCTTTGTTTATCGTTTTCTATGCCCCAATCGAATCGCTGCGTTTTAGTTCTAAGATCGCATCGAATCGGATCTCGGATTTCGGATTTTGGTTAGTGGGCAGTGGCCAGTGGACGATGGAGTGTGGGGTGTGGGGAGTGGGTGCTCGGGTCATAAATTCAGAGACTAACTATAGAAGCCGCACCGCACCGCACCGTGCACAGAACCGGACCGGTTGGATCACTTTTACTCTCATCGTTAGCGGATTGTCGGTCGCATCATGAGTTCTCAAGCTGTCTCTTTCCGCCGAACAGAGGCCCTCTCTGTCTCTTTTGGCTAAGACAAGTATATGTGTGTGTATGAGTGTGTGCTTTGGTGCGCCGTAAACCAATTTTAATTTATGCTAATTGTTCCAAGTTGGCAACGTCAATTGGGCGACAGTACGCGAGAAGCGCAGTCAAATCCGATTCCGAAACCATCGGCAATTTTACATTTATTTTTTTGTTGATGTTTATTTTTTATTTTTCTATTGCTTTTAATTTCGACTCCACTTAATTGGAAGCCGAAATTTGTTAGACCTTCGCGTAGTGCCTGTAACCAAAAAAAATCCAAACTGAAAATGAAAAATCGAGGCAAAAACCGAAGCAGTTTTTTGCACGCATTTCTTTCGCTGCGACTTCGGATTGATGCACAAGGTCGGAATCGGTGTCTCTTGATCGATGCACAATTGCCGGCAAGTGATGGCTGCTGTGACGATTCCAACGATCTGACGATCACCAATCTAACGATCCAGCGATCTACTAGGGCACACAGAAAAAAATAGAACAAGATATCTAATGGGAAAACCCTAAATAAGATCTTTTTGCAGACTAGAGAAACCTCTAAATAGACTTCATTATAATAAAGTGATTTTATCAACCTTTTTATACCAGATAAAGTCAAGAATTCTAACTGTAAAACTAACCCTTCCTGTATTGATTCTTCAATAAAATATTATTAGGTATATCATCTTATTAATAACCATTTTTAATTTTAATAACCATTTTTCCCCGTGCAACGATTCACCGATCGAGCGATTATGCTGATTGGCAACTCATACTGGCAAATACAACACAAAAAAAAACAACTTGCCCCATAATTCATCGCATTTTATCGTTATTGTACTTAGACGGAGACTCTTTTTATATACATTGTTGGGAATATATACAAGATATATTTTTCCCTCTTTCCGTGGCGTGTTAAATGCATAACAAGGTTCTTGTTTCATCCGTTAGATCCGCAATCGAAATCATAGTGTCTTTTTCACTCTTTACATACACGTTTGTATATCTAAGTAATTTTTTTAGCCATAAATCATTCAGAGCTGTGGGAATCGAAGTGTATCGCGGTATCTCTGCATCTGTATCTGTATCTGAGCCGGTGACTCTCTGGACTGGAGATGGCGAAAAGTTCAATGTTAAAAGACAGACAAAAGAATTTGCCACAGTTCAAAGCATCATTCATTATCCAATTGCGATCGAGCCAGGCCGTTTAGACCGTTAACAGTTAACTGGGCAAGTCAGAGCGCCCCGAGAGCCCCCAAAAGCCAAGAGGTCCAAACAAATTGAATATCGAAAAGCCGAAACTGGGCGCGTTTCGGATCTGCTATTTGTCTTAGCCTTTGTCTTGTTTTATTTTTATTATTTGCATTGCTCTGCCCCAGTGCCTGGTTAACATGGTTGGCTTCGCTTGTTACCGATTTCCGAGCTGTTTTTTGTGGTTCAAGGCTTTGGCTTGACAGTGGCTCAAAGGATGTGGAAGTGTTTGTTTGCCATTAGTGGGTTAAGCCAGGGAGCGGCCATTGGGTACTTGTTGATTGTTGTTTTGGTAACAAATTTAACTAAATTAATTTTTGAAACTAAACAGCTTTACATTTTGATGAGTAAATTTCTTTAATCATCAATTTCGATGTATTAAGAATTTTTTTTACTTAAAACTTAATCATTCAATTAGTAATTTGAATAACTATTACTCAGCAACAACTAACATTGTTTAAAATATTCCCCTTAAAGAATTCTTGTGATTTTCCGTAGATACAAAACCAAATATTAATAAATTCTCAATTTTAATTTATACAAAAATATACAATTTTGCTTTAAATATGAAACATATTAATTGATTCAGTTTTATCAGCTTCTAATACTATAACTGTCATATCGCTTATCGATTAATGGGCTTCGCTCTGCATTCTGAATGCGCTGATTTGTCGCCAGTCGGAATTTAATAGTGCCATAACTTACGGCCAAGAACCTGTATTTAGGCCCCAAATGGACGCTGAAGAGAGTTAATTAAATCGATTGCAAAATAAATGTGTTAATTGAACGAAATATGTTCCCAGCTGGCGAAGATGAACGGAGTGTGCTCCGAGAATACAAAAGCCCGGGGGAATACCAGCGAAGTCTGGCCAGAAGCTGACCACAAAAGTGAAGGCTTCTTCTTCATAAAAAATACAAATAAAAATAAAATGAAATAAAAAACAAGATGCAGTCAAATCAGCGACTGCAGATTCACACATGGTCAGTTGAAGTCTGAGAACTTTCAAGTCGCTCACAGATGCACACAGATATATATATATATCTGCTGGATATATATGTTTGAGTATGGCTAAATTTTATTTGCTGTCTGGCACATCGCAATCGAGTTCGTTGACGGCTTTTAAGCATCTGCAAAATGTAACTACTAAGCGCCGTTTTTTTTCTATTTCTACTTCTTCTTTGAAAACTGGCAGCGGCTTTAATTGAGTATATGAGAATGAGAATATTAGATTTTCAAGGCCAGAGTCCGCTTGGAGCTCGGCTTGGCCCCGGCTTACGGCTTAGTTTCGCAACCACGATGGCGTCGGGGTCTCCCAGAGCTGGAGCTTAAATAGAGATGGAGATGGAGATGATGGTGGGCGCCGCATCAGGTAACTGGAACACAATGCGGGCATTCAGATTAAAGACCAGGCCAGGAGCTCAGAGTTTTGAGGGGGGTTTTTAAAGGAAGGGAAATGCATAGAAATAGCATAGACGTAAGAACCTGGCAGGCTAAACAATAGCAAAAAAGCCTTTGATTAGTTTTATGCAAAGTTGAAGTTTAAGTTTTATTTGGTGAGAAATTAAGTCTATAAATAAATGAGCTTAATAGTCCTGTAAAAAATAATGCTTTATTTTGTTAAAATCATTTAAAAACCTTCAAAATATCATGATATACAAACCCCTTTTAAGACACGACCCTCCTGAACTGCATTTGAATTTAATCACAAAAAAAAAAAATCGTTGTACTTCAAACAGAACAGACTAAAGTAATTTTTTTGGTCACTGAAATAAGATACGCGTCGCAGTGTTAATTTGTTGCTAAAAGCAACTCATTAAAGCAGATATTATGATGAATATAACAAAAATTAATTAAACATTTTTATGATGCACCAAACAGTTAGCCCAGACACCGAATGGGCGGCGAGGACCATAAAACCGAAGATATAACAAATACAGATCGCGGAGAGTCATCGGGAAGAGCGACTTAATGTATTCTCTTAGTAGCGCATAAATTAGCCGCTTAATGGTGGCGGCGGAGATAACGCTTGGGAGGTGCCTCAGAAGAAAAAAATATACCAAAAAAATTGCACAATATTTAGATCCTGTTCTGGGTAAGGTGCGAAGATCGGATTGTAATGTTCATAATGTTTAAAAAATGCAAATCTTTGGGGTTTGCCAGGCGTGATACAACAAAAATATATGTATAAAGAATTCAACTAGATTTTAATTAATTGTAAGTGGCTTTTAGCCAAAGGAATTTGCATTTGTATCGCTTGAGTTATTTTATATTTAATCTTAAGGCATAGAAAGTATTATAAATTATTTAATTTAATTTCTTTTCTTGAAAAGTCGGTCTTTCTCCTGCATTTAAATATGTTTAATTTATATGCAAAGCTCTCATTATCGCCTGGCAATCTCTAAGAGCAGCCCCCCGTCGAGATGTTCTCTGCTAATCGATTCATTTATAATTGCATTTATCACAAATTTCTCATTTGTTATGCCCCTGACATGGCCAAAAAGAGAAAAAACCAGCCACTAGCGAACATAAAAGAATTCTCTGGTCATATATAACAATTTAATATTATAAAAAACTTGTTATATTCCAGCTGCAGGTTGCATGTCTCTCTGTGGAAACATATCTGATCTGTGGATATCTGCTCATTTCAATCACAATAGCGAAAGTCGAAAATGCAAAAGCTGAAATCTTAAAGAACGTGATCGTGGTGAAAATAAAAGTAAAACCGAATTCTCTTTTCGTATTCTAATTTTATAAGCGGAGCAGCTAATAATTTCTCAAGGTCAGTGCTCACAGTTTGAATCAGCATCTGTCTGTATTTTTAACTCTTTTTTTTTTATTTTAGCTTGGTCAGGAAATGCGCACAGAAATTTATGAAGTCAAGTTTGCTTTGCTCTTTTTTTTCATATTTTTCTGATTATAATTTCGAAATTATGAAGCTGCCAAGTGGGAGGGAAGAATGCAGATTAGTTTGAATACTAAAGATACACATTTTTGTGTTTGTTAGCCAACTCTCTTTGGCCGCCGATCCGTTATTTTAATTGCAATGTTCTGAATTTGAGCAGCGAATTTATGGCACTCTCGACCAAAAATACAAAAAAACGACGCCTGAAAAAAAATGCAAAAACCGGCTAAGGCAAAAATTATGGAAATTTAAAGAAGTATTTTATAGCCCAAATATACACAGTCAGTGTGCTGTGTTTGTGATACAAATGATTGAGGAACGCGTTTTGCATCGATGTTGTGCTTGATGTCACTGCTGCCGGCTATTTGACAATCTTGTCACATCGCTCCCTCTCTCTTTAAAGCCGCAACTTCGTCTCAGTCTCCGTCTCCGTCTTTATCTTCGTCTCTTGGCCAAAACACAGTCTGTGTTTGACTTGGTAATGAGACACGCTCGCTGTGGCTGTCGCTGCTTCAATTAAGCCAATCTTGATGCGGCTGATTGCGATGGCATCTTCGAGCTTGCAGCTCACCGGAGAGTTTCTTATTTATTTAATTTTATTTTATTTTTTATATTTGTGACTTCTAATTGCCAGGCACTTGGCCTACTGTTTGCTGACATCGAGTAGATCTTTACGGGTCCGTTTAATTGGCCATTTATTTGTTGGACAAAAGTTTGTTGTACCCGCACGGCGTATACTTGATATTGTGTATACGCAGCGTGGAACATTGACTCCAAGCTTCCGTTAATTTAAGGCTTAAAGACAGAGCTCTACATATTTAATATTAATAAATTTATGTTTTAATAAGTTTCTAGGAAGCTTATCCTTTATTTTTGTTCGTTTTAGTTTCAGGTTGCAATTTAATGTTTTCTGCTTTTGTTACCAATCCCAATTAACTTGGCTTAGTTTAATTGCTTCTGTAATTGCGGGACTGCAACTTTGGTCATTAGCCACATGTATCCCCCCCAAAGATGTTCTCCCACATGTGGTATACTTAATATTACGCATACGCAGAGTGGGACGACTCAGTAACACATGCATGCATCCGTCTCGCTTCCGTCTTGACGTCACCAGTTCTATTTGGGGCTTGGCAACAGCCGTTCTTTTTTTTTCGCCACGAATAGTCCTGCGTGGCTTTATCGATCCGCTGTGAACCCCGAGTCGTGGAGTGCAGCAGTCCAAAGCCAAGGACGTCATCAGTTTCAAGTGCGTGCCACACATAAGCATATGTGTATATACACTGTGGGTTATATGCCACAAATACTATATATCTGCTGGCGTGGTCCGACTGTGATTTGTGTCCAGAGTGTGTTTCGAGGCCTTTAATTATATGACTCTGGCACGAGCCCCCCAAGTCAGAGCTCGTATTTGTATTTGTTGTTTTTGTTTTTTTGCGTTCGGTTTCTTTAATTGCATGTCTGTTTTGTGTTCACTTATTGCTTATGTTGCATGTTCCAAGAAAGGGCAATGGTTGGAGTTGGGCAGTCAGTTCCTTGACGCATTTACCCTTAATAGGGGTTCGCTTTTCTTGGATTAATTTATGAGTTATGGACTTGGACCTAGGCTGGGCGCTCATAAAATATTGATTGCTTTGGTTTTATCAAGGGAATTAGTGTGTTTGCAAGCTGATTTTGGGGTAATTTGATATCAATTATTTATTAATAAATTATAATTAATAATTCACTTTTTTATATTTTAGGATTTATAAATGTTTCTTCTTCCTTATGCGTGTCTTAAAGTACGACTTTTTCTTTAAAGAAATCTTCACTTCGATTTCATCTTCACTTATGTGTCAAAATTCCTAAATTTTCCGTCCTTAAATTCCAAACACGACCTTCAAGGTCCTTCCTACAAACAGTGCCAACCATAAAAAGTAAAACAAGCCCCGAGTTGTGAGCTAAAAGGAGGCGTGTTGTGTGTAAGTGTAAGCGAGTCCTGGCGGTATCTACAAGTGTGAAATCATCGAAAAAAACCCCCCGAAAAAAGAAACAAGAAAAGTGAAAGAGAGAGCAAACACCCAAACGACCTTGAGGGCCACGTGAGAGTCGTGAGGCACTCTCCGGGCGAACTGGGGGGTGGTGCCTCAGTGGGAGGCCCCTTTATTCCCAGCTGATGAGAAACCAAGAGACGCAAAGAGAGACAGAGAGATAGAGAGAGTGAGAGCAACGCAATCAGAGATTGTGACGACCCCGACCTAGCGCTTTTCCACAATGACGTCACTGAGGACTTCCAGGGGGTGTATCTCCCGGCTGTGTGTATACACAATTGCCTTTGTGTTGTTGTGCACACTCCCCTCTATCTGTGTTCGTAATGATTACGCCATCAAGAGTGGGTCGTGAAAAGCGGCCCGTGGGCTTGGACGTGGGGTTCTTCGATTTTTTCCCAGCTCGGTTTTATTTTTGCACGTGAGCTCTGCTTCTTCTTTTGCTTCTGTCCCTGCAGTGAGCGCAAAAAAGGAGGCAGTTTATAAATAGTTACGTCCAAAAGGGCGTTGTTTTGCCACGGCGCAAAGTTTTACTTTAGTTTCTGCTTTTTTCGGGCTCAACTTTTGCAATGAACATTAATTTTTGATACCCGCCTAGGGGGCAAGGGTATTGTTCGACCTTTCTAATTGTTACGGTGGAGTTTTTTGGCGCATTCGGGGTTTAATGTGTTGGATTGAAATTTAAGTGGGAGATTTTTTGCTATAAAAAAATGTCGTAAAATATTAGGAAAATCGTTACTCTATCGGAACTGAAGGATATAAAATTTCTTTCCTGTTTTCTTTCTGAAAATAAGAAAGCTATAACTTGAGGCAAAATTTCTTCAGATTCGCATCATTTAATTTGGCTTGCTTGAACACCTCGACAGACTTCTCAGTCTGGTCTGACTTGCTGTGGGCCCGTCTGTCTGCCAATCAACGAAATCGCCGCAATCTCGGCTTCGTCTCGACGCATCTTCAAACTTCAGGCTCCAGACTTCAAGTGCGACAACGACAACAAACACGCAAGCAAACAAGTTACGCGCCAAAACATGAAATAAACAAGCCAATTGACAATGTAACCCAAAGAAAACATGGAAAATTGAAGAGGAAAATGGTCGAATTATAAATGTACCCTGTAGAAAATGTAAGTAAACTTTGAATATAAATAAACCTCAAACCTAAGATTAATAAACTAAAAAAGAAGGGGTGAAATTTATATAAATTTAACTTAAACCTAGTTATTATTTAAATAGGTTCAAGGTAAACAAATTATCTACCACTTTTATGCAATTTTACAAGTTATTTCCTTTTAGATTTTTCTATAGTAATTACCATAAAATATTCCCCATTAAAACAGTTTCCCAATTCGATGAAACCCAATGTAAATTGAAGAGTAAAAACACAAAAATCTTTCAAATTAAAGCCTTACTTAGACAGAAGGCAACAACAATTTGTACATCTCGTTGTTGTAAAGTTGTTATTTTTCTCAATTTTTGTGTGTGTTTGTGTGTTTTTTTAAGCAAACTGTTTGCCGTTGGCGGATTTTCCTTTTAGACAAGAACTGGCCGGGCAGAAAGACGAATCTTCTAGCTTGGCAACAGACGGCAGACCGCCTAACTATTAGCAAACAATTTTTATTCGATTACAAAACCAAAGATACACGCACAATTGAGAGGGAGAAGTGCGGGGGATTTTTGGAAAAACTTGTTAACTGCAGCATCTTTTTTTACGACTCTTTTTTCATAATATTGCAGTGCGAACACATTCGTCAAGGTGGCGATGCCGCGTAGGAAATTCAAGAGGCAAATAATTAAAATAATAAAATTAACCAGGCAAACATTATGGACAATAAATTTTCTTGGCTTCTCATACGACACATTAAATGCTTGATGTTTGGTTTTTATTTTTTTATTTTTCGTATTCTTTTTGATTCCGCTGTGATGATGCCTGATTTTCCTTTTGGTTATAATTCTTAACGTGTTTTTGGTATTTTCTTGTTTTGATTGGAATTTATTGCCCGGCCTGTCCTTGCAGAAATTTGTTAAGAGTGTGTGTTGTGCAATGCATTTGTTGCATTTAATTACAGCATTTTTTTAATTTGAATTGGAAGATGATGCCGAAGGTGGCAGGTGGAATTACAACGGTTAATGATAAATATAGCTAAATTTATGGGTTTTAGCACTGCAATATTTAGGAAATATTAAAAAGTATATGGTAGTTTACTTAAAAGAGATTTCCTGTTGTAATTTTTGACTTGAAACACTCACGAAGATCGACAGACTCAAGGCAATCCTACTCCCAACTGCCAAAACCTAAAAAATCAAATCAAAGCCATCGAGCTCATCAAGTGCATGGCAAAATTAAGAAATAACCAAAAAATTCACAACGAACAAAAAATTTATAAATATGTGGAAAAAAAAAGAAAAACAAGGCAACAACAACAAGAGGCCAACGGCCAGGCAATCCAATCAGTTTCAAATTAAGGTTTACATATGCGAGGGACGCCGCCAGCAGCAGCAGCAGAGGCAGCAGCCTGCCAGTCCGAAATTGACCAACAACCAACAAAGTAACCGAAAATACGGGGGCACGGGAAAACAGGGGAAAACATCTAAGGAAAACCTGTCCGGCTGTCCGATGTTGGATGAACTCTGGCGACGCCTCGAACGCCTTTGCATTCCCATGCCGCCGATCAGCAGATGATAATGATGACGGCGGCGTGGCGGAGTGGTGCCACTCGGTGGTGCTGATGACACCGACTTGGCTTCACGTCCTTTTTGCATGCCACCGGTGTGACATCCGCATCCACAACGCCTCGTGATTAGTGGACGTTGCACTCGAAGGGGAAAGGAATTGCATAGAAATCGAAATCAAAACAAACGTGGCGAAGGAATGTTTAGAGAAATACAGAGGAAGCGAATCAAGAGTACCCATTGTTAAGATCATCTTTAAAGAAATTAAGTTTAATACCAAAATAGATATAATAAGTAATATATATACTTCTTACCCTCTTCATCACTAGTATAACAATAATTAGAAACATATTTATTAATAAATATTTTAACTTTAACAAAAGTAATCTCTAACTATTCCGGGTCAGCATTTTATATTTCTAATAATTTAAATCTCCTTATTTAAAAAACCTTTCAGATAAATCATAAGTAATTTATGGGAATCAAATTAACAAAATGCAATAAATATTTCACCGATTCAAACTATTCAAAGTAAACTAAGAAAATCGAGTTTTATTTGGATGAAACTGGAACTGGCTTCCTCGTCGCTTGCATATGTTTCACCCATTAAATACCCAAAACTAAGAGCCAACTATGCGGAATTAAAAACCACTTGAAATAATTTCAACGACCCGGGGACAAGTTCTATTCCCGTTCGGGATCGGAAAGGAGGAGGAGCCTGCGACTGGGATATAAATCGATGCTGGCTAATTACGCGGCAATTGTTTAAATTTAAAATAAAGCAGACGAATTTAGAAATTATTTTAGCAATGCAGATGCGAGAGGGGCTGGGTAGGAATTTACGCTTTCCGTATTTATTTTGGGCTTTTTGGCATCGTGTGAACCAATTGAAGAGCGCATTGAACGATGCGAAGACGGCCTGCCGGCAATTAATAACGAAACACGCTCGCTCTCACACAATCAATATAATAAATACAATTAATCCAGACAAACTATAATTATTACGTAATTGAGGTGGGTTGCCCATTTGCAGCGCTTTTATTATCCGCCAGATTTGTGTTTCTTTTGATTTCTTGATAACCCAAACGAGGGGAACTGGAACTAATGCTGGTCTATGGGTCTATAGTCTATAGTTTACGGTCTGTGGCCTGTAGCTCGTTGATGTCTCTGGCCAACGGCCATCGGCAATCGATCAGCGATCAAGACAATAATGGATACTCCCCTGCCACCGGGCGCCCCTGCATTTCGTTATAAAATTCGCATAAATCAACGCAAATAATTAAGCAGTCGCAGAGCACAGTCCCCATGAGACGCTAATATCGAGAGTTTCCTATCCATCTGCCCATCTTAAGCGGGCCCCATCCCAACTGGCATCGGGCAACTACATATATATATATAAAAGATAGAGATCCCAAAACAAAACAAAATAAAAACCACCTCGAAACACACAAATTAACAAATTCACTCTTGTGGTTTTTACTCATTCGCGCAGTGCGAAAATGGACAGCCAAAGTGCCAGACGAAATAGTTGAGATAGGTTGGAGTTGGCTTAAATATTGGGATTAGCTTGGGAAGAGACCAAAAAAAGTACTTGGAAAGGTTTTATCTGGGAATTATGACAGCTTAATTGATTTAATAGTTACTTAGGCTAAAGTACTAAAATCTTTTTTAAGAGTCATAATAATAAGCCCTTAAAATTCAGAATTAGACAGACATCAAAGGCTGAGATTTTTAGGCTGCCTGTAAAAAACATATCAACCATAAAATCAGGACTTCTATCTTCTTTTATTTATATTTTCATAAACAATAATCACTCTTACTTTTACACAACTCAAATGATAAACTTTCAGCTCTAATAATATGTCTTTTTCTGGCAGCTCAAACCCATAATTAACAGAACTAAATGTCCATCAAATTGGGCATTAAACATGTTGCCAAAGATCGTAGAACTTCGAGACATGCAAAAAAGCCGCAAATCCTCCTCTAACCATGTTAGTAGGCTACAAAGCTAACGCCTCTCGATACACCTGCGCCGCGGGCTCCAAACTTCATGGTAAATACCCGAATATCTGTACAAAAAGCTAAAAAAAAAAGACTCGAAAACGCAACTCTAGGCAGGCGACTACTGGTCTTGGTCTCTCTCCTCGATGGAGTTGCTCCGCGGGTTTGGGTTTCTTCGGGGTATCTGAATGAGCAATGGCCAACAGAGGCAACAATCAACAATGGCCATCCCGACAGCTGCCGCATAGATAACTCACAACGCACGACGGATCGTGAATAAGTATACAATGAAGTAGTAGCTTTTTTTCCATCTTTTTTCGGGTGTCATAGATATGTGAGGTTTTTTTCCCAAATACTATACATTTTTGCATCATTTATCAAGCTCATTTGGGTTGGGGTTAATCAGAGAGGGAAGCGAAGTTCATGGAGATCTTTGTCCAGGGAGGTTTATCATGAAAACCACACTTGCATTGAACAACTATATAAGAGCACTGAAAAAAATCGAAGCTGCTGAATAATATATATATTTAAAGATTAGAGAAACTCTAGAAAACATTATATATTACGTTTTTATCAAGAACACCCTCATTAAAACTGCAAAAAGCTTGAGTTTAAATATAATTCTTTAAGTTTAATCATGTAAAACTTTACTCAAGATTTATATCAGCTACCAATCTTTGGTAAAAGTAATCAACTTAATCCTAATTTATACATTTTTTACTCTGTGGCCAAGGTAAACGTTTTATATTCGCTTTGGGCCATGTTGAAATGCAATTGGCTACGCCCAGGAGATGTTGCCATGTTGAACGGGGCGTATGGGCAATCAAAGCAATTTGTGAGAGAAAAGAAACAATATTTTCACACGCCCTGCAGTGAATATGAAATATAAATAAAAGTAAAAACAAAAGCCCAACAAAATATAAAAACACTCGTACAAAACAAACAAAAACAAAAACCGAAAAACTGCAAAGGCTGATGACTCGTAATTGTTTTCGAAAAACACACATTTAGCCAACTCATCCGCAGCATCCAAACGACGTCATCAGCACGTGGCCAGACCAACAACAAAAATAAGATTAAGAAAAACTATTGCCATAGAACTTATTCCGATCCAATTATGATATACAACTATATATAAATACAGAGGAAATATATAGAGATGCAGCTGACGCAAAGAGAGCGCCATCCCCAAAAGACTATTTCGTCATCGTGCTGGCAGTTTGCAATTTTCATTTTCGATGACGTTTCCTGCACTCGTGCCTCGGAAAATACTGTGCAAATTGTGTGTGTGCCGCGTGTAATCCGTTAAACTGGCCGATTTCATGGCCCCGCTGGCGTCATAAAATTGGGACTGTGTGCGACCCTATATGTACATATATCACCCATTGGGACACCTCACCTGGTCAGCGGTTCTTCGCCAATTTGTTTTGCTCTGCACTGTCATTCGCTGTCGGACACTTTTTGGCGCCTACAGCCATTATCACGATATATGGCGTACTTATAAATAGAGATCTCAGGTTTTTGCCACAGCTAATAGTCTCAGGATGTGCACAGAGAATTAATTTCAAATTTAATTAGTTAAGATCGCTAAGGGTAAGTTCTGTATTAATATTTAGATATATTTTATTTTATTCACAGAACTTTAAATAATTTAATATTAATTTTGTAACCATTATTTCGCATTCGGACTTCAACTTCCTAAATATCTTATATCCCTAAAGTAAAGTCTAAGAAAACGACTTTAAATCTAAGCTAAACCGCACTAGATTATATAGCTAACTGCTGACTGAAACACTTAATTGGCACCACTAATTCCTATAACGGCTAAAGTACAGACGCTTAAAGAAGCGGCTAACAGCAGTGGGTAACCGATTTTGGCCAAAGCAAATGAATTGGCAAAGCCTTTCAAGCCGTTGCAGCGCCACACCAGCGGCGATTAAGTGGGCTCAATAAAACGGATACTGCAATGCAGCCCGCCCCCCTCCCTCGCTTACCCGTTCACCTGCGCACCTGTTTGCCCCTCCACCCACCGCCAACAAACACCCACTCACCTGTGCACAAAGTACACAGAAAGCTGGCGGCTATGTCACTGCCGCCATCGATCTTCCTCCAAATGTTTGCACTTTACACAGAGAACTGAGCTTGAAATCTATTTCTTAAAAATCTTTTGTTACTTTCGGATATAGATAAATTTTTATAGGATTCTTATAAATAAAAAATAATAAGGAAAGTAGGGAATTTTGAAACATAACAAGTTCTTCTGTTCTCCCACATAAATGTTGTATTTGAAAGAGTTTTAAGCCATATTTTCTTGATATATTATTATAAAGAAAGGAAAATGAGAATTGTGAGATAGATGTCCTTTTCATTTAAGGATTTTATACACTCAAATTATAATTAAATCAAATCCCTAAATATTCCTAAAATTTTTTTAATAATTCCAATTAATTTAATCAATAAGTTATAAGTTCCCCTTTTTCGCCTTGTGCATCCGATGATGTTTTTATTTGGTTCTTCTCTGGTTATTAATAAAAATGCATTGCTGGCTATCCCTCGCCCAGTCTTTTGTATGTTATTTGTGTGTGTGTGCGTAGCCCCTGTCCTTCGCTGTATGGGTGTTTGCTGTGTGTTTATTGTGCAGCTTATAAATCATTTTGCGTCAGGCTGCGTCCGCTGCCGTCTGCTGCCACTGCGACGCTTTGCTGACGCTGGTAAACATGTGTACAACACAGCACCGCAGAAAAAATGGGACGAGCTGAAGAGGAAAATCTATACAGAGGCAGCCACACACACGCACACACATGAACAAAAGCACCCAAACACATACACATTGTGTCCAAATAACAGATATAACCATTAAAAGGAAGAAATAAACAGTGAATAAAGCTGGATATCAGGGTTTAATGCTAATGGTTTGTGTATGTTAATAATCAATTTTCAAAAAAGTGTAACTCAGCATTAAACAAATTTGTAATTAGCCAAAATAGTTAGGCTTAAATGTTTTCTGTAACAATATTATTATATTTGTTTAGGCTTTTAATTATTTTATATCACCTCTTTAAATTAGTTCGAAAACTTGTATTTAAGTGTAGTTTATGTTATATTTTTCTAAATTAAATTTTCAGAGATATATAAATTCTTGTACACATTCTTTGTATGACAACTTTGTATTATTTAGAATCTATTTTAAATCATTTCCTAAACATTACAGAAAAGTAAGCCACTTTTAAATAATTAATTTTATTTTCTTTTAATTACTTTCATTTCATTTCTTCTTAAATTTATTGATTACTTTAATTAAAAACAATCAAAATACCTGCTACTATTATTTTGACCACAACTATCTACTGCTGCACTCATATTTTTTTACTATTTGTTCAATATTTTCACCATTTTTATGATGCACTTTGAGCACTTTTCATGCAAATTTATGTCGTCATTGTGCGTTGTCTAACCCCCGCAGTCACGCCCCCTTTTTATGTTTATCTTGTTTTCGGCTATTTTGTTTTTTTGCATATTTCTCTGGCTTTTTGTTTTGGCCTGCCCTCAGGCGGATTGGGCAAACAGTTAGCGGAATGCCGGCGCTTCTTGAGCGATTTGGCAATGGGCGCCTCATATTGCGTATACGCCGCG
Organism: Drosophila watanabei; assembly: GCA_008042575.1. Taxonomy (NCBI): domain Eukaryota; kingdom Metazoa; phylum Arthropoda; class Insecta; order Diptera; family Drosophilidae; genus Drosophila; species Drosophila watanabei. The sequence goes on along the minus strand of VNJS01010529.1, from coordinate 312,105 downwards.
TGTGCGATTAGCGAGTTAGAAATAAATGCGGAGGAAAACCCATCACCGGAAAACTAAAAAAGAAAAACATAAAAGGTACATACACGTGTTTCCATTGGCAAAAAAGTGGCTGTTGTTGCAGGTGTTGGTGGTGGTGGTGCAGCAGGAGGAGGAGGAGGATGGGGAGGTGTTGGTGGTGGAGCAGGTGGAGGAGATGGATGAGCTGGAGGATGAGCTGCAGCAGGCCAGGTGAGTGATATCGCAGCCGTCGGGAAAGAGGTTGCGGCAGGGATATATCAGGGGCGGCAAGGGCGGTGGCAAAAGGTGTTGCTGCTGCTGCTGCTGATGATGTTGATGCTGCGACTGTTGCTGCTGCTGTTGATGTGTGTGTTGCTGCTGTGCGTGTTGCTGTGACTGAGTGTTGTTGTTCAGATTCTGCCGGTAGCAGGAGTTATTGTTGATCTCGTGATACAGGCCGCCCTCGTACAGTGAGGCCTCGCACTTGATGGCCGCCTGATGATGGCTGCCGATACGATTGCTGCCGCCTTCTTGCTTCACCACAATCAGCGAGGCAAGCCGATCGCGCATCATATACTACTATGATCTTCCCAAAATGCCCAAGAATGACACAGAATATCACACAGAAAGCACGAGTACAACACAGATATCACAAATATATGGAATATATATATATGTTTATATTGTATCTAGAGAGGCACACCTGTTCGGCGCCCTGAGCGGCGCTTGTGATCCAGCACGGCGGTCAGAGTTTTCCGACTTTTCCTTCTTAATGCTGATGGTTCTGGGAGTTCTTGGCTTTCCTTTGGTGGCAATGGTTATAGTTATAGTCGGGCTTCATTGCGCCTAGTCCTTGCCACAGCTGTTGTTGTTGTTTGTCCTTAGACTTGAACTTGCTGAAAGTCGGCTTACTTTCCTCTCCTTTTTTTTGTTGATTACTTTTTCGGCGTTTGCGCAGTGAGCCAGTGACGACGTAAGCCCAACTGGCGACGTAATGACTTACGCACAGTATAGTATATAGACGTGTATTTATATATGTAGTAGTAGTAGTAGTAGGAGGCACAAGGACGTTGCTTACACTTACGCGCGCACACACACACACGGAGAATCACGAATCAAAATTATTGTTCTTCAGTAGCACGTGCTAAACGAAAATTTGTTACTTTAAGTTACACTTTCCTGTTCAATAAAATCCTTCCAAAATGTTTTTAGCAAAAAATATCTCTCTCGTTCTACAAAGTGTTAATGTTTAAATTCAAAAGTTAACAGCTTGGTAAGCGCGCACTTTAAACTGAAATATTAAGTTCTTTCTTTAGTTATTACACATACGCCGCGTTGTCGACCGGCTTCCGTTTCCGCATAGAACAACAACTTGTTGCAATTGTTTAACTTTCGAGTGTCAATCGAAGGGGTTTTTCTTTATTGTTTAATACTGAACGCGAACGATTTTTGTGTGGGTTTTTCCGTAGGTTTAGAAGAAGGTGTTGTTACTGTGTTGGAAAATTCGCAAAAATTCTTAAGTTCTGAACTTCCGCAGAATAGATTCTGTCAGTTTTCGATTTCTGGTTATTTGCTGGCTGAGCCGTGGCTGTGTGGCTAAAAGTTGTTAACAATGCGGCGTCTGTGACGCGACTGAACTTATCTTTACGGTTACACGCGACTATATTCAACGCCAAAGCAGCGCTGCCTCCGCCTCGGTCTGCGTCGCAGCTGCTGCGCTCTCGCTTTTTGTATCTTTTTTTTTGTTCCTTTTCGGCTTTGTTTGTGTTTGCCAGAGAGAGCGAGTGTGAGCGAGTGAGAGTGACACGACCTACCTTTGCGGCCTGGCTATTACGTCATTGCAGCCATGGTAACAGCGCAGCAGCAGCGGCGGCAGAGGCAGCAGCCACAACAACAACTAAGCGCAGCTCGTGCGAGGAAAATCGATGACGTCGCTGGCAGAGCGCCTGCGCCGGAAAATCCCCCCCGCGCTGTCTCGCGAAACCAGTGCAGTGGGACAGTTCTCACGCGAAGCAGAAGGAAAAGCGAAAACGGAAATTATGTGCGTCATAAAAGCAGACATCGGCCATCTCTCTTTGTCGCTTTGCCGAGATTGATGGTTGTTCTCGTTTCACCTGCCCAGAATTTAGCCACCTTGCCCATAGCTCTCACCATCATTGCCACCCACTTTTCCCACATAATTTCCCAGCCTAGTCTGAGCTCGGTGTGTGGGCATCCTTTTGCATATAATTTCACCGAGGGCGCAGGACTTGGTCCATTGTGTGTGGGTGATATTCGCGGAAATATATGCCAGATTTCCGGAGAATATGTTTATTTGACTAAAAACCCACGTGTCTGTGTGTGTGGGCTTGAATCTGGCTGAAACAAAACTTTTCTATGTTGCAAAGGCGTTCAGGAATTTCCAGGATAATAAAATAAGACACAGAGAAATTTAATTGCTCTTGTGAAAAGGATTTAATATTACAAAGGACTTTTCATGGTTAGCCATGGAAATGTAGTATTTTAATTAAAATAACTTAAGGAAACTACGTTGTTGCTTAAATTAGATAATTATTTTAGCCACAAAGAGCAGGAAAATCGTGGTGTTATTTCCAAAAACTTAACTGAGAAATCGAAATTATTTTTAATGTTTTATTTTTAGTTACAGAATTTTTGGAAAATTGTTTAATTGGCAACTATTTTTTATCTTATTTATTGTATTTATAAATGTATAAGTTTTATACTAAAAAGTAATAATTTTGCGGTTATTTATTGTACTTAACATTTATCTAGATTTCAATAAACATCTAGTTTGCTTTCATAAAATGTACTTTCTTTACTTTCCTTGTTTTAGTCATGGTTTCCAATTTCTCCCCTTTTAAAAGATTAAAATTGTAGCTCGCTCCAAAACAAATCCATTTCACACAACATTGCAAACCAATTTCCAATTCGTTGGCCCTTTTTCCATCATCCTGAGAGCCCCGGCACTTCATAAACAAGATCACTATTTTCCTCATCCTCCGTTCAATCAAGTGGAAAATATATGTGAGTTGCACCACAAATCATTTAAGCAATATACCAATAACACGATCCACATTTTCCCGCCCCCACGCCCGCTCTCTCGCGCCGGAAAAGTGGGGATATTAATGCACTTTACCATTGACACCGGCGTTTGCAGCTCGTAAACAACAACAAGGAAAATAATGCCAAAAGCCCGTTGAGATCTTCTCTCCCAAGATCGGCGAAATAAAAAAAAAAACGTTGTATTAACCCGAAGACTCAACGCAGGCTGCGCTGCTCTGCCTGCGCCGATGCCACAGAGAGTGAGAGTTGAGGCTCGGAACCCGAACCGAAACGAAACGAAGCCGATTCTTCGGGTCTTCCGAGACTCTTCGGAGACTCGTCTTTGGAGGCGGCGTCTTAGTAGGTGAGGTCGGCTCACAAGTTTCGATTTCATTCGGCTCTTCTTGAGGCCCGATCGTCGCAGGTTCGTGTGTTCGGTTGCATTCGTTGTGGCTATTTTTAGACAGGTTCCAAAGCCACGTTTTCTAACTGTTGTTAGCGTACGAGCCGAGATCGCGGTCTCTGGAGCTGCCGAGCTTAAGCTCTCAAGCTCTCGAGCTGGAAGCCCCAGACAAAACGTGAGATCGCTGGATCGCCCGACTGCTGCGTCGGCAGCGGCGTCGGTTGTACTGAGAGAAATTTTTTGTATACATCTTGGACATTTCTTGTAAATTAGAAAACATTGATTATTAATTAAATGCAACTAATTCTGTTAACAGTCGCTCTTTAATTGAAAGAAACAAAAAGGTTATGTTTAGAATATGACTTACTTTTGACTGATGTTCAATGGATTTTTAAAGAGAATTAATAATGTTATTCTTGTTCGGTTGATCTTAACTTTGATATTTGGTTTGGAAATATAAAAACCTATATATTCTCTAAACAACAAATTTTGAGAGCTGCTTTGTATTTTCTTCGCTGAAGATATTCCATAAATTCTCCCTATAAAATATATTTATTCTCTTTAGATAAACATGCTAAAATTCGAAAATATTTTATATCATAGAAAATATATTGAAGATCTTAGCTAAAGTTTATAATCTTGTTAAATTTAAGTATTAATCTGTTATGTAGTAATGGCAACCTTTTATTTTTTCCACAAACTTTTATTACTAAATTTTTCCCTGTGCAAGTCAGCGACAGAGGCAAAGGCAGTGGCACCGACTTTAGTTTTTTGGGCGCAGTGGCTCTTCCTTTCGTTTTGGCTAGATTTTTTCCCATAATGCTTTTGGCTCGGGTCTCTGGGTCCGGCTCTGGCTCCGACTCCAGCACCGAGTCCGACTTTGGGGCCCGACTTCAGCCATGGCTCCGGGGGTTCGGTGTGTGTAATGTGGTGAGTGGTGCAGTGTGCTGTGCTGTGGTGTGGCTTCCCATGTACATATATATTAGTTGGATTTTGGGGAGCGACGCAAGTGGAACTGGTCTGTGGCAGGCACCAAATCCATGCATGTACTGCCGCCAATGCACAGTGGTTTTAAAGTTGCTGAAATGGTTGGAAAAATTATGCTGCCTAAGGGTCTAGAAGGGTTTGTTGAAGGAAGGGAATTGGATGTTGTAAATTTAAAAAAATAAAAAGATGATTCTAGGTAAATAGCAAAAAATATTTAAATATGTATTAAGTTCTTATTACATTATTATAATTTTTATGAAGCAACTTAAATCCTTTCTATTTTTAGTTTAAGTTGTGTATTACATTCGCCCGAATTGACCGACATTAATTTAAAAACAGCCATACTTCCTAGTTAATTTATAATGCAATAAATAACTTATATCTCTCCCGATTTATTATCTGAAGAAGATGTATTTTATTTGCAAGCCAGTTATTAACTGAACTCGCAGTAAAATAAATAGCTTTCCCTTAATCAATATTCCAATATTTTTGGAAGCGAACCACTGCCGTGAGGCGGTTGCTTCTTGCTGCTGTTCCTTTTTGGCGGCCCAATGGAGGTGGAGGTGGCTCGTTTCTGGTGGTATTGGTGGACCTAGTGGTGCCAGTGGTGCTAGTGGTGCCGCTGCTGCTGTTCGCTGACCCGCTGGTGGCCCCAAAAAATGCATGCAAACAGCTTAGCGTTGGAGTTGCACTCTGCTGTTTGTTGTTGTTGCTGCTGCTGCTGCTGCTGCTGCTGCTATCGCTGATGTTGTTGCTTCGTTTTGCTGGAGTTGTTGTTGCTGCCAAAGAGTCTCGATGGGCATTGTTGTTGTTGGCGGTTTTATTGGCTGTATTAAGCATGACATGCCAAGCCAAAGTCGAAGTCGAAGTCGCAGTGGAAGTCGAAGGCAACTTTTGGCACTCCTTGCTTTTGTCTCTCTCTCTCTCTGTCTCTCTGTCTGGGTGCCTTTTGTCTATTATTTATTGTTGCTATTGTACTTGTAGTTGCACTGCGATGATATTCTAAATGTGCCGAGCCAAATTTGCTTCGTTTTGGCCAAGTCCAAGCCAAGACTGGGCCTTAATGCATGTATCATTTTCGCATCGTTGCGCGCCGATGCCGCCAGTTCGTGAGTTTAATTTAAGGAATTTTTGCTCTTTTTGATTGCTATTTAGGCTTTGATTTTCTTGGGCCGCCTACCTCTCTGCCCCTCTGCCGCCCCCCTTCTCCTCGTAAACTCCCTGTAAATTTCAATTAGCATGCGGCACTTTGCATTTGCAACGGCGCCTCTTGGCTCATTTGCATAAATTGCATTTGGGGATTCGCCAACCCTTTTTGTACCCAATGCACTTTCGATGTGCGCCTTGCCCAGAAAATGGTGACTTCCTCTGGGCTAACTAACAACAACAAAATAATCACCATACAACAACAACAAAAATAAAGGAAAACACAAAGGAAAACGAAACCGAAACCGAAAACGAAAACTCCGCTGACTGCTTAGCCTGCAGGTGCATTTTGCAGCGAATTATTGTCATTATTACCATTATTTTTTTGGGTCTTTTTTTGGGGGCTCCGTTTCTGACTTCGTTTAGCTATTAATATTTGTAACTTTACATAAATATATAGAGGTATATTCCTTTGCCGTGGCAATTTTGTGCTATTTTCTGCCTAAATAACATTTTTAGTGCGCGGGGGGCGAACATGTCATAATATCATCAAGTATACGCCCAGTTGGCATCGAGTCACTCTCACCGAAAACGTGGACGAACCCAATGGGGCAATGCACATTTGCGGTTTTAAGTGGGTTAAGTCGATGGTTAGGGAGATGATTTACGGACTCACAGGTAAATTGTTATGGCTCAGATTTCACAGAGGAATTCAGGGAAGACAGGTGAACTGCCGGTGATTGAATGTAAGGTGAAATATGACTTAATGCAAGGCACAGGATTTGGTAAATTTAGTTACAATCATTTAAATTAAATTTTCAATATTTTAACAATCTTTGTCTCTTTTTTAAACTGTTTCAGATGGTCCCTCTTTAAATTCCTTGAGCTTAACTCATTTTCCCGAGCAACCGTACAACTTATCCCATTTATTCCTGACAGCGACGACCTTGAGTATACATTGCCACCCGCCTTTTTCGCCTTCAATCCTTACTTTCTTTCCTCCCCCCTCCCCCCCCTTCCACCGATTCCCCGCTGGTCTTGCCACTGTCTTGGAATTGAGTTCCCTACGCAACAATCGACACGCAATCCCGCAAACCGGAGGCAACGGAAGGAGATAGGAGCGGCGAACGGAAGTGCGGCATTGATTTTATGGTCTTCTTCCGTTGCGTCTTGACCGCGTCACGTCTGCAAGTTGCCATGGTTGGAACAGGACCCCTACTCCCCCTCCTGTCCTCTGCTATTCCCCGGTGTGGCTGCCTAGCATTTTCGTCACGCACGCCCCTAAGTAGGCAACACTTTTGGCGTTTTGTTTGTCCCGTATTTTTCGTGTGGTCCCTGCACTGAAAATAAATAATAGATTTAATTAAACTAATAACAGAATGTTACATAAAAATATTAATATATATTTTATCATATATTATCACAATTATACTTTTGAAATTCCAACAAAATAATGATAAAATCTTACCATATTTTATCTTTTAAAAATCTCTAAATAATATTAATAAAATCTAACCAACTTAATCGCACTTATTTCTTAAAAGTACCAACAAAATATTAATAAAATTTTGTAAACATTATCAAAATACTTTTAAACAATACCCACAATTTCTTTCCATCTATTTGCTTTATGGTATTACTTTTCTACCGTGCGTATTTGGATTTGGGTGCCATTAACTATGTTCCGCCGGTATCTCTGGCCGGCTGTGTGTTATCAATGGAATTGAATTAACTGACGCAGCTCCAGAATCCCACCTTTTGGATATATAAAAATGTAGCTGCGACTCGACATGACGTCGGCACAACCTCGGCCACCCACAAAACCCACAGAGTGTGGTCAAAGGGAGAGAGATAGATACTACCGGCTTTTTGCCGTGTGTGTCTTTGACCTCAGCGGACAAGCCCAAAATTATAGATATGGCCGTCACATACATATATATAAATATATCACAAACGTATGTACGCATATACCTCACATCTGGGTGGTTCGAGTGGATAATGCGTGTAAAATCAATACGAGGAATTACAAGGCAGAGGAGTATGGAGCACGGCCCTCTTAATGATTGGGTTGTGTGTGCCGGTCCTGTAATTACTTTACCTAACCATTCCTCTCTAAATTATGGATGATGACAGTGATTTGTGCTGTGGTTAGGTCCTAACTCCTACTATCCTACCATCTTTTAAGTTCATAGGGATATGAAATTATTAACGAAAATTAGTTGGTTCAGTATATTTAGTAAGAAGATTATGTAATATTGTATAAATTATATACAAATATCCTCAAAATGAACCTACATTGGCTTAAATCGTATAATCTTTTGAAGATACGCAGAAATGTGTCTTTTAAATCTATATTGTGATCCATTACACAGAAAAAACTATCGATTTAAAGACAGAAATGATTAAATTCAATCACATTTAAAGAACCTTAAAAATAAAAGTTTTATATATAAAAATTTTCCCTCATTAAAGCTCAATTTTATAATGAATATTAATAAAACTTCAAACCAAACTCAAAAAACACAAACATATTTTTAAAGAAAGAATGTTTAAACACTTTTATTTTTTTCTGATATCCTTTTGTTAAAAGATTTAACAGTTATTAAAAGTTATTAAATAGTTGAACAGAAATATGTAGGTATGTATTTTGTGAAAGAATGTATATTCAAAGATGCATAAAACATATTTTATAATATAAAAAGATTTTAATTTAGTTACGCTGTTCTATTGATTCTGGCTAAAAATAAACGTAGTAAACAAAGTACAAACTCTAAATTCTCCAAACAAAGGTTTCCCCAAAGGCCAAAATGTACGTACACACTTATCTACTTCGAAAATTGTATCTTATTAGCGCCGCATCTCATTATCCTTCTCAGGAGGTTCCGGTTACGGCTTGCGGTCCATCGCTCATCAAATTAGCTTTTTGCCAATGATCAATTTCCAGCGTTAATTGGCGTTCATTATTTATAGCTGGCTGCCTTTTCTGCCTTTTCTGGTGGCACGCATCTAATGACGTCACATGGGAAACAGCCGAGGCAGCAGCCACAGCAGCAGAAATCGATTGGCGAAACAAAGACGTCATCAATTTGGTGCGCAGGACATGCGCAATCGAGCAAAGCGAGACAGCAGACGGCGGGCATGAATGAATGAATGAAATTGTAGTGTGTGTGCGAGTCTGTGTGTGCGTACAGGTGTACAACGAACAGCGAGCAGGTGAAAATAGCCAGACCAGAGCGGCGGCTAAGGAAAAACACCGGCCGGCGGCTGAGTTTTCCCCTCAATTTAGCCACCACTTCACTTGGTGACGTCGCTGTTGTCACTCTAGTCATCTCGCTCTCGTCTGACGTCACTCGTTGCGGTTGTACGGTACGGGTACAGCACCCACTCATGACGTCATTACTCTGCCCTGCACGCTCCATTGCAGCCGAAGTGCACGGAAATAGCCAAAGGATAACGACTCGTGCCACTAGGCTTTCCCTTTTGTAAATGTATGTATATTTTGCCTGCCGTTTTCCCTCTGAGCAAAAATAGTTTGCAGTGACCATAAAAAGTAAGCGTGACATTAATTGCCAAAGGTAAGTCGAGTGGAGCGAAAAGAATAGCATGGGGTTATTTTTAAAAATGGTAAACCAGTAAGCGAAGGGAATATATTAAAGCAAATTTAAGTTCTTTGATGTGTTTATGGTTATAAAAATAGTAATGACGTTTATATATGGGAGTGAGTTGGAAGTTGTAAAGTTTAGGTATTCAAAATAACTATTATTTTAACCATAATAATATTTTGATTGTGCAAATAGCAAAGTTTGTAATTACTAAGGAATCATTATTATATAAGATATATTTCAGTTGTAACTGATTTACAATATTAAAAGAATTATGCTTATCAGTAAGAGATAGTTAATCCATTAGTATTTAAATCATAATTAAAAATATAAATTAAAATTGATTAATTCATTGGTAAATAATTTATTATTAAGTGAACGTTTTACAATGAGACACCTTTAGAAAACTGTCATATAAACATACATAATCGTTGAAATTGTCATTTAATTATCATAATGCTCTATAAAGATAAAACTGATTATCACAAATAAACTCGCTTTAAAATCCAAACCCTATATTTTAATTATTACCTTACATTATTATAGTAACCAACACAACATAATCAAGCAAAACTCAGTTCTAATAAAGACTGACATCCGTGCAATCGAAACTGATTAATGAGGTATCCGAGAGATCCCCATCTTTATTCACCTGACATTGAAACAGTTCACATGCAATTGGCATTAGGGAAGTGACTTGGAACTACAGATAGAAAAAATATAAGAGATATCCGCCTCATTTGTAAGTCGTCGCAGTCAACAATTGATTTATGCAGATGGATGATGGTGTTCTAAAGGTTGCCTGGGACAGAAACCCAAGCAAAATAACTCGAATCGAATTACTCGAGAGCCGGCGGCAATTCGATGCTGTGTCACAGTTACCAAGATCTCTCTGTACTTCCACTGGGTGCTGCATGTGGGAATCGCCATAAATTAAATGGCCAGCACAATCTGTCAGTGATAAAGAGCACACGATGTTCTAGACAGAACCGCAGCAGGCAGCTCCAATTGCAGGCTCCCAAGATGGAAGAAGATGTCGCGGCACTGTAAAAAAATAAAGGATAAAAAAAGCTTAATATATATATGCTTACATTGATTTAAAGAAGAGAAAAGAACTAACTTAAACTTCACTTAACTCAACTTACAGCATTTCTTTTACTTTTATTTTTTATTTTAATTACTAAGTTAACATTAGACAGCTCTGCACATCCTAAATGAAATCTAGACTTCAATAATATCAACTAAGTAAACCATTAAATCTACATTTTATTAAGAAACATCTATTACATTTTATTTACAATTTATTTAAATTTTATTGATGATAAAATATAATCCCAGTGTATCCTGAATAGTAACCGCAGACATCTCTAATTGTCTATTATAAAATGTAAAGAAGACGATGCTACACTGAACACAAATAATGAAAACCAACCTAACAACAATAAAATCAAGATACCAGAAAACATAACATAATTTTAAAATGTTAATTTATTCATTATATTTCTTATTTATTTATTGTATTAAATAGTATTTTTCCTTAAACAATACTTGTTTTTAAGTAAAGCTTTTTTGAACAAGGAACCACATTTAATTACTTTATTACAATGGTACAAGTATGTATATTTTTATTCTGTTTATTTTATGCTTTAATTAATTAAGTGGCAACCAGTTTTAATTAAAAACATCTTGATTAATGATTTTATTTAAATAAATAAAGAGCAACTTTATAGTTTCCAAGCATACTTAAGTTCAACGATCAATCCTAATTTTTGTATGGGTTTCTTTACCACTCCAAAGCTTCTTCTGTCCAAGTGTCCAAGTCTCCGGCAGTGGCAGCCAGTTGCCAGTTGCATGTTCGGAGGCAGAAAAGTGGCATCTTTGGACCTCTCTCTCTCTCTGTCTCTTGCTCCGTTGGCCATTTTCTCACCTGCGGCGCTCAAAAGGCGACCTCGACCTGTCTAGGACCGATATGTTCTGTGTGTCTCGGTGAGCAGAGATACTACAGTGAATACATATATATTTGAGGGGCTTTACTGTATTATTTATTGGCATTCAGTGTGGCAACAGTTGGTTAAGTTGGCTGGCCGGAGTGGGCCATGTTTTATGTCTCTATATTCTAAAACTGCATAGATTTGTATCAATTGATAGCGACGAACAGAACTTGGTCAGCGGCAATGGAAAGGCAACATGCAATCGCGTTTTGTCAAATTGAAGGTAGCTTCTATGTTTGCCCCCAACATAGTATTATATATATACATATATATATGGATCCAGTCAAGTCGGGGCACCTTGACAAGCCCAGGCACGTCTTCCACTGGCAATTGGCCACAGATGCAGGCCTACAGATGATGATGATGATGACGATGTGGATGTTGATGATGATGATGATGAAGCTGGAAGCCCAGCTCACTTCGTGTGCCTCCGATGATTGTTTTCCTCGCATTTTGGGTTTATATTTCTTGGATTCTTAATTCGAATTGTACCCTCACAGAAAGTGTTTTAGTTATAACATATGATATGATACATTCTTTATAAATCTGTTGAAAAAATGGGAGTTGTTTCGTTATTTCATTTTTATTTGCTTAAAAATAATATTTTCAAAAACTTTTCTCCGACTTACTTATAATTTGTAACCTGACCTTAAATTAAAAAGGTTTTCATAAATATTTATAGTTGTTTTAAATTTAAATCGATTAAATCATCTGCAAAATCTACAAATCTGTGGATATGATTATATTATTAAGAGATTTCAATAGAAATTTATTTAGTTATTTATTTAAAAAATATATATTCATATATAAACTCGTTACAAAATGTATTCTTATAGAAAAAAATCATCACGTACTCCGACACACAAAATACTCAAACTTACTTAAGAGCATTTGCAAGTTCGATTTATTAACACAAAGTCTTATTTTTTGTACTTTATTGTATTGTATTTTTTTGCCAAATTATTCGGCTAGTCAGAATGCGCGGAATTAATTAAACGGCTTAAATAAGATGTACTAACAATTTGTTGCTAATGTGCCAATCAATCGCTTCTCCCCCGAAAAGTTCACCGGAGAACAAGGAGTGTGCACCGCGCATTGCAAATTAACTTTTGCATCATCATCCTCCTCATTGGAGTGCATCGTGCATGAAAACATCCCCGGAGAATCAAATGGAGGCACATTCGGATCTGCCCCAAAGAAGAAAAATCAAATACAACAACAGAAAACAGAGAACAGAAAGAGAAACGAAAATATTGTAATTTTAATATTAAATTAATGTTGGCAAGTCGCGTTAGTGTTGTTATTGCAGCATGTGGCGTGCCACAAAATAATTTGCGAATTCAAAACAAAGTGGGTCGTTCACCGCATGCCCGTCCGTGGGTGTCTCATAAAAATGTATTTCGTATCCGCGAGGGGATATAAATGTTTGCCACAAAAGCCAACGAAATTAAGAGATTTGTTAACGTGTTAAGATTGTTTCAAATGCCGCGAAAAGAGGGGGGAGGGAATCAAATATCATGACAATTATTGGTTTTTAAATAAAAGGAAGGCAATCATGCATTGAAATTAATTATTATCGTGATAATAATAAAGGTAAATGTGAGATAACTTTTTAATAGAAAATATTTTATGGAATACCGTTTCGATATTTGTTGATATTTGGTGAAGGTTGATATAAAAAGCGATATTTTAATGCTACGGTATTCATATTTGTACATTAAATATTTTTTTTAGAAGGTTATTGGAATTTATCATTGTTGTATATAAATATAACGAGGTTAGCATAACCTTGGTTTTAAAAAACATTTAAGGATAATTGATAAATAAAAAAGAAAATACCGATAACATTAATCAAATTATAATAAAGATATTTTTCTAAATGCAAAATTCCGATCAACTGTATATTTTCGATATGACATTGATTGGCATACTTATTGTCAACATATTTAATCGGATATTTCCTTTCGATATGCATTATTTTATACATAAATGTAGGTATCTGTGTTCTGTTGAATAATCTTACTTAAATCTGTGCTGTAATTACTTAACTAAATGCAGGAAACAACTAAATAAATTCCCGTTGAAATTGTATTCCCCAAAATAAATAAACGATGTATTAATAAACCTTGCCTTATTCTTCCTTTGGAAGAAACAATTGCATTTGACGACAATTTGAGCCAACATTATGACATTACATATTTGCCACACTTTTTCCCAGAAAGCAAAATAAAAACCGCTTGGATCCTCGATCGTCTGCCTTTTACTTCCACTCACTCCCATTAGCCATTAAGATGAAAACCCCCAGATTCCGCCCCTTTTCGAGGTTCTTCCCAGGCGTTAAGCGACACTAAAAGTTCATCCATCGCATCGAGAGGTGTGTGCCAAGCGATAGCAGAGCCAAAGCCAAATCCAAAGCCAGATCCAAAGCAAAAGCCATTTCCCATAATCGCAAGGCCCCCGAACGCTACGAACAGTAACGGCGTCGAACAACGACAACGACAACACGAATTTCTATGGCATCAGGGTAACAATTTTAAGGCTTGTCTCTCTCTTATGAAATAAGACGACTTAGACGGCCCAGCGGAGATTTTTAAATAATTCACAGGCGTGATTGGCCACGCTTCGAGTATATAGTATCTATGGAAAAATGGATAAATGGTCGCGGGGGGGATATGGCATCTCAGCCTCTGCTTAATTTGCTCAACTCATGCAAACTCTCCTCTGAGGATGGATCGATGGATGCCACTCAGAAGATGTCTCTTCGGTTTTGGTCCCTGGTCTCCAAATGTCACCGCTAGCTGCTGGTCTAGTTAAAGTACGCTAATTAGTCAGGCAGTCAGGCCGTCGAGAGAGCATGGCAGACACCTGAACATGTCAAGGCATTTGTCTGGGTGCCCCCTAACCCCCCTGATCGGAGGAGACTCAAAGCGATTGCTGCCGACAGCCATTTAAGGAGCCACTCGAGGTCAGGCTGAAACATAAAACGCTAACGTATCGCTATGACTAACCAATATAGACTGGCCACAGGTGAGTTTGATCTCAAAGCACTGGCATTAAAATATTATATAAAAGTTAGAATTATAATAGTGATAATTCTAAATGCTAAAAAGGCATCTTAAAAATTTGTGATAAGATCTAAAGAATTTTATAGAGTATTTAGTTTTTGTTAGTTCCAAGTCAATAAAGATTTTTCCCCAGTGTTAACCAACTGGTCTATGATCTGGACTGGTCCAGCAGCAGCTTCCTGCTGCTAACACAGACATCATTGGCCACTGGAAAAGCAAACACAAAGTTCACTTCCAATCCGAGCCACAATTGAATGCGAAATTTATTGCCGGCGATCGCTTGAATCGAATTGAATCGCGGATTCTGAACTATATCGAATATCGGTATTGTTTTGATTTCAATTTTTGTTTGTTTTTTTTTTTTGCTCGAAAAAAACAACCAAGCACACACGCTTGTCCGCAATTATCGCAGCTGTAATGGAGCATTGTGGGCATGATCATAAATATTGATCACTTCGGTGGTCGCCGGTGGTGGCCACTTCCTTATGGCAGGCAGACGACCATGCCATGACTCAGTCCGAAGAGAGAATCCCATTGTCTGCTTAAATATCACAAATTCGAGGCCATCGAAACTTACAAAAAATATTGTCAGTTACGGGAAGGTTTTTATTTGAGTTAGTCAACTTAAAATAATATAGCAACTCCTTTGTCAGGATCACTCCCTCAGAAAGTTCACCTTGACGTGGTTTAAGGGAGACAGGTAATCCGGATGCTAAAAAGGATTTACTTTCTTAAATTATGTAACACAGTATAATAACCCAAACTCACCGTCAAAATACTCTCCGTGATCTTGGTGCGCTTCACATTAATCACCAGATTCCTTCCTGGACCTTTAGAGCAGCAACCGATGGCATTAATCACAAACTCTTCGGTGATCTCGTCACAGTCCTGTAAATCGATGATCTTCACCTCCAGGCACTTGCGCACCAGTCGCATCATGCCCGTGTCCCCCACCAGACCGCACCACGACAATCCGAAGCGTTCCAGATGGCTGAGATCGTTGAAGAACTTGAAGTGATCGTCCTCCAGGATATCATTGTTAGTCCACCTTAGCTCCTGGAGGGAGCTCAGCTGACCCAGGCAGCGGGCGTGCTCATTGGTGACCAGGAACTGGCCGGAAAGATGCAGATGGGTCAGCTTGTTGCCATGATTCTCCGCCAGCAGTGTGAGGAATCCGATGTTTAGCTCATTGGATGTTATCCAGGTCTTCAGGGTGCAGCGCTTCAGGTTTGGCAGCTGAGCTATCACCTCGAAGTTGGAGTCGCCGCCGGAAAAGATCAGCTCCTCCAGGTTAACGCAGCTCTCGGCTATCTTCTGGTAGAGACTCTGGCTCATCACCTCGAAGCAGCAGTCGTCCAGGTCCAGGACTCGCAGCGACTTGAGGGGGATTCCGAATTCCCCCGAGTTCCACAGGAGACAATCCCGCAGGACCAGCTTCGTGAGCTTGGGAAAGCCACAGAGGTGTTTTCCTAAGGAGGATTAATTCGTAAATTAATTGGAATCAATCACAGGAATACCTCTCCCACCTGTGTAGCAACCATTGACCAGCTCGAAGGACTCTAGATCCTGGTTGGCCTCCAAATCGAAGTTCAACACATCCTCAGTATCCATGCATTCGATGTGAACCCGCTTCAGGTGCGTCATCCGCGACATGATGGTGCGGTAGTGAAACTCATCGTTGGCATTGGAGTAGTGGATCTCCTCCAGATTCGGGCAATACTCCGATACGAACTCAGAGAGCAGCGACTCCTTCTGGAAGGAGGAGCAGTCCACCTGGAGGACTCGGATAAAGGGACCCGCCATCCTAAAGAAAACGATCAGCTCCGGCAGCCGCATCGTCTCCAGTTGCTCGATATCCAGGACATGCCGCTTGGCACGAGCCCAGCCCTCGAAGGCCGTCCGGAACTTGCCGGCTACACTGGCCAACCGGACACTGTCCACCAATTGGGGCAGGAATTCGTAAATGCGACGCACCACGTCCTCCGGCAGTTCCAGCACATGCATCCTGCTTGCCGGCGGCGGCGGAGGAGGCTGTGGCGTTGGCGGTGGCGGCGGAGGAGGAGCGTGAGATTTCTTCAGGACAGTTTGCTTTTTCGATTTTGACATTTTGGGAACTGTAAATTTCGTTTTCTTACATTTTGACACTTACCCGATGCTGATATTTGAAAAATATGGCAAAGGTGATGTGTATGGAATATAGAGTAAGAAAAAGATAATATTCCGGCATGTTGAGTGATTCCCATGGGTTGACCAGGCACTTCCTACGGCTTGGCAGTGACCGCCAGTCAGCCGACAGCTGCGGGCAATTTCTCGCATTCCTCCATTGTTCGTCGTAAAAAAAACAAGTTTATCTTTTTGTTTGACAACAATTAATTGCATAATTGCCCGCATAAATTGCATAAATCAATTTGCGGTGATTGAGAAGTCGCCAAATGCTATATACTTATTTATTTATTTATTTTTACCGGATATGTTTGAAGAATTCATTTTTGGTTCGCTGTATTGTTTACAATTGTTAGTAAGTAAACAAAGCTTAATAGCAATGCCCTACAATTAAATCAATATTTGATCTTCGAATGGGGAAATTGTTGTTAAATTATGAGTTCAGGAAAAGTGAGGTGAAATGATTGTAAATACAATTAGCTAAACAAAAGACAACATTTGTAATTAATATAGTTCCTAGTCATGTCTTGACTGTTTTTTAAACCCTTTATTGATTTTTATATTTTATACACATTCAATTGCAATTGCTTACATTGTGCTTGATTGCGCCTCTTAATTAATATTTAACTTTCATGATATTTATAGTGTAATACGATTTGAAATATTAATATAAGCTTAAATTAGTTATAATAATTATTTTGCCAATGCAAATTCACCAAAGTAACAAATTATAACAAAAAAAAAGAAGTTAAAATAATTCCTCAAAGATGAATATCTTTTAAATCCAATGTGTCAACTGCATGGTGCCATCATGTGTCCTCTGGGTATCCATGACGCTCATCTGGCGCACCAAGCGCTTCATCGATGGCCGGTGAATGGGACGAGCACTTCCGCTGGCCGTCATATCCAAGGGCGTGCGCTCATCAATCCGCGGAGCCGGCTCCCGCACCCGTCTGCTGTCCCTCATTTCCAGCTCCACTTCAGAGGCATTGTTGGAGGAACCAGCCAGGACATCTAGGTTCTCGTAGGACGGCGGTTGGGATAAAACATCGCTGATGTGGCATAAGAAATTAAATAAAATACAATACATTTTTTTAATAATTATAAAACCCACGGCTTTTGAGCGCAGCTGCAGCAATCCTTGAGCTGCCAGTTTTTGCCAAACTCCTCGCCCTCCTCGATGGTCTGCGGCAGCCGATGATGCAGTGTCTCCGGCAGTCGCAATCCCGTCATACCGCCCAGCATCGACACAAAGCCCATGATGACCAAGGGCAGCTTTAGGTTCTCCTTTCCCAGGTAAGTCACAAAGGGTATAACAATGAGACCCAAGCCACCGATATAGCTGGAAGCTCCAATGCCAATGCCGCGCACTTGAGTCGGATACAGTTCCCCGGCGAAGGGATATATGATCAGGAAGGAGGCGGAGAGCAGGGCTTTGGATATCAAGTACAGAACAAGAGTCTCATCCACGGCATCATCGGGCAACATCACAGTTATTACACAAGCCACGCCACTGAAGATAAAGATTGGGATTCATAATCATAATCACAAAATAAAGCACGATCCTACCCCAATATCATGGATAAGCTCAGGGGCCACCTTCGGCCCCAGGTGTCCATGAAGTACCAGCAGCACAGATAGCTCGGTAGCTCCACCACCGCCGACAGAAAGAAGCTCACATACTGATTCGTGCCCAGGGAAGGCCCATAGTAGCTGAGACCCAGGTAGACGGTCTCGTTGGCGAACCAACTCAGCGTGATCAGGATGGTCTTCAGGCGCATGTTGGGGGTACGGCAGAGATCCATTAACCCCACATTGGCCACCTTCTTCTTTTGCTTTTTAAGCTTGTCCCGTCGGATTTGGGCCTCCAGCTTGAGGTGCACTGCCTCCGGGAACTTCCTGCCGTTCACCTTGGCCATGCTCTCCAGAATCTTGAGAGCCTCCTCCAAACGGCCGCGCATCAGGAGCCAGCGCGGTGACTCTGGCATCACGAACATGTACAGGAAGTAGGCGTAGAAGGGCAGCGAGGTGATATAGGACAGCCGCACCCAATCCCGTTCCAGGTAGGTGACCACAGAGAGCAGCATAATGCCCGAAGTGTAGAAGGTGCACGTCATCACGGTCACAAAGGAGCGATAGTTCTCCCCCACCAACTCCAGAGCTGTAAGGATAACGAAGAAATAAATTATAAATCACAAATCCCACTCACATATTATGAAGGGTATCTGATAGACGGCCGGAATCGTGAGTCCCACGATGACCCGACTGCCGGCCCAAGTCCAGAAGTCCGTGCTCAGCGAAGTCATCAGGCTGCCCGCCAGCAACGTGGCCAGGCAGGTGAAGTAGGAGAGTCTCCTTCCAGCCCGATCGTTTAGCAAACCAAAAAGATAGACTCCAACGGGTCCGCCAGTATTAAGGGCAGCCAGTCCAATGGTGGGATAGATATCCTGATCGCACACTAAATCAAACTGGGAACGGATTAAGTTAAGATGTATTACTATTCCTCGATTGGGTTGAATGTCAAAGAAGATGCTCGGGAAATGATTCAAGCTTCCTTTACACGAAGGAATCGGTGATGTGGGAGATGAGGGAACGTTGTTCTGGGTGAGCCGCACATCGATCACAATCGAGGACCAGACACTGCTCGTATTGTACTCCCAGCCCTGGCTGCACTTGACCAACGGCCAGCTGATATTCGTTTCCATGGAGGTCAAGATGTCCTCAACTTCTGCGGACTCCAGTAGTTGGGTCCAATTGACGCCGTAAGTAAAGCACTTGCTGTAAACGAGTTCATCATTATCCTGGAAAGGAAATGACAAGAATTTTGATTATTTGTTTTATCGGTTTAAAGCATTTCTTATTTATTTTTCTTTTTTTATCTTTTCCTCTGTCATTTCACTGTTGACCCCCGCGATTACTCGTCGAACCACCCCTTATATCGACCTCTGACTCACGACAAACGCACAATCAATGGGCTGACTTGATTACCTGAGCACTCGTATGGCTGCCTCCGCCGAGCACTATTACTCACCATTTCCTTGGGTATGGCCAGCGTTTTGCGCTGCTCCAGCGGCAGATCCAGCAGCTCCGGGATGCGGCACCAGTAGTCATCCGGAGTATCAGCCATAAATAACTGGTTAAAGGCACAAAAGCCGCACGGAATGCAGGCAGGCAGGCAAATGCCAAAGACCAGCAGCTTCTGATACTTGCCAAACTCGCCGATAGTGGGCAGCAGGTCGTCCAGGTCGAAGGCCTCCTGGCAACAAAAGGGGAATATATAAGACGTGGAATTTATTAGATGGGATACGCACATCCACCGAGGGCTGCGACTCGGGCTTCTGGCGTTGTCGCAACTCCGACAGCTCATCGTATTCGTCCACATCGCTGTCCACAATCTCTGACATGGATGCGCCGCTAGCCAAGCTCCGAGCTGAAAGTGTTTATTCGCACTGCCCCCGTTTTCCGAAAGTCACGGAAGCCCTACTAAAGCCACAACTGACAACTGTCAACTGTTGGCCAAGGGTTGGAGGAAAGAGCTAGTTCTGTTCGCAGACGCTTTGTAGTTTGTATTTTTTGTTTATTCTTTAGTCGCAAGTTATTAGATTTAAATAGTTTAAACTAAAGTATTTAAAATATTACAATAGAATTCATCAATCCAGCTCGAGCCACTAATTACAGTTGTTAGGCTTTGATTATTACAAGTAGAGAACGGTGTTTAAAGTACTTCGGTTTGGGCTCAGTACTTTTAGCATTTTTATTATTATAATTATACGTTTTTTTTTTTGTTTATTTTCTTGGAATCGTTTATAGAATTGGGGGGGAAATGGACATTGCTAAACTTTATGTCTAAAGATTAACAGAACGCTGTGAACTATACAAAAAGATATATATCTTCGACTTCAACTCCACTGCTTACTGCTTAAAGATTATTGCGCGCTTCATTACATTCCATCCACGGTATTTTTATGCCTGATACAAAGTATATGTTATTGTACACATATATATCAATTCATAATTATATTAAACAGAAAACTGTCTGTGCCTGAAGGCGCACAGCGCAGAAATCACACACACACACATTAGGCTTAAGTGTAAATTTGTGGCTACACATACAAAAATACATTCGCACAGAGCTCGTTCTCCTGCTTCTACTTCTGCTTCATCTTCGGGCCTCTTTTTATTTCGTTTAGTCCACCTTGACCACACTGTAGATCTTGCGGATGAACCAGAAGCACGCAAAGAAACCGATGGTGCCGGTCAGCAAGAAGAAGAGGAACACCATGATGGCGGTGTAGCCAAAGTACAGGAACGTCGAGGCGCTGTCCTTGATCGAGAGCTTTGTCACAAAGTAATGGCAGCAGTAGATGAACAAGTAGACAGCGGTGAAGCCGGACGTTAAAAAGGAGCGCCACCACCAGTGATAGTCCTCCGCACATAGGTGGAAGTAGCACAGCAGGATCGTTGTCTCCGAGCACGTGATGACCAGGATGAGAAAGACCAGGAACAAAAAGCCGAACATGTAATACATCTGATTTGACCACAGCGAGCTGAGGATGAAGAACAGCTGGATGAAAATGCAGCCGAAGGGCAGGACGCCGCCCATCACGATGCCGGGAATCGGTTGTGTGTAGATCGATTGGTCGGGAATCTGTCGTGGAATCTGATTGGTGCGCACAGGATGCTCCAGGGCCTGTGAATATATAATCTCACATGATGCCTATATAATAAAGCATTATATTAAATGCACTTACGCGCTTGCGGAATCCAAAGTAGGCGCCAACGAAGGTCAACGGCACCGAAACGCCAAACCACAGAGCCAGCAAGGCGATCAGTGTGCTAAATGGCACAGCTCCCGAGCTGTTCTCGCCCCACAGAACCAGATTCATCACAAAGAACAGAGAGAAGACCACTCTGAAAAGGGAAGGAAAAGATAAATTGATAAGTTAAAGAAATATTTAGGAATAAACGCGAAGAACTTACCCTGGGCAAACGATCGAGGTGAGGATTACATTACTCTTCCACTTGAGTCCACCGAAACTCTTGTAGATGCGCGCCGAAACATAGCCAGCTGGTGTTCCCAACGAGACGAACAGGACCATGGAGCAGGTCATCAGAGCTCCGCGATTGGCCGGCGACAAGAAGCCCAAGCAGGCGAAGGCCAGCGTGACCATGGCCATCACCAGCACCTGGACACCGGATCCCAGGAAAATGGACAGCAACATGCCCTTGCGCGGCGGCCGGAAGACATCGCCATGGACCAGCTTCCAGCCAAACTCCTCCTGAGCATCCTCGCCGCTGTCCATCTGATTATAGCGGGCAATGTCCTTGTGCAGGGTGCGCAGCATTATCATGGCCACCATGCCGCTCAAGAAGAGTACGATTACCAGCGAGTTGAGAATGGAGAACCATTGAATATTGGTGTGCGGCATCGATTCCAAGATGTAATCCCAGCGGGAGGACCACTTGATTGAGTCATTCTTCACGAACTTGACACTGTACGTGTATACAATGGTCAGCTGCTCTCCAGGCTTCAGGGAGTTCTCGCTAATGGCCAGCGGTTCGGTGCTCATGCAGTTGGGATTCTTGGGATCCGTGTGCTTAATCGATTTGGGAGTAACCTTCACTGAGATAATCCGTCCGCTGTTGCCGAATCCAATTCCCCAGTCCTCCGACTGTCCGCTGTGGTACGTCATCTCCAGATCCACATGATTAAAGGGATAGTAATGCATGGGCTGGTTATAGATCGAGTTAATCGGGCAACCGTCACCATCGGGTCGGACGAGGCAGCCCATCGGGAACCCAGTGCCGCAGTATTGCTTGCCATTCTCGAGAGGATAGCACCAGGTCACGGGCATGTTGTCCACAATCCAATGATGCTGATAGTTCAGGCTAATGCCCTTCTTCAAGACCATCATCAGGCGGTTGGCAATGGCATCGCCACCCTTGTACTCCTTGGTACAAGCCTACAAAAGGATAACAGATTTGATCGATTGATAGAGCACAACAATTCATAAAATAGGTCAGGCATAAAAGATATTTGATTTGATAGTGAGAATAGTAAATTCGAAGAAAAGAGCGACAGCGATAATACCATCCAAATATAGTTAACTGACTCACAGCTTATGAAAGTGTTCAAGCTATTGACTTACCACAGCACATGGCTGATTCTCCAGGAAATGGATATTGTAGGGTCCCGGACGAATGCGCTCGCCGAACACAACCTGGCCCAGATTCTCCACCGGAGAGTTTTCTTCTTTACCCAAACAGAAGTCGAAGTGATGATACTCATAGGGTATGATCGATTCCTCCGTGTTTAGCCGGTTAACGTAGAGCACAACATCCGACTAAAAGAGATAATAAATAAACAAAATGATCAATCAATATTTTTAATCGATTCTAGGTAAATGTAGGTTTTTCTTTAATCTTATCGGGTATTACGTATGTCACATTTATCTGTGTTTTAGTATGGAGATTAGTGATTTGTTCTTGTAAACTATGAAACTTATTTTTTGTAATAACTGAGATATTGGAATTGGTTTAAAAGTTGACTTATCTGGGAGTTGAGAAAAGGATAGTTTGGGGGGAGGTAACATTGTAAATATTTGAAAATATAGCTAATCACTAACTTAGTGATAAGAACAATCATAAGTTAATTAGTCTTTGATTATACTGACTTCTGTATTACTCTAAAAAATTCTTTTAAAACTGTTTTATAGTATAATAAATCTTTTTTCTTCTTTCTGAATGGCTATAATACGTTTTAAAGCTAAATAAAGACAAGATAAGCTTTGTAAAGTATCCTAGACCAGGGGCTTGTAAATATATTACAAGTAAATATTATAAACTATAATCAAGTGGATTTTCTAAGGCCAACCCAACGCTTAATGCTTAATAAAAACCGGTACATTTTTATAGATCTTAACTGAATGCATTTGTGTTACTCACATCAAAAATAATGAATAAATTTCAAATAAATTGTCGAATTTACTGATCTACCTAAACATATGAATTTCTTTTGGGACCTTATCTATCTATCCGCAGAACAGACGCACCCACAAAAGAACCAGCTGAAACAACAGACCCGCTTTTAAGTTGGGAATCGGAACAATTCTCGTTTGGAAGCGTGTCGGAAACGCAAACCAACGACCAACGGCGTCGACGTCAGCAGCGGAGATGTAGAACTGGAACTGGCAGGGAAAAGATATTAACTGCCGGCGGCGGCTGTTGCTCTGCGGCTGCCTGCCTGCCTTATCAGCGCTTCCGTTCCTGACCGACATTAGAGGAATACATCACCAGAACATTGTTCGCTATTTCCACTGATATTGCTAATTGTTTCGGCCGTAAAACAAACACACACCCACCCGCCGCCGCACTCACATACTTGCACTTACCTTGCATGTGGGGGTGCCCTCGCCCTTTTTGCAGAAGTTCACCGGCGCCAAACCGGGCAGATAGAAAGCCTCCGCCGGTGCCAACAGGGGCAGGAGGACCTGCATCAGGGTGATGAAGCCGAAGAGCTGGAACATCTTGAAATTGTGGCAAAGATTCCCAAATAGCTGCGATATGTCTGTCGCCCTTTCAGCGGCTGTAACTGGAACGTGGGTTGCGCCAGCTGTCCCGTAGCTGTCCCACTAGCTCTCCCGACGATCACTCGGATTGCGGACCTCTTGCAAAGAGATCCTGTAGTTAATTAGTCGAAAATCTGTGTTTTTCGAGTGTTTTTACTACGTTTCTCCTATTTTTTGGCCGAACGTCAGCACTGCCTGTGACAGTGTTGTCACCTTGTCCAGCTGACCGGGCTGCCAACTTGTTTATGTGGAGTGGCAGTTCCAAACAGGGCTACAATATCGGTACTCTAAAAGCACGAATTTTAAGTCAATTCAAAAATGTTTACTTTTTTATAAAATATAAAACTATTCAGTTTCTCTCTGTTTATATTGTTCTTCACTGCGGAACGCATTTTTTTCGTATTCTCCAAATAATTCAAATTCAACGGTCAGTACCCAGAGAAGCTTAATTGTTGCCACCGAGCCTTGTAATTGTGGTATTTTTTAGCTAATTTTCATATCGTGTGCAACGCCGGATAGTATAATTAAACGGTTCGCGCGCGGTCACGCTGTTCCATTCAACTCATTTTTAAGGCATCCACTAAAAAATATTGCCCCCCGCGAAAAAAAAGCTACAGATTTGTGAGCTTTAGCGAACATATTACTAAGGAAATTGCAGATCGACATCCAGCGCATCTTGGCAGGTGGAGCCTTTGACTAAGCAACAGCCAAGGTAAGTTAACTGTCATTCGCAATCAGCTTGGATGTGTGTGCGTGTGTGTGCACACGAAAAAATCAATTTCGTGACATTCAAGGCGTTGCAACCTGCTTAAAGCAGTCGCTGTAAGGTTAAAATGTATTAATTTACGTTCTGTATCAATTTCATTTGCAGCCGCCTGACAATTGTCTAGTAATTACGCAAAAATTCCGCCACTCACACACATATAGACACACGCCACCAACCCCCCCGCCCACGAACGCAACGCGACGTGCAGAAAGAAACGGAAAGTAAAGTGAAAAAGAGACGAAAAAGAGCGCAAAAATGACTTCCGACATAGCCATGCAACTGATTGCCATTTTGGAGAAGACGGTGTCGCCAGGTAAGTTTCCTTGCATGTCTGCGCCTAGGATATATATTATTAAGTTTCGCCCAGGGTTATTCTCGTTTCTTCATTGAATTCGTTTTCTTTTTTTTCTCTCGACTGGCGGGAGGGACGCGCGCGTTGTATGTTGCGCAGGGTTGCAATAGGCGCTCGCATATGTTTCGTTGCTAGGGGAACACACATACTTTTGCACACCCGCCTGTCGCACATAGCGCGCGCTTACATATGTATGCGGGTATTCCGGCACATAAACGCGCTCCTACAATTAAGGATTTATAAACTGCGGCGGCCCTGACATAACCTCAAAGCGGCAGGGATCTGCTTGCAAGTCTCTTGTTAATCTTGGAATATTCTCGAGCTCATTTTAGCACTAAAAATGCGACTGGTGTTTCCGGTTGGAGATATTTGCACAGGCCATTATAGGCACCACATAATTTTTGCCTTAAGATAAAAGTTTCCCACCTACACCGAGAAAAATTAAGCTTAATATAAAGGCTTGAAAAGAGAACTACCACATAAAATTCATTGTAAAACAATGTTTAGTATTAATTTATGAACTTAGTATTTTATTTATCTTAAAACAAACCATAAATTTCAGATAAAAATGAACTGCTTTCGGCAAAGAACTTCCTGGAGCAGGCGGCCGCCAGCAATCTGCCCGAGTTTCTCAAGGCGCTGTCGGAGATCCTGGTGAACACGACAAACAGCGCTGTTGCTCGCATGGCGGCCGGTCTCCAGCTGAAGAACCACCTGACCAGCAAGGACGAGAAAATTAGTCAACAGTATGAGGAGCGCTGGCATCAGTTCCCCACCGAGATTCGCGAGCTCATCAAAAATAATGTAAGTTTACGGGAAGCTAAAAATGTTTAATTTAATGCATTACAATTTTCTGTTATATGACAGATCCTGGCCGCTTTGGGCACCGAGAACACGCGACCCTCTTGCGCCGCCCAGTGCGTGGCATATGTGGCCGTAATTGAGCTGCCGATCAATCGCTGGAACCTGCTCATCCAGACGCTGGTCAACAAGGTGGTCAGCGAGGGATCCAGCGAGATGCATCGGGAGTCGGCCCTGGAGGCCATTGGCTACATCTGCCAGGACATTCGTCACGGGGTGATGGAGAACCAGGCCAACGATGTTCTCACCGCCATCATCCATGGCATGCGCAAGGTGGAGCCGAGCAACCACGTCCGATTGGCGGCCACCACGGCGCTGCTCAACTCGCTGGAGTTCACAAAGTCGAACTTTGAGAAAGACATCGAGCGCAACTTCATCATGGAGGTGGTGTGCGAGGCCACGCAGTGCCAGGACACGCAGATCTGCGTGGCGGCGTTGCAGTGCTTGGTCAAGATTCTAACCCTTTACTACCAATTCATGGAGCCGTACATGGCGCAGGCTCTGTTCCCCATCACTTTGGCGGCCATGAAGTCGGACAACGATGCGGTGGCCCTGCAGGGCATCGAGTTCTGGTCGAACGTGTGCGACGAGGAGACCGATCTCGCCATCGAGAGCCAGGAGGCCACGGATCAGGGCAGGGCCCCGCAGCGGGTGTCCAAGCACTATGCCCGCGGTGCTCTGCAGTACCTAACGCCGGTGCTCGTCGAGAAGCTGACCAAGCAGGACGAGTGCGATGACGAGGACTCGTGGAGCCCATCGAAGGCCGCCTCCGTCTGCCTAATGGTGCTCGCCACCTGTTGCGAGGACGAGATCGTTCCCCATGTCTTGCCCTTCATCAAGGAGAACATTGAGTCGCCAAACTGGCGCTACCGCGACGCAGCCGTCATGACCTTCGGATCCGTGTTGAACGGACTGGAGACGAACACCCTTAAGCCGCTCGTGGAGCAGGCCATGCCAACGCTTATCCGTTTGATGTACGACAGCAGCGTCATTGTGCGCGACACCACCGCCTGGACCTTTGGCCGCATCTGTGACGTGAGTAGAAACTAGAGACTGTGGTGGCTCCAGATATTTATAATCTAATTTGTTTTCTTCTTTAGATCATTCCCGAGGCGGCCATCAATAAGACATATCTGCAGACACTGCTGGAGTGCTTTGTGAAGAGCTTGAAGTCGGAACCGAGGGTGGCCGCCAACGTCTGCTGGGCCTTCATCGGTCTCTCGGATGCCGCCTACGAGGCAGCCGTGACCACTGAGGGCGAAACCCCCGAGACATACGCTCTGTCGCCGTTCTTTGAGTACATCATCGACCAGCTGCTGGTGACCACCGATCGCTCGGACGGCGCTCAGGCCAATTTGAGGGGAGCCGCCTACGAGGCGCTCATGGACATGATCAAGAACTCGCCCCTGGATTGCTACCTGGTGGTGCAGCGCACGACACTGGTGATATTGGAGCGCTTGAACCAGGTGATGCAGATGGAGACGCAGATTAATAACCACAGCGATCGGCATCAGTTCAACGATTTGCAATCGCTGCTCTGCGCCACACTGCAGAGTGTGTTGAGGAAGGTCCACGAGCAGGATGCCCCTCAGATTTCCGATGCTATCATGACCGCCCTGCTCACCATGTTCAATTCGAGCACTGGCAAGGCGGGTGGCGTGCAGGAAGATGCATTCCTGGCCGTATCCACTCTGGTGGAGCTCTTGGGCGTTCAGTTCTCCAAGTACATGCCCGCGTTCAAGGACTTTTTGATCATGGGCCTGAAGAATCACCAGGAGTATCAGGTGTGCTGTGCCTCGGTCGGCGTCACCGGCGATATCTTCCGTGCCGTTAAGGATGCCATGGTGCCCTACTGCGACGAGATCATGACCGTGATGCTGAGCAACTTGGCGGAACCGACTTTGCATCGCAGCGTCAAGCCGCAGATCCTGTCCACCTTTGGCGACATTGCTCTGAGCATCGGCAGCCACTTTCTCAAGTATCTCAACGTGGTCCTGGACATGCTTCGCGTAGCCTCGAATCTGCAGATCGATGCCAACAATTATGACATGAACGAGTACATTAATGAGCTGCGCGAAAGCGTCCTGGAGGCCTACACGGGCATCATCCAGGGATTGAAGGGCATGGACCAGACGGCACATCCCGACGTTAGGCACATGGAGCCCCATCTCGGTCACATCATCGGCTTCATAAAGCGCATCGCTCAAGAGGGCGACGTCTCCGATTCAATGATGGCAAGCGCCGCCGGCTTCATTGGAGATTTGTGCACCTCGTTTGGATCGCGTCTCTGTCCCATGCTGGACGATGCCATCATCACCCACTTCCTGATCGAGGGCAAGCGGTCGAAGGGCCAGCGCACCAAAATGCTGTGCACCTGGGCCGTTAAGGAGATCAAGAAGATCAATACCCAGGTCATTGCGCAGTAAATCCCATGCTCTAGAGGTTAATGTTTCCTCCCTATTATACGCCTCATACCTCCTGAAACAATTGTATGTTATGCAGCCAAAACTGGTGAGTATCATTTTTATATCCTTTCTATAATTCATCAGCAAATGAATTAGATTGTGCAGACTTTTATCTCGAATTAACAGAATTAAAAACCTTAACTTTCTCTCTCTTTCTACAAATTAAATTAATACAAACTCGAGCAAAGTAAACAAAATTCTCTGCCTAAAAGTCGACGCATTCTACAAGTTGAAACCTGATTTACATTTTGATTTATTCACACTTTTCTTATTTTTGCAGTCCAGTCCGAAAATTCTCTGAGATAAGAAACAAAAAAGTCTATTTTCTAAGTTTGTTTGTCCGATCTATATTGTTGCTGTGCAACGTTTAAATGCTAAGACACATTGTTTATAAAACCCGAAAACTAGTTGTAAGCTGGAACCCGAACCTCCTCCATTAAGATTTAATATTTTTAAGCCCCCCGTTGACCTTACAGCGTGTCCAAAAAAAGCAGACTGTGCCCATTGACTAAAACACACAACTTACTTTCCTCGCCACAGCAGCAATTATGACAATTATTTAAGCACGCCTCGAGGGCAGTCCTGTGTCTTTTGGTATCGCTCTTGTTTCTGGCGATTTTTAGCTCCGATTTTAGGTATTACCAAAAACAAAAATCAAATTTAGTTGAAAGTTGTTATATAAAATTTTGTCAAGTTTACTTTCGTAAGTGTAAAAATCGGTAGAGAACAAACATTATAATTAAATTCGCTGCATTGCAACTCTATGGAAACATTAACTTGTAGCAGCTAACTGCACAGCACTTTAATTTTTAAGATCATATTCTGTCTAAATCCCCACAGTCCCAACTACCTAACAAAAATGAGAAGAAAAAACGTAAAAAAAAAACTTAAAAATAGAATGAATGACCTGTGTGTGCTTTGTTTGTGAATTTATGAACTGAATGTGATGAGCTGTGAGCGCGAGTATGTACTATTATTAACTGTAAGTCTGAGGAGCAACCGTTGTCCGACACCTAATGCCTATATATTTATAGTGTGAATCTGTGATGGATGCTTGGGAGGAACTGTTAAGGTCATGTGATTGAGAGAAATAAACCCACGAAATGAAATGATGTATGAAAATGGATGAATTACGACTTCCTTTTCCTTTGGCGCGCGTGTGCTGGCGTGTGTTGTGTGATATTATGAATTAAGCCTAAGCAAACGAATGGTTCTAGCAACGTAAGCAAATCAAAAGGATTTTAAACGGATTTCAATTTAAATTTACACAAGAAACGAAACGAAACTAAATGTAACTCCACTCAAAGACGACTGAAAACTAAAAACAAAAAAAAGGAAACTTAGCAACTAAAAAAACGAATTACGAAATGACTTTGGGACGTACAAAGGCAAGAGCGTGGGATGTTGTCAAATGAATAATTAATTTTAATTAATTTAAAATCTGCTGATAGCTTCAAATAAATCGAAAAGAAACCCAATATACACCTGGATATAAATTCTTGACAACTTCCACGCTCGTGCCCACAAGCAAACACCACAAAAAAACGATAAGATAACTTTAATTATTTTATTTTTTTTACAACAATTATTAAGTGTGCTCTCTCATTAATTCCAACCAATGACGCTTAATTTTTGCTTCTCATTTTACGTTATTTTTGTAATATTAATGGAACAACGAGAAATAATAACAAAACGGAAAACAACAACCGAGCAACTACCTGCAGCACACATGAAAACATGTATAATTAATATATATATTTATACATTAGGTAAACGAAAGATACTAAAGCTAAAAAACACAACGGACCAGGGTATACAACAAAAACAAAACAAACGCATGCTTTATTTTGTACTTTTCATAGGAATGTAGAATTCTGCGCATAAAGACAAGACAGGATACTAGGACACTTACTTACTTCAATGACGACGCACACTCTTGTTTTTCTTACTTCTTTGCCTCATTACATAACCAGAAAAAGACGCGACTGTGAACGAAACTAGGAAATGAAATATATACAAAATCAAGTCGAAAACTAACCGTTTAAAATCTTTTCAAAACATTTCATTCAAGTTAAGAGCAAGTGTAATCAGTGTGAACTGCTTTAGATTTAAGCTCATATTTAGTATTAAAGAACTAAAATAAAAAACAATCAAGAACTCGTTAAACAAAGCTTGAACCGAATACTCAAACTTTCTTTAATGAATTCTCTAGAAGCACAACAAGTTGTCATTTCAAAAGAAATCTACTAATTGGTAACATGTTTTTCGTTTTGCAACAAACGAAATATCGCACAGCCGTCCAAAGGAATGAAAAGTAAATGTAAAATTGATTCATCAGATTTCAACATATCAACAAATTGAGTTTTGAAATGGCAACTTTAACAAACAAAACTTGTATTGCCAAAATTAATTAGAATAATATATAAATAGTAGAGCTATGAATGATTGGATGCGGATGATGATGAAGTACTTTGTGTCCACCTGCCGCTTGAATGCTTGGTGACTCTCTGAATCTGTGGAAGATCGAAACGAAAGCTGAGAAACGCCCAAGAAGGAGCTTGAACGTTTATGGCTGTGGTATGCGAAACGTAAGTGATGCCCAGAATTTTTTAAATTCAAACTTAACGATATAAGTTAGACATAAACGCACACAACATCTATTGACTAATAATAATCATAATTCTCAACCTTCTTTTCTTTTTGCACATTCTCCGCAGGTGTGTTGATTGTGTATGAAGCTTGGTGCTGATGATGATTATGATAATGATGCTTGTGCGTTGAATGATGGAATATGTGATGATTGACATTCATGGTTGTTATAAGCAAGAAAAGTTGAGTGGCTGAAGTGAGAGGAGAACTGTATCTGTATCTGTATCTGTATCTAGAAGAAAATCACCAACAACAAGATCACCTAGCACAAATTTCTACCCTTTTTACATGCATACTAACAACATATTTATGATCTGTAAGAGCGTGCTTGTAACTGTGACTGAGTATATATATAAACCTGTATGTTATCATTCCAAAAACAAATATCGAGAATCATTTAAATCGAGAACAACAACTCTGTTGGTTACATCTAGTTGTTAAGCTATGATTTCATGTCATTAGATTAAGCCAAGGGTAATGGGTGGAAAAGCAAGCCTACGCTATAAGGTGGTGTCCCCACTTTTTGGGGAATAACACTTAGAATAATGTTTTCAACGTGGGGCTTGCCTTTTAACCCTTGCCCTGTGTGTGAGCGAGTGCGTCGTCGTCGTCGTCTGTTCTAAGCTAAACAATCGATAAATAAAATTAAAACGCAACTGTGTAACTTTGCCTGTGATTTGATCCTTCGTGTTGTCTGCATGTGTGAGAGCGATATGATAGGATACGAGATAAAAAAGCACCACGCGCAGCAGAGAAATGATTATATTTTTTTGTAAACATTTAAAGAGATATGCTAATGAATACACCAGTCACACGCACACATGTGTGGAAGGAAGGTAAACAAATTGAAACGTAACATATGGTACTGATTTTATACTGAGAACTGAGACTTACTATATACATACATACATATACAACAACTACAACTTACCCAAGGACTCACGAGAATTACTTTACGCGGGACTCTACACACAACGATCACACGTACTCTACACCACAAACTACATACTACATACTACTTACACCAAAACGCCAACTAGTGAAATTTACACCAACATTACAATTACAATTACAATTACGATTGCAACCTACTATATGCATTACCCAAAAATACATATGAGCATTATAATGGATTATCTTAAATATACACGGACAATTGGAGACGCTGACGCGCGGTGCTTTAGCCCAATTAGCTTTAAGGACATGTGCTAATCGGTATGCTAGTTAATCCTAATTTAGCCAGTAAGTAGGAAGAGCGCGAGAGAGAGTATAAACGAGAGCAAGAGATCGAACGTTGAGAGAGGAGAGATTAGATTATGTTATGTTTCATGCCGAATTATTGACAATTTAATTCACACCCCAACCCTCCTCCTCCTCCTCAGTACCGCTCCATCCTCTGAATATCAATGCGAGGCCTAAAACTGTTCGTAAGAAAATTGTATGACTGATAGCTTGTACGCGAAATTTTAGCAAAAATGTATAATGTGTCTGTGTGCGAGAATAAAAGTACGTTGAATGCAAGAACAACAACAAAATGTGTTTTATTTTAATCAATATTTTAAGTGGGAAATAAAGACAAGGTTTCTCATAATCTGCACAAGAACGGAAAATGTTTTGATAAAGTAAAAAACGCTGAAGTTATGAGTTTTTGGAGATATATTTATCACATTATTTAAATTTTAAATGAACACAAACACAGCAATATGTACAAAAAAATATATATTTTATAAACTTCTAAAAACACACTTAAAATATTAAAAACTATTATCAAAAAGTCAGCTTTGGCTTAGCACTAATCTCCTACAACTTGGCCTTCTCTGGAAGCTCAAGTACTCCCGATTCCAGCAGTTCCTTTAGCTCTTTTGGATTAAGTTCCAGTTCATCGATCAATTCCGACTCCCTTACAGACTCCTTCGGCAACTTTCCAGGAGTTCGACTTAGACGCGGTGCTGGACAAGGAGCTGGCATATCCTGGATTATCCCAAAGGATTGCCGCTCTTTGTTGTGATCGTGCTTATGCACCTCCCGGTAATCCAACACGGGATAAACGCAGGCATCCACATCCTCGAAGATCTGTGACCATTCAGCTTGGGTCTTGGACAGAAATGTTTCCGTTAGTAGCTTTTTTCCTCGCTCCTGATGCCCCTCTCCGAATTGACAAAGATCCTCTGGCAGTTCTAAACGTTGTTTCAGCACCTCAAAGAACTGCGGCTCCAACGCGCCCACGGACATGTAGAGACCGTCTTTGGTCTCGTAAGTGTCGTAGAAATATGCGCCGCCATCGATGAGGTTGCGGCCCCTCTCCTGCCCCCAAATGGGCATACTCCGGGAGGTAAACAGCCAGCTGGCGACATAGGCAGCTCCCTCCACCATGGAGGCATCCACCACTTGTCCCAGCCCCGATCTATGGCGCTCCAAGAGGGCCACGCAGATGCCCAAAGCACACATCAAGCTGCCGCCCGCGAAATCCGCGAGGAGGTTTATGGGTGCCGTTGGCTTCTCGTGACTCCTGCCCAACATGGACAGCACTCCAGATATGGCAGCATAGTTGATATCGTGACCCGCACGCGGTGCCAATCGGCCATGCTGTCCGAAGCCCGTGAGACGAGCGTAAATCAAGCGGGGATTCTCCTTGCACAACTCAGCGGGGCCTAAGTGGAGTTTTTCCATTACTCCGGGCCTGAAGCCTTCGATGAGCACATCGCATTTGTTGGCCAAGCGACGGGCCAACTGCTGACCCCGTGGGTGCTTCAAGTCCAGGCTTATTGTGCGCTTTCCCTGCTGCAGGACATCCATGGGATTCTCGAGGACCTGCGGTAAATAATGAAGTTTATTCAAGAAAAAGCATAATAGAATAACTTATCATTTAAAAAAATGATCCTAGTCGGCCTTGGAGCTATTGTTTACCTTGTCGATGCGGGTGACTGTAGCCCCGAAATCGGTCAGGATCTTTCCACATAATGGTCCCGGGGCAAGGCCCACGAATTCCAAAACTTTAATGCCTTTCAGTGGCATTTTTCAGGCGCTTATAGGCCAAATATACCAATAAAGACAATATAAATTGCACTTTGAACAACATGACAACAGGGTTGTCAATGTGTCTTATAAATTAACCGCCTATAAAAGCTTACTCGTGACACGAAAGCAATGGTTCAATGATTATATTTAAAGCTTAAATTAAACAAAATCCACAACTGAAGAGATTTTTTGATTGCTGAAATTGATTTATTTAACAATTCCACTATGTTTTAAAACCTAAATCTATAAAAATTGGCGTGATCCCAAGAACCAAGCTTTACAAAGCTCGACAGCCCTGTTTACCGTTTTGGAACTGCCAACTCGACGGAAACGTTTAATTTGCAAATGACAAGCGGCAACCACATTCAATAACAATTAACAACTGCTCTCGCACTTTATAAACCAAAATTAAGCGGAAGTTAGACCAGGACGTGACCCAAAAACAATGCCCCAGCAACGGCGCAAGGTGGCCTTCAGTGGCAAGAAGAAGAAGGACCAGATTCTGCAGAAACGCTCAGCGAAAGGTAAGAAAACATTGCCCACCTGCGGCGAACGGTGAACGGGGGAAAAAAAGAAAACAGAGACCAGTTGTTGTTCGGTATGACTAACAATGTCAATCGCCGGCAGTTCCGCCCAAATACCTAAGGAGCGCCCAGGAGTCGTATGAGGACAGTGATGTACCCGAGACAACCAGGAAACTCATGGAGCAGCCCTTTGCCCGTGGCGGCAATCGGAACAAGAACGTAAATCGCTATAATCTACAGTTTTACCAGGAGGGGAAGAAGGAACTGGAGCAGATGAAGCAGGAGGGCTTCAAGCCGCTGGACGCGCTCAGTCCCAAGGACCGGGAGGTGGACGAACACTACTTCGCCGGCTGCGATTTCCCAGTGCGTCCGCCATGGACGCCGGCCAACTCCAAAGAGCAGCTCGATCGCAGTGAGAATCGTTACTTTAAGGTAGGTCAGGCTTGGAGTTTTTTAAATTGAAATTGTAGGCAAATTAACCAATAAAGTTTGTAGTAATTTTTGCAAGTTAATAAGTTATTAATTAATAATGTCATAAATTATTAATTTCCAGGAATACGTGGATGAGCTGCAGAAGAAGCAACGCGCTGGCGACTCCAAGGAGCTCTCACTGTTCGAACTCAACCTGGAGACGTGGCGCCAACTGTGGCGCGTCCTTGAGTTCTCGGACATTCTGCTCATCATTGTGGACGTGCGGTATGCCACACTGATGTTCCCACCCTCCCTCTACGACTACATCGTTGGCACGCTCAAGAAGCAGGCCATCGTGGTGTTCAACAAGGTGGATCTGGTGGAGCCCCAGGTGGTGGTGGCGTGGCGCGAGTACTTCCGCGATCGCTATCCCCAGCTGCCGGTCGTGCTGTTCGCCTCGTTTTTGCCGCGCTCCCGCAAGGGAAGCCAACGTGGGCCGCAGGCCCATCGCCGGAGCATGGAGGGTGTGTACAATATCTACAAGGAGTGCCAGCGCTATGTTCAGGGCGAGGTGGATTTGACAGCCTGGGAGCAGAAAATACGCGACGATATGCGCAGCGAGCAGCTGGACATCCTAGAAGAGGTCACGGCGGCCGTGGAGGGTGAGCTTAAGATCAGCAGCAGCATCGATACCACGCCCCACGAGCATGTGAAGTATCACAACGGAGTCCTAACCATCGGCTGCATCGGCTTCCCCAATGTGGGCAAGTCGTCGCTGATTAACGCCTTGAAGGGACGAAAAGTGGTTAGTGTGAGCCGCACTCCCGGCCACACGAAGCACTTTCAGACCATTTTCCTAACGCCCCTCGTACGCCTGTGCGACTGCCCCGGTCTAGTCTTTCCCTCGTCGACGCCCAAGAGCCTGCAAGTGCTCCTGGGCAGCTTCCCGATCTCCCAGCTGGCTGTTCCGTACCGCTCGCTAAAGTTCCTCGGCGAGCATGTGAACCTGCCGCAGCTCTTGAGGCTTCACCTGCCGGAGGACTATGACGAGTGGTCGGCGGTGGCCATTTCGGATGCATGGGCCTACAAGAGGGGCTTCCTCACGGCCAAGGCGGCCAGGCCGGATCGGTATCGGGCCGCCAATCACATCCTGCGCCTGTGCCTGGCCGGGCAGCAGCAGCTGGTGCTTCAGTTCTATCCGCCCGGATATGAGGAGAGGCGAGACCATTGGCTCCAGCATCCCGACCTGGCGGAGGTCAAGAAGTACCAGCAGGTTGAGCTGGAGGAGCCGGAGAGCGAGACCAACGGCGACACCTCCTCAGTGTGTTCGGACAGTGAGTACTTTAAGCGATTTTACAAGTTTCTTAACTACATTGGTTTTATATTTTACAGCTGCGGACAGCGAGGACGAGGATGAGGACAGCTCCAACGATGAGACGAACGCCGACGAAGACGAGTGCGCCATCGAAGAGGATCCGCCCAGGTCTCGCAATGTGTTCGCCCTCCTGGAGGATGATTAATGCGTGGGAGTCGTTGTTGCATGACTAGTTTTTGCCTATAATTTATTATTTAAAAATCCACAAAGTGGATTCTACCGAGAGCTATACAATAAACTATGTAAACCAGGCTAAAACGAGGCAGTTAGATGTCATCGATTTCATCGGACGATATGCAATCCTCGCCGAGTCTTTCGTCCAGCGAGAGAAGCAATTCAATGGCTCTGTAAAGACAGTCAAAAATCAGAGTTTGGGAAAAACACTTCCTCACAGTTAACTCACTTGATCAATTGCCTTTCGTAGCCGTTCTCTTCGATGGGCGCCGGATACAAGGCCTTCTTCAGCAGCAGCTTTTCCAGATGCCTGCGCAGTTCCAAGACAACATCAGCCGTCTCCTGATTGCACTTGAAGCTAGAAAAGTTGCACATTAGACTAAGACTTTGTAGGCAAGTGTCCTTTTCACTTACTAATAAGTCTTGGCCACGCACAGAAAGTGAGTATTTTGCGTGACGCCAGCCTCCACGCCGTCGCCAAAGATGATCAGGGCCATGGGAAAGACCATTGTGGAGTCGAGCAGATACAGATCGGAGGACTTTTGACGCTGATAGTAGACAAAGTACTCCGAATCGAAGCCAGTCTCGCCGCTGTTCACGGACGAAGGATGGAAGTTGCATCGACGGCCATCATCCGTGGCCATTGTGTGAATTGCCCGTACTCTGTTCCGGATTTGGCGGGATTTTCTGCAAATACAAGTCATTAAAAAGGACTTATTAAACTACATCTAAAACCCACCGTAAATGCGCCATGTTGGGGTAGAGACCTGCTCCAATAATGGCTCTCAGCAGAGGGATCTTGCCCGAATTTGTGTTGGATGTGCTGTCCTTGCAGTCGGAGGAAGTGAGGAACCTGCGGGTACAAGACAATGAAAATACTAGAGAATTCAACTAAAAGTAACTCTCACTTGTAGTTGTAGAGCAATTCGCTGAACTGGTTCTTCATCCGCTCCAACTGCTGCAGTGTCATCGAGCTGAGGAAGTGCTTGTAGCAAAAGTCGCGCTCCGCATGCGCTTGACGACTCTCTCGGTAGGCCTGGATGGTGTTGTGCACCAAGAGGTGGTCACTTCGCATGTGGCGAGCCATCTTCCGCTTGATCTCGTCCACCAGGCTCTCCTTGCCCAGGGGAGCGTAGAAAGGTGATTTAAAGGACAAGGCTGCCGCCGCTGAAGTAACCGGATCCAGGCAACAGAAGAGAGCCGACATCAGGATCATTTTGCCCATCTGGGGATCGATGGGCAGCTTGGCCAAGTGCATGCCCAGCGGAGTTAGGGTACCATCACTGTCCAGAGCCTCAATCCTGTATCAAAAAGAACTTTTTAGTTTATCTTCAAAGTAAAGTAAACTCTCGAACTTACCGCATCAAGAGGGACACCCCAATTCTGATGGCCTCCGGATTGGGGGCATTAATTAAAGTTTGCAGAAAGCGATACGGATTTTCAATGTGCAGGAGCTTCAAACTCAAAATAATCGATTCCAGCTTTGAGCGCAGTATCTCCGGTGTGGGAATCTCCTCCATTCGATCCTCTCTAGCGCGGCTGAACAGATTGTAGCAGATGCCCGGCCGCACACGACCCGCTCTTCCCTTGCGCTGCTGCGTGTTCGCCTTGGTCACCCACACCTCCTCCAGGGTCTGTATGTTCGTCTCAATGTCGTAGTTGGTGGCCTTCGTGCGTCCCGAGTTGATGACATAAACCACATCGTCGATGGTCACCGAAGTCTCAGCGATGATGGTGGATATGATGACCTTCCGCTTGCCCGACGGCGGATGCCGGAAGACGGCCTGCTGTTCCGCCGATTGCATGAGGGAATGCAGGGGAAAGACCACCAGATTGTCGCGCCACCTCTGCCCTTTGGGAGACTGCGGCCTGTCCAGGAGATTGTACAGCTGCGAGATCTTGTCGTAGCCCGGCAGGAACACCAGGATGGCGCCCTCCGGCTCGTTCTCACAGATATAGTACACCAGATCGGCAATGAAGTCCAGCTCGTCGCAGCCCTCAGACTCCGGCAGGCGCAGCTTTTCTAGGACACGACTGTCGTATGTGTTCCGGATGCGTCGCAAATAGGGTTCTATCATTGCCTGATGTTGCATCTTATCTTCGGGACGATTGCGCTTGGGGCGACGGTTGTGGGACCTGCCGAACTCGTAGTTTGTCATGGCCAGGACATCCTCCAGGTATAGCATTCGCACGGGAAACATCACCCCCTCGATGCGGAACATGGGGCAGTTGCCGAAGTAATCGCAGAAATCCTGCTCCCGCACGGTGGCGCTCATCAGGATCACCTTGAGTTCGGGCCGGTGCGGCAGGATTACCTTCAGCAGGCCCATGAGCAGATCCGTTTCAACGCTGCGCTCGTGGATCTCGTCCAGAATGAGAACACTCAGATTGTGCATCAGCGGATCCGATTGCAGCTGCTGCAGCAGCACCCCCGTGGTGCAGTAGGTAATCGAGGCTCTGTCGCGGGGCTTCCTACTCTCCAGGCGGATCTGGTAGCCCACCGATGAGCCGAGGCTCTCGCAGCGCTCGTAGCTAACCCACTCGGCAATTGTTATGGCCGAGATCCTGCGCGGTTGCGTGCAAATTATGCGGCATTCTGATCCACGGCCCCGGGATATGGCGTCATCGAGGAGGATCTGAGGTACTTGAGTGGTCTTGCCACAGCCAGTGCTTCCCACAATGAGAATAACCTGGTTATCCTTTACGGCCTGAACGATGTCGTCGGCGTATCGCATCGTGGGCAGCTTTTGGCGGGCTTGGAGGCGTTTCCTGGCCACATCATCCTGCTGGCGCTGCTCCAGCTCCTGCCGCAGCTTCTCGTCCAGCTTGGGATTCGTGTAGCTAACGTCCTCGTTCCTCTCTTTGGTTTCCGCCACGAATTCCTCAAAGTTGACACTCAGCAGGTGACGAAACTGCCGTTTGAACTGTGCATCCACATCGGACTTCTCCTTGGCCGGTGCTTGGTTGTACTCCTCCATGTAGTCCTTGACGCGCTCGAGGACACCACTGGGAACGCTCACCTTACATCCCAGCCGGATTTTGGATTCAGATTCTTCCTCGCCACGCTCCCTTTTGCGCTGCCTTGTGAGATTGCGGTAGTACAGTCCGATTTCCTTGCCCCTGAGCCCAGGCGGACGGAAGCACTTGCGGGCATGAGACCCGGACGAGTCCTTATCACGCTGCATTCCAGTTAAAATTGTTTCATTTCCAGAAAACAACAATGAATTTGAACGAAATCAAAGTATCCAAGAGGTCACAGGGTTGTCGCCCGGTCTAAAAGCACAGATGTTTGGTGCCGGAGATGCCAACTTGGTAATATTTTCGTGTGGAATTCGGTAACACCATTTCCGATCATGACCACTAGTGCGGTCTGGTAACGCTGGTGCCTTAGAATTCATTTGTCTTGATGTAGCTTTTCCTCCGCTTTTCTGTAGCAAATCGCATTTTTCCTACTACTCTTTTAGCGTAGATCTGGAAAAGAAAATTCGTTCTCTCTTTTATTCGAGCGCATAAACCTTTGGGCACACCAAACTTTTCAAATAACAGCCAATGGTATTTTCCGAGCAGTTCGCCACGGTCACACTATTGCCGATCAACGCGCTGAGCAAAACGCTGCTGTTTTAATTTTAATTTTTTTGCGATTTACGGGACGCAAAGAAGCAACGATTTAGGTGACAAGTGACCCACAGTGATACGGCCAAGTGTTTGGAGAGCGAAACAGTCGAAGAACTGAGTGTATATTTCATGTGTCACCCGCGGCGAAGGAGCAACAAGTGGTGGCAAAAGGGAAAGAGCGAGTAAAAAAAAAGTAAGATAAAAACAACTTCACGGTGGCTAGGCTTCCTCCGCTTAAAGGCTGCTGACTGGTATTTGGATTTTAAAACCACGCAGCAGCAGCAGCAAGCAC
The DNA here is from genome assembly GCA_008042575.1 of Drosophila watanabei. Lineage (NCBI taxonomy): Eukaryota > Metazoa > Arthropoda > Insecta > Diptera > Drosophilidae > Drosophila > Drosophila watanabei. The sequence goes on along the minus strand of VNJS01010529.1, from coordinate 271,639 downwards.
ACTTTTGAAGCGGTGCGCGCAGCTTTTTTGTGCCAGCGTCGCGCAATAAAACAAACAAAAAGTTAGAAACCCAAAAACGACAACAACAAAAACAACAACTGACAAGCAGGCAAAGCCGTTTGATCGCGAGTGTGTGTGTGTGTGAGTGCCAAGCCATTATTTTTTCTGGTCTTATGACGTAAACCACCGAAAAAAATCAAAAGTGAGCACAGACGACACAGATATCAAAGCGAAGGTGAGCGCATTTTTTGTGTCTCTCCAAAAACTGGCTCTTTTCTTGGAATTCCAGCGGTTATTAAAAGTCTTATTCCTTTTCTTTTTCGGCTTGTTTACATTTTCGCAGTTGCAGCGGCCTCTGAACTATTCACACACACACACACACTATAGCATATATGGTGTTAGAAAGAGAGGGGCAGGGAGAAAGATGCGGTGCAGTGCCTTCTACGGCATGTAAACAAAATAGAGAAAGAGGCAATTGCTGTAAATTCTTTGGCAAAAGAAATCTTGTTGAAAGCATTTCCTCCGCAAATGCTTGTGCTGCCTAGCTTGCCGTGGCTTGGCTTGGCTCGGCGTAGCAGCGACCTGAAAAGAAATTGTTGCCCTGCTTGAACTTGTCGCTCCAGTCTGCTGCCTCCTTTTCCGCCTCCTCCTCTACTTCTGCCTCTTCCCACACACACACACACACTCCAGAGAAACACACACTTGAGACTCATTCACAATTGGCCTTTTGCGGAGTCACAATAAATATTAAATTTGATTTCTCTGCCGACTGACAATTGTGAATGATTTGCCGAGAGTTGGCACGCCCATTCCACGAACACTGTGAAAAATTTGATCGATGTCCTGATTTTCTGTTATAAGAATTAAGAAAAGATTGACTTTTATGTGGCAATATTTTCCAAATATTTTTCCATTTTACCGATAAAAAAAACTTTTTAAATAATTGTTTCCGTTGCTACAACAAATATTTTACATTTGTAAATTTCCTTTCAATAATAAGATTTACTCTAAATTTATTTTCTTTTAAGAATATCATTAATCTACTTTAAAGATATATGCTTTTTTGTAACAAAATATTTCTGGCAATTTGAAATTATTTTGTAATGAAGAAAGTTATGAATCATATTTAAAATTGTAAAATTTTCTTCAGTGTCATGAGCAAGAACAATCCGCAAAACCTGTTGCTCGTTTGCCTTTTTTTTATTTTGCCTCTTTCTTACCCCTCTCCAGCTGCTGCTGGCCATTAGTGATTCATTAGATGCGTTGTCTAAAGCCGAAGCCGAAGCGTTCCCACCGCATCCTTCAATATTTAATACATACATTTATACAAACATATAAAAGCCAATTCAAATGCTAACGGCTTGCATTTTGGCCTAGCCGAATATGAATCACACAAAGTAACCATAAATTCTAATCGCTCCTCACTCTCTATTCTGTATTTACTCTCCGTATTTCGTGCTATTTCCTATTTTGGTCAGCGGTGATTATCGCATCATTTTGTAAATTTAGTGCGCGGTATTATTAATGAATTTGTCCAATTTGCCTCGTTTATTCGTGAGATTTTTTGTTGTTGTTTACGATTATATTCAGTCGTTTTCACGCTTCGAATGGTTTTTTCACTAGCACAGTGGGTACATCGTTCCACTTTATATTTTTATAAGTCTAAATAATTAATTCGGAATTGGGTTGTAGAACTAGAAATAATAGAGACTTTATTCTAACTATAACTTACTTTTATTAGTCTCACAATTTAAACCTAAATATTAAATGTTTACCAGAACTTATGGTATAATTTTTATAAAAACCACTTGAATATCTAAAACATTTTCGTTAAAAAACATCTTCCACAGCCTGTTCTCTACATCTTCCCCCACTTGCTGTGTAAATGCTAATTGAAAAATCCACACTCTGAGGCATCCCAGCAATAATTGTAAATAAACCGAGCTGATAATGATCCACCAATTCCCATCGATTGCATATTCATTGGAAACTCATCAGAAATCTGAAATCACGGCGCGTTCACTTCTCGCCCGTTAAATGTAAACAAAGAACAGCTGTAAAAGTTTTCCTATTGAATCTTTCATATATTCTGCGCATGTCCCGAAAATGCACAGTTTTTGTTGTTTTGGTTTAGGTTTTCGTTTAGTTCTTCTCCAAAATGCGCCTCAAGAAGATGGGGTGCGCTCAAGTTTTTTTGTCTCTTACAAAACAATGGAAAATTTAATTAATTCGATCATTTCCCTTTGCAGAATGTCTCGTCAGGATAAAGTAAAGTCCACGGGCGGTGGGATCCTGGAAAGCCTGTTCGGCCGACCCTCGAAATCGAAGGGGGGAAACGTCAACAGTGGAACCCTAACCCATGGCGGAAGGCCCGTGTCATCGGACAATGACGCTGTCCAGGGCGTCGAGGATTGGGAGCGACACATCCAGGAGTTGAGCGAGGCGCAGGTGGATGCCCAGTTCCTGGAAATAATCGAGGATATGAATATACCCAAGGATAAGCGGGAGCCCCTGTTGGCCAAATCTAAGGAGGAGCGTCAAAAGATGATTCTGTGGCACTTGAAAGGTAACAAGCCGAAATCGATTGGTAACTTCGGCCAGCCGACGTTTAAATACTCTTATAATTGGTATAAAATTATATTTAGAACCTTGTTGTTGGTTAAAAAAAAGGGATTTAACATTATCTGCTAAAAAAAACAAATTTTTAAGAACTTTTTGTAAGTTTATAGTTGATTTTTTAGAAACCCCAAGAATATTTTATTTTAGATCCTAGAGATCTCAATCCGTAAAAGTATTAAAGTTTTGCCTATGTAAAATTTTCTAACATATAGAAGATATATAACTCTGTTTCTTTTGTCTTAATATTTGAATTTAATTTATAATAGATTTTCATGTATTCATTCTTTTTACAACTCAAAGAATTTTAGACACTGGTTTTACGTTTTAAAAAAAGCACAAAAAATCGATTTGTCGTGCAACCAAGTTTGATGACTCTCAACCTTTTCCTTGCTTTTATTGTATTCCCCCGGAATATTGCATTCCATTTCGTGATAAGATTAGCAGGTAACGTGTACGTGTACGTGTGTGCGCTTCACCTTTATCGGTGTTTGCGTGTCTGCAAATTTTCGCTTTCTGTTTGCACACCTTTTGCTTTAGCTGCCAATTTGCTTTGCCACCCGCCTTCGGTTCTATTTGTATTTATATCGCAAAACCGCTATTTGCGAGTTTGTTGCTTTTTTTAATTTTTGTTGACAATTATTGGTATTGATAGCCATGATGTCAACGATCTCACAGATACCAAGAAAATAGCAATTATTACTTTTCTTTGATATCTTAAAATATCATAAATGTAACATAAAAGTTTCGTTTTTGTCAATTAATATAGATAAAAAGAAATATACTTAAACCTCTGATCTTAACATTTTATTTCTAAACTGAAGTCTCATAAAAATATCAAGAGATTTCAAGTCAATTAAAAAGCGCGAAAAAGTATGCAAAGAAACATCGACATCCTTCTTGTAAAGCATCGTACTAATTGATATTAAAACCATAGAATTTCTTGAGACATCTTGGTATAAATAAATCAACTTAAATTCAACCCAGTATATATTTAAAATTATTTTCCATCTGTAATTGCGTGCTCCATGGCAACCAAGTATAATTATCTCTGCTTCCCCCCCCCCCCCCCCCATCGCTATCTAAATCTCGAGCATATTTCAATGCTAACTCTGGGCGCTTTTTGGCTTCATTCTTGGAGTCTCGCTCCAGTTATTTTTCCCACTGGTCCATTGTGGTCCATTATCAGACTTGGAAATATGCCTGGAAGCAGTGCTTCTTATCGTTTTGTAACGGGTAATTGCGAAATAACCTTGGGCGCTCTTTGCCCTCTCTTTTTTCCCCCCTTTTTATCAAATATAATACGTAGCTCTATATACGACGAATGCGTGACTAAAGTCGAGCAGCAAAAACGCGAGAATGCAAAGACATTGAAATTTACTTTTACCATGCATATTATACAATTTAAATTACGTCAAGTGGCAGTGAGAAAATATATATTTCTCTTTTTTAAGTATTTAACGCTCGTTCGTTCGTTCTTTTTGTTGTATAAGCAAGTGCATTGCGAATCGGTGGAGAAAAATAAGAAGCGGGAGAGTGAGAGCGAGACTAGTACAAGGCAAATGTGCACGGGAAAAAATTATCAAGTAAATAAATAAATTATTATTAATAAATATTTATAAATTTAATTAATTTTTGAAACTTTTAGACTTATACTAGGCGGTCAAAAAAGTTTTTAATCTTTTTAATAGTTAAAACTTGTATTTATTTAGCAAGATGTTCTTAATATACTAATGGGAATTACAAATTTTGAATAATAAATATTGATTTTAAATATGTTAAAATAAAATAAAGAATAAAATTTAAATAACAATTCCCACAAATTAACTTCAGTGTACTAGATGACAGCGAGAGAGCATTTATTTGTGTTTTTTCTCCCGCTCAAGTTCTACTGAGCGATTTTCCTTACACTTTGGAACCGGCCGTAAAATGCAAATATGCAAAAAAAAAGCGTTAAACACATTATGACAAAATCGAGCTGAAAATAAATTCTGATGCTGTCAATAAACTTGAGGTAAATAAACATCGTCCGACTCTTACAGGTTATAATGATAACTCAGAGCAAAGAAATAACGTAAAAAACAGATAAATATTCCTTTGTGGGTCGTTGTGTTTATTGTGGCAGAACCGAACCGAACGGTGCCTCTCCTCACCCCTAGAAAACCACTTGTTGCAAAATTAAATTTAAAACACAAACAATGGACGTACTCGCACAAAACAAAACAAAAAAGAAAAAAAAGCTGTTCATTAACACGCTTCGCTTGCCGTTTTGAGTTAATTAATAATACAGTTAGCGTAGTTGGGCTTTGATGGCTAATCGAATATAGTGTGGGCTGGGTTTGGGCCAATTTGAGTGATGTCAGTCAGGCTCAAAAGTAATCAAATAGTGGGATAGGTTGAAGGAAGGAAGGTTCCCTCCAAGGCTGCCTCTTTTTTTTAGTTGTTTTTTATTGCCTTTTACTTATCCTTATCTGTTATTTTGAAGGTAAAGTTGTTAGAAATGGGTTTGTTCTTTTGTGTTTTTCTATTCGGTAATTAAACTTATTAAATTTATATTTTTTTTTAAGAATGAATTGCTGTTTACTAATATGAATTAGTAATTTAAAATGATCATTTTACATTATAAATGACTCAATTATAATTTAAAATTAAATATCAATGTTTACGGCAATAAACTCAAGTGATAACTCTAATTAATTAACCGATTTTCCTATCTGAATTTCGTAATTTAGCTCTAAGACAGAGTGTTCCAAAGATAACGTGGAATGAATCATCGGAGTTGATATGACTTAACCCGCATAGAAGTAGTCATAGGGTGTAGTCAAAAGGGGGTCAACCCATTTCTAAATACAACTTTTATAGACCAAACCTTGACGTAGATATTTAAGCGAAACGTGAGCTGAATGACTAATTTACCAACCTTTGTTTTGCTTAAGTTTAATCTGGTTGTATTTTTAAGTGCACTTGAATGGCCTTATTTTCAGACATTTCTTTAAAAAATTCTTTTAAAATCAAAGTTAAAGATTAATTATATTTGAGAATTTTTACAATAATTTTTAAATCAACTGAAATGGAGCCCAAAATTCTACTTTTATTTATTTAAAGTAGCAAATTAGTTGGGATTTATTAATTAATTTTATTTTTTCTGTCAGCATCAATACCATTTCTGTGGAACCCCTGAATACATATTTATAATCCCACCAATCTAACCTTGTTACCTACCAAGTAGCGAGAAATCGAATACCTTTACTGATTCCATTTCCATTCCTCTATCTCTTGCAGGTAAAAACTCACTGGAGCGCAACACCAACTCCCGGTTTGAGAGGCCCATCGACTACGTGGAGTATCTGCAGAATGGGGAGCACAGCGAGCACAAGGTGTACCAGTGCGTGGAATCTCTGCGCGTGGCCCTCACCAGCAATCCGATCTCATGGATCAAGGAGTTTGGGGTGGCGGGCATCGGCCAGATCGAGAAGCTGCTGACGCGGGCGAAAAAGGATCGCACCTATGACAGGATTGAGTTTGAGGCAATCCGCTGTCTGAAGGCGATCATGAATAATACATGGGGCCTGAATGTGGTCCTCAATCCGGATCAGCACAGTGTGGTCCTGCTGCTGGCGCAATCCCTGGATCCGCGTAAGCCGCAGACCATGTGCGAGGCCCTCAAGCTGCTGGCATCCTTTTGCATCGTCTACGAGCGCAATGGCTATGAGAAGGTGCTGCGCGCTATTACCACAATAGCGGCCACATCCTACAAGGCCAGCGAACGCTTCCGGCCCATAGTGGATGCTCTGTTTGCGTCGGATAAGCAGGATCCCAAGCGGGAACTGGCCTGTCACAGTCTGATTTTCATCAATACTCTCACGAACACGCCCACGGACCTGAATTTCCGACTGCATCTGCGCTGCGAGATCATGCGGATGGGTCTGTACGATCGCCTGGACGAGTTCAAGAAAATTGTGGAGACGAGCAATAACGAGGCGCTGCAGCAGCACTTTAAGATCTTCAACGAGATCCGGGAGGATGACTTTGAGGAGTTCGTGCAGCGCTTCGACAATGTCACCTTCAATATGGACGACGCCACCGAGTGCTTTGAGGTGCTGAAGAACATGGTGATAGACACCACCTCGGAACCGTACTTCCTCTCCATCCTGCAGCATCTGCTGTACATCAGGGATGACTTCTACTTCCGGCCCGCCTACTATCAACTGATTGAGGAGTGCATCTCGCAGATAGTCTTCCACAAGGGCTACTGTGACCCGAACTTTGAGAACAGGAACTTCAATATAGACACCTCCCTCCTGCTCGACGACATTGTGGAGAAGGCCAAGGCCAAGGAGTCCAAGCGATCGGAGGAGTACGAGAAGAAGATCGAGCAGCTGGAGAGCGCCAAGCAGGAGGCGGAGGCGAAGGCTGCCCATCTCGAGGAGAAGGTCAAGCTGATGGAGGCGAACGGTGTGGCCGCACCGTCACCCAATAAGTTGCCCAAAGTAAATATACCCATGCCGCCGCCACCGCCAGGCGGAGGAGGACCACCACCACCACCGCCGCCCATGCCCGGAATGGGTAGAGGCGGACCACCGCCCCCACCACCTCCGCCCATGCCTGGTATGGCCGGTGGACCGCCACCGCCGCCTCCCATGCCCGGAATGGGTAGAGGAGGACCACCGCCGCCACCCATGCCCGGTATGATACGTCCCGGGGGACCGCCCCCGCCGCCAATGATGATGGGACCCATGGTTCCGGTACTCCCGCATGGCCTGAAACCCAAAAAGAAGTGGGAAGTGAAGAATCCCATGAAGCGAGCCAATTGGAAGGCAATTGTCCCTGCCAAAATGTCGGAGAAGGCTTTCTGGGTCAAGTGTCAGGAGGATAAGTTGGCACAGGACGATTTTCTTGCCGAACTGGCCGTCAAATTCTCCTCGAAGCCGGTGAAGAAGGAGCAGAAGGATGCGGTGGACAAGCCAACGACGCTGACAAAGAAGAACGTTGATCTGCGCGTGCTAGATGGCAAGTCTGCCCAGAATCTGGCCATTTTGCTGGGCGGATCGCTGAAGCATTTGTCATACGAACAGATTAAGATATGCCTGCTACGCTGTGACACCGCCATTCTGTCCTCCAATATTCTGCAGAACCTCATCCAGTACTTGCCACCGCCAGAGCAACTGAAGCGCCTGCAGGAGATCAAGACCAAGGGAGAACCTCTACCGCCGATCGAACAGTTTGCGGCCACGATAGGTGAGTTGGTTTTAGCAATCTTTGAGATGAAACCTTATTAATCTCACTCCTTTTTCAGGTGAAATCAAGCGTCTGTCTCCTCGCCTCCACAATCTGAACTTCAAGCTAACCTATGCCGACATGGTCCAGGATATCAAACCGGATATTGTGGCAGCCACGGCTGCTTGCGAGGAGGTGCGAAATAGCAAAAAGTTCTCCAAGATCTTGGAGCTTATACTTCTGCTGGGCAACTATATGAACACGGGCTCGAAGAACGAAGCCGCCTTTGGCTTCGAAATCAGCTATCTCACCAAGCTGACCAATACGAAGGATGCGGATAATAAGCAGACATTGCTGCATTATCTGGCTGATCTCGTGGAGAAGAAATTCCCCGATGCCTTGAACTTCTACGACGATCTGTCGCATGTGAATAAGGCGTCGCGAGTGAATATGGATGCCATACAGAAGGCGATGCGGCAAATGAATTCGGCGGTGAAGAATCTTGAAACGGATCTGCAGAATAACAAGGTGCCGCAGTGCGATGATGACAAGTTCAGTGAGGTTATGGGAAAGTTTGCCGAGGAGTGCAGGCAACAAGTGGATGTGCTGGGTAAGTAAAGCTAAAGAGGTTTACTTACTAGTATATTTTTAATGATAATTTGCTTTTATTCCAGGCAAAATGCAGCTGCAAATGGAAAAACTGTACAAGGACCTCAGCGAGTATTACGCCTTCGATCCCAGCAAGTACACCATGGAGGAGTTCTTTGCTGACATTAAGACCTTCAAGGATGCCTTCCAAAACGCCCACCAAGAAAATGTGCGCGTGCGCGAGGAGCTGGAGAAGAAGCGAAGACTACAGGAGGCCCGCGAGCAGTCCGTCCGTGAGCAACAGGAGCGCCAGCAGCGCAAGATGGCGGTAGTGGACATGGATGCGGCACAGGCGCAGGAAGGTGTAATGGATAGTCTACTCGAGGCCCTGCAAACGGGCTCGGCCTTTGGCCAGCGGAATCGTCAGGCTCGACGGCAGCGACCAGCGGGTGCGGAACGAAGGGCCCAACTCAGTCGGAGTCGGTCACGAACGCGGGTGAACAACGGCCAGCTGATGACCCGCGAGATGATCCTCAATGAGGTTCTAGGCTCCGCGTAGACTAGAGCAGAACAGTTCAAGCAATTTCCCACTGTACATATATAAATAGACACATCTGTAGCGATCTAAGGAGCCTAAGGACATTAGCTGTGTACATCTGTAGCCTGGTTTACGTATAAACAGAAGAAGAGAAGAGAACAGCCGCAAAAAAAAAAAAATAAATTAAATATTAATGGGGAAGCCTTGGTTGATTTAAGATGTATAAAGCATTGCTGAAATTTCGTATTTTTCCAAAATGTGTTTTGCGTTTTTTAAATTTTTGTTTAAATTATAAATTTGTTTTGATTTGATTTTAAAGTATATGAAAGAAGTATACTTATAAATACACAGAAAAAAAAACCCGACCCAAGAACGTGTGTTCTTGATTTCGTTTCCATTTGCCTTAGTGAGAGAGAGGAAGACAGATATAGATTTTTGTTACAATCAAAATATCAGTCTATCTCCCTCTCTCTCACTGAGTTAAATGGAAACAAAATCAAGAACACCCGTTCTTGGGTCGGTTTGTTTTTTCTGTGTACACGTTAAATTTAAAAGAGTAAAGAAAAGAAGAGAATTCGAGCAAACTTTGATATTAAACCTTTTTTTTTGCAAACTTTTCCCAAATTAAGAACTCAGTAATGCTTTAAAAATACAGACTATGCCAACTTAAGATTGCCCCAAGCAAAAACATATATATTTTTTATACGCTTTTACCTCTGAAACTGAAAAACAACTGATTCTAAATACTTAAAGAAAAAACAGAGTCGCAATGTGTACCGACAGACTTTATATTGTGGTTCTCTATAACTCTGTATTCCTATTCTATTGTGGCATGTTCCAATCCAATGTTGCTGTGCACTTCGTTTTCGAGGCACTCACTAAAGGGCGAGATATATATAGTAATCGAAATGAAATTCCTTTTGTATTTAATTTCTTTTTAAGTGAAACTCTCTTTTTAAATTGTTTATTTTAATTCCCCAAAATCCACGCTTTATACTTAACATTGTTACATAATGTCTATTTTTTGGACAACGATCGTATAATGAAATAAACTTAACAAAATAAAAATAAATTTATTTGTTTGATGATGTGTTTTACATTTTAAGTGAAAATCATATTTATTTCTATTACATTCTCGATGATAGATTTGTTTAAGCCATCAAATTTCTCTATAGATTATTTCTTATGTTCAAAAATGCACTAACAATCTTGGGAAATTCCGCCTAAAGGCAATTCCAAAAATAAATTTGGGCTTTCCATCCAAAAAAAAGAGGTGACTTGCCGCTTTCTGTTGGAGTCCTTCTCCACGTTAATTTGTTTTATTAACAAAGATATTTTATCGCTAATGTCGCGGCACCCATAAAGGTGTTTGATTGTGCTGTTCGGGCGAGGAGGAGACTCGGTGGTTCCTACAACGCAAAATGCACTTGCTGGAGTGGAGCGAGTGGTGGGGTTTGGCTCGGGCTCGGGGCCAATGGCCATAAAACTCTCCAAAACGTTAAACGAACCGACAAACGCCAAATGCCGCGCACGACAAAGACACATCCACATTCATATTCACATCCGTCTGGCGACGTCGAACACATATATTATATATTATACAGATATAAGAGTTATTACGAGTATATCTTTTTTAAGACTGGGGCGGGGACACACACATATCTCCAAATGGTCTGATTGCCTCTCAAGTTTTATATTTTTGGAGTCTGCTTTATGGGCCAATGGCGCTTGGCTTTGCTTTCTTTATGGATTTATTAACATAATTGAAGTAGAATTATAAATACCATCTCGAGTTCTTTACAGGTTGTTAATGTCAATGAAGGGGACAGATTCTAATTTATGATATATAGATAGAGATGCATTAGAGTGTTTTAGAGATCGAAATAAATCTTTCATTGATGAAAACTAGATTGGAAAGGAATTCAATGATTTTGGAAATAAAAATTAGGTTTTGTTAATTGTTAGAAGGATGTGTAAAGATGTAACTAATTTTGTATATAATCTAAGTAAGCTAACATCGTAAATATCAATCAAATATATAAGGATTTTGGAAGTATATTTAACATTAACATACAAAATCATATACATCAATAAAATCATTGGGTTATCTAAAATTAGTGTACGATTTCAGATGTTTTTCGAGGGTTTTTTAAAACGGTTAACATTAGTAACTATATTATTCCCCGTTCCTCATAATATCAGTCTTTATCATTTTGGCTATAAAATTACAAATATTTGTATACTCAATTTATAATAATCGTTATAACTCAGCATCCTAGTAGATACTTGATTGATCTTGAACACTTTTAGAATGGAGATTATGACATATGGCAATGTTTACATACCTTACTTAGGGATTAGGCTTTTTGTGCCCCTAATGACTTCCAGGTAACAATCTACCCTGCACCCTGTTACATGACTTGCCCGTGCCGGTGCCCGTGCCTGTGCCTGTTAGAGGGCCAAGACCGAACCTTATAGAAACCAAGGGACCTACCCTTGCCGCGGAGGCCCAGCCCACGCAGTAAATTCCCCCGAATTGTTGACGATTTGCGAAAAAGAAGAGAAAAAAAAGTGCTACGAAGCAACAAAAATCTGGGCTGTGGCTGCCTAATTGTTGTGTGAACTTTATGGACCTCGATCGATGGGTAGGACCAGCCCACTAGCCTACCAGCACCACCACCTTATAAGCCTTGTTTGGTGTCCCCGCGCGACCGTTAGGAACGGTTTCGGGACTCAAAGGTCGCCTGTCTTCGCGCAATCATAAAAATCACCTTTGTCCGCGATCCCTTTCGATTGTTTTACAATATGTTTTGTCTTACGGACATTAAGGGGTTTTTTGTTTGGAAACGATCGATCCCGATCCCGATCCCGAACCCGAACCAGTTTTTGGTAGTTTCAGCGTTAATAAGTGAGTTTTAAGTACCGCCCTCGCGAGGCCAAATGCTTCTGTTCCCTTTGCCCTTTTCAGGGACCTATCTCATGGTTATCCGCCATTGTGTCAGCTGCATTCACTTCAAATTATTTGACGCGACATTTGCCGTTTTATGATCCCTCTACTGAAGACCATATTTGCGATCAATGAATGCATTTTTTATAGATCCTTGGTAATACGAGGAATTGAAGAACTCGCTAGGATTACTCAATCGGCGCGAGCTTAGCGCGTCGTGTTTGGGATTACAATTGGGATTAGCGAGGGAGAGTCTATTTCCGAGGAAAGGTATTAACAAGAATGGAAGGATGAATATTTGGGATAGCTACAGGGATTTAAATGAATATGTTTTTATTTTAGCTAATACGCTAAGAAATACCATAATGATAATCTGATTATTATAATAAGATATTTTGATATAATAAATAATATTTTGAATACAAATTGTACTTATCGATGAAGACTTCAAAACTATTTACCAAAAAGAATAAATAGTTTATTATTGATGATAATTTTGATCAAAACCGTACTTAATAGTTTTTATTAAACCAATTTAAAAGAGGAATACTTTATGATTTTGTACCTTAAATTATACTAAGGTATGATTATAACCTTTTTATATTTTCAACATTTTTTTCAAAATACAATTATTTAAAAAAAAAAGGGAACTTTATCATATCCCAACGATGTTTTTAAAATATTTATTTGGATTCTGATCCTTTCTTGGAGCTGATATCATTAGAATCTATAAGGATTAAGGATTAACGATCCTTAATATGAGTATATGGCATCATTGTATTACAAGAAATATTCTTTGTTAACGATTGCTATAGTTTTCTTCACTGTTATAACACGTAACGAAACTTAACACCCCTTTAAACACTTTTCAAGTACATTTCATCAAATTTTCTTCAATCCCCCGACTATTTAATATCAGTTCCTCGTCGTCTGTCATCGTTTACATGGCAATTAGAGATATAGTTTTACAGCTTTATATTTTTAACTGTGGCGATATATAAAACGTACAGACTATATCGAGGCGCCCATATAAACTACGATTGCTTGGCAAACAAATATCTGGACAATGGGGCACATCGTATTTGAACAAAACTATATGGTTTATGTGTGTATGGAGAATAAAACCCTCAAATCAGGACGGTAAAACATGGATTGGCTGGCACTTGAGGTTGGAGGCTAGGATCCGTTGTTATGGCCGTGGAAACATATTTTTACAGCCACTAATTGCGTAATGCACGCATATGTGCAATTACTTAATTAGCCAACGGCAATTGCAATTAAAGTACGTACAAATCGAAAGCGGCAATAAAGGAAAAGGGGTTTTTCTTGGCCGACAAACTACTACCGCTAATTGCTTACCTGGCTAAAAGGGGCGTGGCTAACTAACCCGCCAGCCATCGCAGTGCGGTGCGAGAAAGAGATGGCGGGCAGACCGAACGAACGCAGGCCATCTTGAATTTTGAACGTGCAACGGAAATGAGGGTTAAAAAAGGCCACCTTACGGCTGCTTGCGTGGGCCAGAAAGAGACGACCAGTGTGAGCTCGCCTTCGGTGGTTGTTTCTGCCTGAGCCGCTCTGCGCCCGGTTTATCTGCTGCTGTTGCTTTCCGTGGGTTTTTTATCAGTCACTTCAGTACGTGTTCGACTTGCGTACTGACTTGACGTAGTCGCCAACGCAACGGAATATTAATTAAAAAACAGAATACAGAGGTTCTTAAAAAAAAATTAAAGTGCGTGATTGAGTGCCGAAAAAAACACAGTGAAATCGATAAGTCGCTTGTGCATATGCATGTGTGTGTGCAGCTTTGAACTACACATCACTAGAAAAGTGCTAACTGTAAAAATTGACAAAGAAGAAGAGAAGCAGAGGCAAAGAGAGAAAAAATAACACAAGTAACAAGTTAAACGCATAAAATGTGCAATTAAAGATTGTCGTAAAGCCAGGAGAGGAGACACCAAGACAACGAGCAAGGAATAAACCAGCGAAGGGTTAGCGAAAAGGGATAAAACATATAGCTGGATCATCAAGGCAACGGAGCAGATATAACCTCAAACATGGTGTCGCACTACTACAACACACTGCCCTACACGCAAAAGCACAGCGCCGCCAACTTGGCCTACGCCTCGGCGACGGGTCAGCCCTGGAACTGGACGCCCAACTACCACCACACGCCGCCGAACCACCAGTTCCTCGGCGATGTGGACTCCTCGCACGCCGCCCATCATGCGGCGGCCGCCCATCAGATGTACTACAACTCCCATCACATGTTCCATTCGGCGGCGGCAGCCAGCGCCGGTGACTGGCACTCGCCGGCCTCCAGCACTGCGGATAACTTTGTCCAGAACGTGCCCACGTCGGCCCACCAGCTCATGCAGCAGCAGCACCACCATCACCATGCCCATGCCCCGTCCAGCAGCTCGGCGAGCTCTGGAAGCAACAGCAGCACCGGCAATCCGGCTACCCAACTGAACGAGACGAACAGCAGCATTGGCGGAGGAGGTGGCCCCAGCTCAGAGGGAGGTAATCCCTCGGCTCCGTCCAGTCACCAGCAGCAACATATCGCCGAAGGCTTGCCATCGCCACCGATCACTGTTTCTGGCTCGGAAATCTCCAGTCCGGGGGCTCCAACGTCCGCATCGTCGCCGCATCATCACTTGGCCCATCATCTGAGCGCTGCCGCTGCTGCTGGCAACAACAATAACAATAGTCCATCCACCCATAACAACAATAATAATAACAACAACAACAACAGTGTGAACAACAATAACAGGACGTCGCCATCAAAGCCACAGTACTACGAATGGATGAAGAAGCCCGCCTATCCCGCGCAACCGCAGCCAGGTGAGTGTTCCTTACGAAGATAAAAGTGGAGTTAGTTATTAAGAGAAGTCTTGGAATCACGGCTAAATGGAGGTACTTTCGAGGGAAAATTTTATGAGATCTTTATTGAAAAGTAACTATACTTTTGTATATGGTTGGTTTGTGTAAAAAATTTCGTAGCTACAGGGAACTGTCCGCCTTTTAAAATGACTCATTCTTTGATAAGAAAATATCAAGAGGAAACGTCTATAAGATCATTATCACAAAAATTTTGGGACTATAAAAATTAAAAAGCTATTAAATTCTCTATATTTTGATGTCAAAACAGTTTAGTTGATACGCGAAATTAAGCAAAATAGCTTTTATAGATGGAATGATTCCTTATATTAAAATAAATATAAACCTACTTTAATTTAGGAAGCTTAATGAAATGTATATTCATTTAATTATATTTTTAATAAAAAGGTTAAAGAATATACGTTTTAAGGAGATAATCTTATTATAAAGTACTTGAAAGAAAAGTCCTACTAACCAGTCTGTAAATATCGTTCAAGGTTTACAAATTGCTCCAAAAATCCCAGTTTGTCTTTCTCAACCCAAACTCTTAGTCACTTAATTTTTGGTATATGTATAGCTGCATGACCTTCGATTCCTCCTTCCCTGCCTTATTTGGGTTTCTCCCGCATCCGCCTCGATATATGTATACGAATTTCGTAAATTCCATGTTTTTTGGCGGCACAGTGCAGTGCATTGTCTCTCTGTCAAGCTCGTGCTGTTCGCGCTTCTCCCCTTTCGGTGTCTATATAAGATTTTATAAGAAATCGTTTACCTGCCATGGATCCAAGTCCACTGGCCAATTAGCTCATAAAAATCAAATTCTGGCCAAGCTCCATTTTTATGATATTCAGTTGAGGTCGGACAGATCCCAGATTCGACGCCTTGATTTATGGGCATGCCCTTTACACCGGGAACTGGGTGCGAGTGTTTGTTTGCTTGCTTTTCGTCTCTTTCTGTCTTTCTATTGACTAATTTTGTATCGTAAATCAATTTAACTATAAAAATTCCTAAATGGTCTGATCAACTTTTTCGAAAAATACCTTCCAGTATTTAATAAAAAGTCTAAACAAAGTGCGGATGAGAAAAAGAATGAATGAAGTGCAGGAAGATTAAAGAGATCACTGCCGATCTCACAGCAATTAGCATTTAAAGGTGTGTAGCTATTGGGGCTTATTTTAAGTTTTCCATATTTATAATTATTAACAGAAATATTACTATAATTTATTTTATCAGAAAAGAAAAAGAACATATTTTCATGCTCAAAGAACTTCCCTGTATTATTTTATTGATCTTGCATTTAAGCCTTTTGTTTTCTGGTTTTATTGCCCGTTCACACCTCTTGTGTTTGTATTATTTTTTTATTTATGCATAATATTTTAAAATCATAATTTTTTCCATGCAAATTTTGTGCAATCTTTTTCCTTTTTGTTTACATTTTTCTCACATATCCCTAAAAATAATAATAATAAAAAATAAGCAACAGCAATGCAAATGTCAATGCAGTACTCACAGACACACAAAAACTCGAAAGGCGAATAAACACTCACGATTTACGACCCCCGGACGCATGTCAAGAAGAATATGACGAAGGAGGAGCAGACGGGGTAAGACGGCGATATCGACAATATCGCCGATATCCATTAAGCCCATAAAATCTGTTGGTATGCAATTAACGTTTATGGCCCGTCGCTGGGTTGCTGTTGTTGTCGCTTAATCCAGCCGGTCAAGCCGACAAGGCAACTTAAGTTTGCTTTATTTATTATTCAAAAAAACTTTGTTCGACTCTCTTGTTTGGGTATTATTTTTTTGTTTATTAATTTTGTTTCTTTTTGCGGGACAGTAAGCGATTAAGTAATTAAATATTTTATTTGGCAATTGTAACACTTACTTAACTTTTAGTTCTTTAAAAGTTTTTATTCTACAAGAAAACTACCGAACTTATTGACAAGAATTTCGTCATAAGGATAGCAATCTTGGGCTTTAACGAAAAGAGATTAGGGTGCTTTAAAAAGTGATATACTTTCCCATACAATACAAAATCTCTTGCAGAATCTATGACTTTTATTTGGATGACTAACACACATCGTGATTTTTAATGGAATTGTAAAAGTTCCCAATTTCGCTTTCATTTATTTTTGTTGTTTTGTTTTGTGGGGCATGTTGCAGGGCACGTCAGAGCGGGGCCCACTTCAATTTTTTGGGGTGTGGCAATAAAACAGCGACAATTTCCACGATTGTCGGTGGATCCAGATGCCTTGTTGTACTTTTGTTTCAATGGCTGGGTGGCTCTGGTGGTTCTGGCAGGTTTTGCGATTAGATTAGCGAGTGGGAAATCAAATAAACGCCCGCCCTGTCAATAAGTCCTGGGTTCTTCTCTCACCCTCTCTATATGGTGGTTACGAGTTCTATTTTCTGTTGCTTCAATAATGTACCACCACCAGCGAGTGATATGGTGGAAACGTGGCCACAAAAAAAAAGGAAAGAGTTTTTTGTGTGTTATCTAAAACGTCAAAAGCATTGTTGATAAGCGATTCCGCTGCGTTCGCGTTCGCGACGGGGCATATTGATTAAAACAATATAGGGCCATAAACCAATAAAAATTAGTATTACTTCCAATAAAAACTAAATAGCGACATTTACGATCAAATCTATGCAATCATTATTAAATGGCAAGAAATGCCAGTTACCTTTCTTGTTTTTTTGTTTCTTATTTACAACACGTGCAAAAGGAATTCTTAAGAATTTATTTAAATAAATAAATGTTTCGAATTTCTTAAATATAACTACCAAAATGTAATTATTTATTCACCTTTTTTACAAATTTTAATAATATTTAAAGTTTTAGGAAACTATTTTAAATGAAATTTTACTGAATATTTGAAATAAAAATAAATTTCGATAGTTTCCTTTAGCATAAAGCTTTATTTCTACCTTATTTTCTACCCCCTAACTTCTAACATTTATTTATAAACCAAAAAAACCCCGATCTAAAATTAGTCTTACTTATTCTTAAAATAATTTGCAACATTTCGTGATTATTAACTACTTATATCTTAACTTTCAAGCCTGTGATTTATTATCGTTATAATTTCTCCGAGGAAATATTTATTTATTAATCAGGCAAAGCTGGCTCTTATTGGGATTGTCTGTAGATTTTCAGCATTGCCCGTGTTGGGACATAAAAAACTAATGCCACCTGACACATTGAGATTTAATGTGTCAATATGCACAGATAATTTATATCCAGCCACATAAATAATTGTATGGACGAAGAAAGGGAGAACAAAAAACACAAAAAACAGAAAAAAAGAAGATAGAATATATATGGCAAGGCATGGATTTATATTGTATTGAACGCCACATCTGGAATTGCTGTAGGATACATATATATTTCTGGGCTGATTTTGGGGCTGGTTCCGCGGCCGGCGGCGGCCCCAAAGATAAGCCATCAAAAATGGCCACTAGCTGCATAGTCGAACTATGGCTCGTTTTTTTTTCCCCTCCTTATCGACATTATCAATGTTTGCCGTTGACATTTACCCTTCCACAGTTTCTCCCTCTCCCTCTTCCCTCGCCATGTGTCAAAAATGAAGTCAAATTTTGGTCGGGACTGATCTATATAGACAGAGAGCGAGAAGAGTGTTTCGTTTGATTGACATCATGGGATTAGCATAGAACCAGAGGTTCGCCCAACCATTCCCACCAACTCTGTTTGTCACGGACTTGTTACCATTGTGTCATTTACTTTGGGCTTAGTTGTCCAAATACAGAGCAAAATCATGTTTGGGTCTTTATTTTTTTTTTCTACTCTCTGCTATTTGTATTGGCTCTGATATTGGTAATAACCAGAAATTTTAGTCTTGTCGCTGCCAAAGCCCTCGACACATAGACATATGTTGTGTCTCTATATATATTGATATATCTTTTTTATTTGTATATGTTGTTCAATTTATTTTGATATACCATTCGAGGTGTATCGAGTTTATATTTGAGGCGCCCGGGATTTCAAGAGCTTAATTTGGGTTTATGAAAAGCTTAGGGAAGCAAGGTGATAAATTAAAGTGAAATTTGTTCAAAATTAGCAACGAAAATTTAGTTTAACTAAACTATAAAATGGAATTTGAACAAGGGAATATAAATAGTTTTATTGCTTGGATTTTAAAAGTATTTTTTAAAAGAACTAGGCAATTAATTTGAATTTATATATAAGGTAAAAATATAAGGTATAAATGAGCTCTTTTACACGAAATATCTTGTAGCTACTGATGAAAAGGGTTACATATATTCCTGATTCCTCGCTTCATCAATAATTTCTTTGCATTCTTATAAATATTTATTTAAATTTCCCATCTCTACATTACTTTATTTATTTATATTTTTCCCCCAAACTAATATTTTTATAATTGAAATCAAATCGCTTCATTTTTCCCCCAACTTTTTCCCAATTATCTTTTACCCAGTCCTGCCTCAAGCTATTTTATCAATGAAAGTAAACAGCAAAGAGTACGAGAGAGAGAGAGACTAGAAATTGTAAATTATAGCTTACGTTTCCTGTTTAGCCATAAAACATAATATCATAATGGACGAGAAGTGCCACAGGTCGCGATATAGCCCATATCTGGGGACCCCGAGGGGCGAAAGCCTTTTGTTTGGGGTCCAACTTGGCCAAGCGACACCGAAATCCGATTGTCAATCAACATTGGCCCACAGCTAAGTTATGACAACAAAAAATGAGAGTGTGCGATGATGATGGCCAGGATGACACCTGCCCAAGTCTCAGGCCTAAGTCAACCCACCGATTGATTGAGTGATCGACTGACTGACTGGCGGAGTCAGTACTGGGTACTGGTAAATTCTGATTTCATTTCGAGTCGTTTGGCGATTCCTTTTATGAGGTGACAACATTTACGATACGGTAGCAAAAAAAACGGAAAGAAAGATTTGCAATTCCCCATATACACTCATATATGGCGAACGTTAATCGCTTAACAATACAATAAAGTAGCAATAATTATAAAAAACTAAATTAAATGACCCATAACCATGAATGAATGAATGGGCCGAGCCAGCGAATGAGAATATATATGATTGCGCCATATTTGTGATTTTTATGCCCGACTTTGATTAGGATGATTATACGCTTGATGAGCTTCGGATTACTATTGCCCAGAACGGGACGGAACGGTATGGGATTCTCCTGCTGGAGTAGTATATATATTTTCCTGATTGTGTTTGCGTTTGCAACAGTTTGCTCAGTTTCACCTCACAGTTTACACAAATATTGTTGCACACTGACCCGAGGAGTTTGCCTTGTATAACCCTGCCAGATAAGGGAGAATCGGGGGAGGAGCGGGGGAACAAACGGAACGGGAACCCTAGAAAATTTATAGTTTGCTTCTTTGGCCAGAGAGCTCTGAGCTCTACGACAGTTTATTGCATATAATATTTTCTTTAATAGTTTTATGAAGCGCAAATTTACTTTCAATAATGTTGTGGGGTTTATTGAGTTTGCGGTCAATGGTTACGTTGGGGCGCCGTTTTATAGGGATTCCATAACGATTAGATATGTAGTAGGAAAGATTCCTGAGTATTTTTCCTATTAACTGATATCTAAAAAAAATTGTATACAAGAGATCAAGGATACATAAACTCTTTTGCATTAGAAAGCAAGGTTATAGGGAATACGAACTTATTTTGAGTTTAGAGAAATTGTAAACATTCTTTATAGTTTTAAAAGTGTTAAAGCTCTTTTGTAATTTCTGATTTTGCATTGCTGGGATATAAGTAACATTAAAATGCTCTATTTAAAGAAATTAAACTTAGTGGAAATGACACAAAATAACGATTTATTGATGCTGTATCGATAAACAACGATAATCGATGTGTGTCACAGAGCCTAAGCTTAGTTTTACTGTCATTGAAGGAAAAAGAATGTCATAATCTATTCAGAAATGGAGTTAAAAGGAATTTTAATATAATCCTTAAAAGACTGATAAATCAAATAACATTTCTTATATTTTTTCGATACTTTTCGATATTTGTAACCTTAAAATATTGTTCGATATTTTTCAATACATCAAAATTTACTACATATTCGATATATATATATTTAATTATGTGCAATATTCAAGAGTTTAAATCGTACAAATGTTTTATCAATAATTTGAAAACATTGAAGAAAAATATCTACCAACAATCCTAACCTAATTTCTTTAGTATTTTAATCTAATCCTTTATATAATTCTTGTAAAATTCCCATCAAATCGCAGACCTGTGCAGCTCGCCGAACTTAGAGGATCTGAGTGAATTGCTGGACGCAAGCGGTAGGAGGCGGGTCCATTCCAAAGGATACCAATTTTCTCTACTTGTTAACTTTTCTTTTATTCTGTTTTTTTTTTTGGCTCTAATGCGATTTTTGTGTTTTGCGTTTTGATGCATGCAATTATTTGGGGCCAATTTTGGGGCTGGGGGATGCCATAAATGAGAGGCCTCTGCCTTCTCATATTCCTCTATATCATATAGCCATAAATTTTATTGCATGCATCGTCGACATCGTCGTGGCAAATAATTAACGTACATTTGGAAACAATTTTTTGTGGCCTTAAGAAACGTACGTCTCTTCCCCTCTTGTTTTGTGTTTTTTCCTCTTATTTTTCCCTGCATTTTTCTATTGCCTGACTCGGAGTATTTATGGCTTTAATGGCGACTCATTCGGGCCATAAGCAGCCTACATTTTTTTGTTGTTCCCCCCCGATGGCTGCCATTTTTTCCTGGCCATAGTTGCCTCTCGTTCAGCCTTACCTCCATCTCGCTTGCTCTACCTACTTTTCTGGCTTGAAACCATAATAAATAAAACGAGCTTTCTGAGTCAGACTTGGAATTAAAATTGGAGATGGAGAGCGTGGGCTTGGGACGGGGTCGGGGTCGGATCCATCGCCGCCATTGGTGTGCCGCAAGGTAACCCCTTGTCCAAACTTTTCCAGGTTGCGTGCCACGTCTACATATAGCTGAGCACGTACGAGCGGCATTCGTTTGTTGCACGCGATCTGATAATATTATTATTATTATTTCCACTCCGACTCGCTTTTATATATTTTCCTTTTCTTTTTTTCCCAACCTTCCATCCATCCTCCTGGCATTTTTTTATAAGGCTGCGTGCCATGGGCGCGGTCTCCGCGCATCCGGCGATCGAAGGGGGGAACTGGTACTGTTCTGGGAGTGGTCTCCGCCAGGAAGAAGAACGTACATTTGCATATACATCTGCATGCCATATAAAGTGTTTGCATGTCGCATGTTTCATGTTGATGACGGTGGCCATTTTGAATTTTCCTTTTGTGTGTTGTAGTCTGGGTTCAATTTTACATGTCCCTCTGTACATGTGACTTGGTTATTTATGAACCGGTCTATGGTTTATATGCCATAAGCCAAGTTAAATTCGTTCTGGCCTGCAATTTGAAGCAATTTACTTAATTACAGTATCAAATAAAGTTATCATTTTCTAAGGCTTTAGACACAAGTTTGCATATAATTTAGTTTGATAACTTGCAGTTTTTTTGCATCAAACTAAGAAGTCAAACTTTAAGCTGTATAAATTTTATATCTGAGATAATTTTACATAGCTAATTACTATATATACCTATCATACTATTAATTATTTAAAGATCTCTTAAGTAAACCATACCTTATATGGTCTCATAAATTTCCTCCCACACAATCCCCTTTACTTAACCCCCAAAAGTAACATTGTCCTTCCTTAATTTACAAGCCCCAAATACTTGTAAAAATCTCTCTCTTTCTGTAACCCCTTTTGCCATACACAAAAACCCCTGAAGGACCGGAAACTGTTCCTGTAGGCTCAAAGCCAGAAAATAAGGAAAAAGGAGAGAAATAAACGTCAAATCGAATCAAATGATTTTATGATGTAATTTGAGCTAATATTTACGATATAAGAGCAGCTAAAACAGCAGCAAAATGCCAAATAAATGTTATTGTTATATTGTCGCTTGGGTGGTGAGAGACAAAGCAAACATATAGCCAGAGACAGAGCCCCCTCCTCCTTTTGTATCCCACATTTATGATGCTGGAAAACACACTCTGCCAAAAGCAAAACAGTGCAAAAAAGAAGGAAAAAAAATAAGAGCAGCAAAGAAAAACCCAAATATTTTGCCAAACACTTAAAGTTGGGAGTGAGTAACAGAAACTTGAAGCAAAGAGGGTGTTAAAAAGTCAAGTGTTTGTGGCTGGCAAGTCCAAATCTCTGGGGTGCCATATATGAAATTGCTCTTGCCGGCTCGCTTTCGGGGATTTCCACAAACTTTCGCTTCAAGCTTTAATCTTCAACCACAAAAACGTTTAAATTCGAGCCAAGCTAACTTATGGAAGTCAGGTAATAAATGTCTCCCAATAGATTTTCCCAGCATTCGAAAGAGACAAACCGAAAGGAAAGAAAGATGTCACGGGGGGTGTGTTAACACTCAACACACTCAGTGACAAATTAACGCTCGGCGGGGAGGGTCAACTTCAGGAAAAACCACCACTTCTGTAGGTACAAGCTATTATATCTGACCGTAACTAACCAAACTGTATCTGTAACAACTCCAAGTACAAACTGTTGTCCTTGTCCTTGGCCACTGATTTTTCCCCGGGGGCCGGACCACATAATTGGCCAGCAATCAACAGCTGTTCTAATAGGGAGAGAGACCAGACCTCAACCTGATATAATTTATGGCCCAAATGATCTTTGCTCATGCTCTATTTCTGTTGTGTTTGATATTAGAGAAGCGCATTTGCCGCAGTGGATTTTTTTCGCTGTTCAAACACCTTTCCTTTGTCGGCATTCAATGTTTGTACATTTGTACGTAAAAGAGTTTCAATTGAGTTTACAGTCTGCCAGTGTTTAGCCAGGAATTATTAAAGACACTGAAAGATCTTGGGGAGGTTTTAAATACTGTATTTGCTGGCAGTAAATCAATGAAATATAAGGAAAATAGGGAGAAAGAGTTGAGTATTATTATTTAATAGGTAATATTCATTGAAATTATAATAAAATATGTAATATATTTCGCACAGTGCCTACTTCTTCAGCAGGAATCAATAGAGGGAAGCCGCAGTAACCAATCAGACCATAAACCCAGCTAGACAACGCACTCGACGAGTGAAGAACAACCATTAAAGCTTATCTGGAACGATTTTCCAGCTCTGTAACTCCATCGATATTGATACAGACCTCAACTGGGATTAGGAGAGAGCGCGTACGTTCCTCCACCCAACTTGGACTATATATATTCCGTTCCCTTCAGAACTTTGCCGACGGCCCTAAGCCAACTAACTAATCTATCATTACGGGAGGGAGTGATGATATTCGATGGCAAACAAACGCCAGTCAATAGCATTACCAGTTCAAAATCAAACTTTCAATTAGGCAGAGGCACTTACACGTGGATACCAGAATATATATGTATATATATCGGAGAGTGAAGAACCCCGCGTTCGATATAAATTATGGTGCGTTCACTCATGACGCGAGACCAGTGACAAAGTCATAAAAAAATGTCACACCTTGACGCACAATTTTTTTTTGTTTTTATTTAATTGCTAATAAAATGCGCTATATATTTGTATGGCTAAAGCCCCGGCCATTATATATATAATGTATAAATCTCTTCGGATATATATATCAGACAGATTTTCGAGCACAATTATTTGCTCAAGTGACTTTGGATTTTTAAACGAAAAGATTCAGAAAGAAATCCCCCTTTGTTTTTTTCGCCATTCATTCACAATCTTATCTGTGCGAGAGGGTTGAGGGTAGAATCTGGCTAGGATCTTAGTGGTTCAGACAATATAGCATTAGCATTAGCTCAAGTTGATCCACATTCATGGGGTTTGTCTTGGCCGGTTTATGGGGGACCCAATAAAACACTCTGGATAGTGACTTTATAGTTGTGCACATAATACGTCTACGATTTATTAGATTATGGCCGTGAAGGTCAGTGGTGCCAGGCAACCCGTGAACCACCACCCAAAGCTAAGGGAAACTGAGATGAGAGCATGAGCGTGCGCTCCAGTTCCAGCCTCTAATTCCGCACGGATTTTCTCTTGTTTGTGCTCCGCTTTAGGTGTGAGAAATTGGAGCCTCCAAGTGGTAACCAGATAAAGCCTTTACCTGTGTGTGTTTTTCCGAGTCTTGGCCAAAGATAACCCCAATGTGGATGCAGCCTCTTTGGACTTGTGCTGTGTGGTGTGTGGTGTGGCTTTCTGATCCACAGATGGTCGAAATGAGGTCAAGTCGTATGAAGATCTGTGAGCTGGAATGATTAAATTGCTTAAATACTTGGGTTTGATTTATAGGTTATAGAATATGCCTTGCTGGTATTTTAATCTAATAAAAACTAGCACAGAACAGTTTTCCGAATTTAAATTAATGCAATTTTCGCTAAGTTATGATGACTTTCATGATAAAACTTTAAGGATATACAACCTTTGCCTTCCCAAAGTTAGCTATCTTTCTTGTTCTTTTAAAATTCGTTAAAATGTTCCTAATTAAAACTAAATATATTCCTTATATCAAAAGAGTTTTTGTAGAATTTCCTATAGATAGTCTGTAATCCAAAACAAAAGCAAAGAATACTCCCAAATCTTTTTGAAATCTATATAGTTTTCAATATTTAGAAATTAAATCTTATATACAGTTAACAAACAAAATTAACTTACATTTTCACACATAAAAAATAAGTTAATTAAATTAAAGTGAGGTTGTCAACTAATTAGCTAATTCTTCAGTAAAATTCCTCTCTTCTTATCCGTTCTTAAGCTCTTTTTTACGTAACTATCCTTAGCACCTACGAGAATAGTTCCCTCATCATCTTACTCATAGCTTGCCTCACATTGCGAAATCATTCGAAAATATGTTTTATTTTCTACAATTTACTCGGTAAATCCTCGAAAAGCTGATAATATTGTTGTTTTAATTTTTCTTTATTTGTGCACTTCCTCAAATCCGTCAAGTCTGTCTAAACAAGTTATTTTTTTTGTTCCCCGTGTTGGATTGCTCTGGCCCAAGACCTCGTTATCAGTGCTTAGATTGGGGCCCATGAACACGCGCAAGAAGATTTTCCCTTAACGAAAAGAACAAAAAAATAAAAAAATGGCAAGGCAGACTGAAAATTTTAGATTTATTAAGTGAAGCAAAAAAAAACTAGATTATGAGTGTGTACTTAACAGGGTTTTAACATTATTCTTCTCCCGAGTTATTCCTTATACGATTGCCACATTAGACTAAGCAAAGAGCGACAGCAATAAATTCACGTCTAAACAAAGTGTAAAGAACAAATAGAAGAGAGTGAGAGAGATAAGAGAGCAGAAGCAACGGTTTAATGGAGTTTTTTTTTTGCTTCTGGGGTCTTGGGAAGAGAGATGTATTTTTTAAATTTTTAAAAAGGTTGTGTTGTAAATTTATCAAAACTTAAAATTATAGAAATTGTGTTTCAATACTAATAATAATTAATATATTTATTTATTTATTTTTTTGAAGGCTTTTTTTCTAGCTATTGTTTTCATTTACTACTCTTTTAACTTAAAAATTTTAAATAAAAAGTTTCTAACTTGTCCTTCTTCATTATTTCCATTTATCTTAGACGCATTATATCATTTGTTATATCATCATTAATAGCCATATATCTTATATCATTTATCATATAGGCTTGCAGGGCATCTTGAGGTATTTAACACCTAGTCTTTGCACTTTGTTATTACCTCTCCCCTCGCTCTAGCTCTCTCTCTCCCTCTCTCTCTTTCTTTCTCTCTCTCCACCTATATCTTTTTCTGTTGCTGGTGAACTTTATCATCTGTGAAAATATTTGTTTGTTTGCCTATTTGCTCGATTTTAATTGTGAGAACACTACGTATACGGTACACCGAGGGCTGTACATAAAAAATTAGAGCAAAATCCCCAACCCGAAATGCTGTTTGCTCAGAAATATATGTATTCTGGCTGGTGTGGGTGTGTTTATCACGTAAGCAGACTGTGCCACGATCCCGTGGCCTTTTTCATGCCTTGGCTGCAGCTCATCCAAATCTTCATCAGTGTTGTTCTTAGTTTCTCTTCTTTTTTGTTTGTGGTTTTCTGTTTCTGTTTCTGTCATTTGTTTAAATTTTTATTGACTAATTGCGCAGCTCAGCGCCAGGTAAGCCGCCTTTCCTCTCTCACGAATTGCCACAATGACAGCGAGATGTCGGCCTTTTTTTGTGAATTATTTTTTAATGTTCACCGGCTTCGACTTTGGGTGGTGGCTCCAATCTTGCTATATGGCATGTGACAGCTTTCTATGGCTATCATAATTTAAATATTGTCATCTATTTTGATGAGATGAGCCGGCAAGAAACATGTTTGTCCACCTGACGCCAGTCACTCCACTGGGTTGACACCCATTTTAAAACGGGGAACAACTTGGCAACACGCCAACTTGGCCAAGAGTCATGGCCCTCTGACGACAATCTCACACATGATCTTGAAAGATTTTAATTACTTTTTTGCAAGGAAGCTTAGGTTTGCTTTTTCACTAGACTTGTTTTAAGTTTTAAAATATAGAAATACAATTTCTACAAAACCTAAACCCTAACAGAGTCAATAACTTGATCATGGGAATTATATCTGGAAGAATTATGTTTTATCTAAAGATTGTAAGATTACAAAGTTTTTAAATTCATTTTGGCATGATGTTAATATCTTTTCCAATTATTGCAACCATATTTAAAAAGAAACATCCAAGTTCTAGCATGATTTTCTATATTATCTTTCAATATACTTAACAACCCAACTAATAAATCTATCCTTCCATCTCTTCCTGTAGGAAAAACCCGCACCAAGGACAAATACCGCGTGGTGTACACAGATTTCCAGCGTCTGGAACTGGAGAAGGAGTACTGTACGTCGCGTTACATCACCATTCGACGCAAGAGCGAGCTGGCGCAGACCCTGTCGCTGTCGGAGCGCCAGGTGAAGATCTGGTTCCAGAACCGACGGGCCAAGGAGCGCAAGCAGAACAAGAAGGGCAGCGATCCCAATGTAATGGGTGTGGGCGTGCAGCACACCGACTACAGCCAGCTGCTGGACGCCAAGGCGAAACTGGAGCCGGGCCTGCACTTGCCGCACGCCCTCGCCCACCCGATGAATCCGATGGCCGCGATGAACATACCCGCCATGCGCCTGCATCCCCATCTGGCCGCCCACAGCCACTCGCTGGCGGCGGCGGCGGCGCACTCCCACCAGCTGCAGCAGCAGCACAGTGCACAAATGTCCGCGGCGGCGGCAGTGGGAACGCTCTCGATGTGACACGATCCCTGCTATGGGAATGGGAGCGGCATAGTGCCTAGTGGCAGCAACAACGGAGGCGTCAGCGGTGGCGGTGGCAGTGAGAACAGCTACATGGAGCAACCGCATCTGCAGCATTCCCTGATGGGGGAGAGCGCCTCCCTCGCCTTGGACTTGGCTTAACCCTTGGGCCGCGCAGTCAGACTGTTTCGGCCCCCGTGCGGGTTTTAGATTAAAGTAAGCTTAAGTGAGGAGAGCAGTTAACGTGGCACTTGGAATATTGCACGTTGTTAATTTTTGTGATTGTATATTCCTGGTGTTTGCACGCTAACTCTGACTCCGTCCTGTCACCAAGTCCGTTTCAAAAAAAAAAAAACACCCTTCTTGTATGTATTTTGTTTGTTTTTGTTCAAAGTAATTTAAATTTAAAGTAAATGTTTACTGAGTAAGTTTTAGGTTCTAAGTTGCCCGAGAAAAACAAAAAACAAAACGAAAAGTTCACATCAGCCGTCCCAGCCGTTTACAGAAATTAATAATTACAACAAGAAGCTTAACAATAATTTAAGTGAAGGCAATTAATTTTAAAGCGCAACTTGATTCTTCACACCGTGTAAATATCCACATAAAAGTGTTTTAACGTTTATTACTTTTATACATCGTAATAACAATTAGCCGTAGTCTCTAATCTAGTTGTACTAAAAATGTAAAAGTAATGCATCATTATCGAGCACACAAGCAAAATTACCATATAAATAAATATTTTTAACGTTCTCGCCCACAGTTTTAGCGTGTTCAAATGATTTCTTTAGTTCAATTATGGCGGCAATTAATTTATAACTTGTCTACGTAAGTAAGTGTGTACATGTGCTTAGCTATTTAAATAAACTATGAAAAAACAAACAAAAAAATAACACCAATTTGATGTCTTCTTATTTATCGCTGGGGTTAACAGGGGTTAAGTATTAACAGTTACGCTCCACCTATCAAAATCAACAACACCAACAGCAGCGTCGAACTTCCCTCGGCTCTCGCCCCCCCCACCTTCATCTCCGCTCGGCCATTACGGCTAATGGCACTATCGTTGGCTCGCTTCCACTCATTGAACTGACCATTGAGCCAGCTGTCATTCGTATCTGACGGATGCATTTTGCTTGCAATTTGGGGGTTAATGTTCAGGTTAATTATATTTAATTGATTTTGGTGAGAACTTATGCAAGAAAAGTAAGTAAAATAAGATCTTTAGTAGATACACATCGGGTTTCGTAATATTTGTTGGGTGTCCCATGTAAAATTTTAATTTTTAATTTGTTTTAAATGAGTGAATATTGATATCATTAAGTTGAACTTTCCATACTTCTTTTCTAAGTTTTTAAATAGTATTGTTAGTGCTTTTTAAATGAATATGTTGAAACTATTGAGTAAAACATTTTAATTATCTTTTTTCTACATTTTTATACCCTGCAACGAAGTCAAGGAGTTGTTTCCGACCCTATAAAGCATAAATATTCTTGATCAGCATTAACAGCCGAATCGATCTAGAAATGTTTGGACGAAAAAAAATTTTACTCAATTTTTTCAAAAATTTATAAGGGGTTACATCGTTAAAATTGTCAAAAAATCACCAAAAAATTCAAATTGCTAAAATTTTAGATTTCTTATACTGATTTGTTAATCTAATAAAAACTAACACAGAAAATTTTTTCGAAATAAAATTAATGCATTTTTGGCTGAGTTATGATCGATTTTCATGATCCAAAGTCTAATTTCAAGAATATATAAACTACGGCTTCCCATAGTTAGCTTCCTTTCTTATTGAAATATAAATATTTGTGCTTTTGAAATGTACTTGTAGAAATATAACATTTTAAATAATTTGTTTTAAAATTTTAAAGATTTTAGAAGGAAACTAAAAACTTATTATATGTTTTCAAACCTTTTTAGAATGTGATAATTCTTGTAGAATAAATAATAAATACTAATAATACATACGTTTTTCTTTTATGTGGAATTAAATACAGTTTTTAAAGTTAAGAAACGATTTTAAAAAGAGTATTCATCAAGCTTTGAGTTATTTAAAAAAATTTTATATAAAAAAATGATTAAACCCTAAAATAACTAAAGCAACTATAGCCATTCCTGAATTATAGTAGTTTCATAGTTTATTAAATTAAGACTTGAGCTAAATGAACTAAATAACGAAAATTCTGTCAATATCAGTCAAATATTTTTCTCCTAAGCCTAAAGCAAAAATGTATGGACATAACATTTATTTCCGTTACATAAGAAGGCCTCTACTTTTTATTTAAATACTTTAAGTTTATAAGTATTTCAGATTATTGGTCGATGATCCATGGTAATACAAAGTCGCTTTATATTCCCCAATAAATAATAAATTCAAATGAAATCCCAGCTATAGTATATGCATTCCAAAGGAACAAGCCCATTCACTTGGCGCCCAGCCGTCACAACAAACTGGCCGATCTGAAGTGCCAGACGATAGGAGTCTATATAGCATATAGTATGAGTACAAGTCGGCTATATGAAGTATAGTCTAGAGCTCTGCCCGGTTGGGACGGTACTCTTGAGGGGTTGATTTATAGGACCGGGTCCGATTAGCAGAATCGGAAATGTCAAAGCCAGAGCGACGAGAAATATACAACCTGTCCCTGATTTTGATACACACACACGCTGAGTTTCCAACCGAGGAGAACCGTGACCGAACTGGGAAAAACGTTTTGAAATTAAAGCAGCGACAGTCAGGGTTTTGTGTTCAACAAAAAATCACCGAAAATATTTTGACTTTTATGTGAGCAAAGATGCAAAATAGCCAGAGAGAGAAGACACATGCAACGCCGGATAAACCCGATAAAGGAAGTTGGACGACGTTTTCGCACCTACACGCTAAAAAAGATACACCAAATTGGAAGCGGACTGCAGCAGCGAGTGTTTGCATTTGTTTCTGTTTCTGTTTCGGTTTCATGCACAAGATATCCAAGATATATGGCATATATTGCTCGATTTTGGTGGAATCGCCTCGCTCCTCAACCCGTTGTCTTGCTGCACTCCGGACGCCGCCGGTCGCTGGTCGCTGGCCTTTGGTCATCCTGCCGTAACGAAATTGTTTTTTGACTTTTGCCGACGCCTTTTTGGTTCTCGTTTTTTTTTTTTTCGGCTACTGCATTACACAACAGGCCTCTGCCAAAATTACGTCGAATTCACAGCTTATGTTTTGCGTCCGCCATTTCCTCTGCCCCGACTAACTGACGTTCTCAAAAATGGATAAAATGCATCACTCAGCCGGCTGATTTATGACCAATGTATCTCCAGTTTCAGGCGAAGGCACTATGTAGTTGGCCAATCGAGGGAAGGAGATCGTACATCCATCCATACATAGCGCATGGATGCCATAAAGAGTGTACGGAGCGATCTCACTCGGATCACTCACGAACGGGAAATAACTTTTATGGCAGCCATGCATAGTTACACGACGAGAAAAATAGGTTTGGTTGGGGAGAAAAATCTATTTGAGGGGATTGAGTTTTGTCAGAAAATCTAAAAAATTAAGTAACAAGAATAAAAGCTACCCTTGGGAAGCCGAAGTATGTACATTTTTGCAGTTTACAATAGGATAAAGGCACCAAATTTAGAATTAAACATAACTAAGCCAAAAAAGCCTTAATTTTATTATGTTATGGTACGTTTATAATGTTGGTTTTTATTAAGTTAGCAAATAGGAATGTTAAATTTAAATTATCAACTTTTTTCTTTAATTTTTTACCATTTTAATTGACCCTTTTTTTACCCATTAAAGCTAAAATAAAATGTTTTTCGAAATAAAATCGGTTAACTGATAAAAAAAATAAAATCTTTCGAAATTAAAATCTGAATATAAGACTGTAAATTGTATTACTTAAATAAAGAAAAAAAATATTAAAAGAAGACAAAAAAGTGTTTGCTCTACTTTCTTAACGAAATGTCACGAAAAATGATCAAATTTCTTGAACTTTTTTACCAGTGTTTTTACGTTTTGAGTGTGCTTGCAGTCTTAAGTCGTATTTTTCTGAGTGCCCCAGCAATATGGCTGCTAATAGGGTCCGGAGCAGCAGTTGCCCCTCCTCCATTGGCAGCGCCAACCCTCTTCCTCGTATCTTAATTGGCACCCATGGGAGCAGGAGGATCGGATCGTCAAAGAGCGGCAGCGACGACGACCCCTATGGACATTAAAAACAGAAAAAGAAAGATACCGAATATCCCGGACTCTGGTCCGGCATAATGCCCAATCATCTCGACTCGACTGCTGCTTACAGCTGCTCTACTCCCCGATCTCCGATTCCAGATCCATTGTCCTCGTCTTCCGCTGCGACTGGCTGCCATAAAAGTTTATGGCTGCCAAGAAAAGTAACGAAACTTTTTCCCGTTTTTTTTTTCTTCTGCTGTTAACAAAGCCTGCTTCGGCCTGGACCGGAGCTCGATCTCGATCCGTGATCAATTCCAATTCCCAGTGGATGCCGTATGTCTCTATTAGCGGCGACAATGGCCAAGGAAGATGTGCAGCATCCAGCGGAGATGGGCTGCAAAAGATTATAAATTTTATACTATATACGTCATACATAAAAGAGTGTACTTGTACACTGGGGGAAATAAATATAAAGCGGGATTATAAATATTAAAAGGTTAACAGTAACTAGTTTTTATTTCAACCTTTTTTTATATTAAATCAATCGAGGATCATATTAAAGTACTTTCAATAAATATTTAAGAAATGTAGAAAGTAATTAAAAAAGTTGCTTTTCAGGGATTTTATAAAGAATGTATATTTTTTTAACTTTCTACTCAACCATAATTATTTTGAGTGTTTATAGGAAGAAAAC
The DNA here is from genome assembly GCA_008042575.1 of Drosophila watanabei. Classification (NCBI taxonomy): domain Eukaryota; kingdom Metazoa; phylum Arthropoda; class Insecta; order Diptera; family Drosophilidae; genus Drosophila; species Drosophila watanabei. The sequence goes on along the minus strand of VNJS01010529.1, from coordinate 238,673 downwards.
CCGACTAATCAAGCTGTTCCCTGATCCCATCGAAACCCCTACAGTTGCGCCTATGTGTTCCCTCCTCTCTTTTTTTTTTTTGTGTACACATCTTTGACTTTTATGCATTTATTGCTGTGAAAAAATGTTAATTCTTGGACGTTATTTTTTTATTTGACTTTTACATTTCGATCTTCTCGCCCTGAGATCTCCATCCGACCATTCATAGTTGACTCTTTCGATTGGGCATTCATATACCCAAATATATTCGACTTGGTAAATGGGTTGATTCGCCACAGACTCGTCTACTATGTATTAATTGGTCGGCGGTTGTAAAACGGAAAGTATGAATGCCATAAATCAATCGATGAAAGATTGAAGAAAAAAAGGAAAACGGGAGTGGCTTTAAAAAAACAGAACAAATTTTAAAACTTGCTATATGTATCTTTTAGTCACTAGAAGTTCAATTTAACAAAACAAATCTATTTTCTTTTATCAACTAGACGCCATAAATATGACCAAAATTAGTTAACTCTTCATAAATATAATTTCCATTATCTAATTGCGATTTCTAATAATAGTGTTCATTCATTTAAAATAAAGTTGATGCTAATGTTATAAGCTAAAGTCTATAATAATTTATGATAATGAAAACTGCCCGTATTTTATGAATAATAATTACACATTTATTACCAATAATTGAATCATAATCACCATAAATATTGAATTTGTAATTGCCCAACTTTATTTTTTAAGACAGTAAAATTCGCACAGCATAAAGAAGAAGACTGCACACCATAAATGTACTTTTTGTTTTGATAATTTATAAATACCCTAAAAAGCACAAGCCCAACATAAATATTTACGGAAATTGTAAATAAAATCAGTTAGCTACAGTTATATTTTTCCAAAAGCTATTTTTCCATCCGGCTTTTGTTTTTATTTATTCTACATATTTTTGTTGAATATTTCGTCTGCCTTTCGGTTTCAAGTTCAAATCGGATCGGATCGGCCGGAGACAGTTTGCGTCTATTGTTGCGGGCGTTTGATTAACACACTGTAGCACCCAAATGTTTATTAGTGACCATGCACTAATTAAACTCTGTCGTGTGGTTTGTCACTGCATGCAAATGAATCGCTGCTCTGTGGAGCACAAGATCATAAAAGCCGCTAAAAGGTGTGGGCGCAAAAGAGGAAAAACAACGCTTGGAGCCTGTGTTTCTTTTTTTTTCTTCTTTCGGTTCGATTTGTTGATCGAATTGATTAGAGCTCCGGACTGAGATACATCTCCAGCTACTCCGTCCGTTGCTGGCCAGGCGAGGGTGTAATTAATCACAGCACTCAAGTTCGTCACTTGACCAAAAGTGCTAAACGCGCTAATAAAACAAATTTACGTCGGCCTAAAGTCAGGCAGACACCAGATTTTCCCCCTTCGAAAGTGACGCTCGAAAAGTGGTTTACTTTTCGCCAAGAAAGGAGAAATTCATTTGATTGTGTGTAAAACGTTTATTTTAATTTTATAATGGAATATACATACACACAACATATATATTTTTTGAATTTTATAAACTAAAATCAAAGCAGGAAAGAAAGCCAATTTCGAAAAACTTAAGATTGTATATCCCTCATAAATAGTAAAAAAAAATTGTTTATTTTAATTTGATAAGCTTATCAGTATTGGCTTTTATTTAATCAAACCAGCATACAAAATTTAAAACAATAAACAATTATTTAAGACAATTTCCCGTTTTTTTTGCTTTCTTTTTCCTTAAATGGCTTCCCTTTTTTTTCCGGATCGGATGTTATGGAGTTGCCATACTGCAAAATTATAACTGACAGAAAATGGTTTTTCAAATTGTACTATTTCACTTCTTTTACCTTAACAGAGTTGATTTTAACCGTTATTATGACAGATATGCATTACCTGAAATCTTATTTTTTTTGGCGCTAATCATTAAATTATATTCCAGTTAATAAATAAGCACAAACAAATAAATTAAAGACAAATATTTATATTTAGTTTCAAACCTTTTTATCATAGACATTCACCTTATCTTAGATAACAGTTCATTTTCACTTACCCATTTCTTGAACCAATTTTTGATAGCTTATAACACTTTATCGTACTAGCGCGAAGCGTCTTAGATAATTAGCCAGCTGGTCACACTGTTGCTGAATTTTGTTTGTCATTCAACAAGAAATTTTGTAAATCACTATATTTTCTTTGAAATATACTTAAATCTTTGAAATTCTCAACAAAATGGTAAGTTAAAGGCTTAAGCTATTCAGTGAAGGTACTAATCACGTTCCACATCCTTCACAGCATGAATCATCATCGCTGAAAGTGAAGCCTGCCGAGGTGACCGTGCTGAGCGCCGCCGGCAGAGTTGGCATGCCCACGGAGGCCAATTGTTTAAACCAATTGGCTCATGTTCATCGGCTGCGCGACTCGGAGCTGACCTACAACGAGCATCAGTACAATCTGGACATGCAGATGCTGCGCAACCGCGAGGGCCTGGGAATTCCCCTGAAGATGGGCATGGAACGCTTCGCCGCTCGTCAAATCGGACGTCTGCCCTTCCTTACCTCTAGGTGAGTGGTGATCTAGAGAAGCTTGGTGTGCGGAACGAGATCTGTGACGAGTATTTCCATTCCTTGCTACTGATTATTTAGTAATGATCGAATTCAGTAACATATTTAAGTCATTGAATTTTTGAATACCAAGAAAACATCGTCTCATCTGAATCTATCGACGTTTAAGCTGCTTTCTTTATTCAATAATTACCAACTAACTTAATTTTTGGTCTCCTATCACATTAGCAACCTAATGGACGATGTTTTGACTGGACGCTGCGACACCATCGGCTTCGAGGACTTTATGAATCTTCCCGAATACAACGAACAAATGCGCCAGCCCCATGCCGTGGTAGAGAAGTCCCTTGGCATTTACAATTAGTAATAAAAAGCATTCGCTCCGTACTATATATGTATATCTTGTTTAAGAATGCTTGGCATTATACAAACACACATTCAGTAAATAAATTGTTTTTTGGGGCCCCGGCTAAAAGAACAACAAAACACATTGATAACTTGTTTGATAAACAATGCGAAAAATTATATGAAATAGTTATTGAATCGATTCTTAAAGTGTGGATGATGCATAAAGAAAGTTTGTGTGTAGATTTTTCAAGATAAGTTAACTCACATTGAAAATTAGCCATTTTTTATGATTTTAGAATTTGTTTTCTTTTAATTTCAACCGGAAAATTGATAACTTCGTTGCCTCTTAACCTAATTATATTATATAGTGCTTCGGTCTGTTCTGTTTTGACTTTTATATGGATTCTACTTGCTTATGATGCTCTTTCCGTTAAATCTAGTGCCCACCCCTGATTTAGATCTACCACAAATTAAAAGAAAACTTGAAATTAAACACACAATCACAAAATAAATATAATTTCTTTGAGCCAAATTTATTCATACTTTTATTTATATCTTTTCTTCAAATACACTTCAATATTTTAACTAGTTCGGTAAACAAGTCTAAAAACTATATGAAATATTTATTGGCAGAAAGGATTGTTGTACTGAGGAGATTCGTTAAGATTACAAAACTGAAAGTAGATATGCATCGACACATAAACGTAGATGGTTTTCTTTTATATAAATAAACAATAAGAGATTGTAAAATGGACGAATTCGTTTCGTAAAAATAGGCTTAGACATAAGGGAAAAAACTGAATCGCAAACGGAGGGCACACATTTTAAATTATACAACGAAAAAATTGCATATATACATTACATAATTGATACATTTCAGAAGGAAAATGTCAGCAACTGATTTATTTATACTGATTCTTGTATACTTTCGTGCTTCTTGTATTTTTTAAGCATAGTGCTGGGATTCTGTAGCTTCGATTACTGAGATATTCCATTGATTATTGTGATAGCAGTAGATTTTCCATGTATATTCTTTGTCTATATGCAAGAAGGCGAGCGTAGATTTTGCTGCAGTGTGTTTGCTCTCCATTTTCTAGTAGATCCAATTGACGGGCACCCACTGCTCCTCGTGGCTCATCTGGTCGAGCGTCTCCACCACCTGACGGAACGTCTCATCAAAGTCCTCGTTCACGATGACCATGTCAAAGTACTTCTCGTACTTGCGCTGCACGAAGCTGCTCTCCTCGACGGTGGCCACCAGGTCGTCGTCCTGTTGAAACGAACGATACAAATCGAATGTGTTAAGCAATGTTTGGGTGTTCAGGCAGAGATCTACAAGGGCTACAAGGGTTGCCTAAGTGCGTCAAGCGGATGAGTGATTTCATCACATTTTCAATGTAGATTTTCGTTTAGGAAGAAAGGACCCTGGACTACTTTACCTCATAGAGCGATGCTAGGGACTCGAGTGTACGGGCGCGTCTGGAGCTGAATCTTATGGAACTCTGGCGATCAAACTGTGGATATTAATGTGCTCGGATTAGAGGAGTGCCTTTTAGGGGATCTAGCTAAAAAAACATACTGATAAATTCCTATTGGAGCCCGTGGCCCTTCGATCCGCATAGATAGTCTTGAGCTGCTCCATTCCCGGTGCTGCAATGAATATGACAAATGGCATCAGCTCCTGGCTGTTGTGCAGGATCTTCAGGGCATTCGGTGCGCAGTCCAGAATGCACATGCGTCCGCTATTGATTACATCCTTGATGGACTGCAAATGAGTGCCGTAAAGGTTGCCATTGTGCTCGCCGTACTCCAAGAACTCGTTCTGTTTCACCGCCTCCTCCATCTCCTCGCGGTCCATGAACCAATAGCTGACGCCGTTCTCCTCCAAAGCGCGCTTGGGGCGACTGGTATCTGAAGGAAATTACGATTATTAATAGTTTTTCTTCGGTTTATTTATATTTTTTAGGAATAACTTCTTTCTTTTCAAAGACTTACGAGGAATGACGGCTCCAAACTTGTCCACATCGCTATTAATAAGGCGATTCTTGAGCGTTCGCCTGCCCACACCGGAAACTCCAATGAGAACCAGGGTTTTCCTGCGGAATGGAGGCATGCGGGTGACCTCCTCGTAGAGCAACAGTTCCGCCTTGTCAAATTCGCAATTTGCCACCGATCTGTACATGGTCTTTCGCTTCCGTTTCGAGATCTATTTAGAGAAGAATATATTGAGTTTTACTTGAAAAGGATAATAGGAATATGGACTCACCCTTGTGCCACAAATGCCAATTTTATGCACATAATCCGCCTCGGGGGCCACAAAGGCTTTGCGCCGCTCCTCGAGCTCTTGAGATGGTATAAGACCGATTTTATCAGATTCCGCGGTTATATTCTTGGCCTGCCACCAATTGGGATCTTTGACATTGATGATCTGCATTAAATTATAAATAATTAATTAAAGAATTAAAGTGATAATAAGTTTTCTAAACTCACTTGCAAAATGTCGCCCGATTTGAAGGGTAATCCAATATCCCTGCAGGGCAGTAAGGTATCCTCCGAAGGATTATATGTGAACAGGGCACGCATATAACACTGTTAAAAAACCAAACAAAGTTTATTAATTAAATTTATTAATTGTTTTCAGTGGTTTATGATAGCCAAAACCAAGATTTACTTACTTAGCTGCAAGTGATTTGAGAATTTTGACGGTAATTTGGTCTGAGATCAACTATTATCTGATATTAATAAATGTTTAAGGTATTTGGAGGGTGTATAAGCCTCCCAAATAAACAAGGATACATAATAAAACATATAAATTCAACTTTCTAATGATTTTAAATCGAAATTAAACGATAATTTCTACTACAAAATCAAGAAAGGAATGTCATAACAAGCATACAGAAAACGAAACTTCTTTTCTTTCCGTTTTAGATTTATTTTAAAATATAGTAATTTCATTATTTGAATTTTCATAAAGTTCAACTACAAACAAAACTAATAAATTATAATTAAAAATTATCATTAATCATGCAAGCAAGCAGCAATCTTTTTAGGGAATAAATTTGTCCCGATTCTTCCCACAAAAAGGACATAAGCAAACATCAAACTTACCGTCAGTTTCTTGCCCGTCTCAATACCCGCGATGCCATTCTGTTTTACCTGACCCCCACTCACAGTATAGCGACCGCTCTTGATCTCCTCATCGACATTGGGTCCGATCTTCAAGGTGAGATTCTCCTTGGCCCGCGACACCTCCACTTGCAGCTCATCGGGGCTGCGCACCGGAGTGCCATTCACCTCAAGGATCACATCGCCAACATGCAGCATGCTCTGCTTGTCGATGACACCGCCGGCGAGGATACGGGCCACCACCAGTTGCTTGTACTCATCCAGCTCGACGGTCAGTCCCAGCGGCTTGCTGGGATCACGGCGCAGGCCCACCATCTTGATGGTCTCCACGGGCATCTTGGTGCTGAGAATGTCCTCGGTGTATAGGTAGCCACCGGATTGGCGTTGACTGGCGATCTCTAGTTGGGTGGTGGAGCCGCCGGCAGCTTTCAGACGTTGCTCGTAAAGCTGCCCTATCTCATCATGGGCACGCAAAAGGGCCTGAAATAAAAGTAAATATTGTAAGATATATAATCAATATTAAGATGAATATATTATATATTGTAGAAATATAATATATGATGTATATTGGGTAAACTGTGTTTGTAGAAAAATATTTATTTATTTTATTTATTCAATAATAATTCTTACATTTACGGGAGATGGAAGGGAATGCTACTGTTTACTCAAATATGTATTGTATTTTTTGGAAAATATTTATTCACTCAATTTATTCAATAATAATTATTATATTTATATAATTTCATTATAATCAGCTTGAGTTTTACCTCCATTTACGATATTTATGTTTTGAAAAATACGATAAATGGATGGAATAGAAATGGATGAAAATGGTATAGATAAACATTTTTAAAAGCTTTTGAATCCGAATTCTCCATCAACAAACCACATTTTTTTATATCATTTTGATAAATAAATATGATTTCCGTTAAAAATGAGCCAAGTTTGATATTTTCTTTTAGCACTGTGCTATAATAATACAAATAATACTTCTAAGTTAATTAATTTATTACTATTATTATCTATTACTATATTATTATTATAAAATGTTTTTGGCGACCTTTTTTGATAGGTTAAAAGATGTTTAAGTTGATATTAAACCTTAAGATTTATTCACAGTTTTTTTACAAAATCATTTTCAGTTCTTTCTCAAATTGAAAATAAAGCAAATCTGTTTTAATTAAATTCCTATGATTGCTCATGCTATGTACATATACATATCATACTTTTTTGCAATCTGTAGAAACTTGTTGTTCATTTTATGGTTCATGGTTATATATAAACATAATTTCATTTAATTAAGATTATTATTTTCCCTCATTACTTTCCTTTGATTAACTTACACGAAAATGTGGCTGGGCGAGAAGCTTGGCGAGCTCTCGGGACTCCAGACGCCGCGATGGTGAGAACTTGCGGATAATGTCGTCGCAGATCGGCTTGTTGTTCAGATGGGCGGGCAGGAAGAGGGGCACTGGCTGTGGCTCCGTGGGGTTAAGCTGCAAAAAAAAAAAGAGGAGAAGATATAAAACCCCGAATGAAGACTGGCCATGTCATGTGCGGCTAATTAAATGCTGGGCTTTGTCTGGGGCGTGCCTGCCCTAGGTCAAGTTATGATGCCTCCCGGACTTAATTGAGCGAGTGCGTTAATTGGTCCGGGTTTTTTCGGGCAGCCTCTCACTTAACCCCCTTTGAACTCTGGAGCTGTTGCTCAAAAAAATGAGAAGACAAGAGAATATTTGGAGTCTTAGGTCAAAAATTGGGTCGCTTGCCATTTGAATTTGGGTCGCGCATGGAAAGTGAATTTTCTGCTTTAATTGCACATAATTTCGTCTTCCGGCATTCTTTGTTGCCTGTGTATTATTTTCTCCCCCTCTCAACTTTCTGAAGTGTATTCTCTCCGCCCACGACAATGGGAAACTCATCTGTGAGTCAACTCATGCAATATTTATGTGCATTCACGTGGGACGGAATGCCATTTCTCTTTCGCTCTCTGCAAATTGATGAGAAACACTATCTCCAGAGCGTTTGATAAGTACACAAAAAAAAGCATCTTCTTATAAGAACTATACTCCGGGAAAGATTTCTAGGAGCTTATCTTGCATAATACGGAATGGAATGTTGGGAATTTTATGTTGAAGAATTAAGATAGCAAGGAAAATATTGCAGTATTTGTATCTCGAATTAATATTTATAACGTTTTGGCTTATTTTCTTGTAAGATTTTTATTGCTCACTTCCTCTCAATCGTTCAATTGATTATTCATGCCTCTTTATAGCACTTTATGCTTTAATAGCTTTATTATTTCAACGATTCCTCATTTTCCTTATGAGTAATCCTTTGAATCGAGGCATCGCCGATTTGTGTGTTTATTGATATTTATTTTTTAATCTGCCAAGCATCGCATTTCCGTTCGGTTCTGGACATATCATCACCATTCTTCCGTGTGAAAAAACGAGTGAAGAAGCCCCACGCGACGCGATAATCTCCACCCTTTTTCCCATTTGTTTTTTCTTGCCTTTTGCACACACCCACAATTGGAATTGATACTTTTTCCATATAGCTTGGTGTCAGCGAAGGGCTTTCACCTCCACTCGACAAAATGTTTTCGTCATGTCAACGGTAATTTTTAAAAAATATTGTAGCAGCAGGTGCTTACTAATTAAGCAAACTGTTAATTAGACGCACTCACACACAAAAATAAGAGAAACAGGTAAACAACAACGGAATGCGTTGTATTACTTGTTATTTTGTTTTATTTTTTTCAACATGCGACGTGCGAAGGTTGAAATGAGTTTTGGGGAAATTACACCTAAAAAACGTTAATATTAACAAATATTTTTTGGTTATCAGGCTTTAGGGGCTTTACTTAGTTATGTGTTTGCTGAATTATTTAAATTCACATTTCTTTAGTTAAATGTCATATTTATTCAGTTGTTTTTGTCCCACTTTTAAGATTTTTTAAGATATAAAATATTAAGTAACATGTGTTTTTTTTTTAAATGTCTCAATTCATTCATTTTTACAGCAGACTCCAAGCAAATGTGTCTATTTAATTAGATTTACAGTTGCTATTATGCCTTTTTATATGTTTATATATTATTTTTTTATTTTTTTGGGGAGCCACTCCCAAAAAGCGAGTGAACAGTTAAAACCAAAAGAGCGGCTTGCGTCTATGTGTGTGTGTGTGCGGGAGAGCCTCTCTCTTGGCCGCTTAGTATTTGTGTTTCTTTTGAGCGCTTGTTTTTTGATAGTGTGGAGTTTTGGGTTTCCTTTGGAAATGCCAAAACATGGCCAAGTCGCTGTTGGCCAGGTTACACAATGCAAGAGGGGGAGGGGCGAGGTAAAACAATTCTCGGCGACTACGTCATCAGTTTAAGCTCGTCGAAGCTCCCGGAATCGAGGTAACCAAGGCAGTAACACACACAACACAATAATAACTGCTCCAATTTTAGCCTTTTCCACTCAGGTTTATTGATCTGCAGTTTTAGCACCTGCCTTTCACGTTTTTATGTGTAAATGTTTTATTTAATTTAGTAAACGTTTGCCGAGAGCGGAAAAGAGCGAGAGCCGGAGTCCAAGAGCACTAACTGTTGCATATGCCGCCCCGTTTAAGCCACGCTCTCGCCACACACACACACGCACACTAGCACCAATACAGCCGCAGATCAATGCTCATTCACTCGAATGAGCCACAATAGACCGTAACGCGCGCTTAAAACCGGAATTTTTGTTTTCCGACCCAACCTCACCTTAACGCTGCTCGAAAGTAACTGAAACTGAAAACTGAACACTTTATCTGACTCACAAGCTCTCGAATCGAGGGCTAGTCATCGTTCTGTCCCGCTCGCTCGGTAGCTTGCCGTGTGCTGAGCGACTTGGTGTGCGTGTAAAAAGCTCAGCGCGGGGCAAGTTACAACTTACAGAGAGAAAAAAAGTGATATATTTGTACTAATTATTAAAAAAAAAAAATAAAAAAATAATTTATTTTTTAATTGTTTCAGGAAATTTTAAGAAGAAAATTATAAGAAAAATAAAAACTAAATATAAAAAATTATAAATGGGAAATATTTGTGAATTAAATTGCATAATTTTTACAGAAATTTTCACATTAATATACGCTGTATGGTCTTTTAAATTCCGCATTTAAAATAAAAATTAAAAATAAAATATATTATCTTCTTATAATATTATTGCGTATATTTTCAAAACTATAATTACCAATGGAATAGGTCTACAGGTAACATTTCTGAACATTTCTACCAACATCTTATGGTGGTCTTAACTGCTTCTTAAAGCCAACTCACTCATTTTCTTACTCACTGCAAAGCTCTTGGTTTTGCGGCTCTCTCAGCTGCATTAGTAGGCCAACAAGTTGGGCGCTTTTTGTGCATTGTTTTCAAACTAAACTCAGGTAACATAAAAAGCGTCGTCGGAGCTGGCATGTGTTATTTGTATTTTACGTTGAAAAATGTTTTCCAAAACCGGTTTTCCTTATTCACACACAGAAAAGCCAACTGACTTCTTCTCTGGGGCGTTGATGTCAAAGAGTTGACACTGCCTCTTTTTTTATGTAATCTACATATAAATTGGGGGAGTGTTCGGAATCGGAATTTGAAATGAAAATGGTAAGTGACATTTCATATTTTCTTATCTCGTGACTCGTGGATTTAATTACTTTCACTGCCTTTCTCAACAGCCGTCGGCCGACCGCAGCATAGAAAAGCCAACAATCGAATCAACCTGCCCAGGAAAATTCCTCGAAAAATGTTGGATTCTAATTATCCGCGTCACGCGACGTCGCTTTCCATTATATTTGCTTTCTTGGATTTGTTGTGTTGTTACAGAAAACCTTATTTAAAGCTGTAATGGTGGAAATAGTGTAAAGTTTTTCAGCTATAAAGTGTAAGAGGATTTTGGGGTAACCAAACCAGATATACTTTTATAGTTATTTAATATATTAATTCTAAGATAGAGATTATCCATCAGCATTTAATTTTAATCATCAAAATTGATTTAAAAAAATATTTATTAAAGCGTTTCTTTCCTGCAGAGAAATATAAATTCGTCTTGAGTGTAAAAAAATCATTTCTCTTTGTTTTCATAGTTTCTTCGCGTGTTTGCCGCATAAACAACACACAATTATTTGCGTTTTGATTAAGCCACAAACTTTCATGTAAGAAAACTCGAAAATCGGCGCCACACAGAGGAGAAAATCTTTTGCAGGTCAAGTCGATTATATCACGATGATCTAATAAAAAATCTCCTCCCCATCTGCATAAAGTCCAAACTCATCTGCCAAGACAAAGGAGGTCAAGTTTAGTGCGAGAAAAAACATTAGCCATTGCTAATGTGCCATAATAATGGCCATAAAAAGAGACAAAAGAGATGAAAAGCAATTGTGGCTTTAAGCAAGCTCAACCAGGAGAATCTCTTACCAAGAGAATTCTCTCTAAGAACGGGTTTGTGGTCTGAATTAGATTACTTTTAACCACAGATTATCCACCGAGAAGGGTTTGAGTTCGACTGGTGAATGATTACCAAGGAAAATGATGTAATAAGAAAAGCACACGCCCGGAAAATTCTATCTAGGCTGAAAATCAGCATGCAATGCCATCAATAAAGTAAACACAGATTGCGCCTTGGTGTGTGCGAGTGCGAATGGAAAACGTGGACGTGGAAATGTGAAAAATCGTACATATGTACGAGCAATTTTCTCGTATTGAACAGATGCTCGAGGGCGGAATAAGTGGGTCAGAAATTATATATATATTATTTTCCGCCCGACTTTTACGTTCATGTGTTCTGGTCTACTTACCATCAGCTCCTTGTGCGGCGTGTTGGGATTGCTCCGCAATAATCCCTTCAAGAAGATTTCATCGTGGTCGGTCAGGTCCGTTGAGTTCCGGAAGGCGGCTGCAAAAAGTGGAAATTCGTTTAAGATAAGAAAACTCGTAAAAATGTAATCGGCAAACAGACGAAATGACAATCGTTTTGGCAGCTTGATTGGGAGAGGTGTCTTTCGGAAATTGGATTGTTTATAAAACTTTGAGCTAACCTCTCAAATCTAAAGAAATCAAGTCGTTAAATAAGGACTTAATACCTCAAAATACTTATCTAAATTGACATTTCTTGATTTGTTTAAACTTTTCTATAAACAAGTTTGTTGTGATTTTTGTCATCACAGTTGAGGTGAAGAAAAACTATATTTAATGCAAACAGGTTTTACCAAACGCAGCAAAATATTTAAATAACAATATTATTGTTTGAGCTTCTTTTCGTCACTAAGCCGCTTATAAAAATGTGCAAGTCAAAACTATAAACAAATTTAAGGCTTACTAACTTTGTGTTTTATAAAATACTCCTCACATCCCCTGCCCTACTTTATAATACCCAATTTTTCTTTATTTTTTGCAAACTCCCCCTGTTACTCACCATTATCGGATGTATCGTCCTCGCCGTTCACTTTGTTGTTGCTGGCCAATAGCTCCACTTTATCCTGGCGCGCTTGACGGCGCGACCGAGCGCTCCACCGCACCATTGTGGCGCCAAGGATAAAAAGAGGACGGAGGAGAGGTTGGTAATATGTAACAAACACTAGGAACTGGGGGAGGTGGCCAAAAAATATTAACCCCAAATCCAGTCCAAGGAACTGCTCTTATTCCCAGGAGGTGGCCTTAAAGTACTCAAACAAAATCACTTTGTGCTCCAGCATATGTTTATGTTATGCTTTCCGCAATTCTAATAATCACTTGTTGTTATTATTATTATAAACACACGATAAAGCCACGCAAACAACAAAAACAAATGTGGGAGAAAAAGCGTCAGTCACTCCGCCAGCGATGGGGAAAACAACAACCGTCTTGTTTGTGGGAGAGTGTCTAACTGAAAACCCGCTTTTGTTGCATGCTGCCAAAATCAAAGCTCAGTTCATTTCGAAAAAGCTTCTGCAGGTGTAATTTTAAATAAGGCGTGTCTATCGATTTTTGAATTGTTTTTTATCGGTTATCGTGGCGCTCAAGCTTTATGGCCTTTTTCAAATTTACAATTTGCGGTCACTCTTAAGCAGACAGACAAAAGTGCTGCCAACGTATTAAAATTAATTTTGGGGAAAAAAAACTTATGCTAAAACAATTTATAAGACGGACTTTATTTTACAACACAAATTTTAAATTAATAGAAAAATTTTAGATTTTCAAATAAGGAATAATTTCATACTCTCCAACGCATATATAATCTTTATACCAAAAAAAAATATCTAGAAATATCTTCTGATATATAAAATCATGAACCCAACAGAAACCGATACAAAACCAACCCAACACGCAGCACAGCAGTATTTTACTGGCAACAATACAAAATCTTTAATTTTTTCGGTTTATATTATTTTGAGTCAAATTTTTTGTTAAAATTTAAATAAATTTCTAATTTTTTAAATTTGTGGAAAGATTTGCCAAGAACTTTTCTCGGCTCATAAAACCAATCATATTTTAAAGTTTCATCTATTACATTTTTAAAAGAACAAAATATTGTAATAGATAAATGAATAAAAGCAGCAGAAAGTGCTTATATTAGTCAAACTGTAAAAAATGCTATTTTAATATTAGAATAATTTTTTGTATTAAGAATTTGAACAAAAGACTTGCAACATAAAAACCATTTCCAACTTAAAATTGTTAAAAATTTCTTTATAAAAAAGTCTAAAAGCTCGTTTTTTCATCTAAAGGTCGTAAAGGTACCAAAATATATCCGACGAGACTACCTTGTATAATTGTACCATGGGGGAGAGCAGCTTAGCGGCTTTTTACTCTCGCCCGCCTCTCTCGGCTTCTGAGAGAGCCATTCGGCAGCCGTCGGTACGGTTCGGCTCTCGAAGAAACCTATAAATACGAGTGCGAGCACAAAAAAAACGGTACAATTTGAATTCTCTCACAAAGCCATGTCAAATTTTTTTAAAAGTCAGCCTCAGCCGCTGCGTTTTGATTATTAATAATATTCCAAAAAGTACTATGATTAAAAGTAGTTAGGTGTCTTCATGCAAATCAAGGCCCCTTTTGAAAAAAGAGAAAAACGTGAAATCGCCGTGGAAAAAAACTCGAAATGCTAAACGATTGAATGTAAACAAATCTTATGATTTCCTTTTGAGACAAATCGCAATTTCCGTTCGAATGCGAAAAGAAATTGCAATTAAGACTGTAAAAAGGCCATAAATCTAGGCAGTAAAATCGGCATTGCAGTCTTGAGAAAATCGCAAAAAAAAAAAACAAAATAAAGAAAAGACGCCAGCAGCTTCCTCACAATTGTTTTGTTGTTGTTTTCGGTTTCGTCGCGTCTGTGTGTGCCTTGGTGAGTGCGTGTGTGTGGCGTGAGTGTGGCAACAAAGTCAAAGTCGTCGAAGCTGCTGCGAAACAAACAAAAACAAAAAAAACAACAAAAAAACGTGAAATGCAAATTGGAAAATACAAAATTGCAAAAGAAATAACAACAATAACCGCAATCACAACGCAACAATAACAAAACGGTCTCGCGTGTGTTGAAAAATTGCATTGCAAACTAGCGAAACAACAACAACAGCAACAACATAGAGCGAGAAACAAGAAAATTGCGCGCCAAAAGCCAAAGAAACAAAAGGATTACACACATAAACAAAAAACGAAAACAACGACAATAACAACAACAACAACTAAGAAGCAGAAGCAGCTGAGCGAAAGAGAGAGACGGAGACAGCAGATACAGAGAGACAGGAAAAAATCAAAACATCGAGAGGCAGAAATTCCAGTTTATCTACCACCATCGCCACCCGCTCCCCCACACAGCCATCCGAGCAGGACGACACTTGAGGCATTCGTGGTGAGTTTCAGATTTTGAACATTATTTACTGCCTCTCCTCTCGCACGTGTCCTTCGTCCGTTCGCCCAATGTCCTCCAGCAAACATTTGGCAAAAGTGCAAAAGTCAAGGCCCCCGTTTCAAAGGCACTTTAGCTTTGATTTGACCTTTGGCAAAAAAGTAACCCGCAAAAATCTAGATGAAAAAACTCAGAGTTTAACCATCGACAGTTCACTCAGACAGCCCGAGGAGTCCTTGATTTTTATGGGGCACAGTGGTTGTCATAGGCCATATTGTTGACACACTATAAAAAATCCTTAACTGGATAATTATACCAAGATGACTTTGTTAATGTTCAGTTTTAAATGTATTTTCTATGAATATTTTCCTTAATTTATTTGTTCATATTGGTCATTAATTAATAAAAACTTCAATCCATTTAAACAAACATTTGTGCAATAAAAGAACAACAACAAATTTAATTTTAAAGATTATAATCAAAGAAATCTAGACACATTATATGATCTACATGGTTAAGATTTTAAAATGTAATTTCTTACAATACACTGCAAATGTTTGATAAATTGAGCGATTTCTATATAATGTTATATAGCATTTGCGCATTATTAAAACAAAGGGTAGTAAGTAACACAATGCTGATTAATGCACTGTGACGAAATGTAGAAAAAATTACGATTGGAATAATAAGTGCTTGTGTCGAAAGTAAGTCAGGTAGAAAAGGGATTCCGATTGCCAACAACCCCGAACAAGATTACGTGCCTTCTTTCCTGTCACGGGAATCGGGGTAGCATCGGGTTACCTTGAGAATCGAGAACCTAAAAAACTCAAATGGCATGTGGCGAATTCAGGAATGCGATTTAGGCATTCAAGCCCGAAGAAGCTGGTTTCATAACCGGCTTGATGACGTGATCCGTAAAACCGGATTCGCTGCAGACAATCGATCCTTATTTTGTAGTAATTCCATATCTAATAGACATAAACCGGATATAGGATATTAACTGATTAGTAGCCAGAATTTCTATAGGCAGTTTATCTATAATAAGTAACAATTTTAAACTAGTGAGCTTGGTTAATAATTAATTTTTAATTTATACTGCCAGCACTCCCAGGCCATAATTTGATTCTTGGAATTTCCTAATCTCCATGAAGCACGCTGCCATAAATTCCCAGCCTAATTACCCAGCAATTTTCGCACTTATCCCATTATCTGCTTCACACCACTGTGTCATCGATGACAAGATGACGAAGACATGGCCGTCTGGGACCGAAGACGGCGCTGATAAGCAAACACTTTATGTCAGCTTTAGTCAGGCCAAGCCCAAAAAACCAATAAAGTGGCATAAAGAATCGGGGGCAATTACGATTAGAGAGCCGCGCTTAAATGTCGCCTCAGGTCCACTGTGCTGCGACCTCGCGGCATCTGCGTCTGCGTTTGCGTTTGCGTTTGCGTCTGCCCGGTAATCAAACGTCTAGACACATTCCGTCCGTCGCTGCAGCTTCTTTAGGCACCAACAACAGCCAACAACTCCTCCCTGCTCCATCCCCTGCAACAAGCATGCACCCAAAGTAACCAACCCCTTGGCCCCTTAGCAAACTGGTTAAAAAAGGGTCCCCTAACTACAGTGGAATCTCGGTAATTCAAACCTGTATATTTCTAACTTTACTTCTGTGTTATTGCCTACATATATTGCTCACAGAGGGGTTCCACTGTATTCGGTGTGTACACAAACAAAACAGTAGACACCGAAAACACTCGTACATAATCCCGTTTTATTGCACGGCCTGTGAGGCTGTGGGACAGACAGAGAAAAGGAATAAACACAAGAGAGTCGTATAGAGGTCCTTTTCCATGTTCCCCTCTGGGAAGCAAGCACTCCACTCAACTCAACGACTCCCGCTCAATCATTATGAAAATAGCGCGCTCGTAAATCGTAAATTACAAAACCATGGTTTTATTTGTCAAAATTTGAAACTTATTTGAACAGGCGCCGAGGAAACTTCAGCAGGTCGAAATCGAATTGGGGGTTTTGTTCCGCTGCTGTGTGTGTGATTCCCGTTCCTTTTGCCTTTGTTTTGTTATGTTTCGTATCGCTGTGTGCGTGATTAGCATGTCCAATGGCTCTCTCTCACTCTCTTGGAAAGTGGTGGGGATGGGGAGCCAGAGCCCTTTTTCAGGCCTCTTTCACTCCTCTCTTTCTCCCTCAAACCCTCGTTTTATTTTTCGGCTTTGCTCCACTCATATGTTTAGGTGAGGAATACACAGAGAAGAATCTTAGTTTAATACTATAAATAATAATACAATTATACATTTAACACAAAAATTTTTAATCTGACTTTCCCCTTAAAATTGGACAAATATGCAGAAACCACAACCCAAAAACCATTTAATTTAGTGCAGCACATCCTCCAATGGTATTTTGTATTCAAAATATAATACATTTTTAACTCTCTTTATTTTAAAAATAATAATAAAATAAAATTGAAAACATATAAATTGTTTTCTGTGCACTTGCTTATTACATGCTTCATATTTCACTTGATTTTTATCTATTAATTTCTAATTAGTGGTTATTTTTTGTCCTCTTCGAGTTTAACCCTCATCCTCGTCACATGGCTGCCCATTTGGGTTGGGTTAATGATTGATAAATTGTCACTGATGAGCTCAGACACAAAAAAAAACACCAAAAAATATTAACCGCGATTGCATGCTATTAATCTTGGCTTGATTGATGGACCACTCTAAAACCCCTGACACATCAAAATTTGCGATGAAGTGAGCATTTTTGCATACTCCGCAAATCCCAAATGAAGCAGATGTTTAATATTCAAAATTTGCACAGATGTCTACTGAAAGACGTTTAAATTTCTGCGCACAAAACATCTTACTGATACGGCAATCAAATCGAGTGCAGAACACAATAAAATTAATTTAATTCATTGCCAGGCACAATCTCTGCAAAAAAACAAAAACATAAGAGCTTCTAATTTATCGCCTTTGTAGACGCTTAATTGTTTTAATTGTTTCTTTTTTCATTTGTGTTCCAAATTGCGCTTTACATTTGTTTGCTGAAATTACGATTAGGTCAACTACATAGCATATGTAAATGCCAATTGAAAAAACACTTCCATTTCTGGTATTCGCTTCCCATTTGGATTAGATTTGCGAAAAAAAAAAACGATACAAAAAAATAGGCAGCAAGGCCACAAAGCCGAGCAATCAAAGTGAAAAAGAATAGAGAGGAAGTGTGTTGAAACCGACATTAGTTTACTCTACATACATTTCTTTTACATATCAGCAACGTTTTAATGACTTTTTATTTAATTTATAAGGTGTAAAAATATATTATATTATATTATGGTAAACAATACTATCTAATAAAGTTTCTAGATAATAATGTGATATCTTCACTATAGATGATAACCTATTTGAAACCCTAAGCTAACATCACTCAGTTTACTTACATATATGTGTGTACTTATGTACTTTCTTATTACTATACACTTAAGGTGACCAATGTTTACTTTTCAGGAGACTTTAACCAACCCATGTATCCATTTTGTATAGGGAATATTGTAGGTGAATGAATGAAAAAGTTGTTGTTTTTATTTTTTGACTATCAGGGGAGGGGCCATATATAAATGGACGACGCGCAGGGTGCAAATAAGGAGGGGCGGCGGAGGCCATGTGCTTGATACGTAATCATCGCACTTTTTTTGTTGCTGAAAATAGGCATTTGTGAATGTTTTGTTGGTTTGTTTGGGTTGCCAAGCGACTCCTTATATGGTCATGCTTTTTGTGTGTGGAGATTTTCAAACGCGCGAAATTCGCGAGCCCGATAAGCAGGCTCCAGCTCCTCCAAAAGATATACCAACTCCTGCACAGATCTGCGGAGAAAGATAGGGAGAGTGGAAACAGGTTTTTAATCGATCTATGAGAGTGTGAATTACAGGCCAATTTGGCTAACAGGGACATTAATCTAAATTTAATCAAGTTCAGGATGTTTTTGGAATCTTTAAAGATTGAACCCTAAAAATTATATATCTAATGTATGTGATTATAGATTGTATGTAAGCCTTTTCTTTAATGTTAATAAAATAGGTCTATGTTTTCTAGTACAACTTTAATTTTATTTCAATGTTAGGAAGGTTTTTATATTACTGAGATTCTTTTACTTTCCAGGAGTTCACGTACCAGAAAGGCAAATGAACCTTAATCCCTAATAGTTATTAGAATTTTCACTGACAGTTTTCACAATATTTTCAGTTATCAGTAAGATAGCTTTATTTTGAATATATTCCAAGTTATGGCACATTTGATCCACAAGATGGATCGGTCTTTGGCAAGTTGGACTGTATGACCAAAAGCGGATGAGCAACTGTGGCGGTTGTAGTCACTGATTGCAATTACGATTCCGGCTTATGCAATTCATCATTATGGCCACAATTTGCCCAAGCGACAACCAACAAAAGCAACAAGCGACCAAGGCAACACAACAACGTAGTGCAATTGAATCGCGTTTGGAAACCCGAGTAACTAAATCCAACACAAAACAAAAAAAATAGATATAAAAGTGAAAACTTGTTTTCCTTTCTGCGATTATTGTTCGTCCGTCGTCGTTGCTGTTGCTGTTGTTGTTGTCTTGTAACTTTATTGTTTTATTGTATTATGTGTTGCATTTGACTTTGACTTTTCAACCGCGCCAGCCGTCGAATGGTCTTGTTTTTCTCCATCTTCCTCGTATTTTTCCTCGTCATCGTTCGAAGTCACCGGTAGCAGTCATAGTCACAGTCACAGTGTGCCCAATCGCATTAAAAAATTATGGAAATTGGTTACACCACGAGTTGGCTTTGATGATATGCTGGGGGGCTATCTTCAAGGTCGATCTCTATGGTCACCCATTGCTGATTTTCTGGGTTAGCCAATTAACGTTGTTTCAAGTTACAAGTTTAATGCTAAGGAAGGCTTAAAAACAAGTGAACATGTGAATATAGTTAACTTAGAGGCCATTTTAGGTATAATGAAGAAATCAGACCTTTAGTTAAGTTCGAAATTTTTTAAATTTTCAAAAAGACAACCTGCATTTGAAGTGCATTCAAATTAACACTTGTTCATTAATGGAACAAAATGCAATTATCTAACAGAGCGTAATTGACGCAGTTGACTGCAATTCATCTCGCTGAGATAACCTTGGATGGGGGGTGATAATTGCATTAACAGCTGCAAGTAATTTCCATGCTCCACAGTCACCCCCAAAAGTGTTCTGGATTTTGCTATTTCTACCCCCTCACGCATTTGAATGTTTTTTATGTCTATTTTGCACCCCTTTAAACCACCACCACCCATTGGGAGTGCCAACTCCCCTTTCTCCCCATAAGAAGTGCAGTGACGCGAGGTCTCTCGATGTTGGGGAAACGTTGAAAAGAGCAGGGAAAAGAGCAGAGAGCAGAGAGCACTAGAGGGTAATATCAAAACACACCCCCCTTTAGAAATAAAAAGAGTAACAGATACTGAGAAAATTGAGAGCAATACAAAAGAAAGAGCCTTCCCGACTTCGCGCTGCACATTTTGATGGTTTCCTGTGAACATTTTTGATATTTCAATGTGAGTAACTTGTTGCATGCGAGACAAAAAAGCCGCTTAAGAGCGAGAAAAGTGCACAAAAAGAGAAACATCAGTTACAAGCAATAAATAAAAATAAATAACAAATGTTAGGGAAAGAGTAAGCGGTAAGAAACGAGAAATACAAATGACAAATGAACCCCATTTCTTTGTAATTCCGGACTGAGTGACGTCATCGTAAATGAGATCGAATTCTATAGGGAAATTGAATGGTTCATTGGGGAATTATTAAATTGTGACCAATAAAATGTTCCTATAACATTAAAATTTAAAAATAACTTTAGGGAATGTAATAATCAAGGGGTTCAAACGATGAATTAATACCATTTCTTTGTATTTCCTGGGAGTGACGTCAGTGTGTATGAGATCCAATTTAATAGGGACCTTTAATGATTTATTAGTAATTATTAAATAGTGATCAAAAAAATGTCCCGATTTACGATGACAAATATGTTTTTTCAAGGAATTTTGTATTACGTTACATTTAGTAAAGTAATTCTTAAGTAATGATTTGTTTTTAATAAAATAAAAAAGTTGTTAAATTAAATTGTAAAATTTTCAATTTCTCCTATATCTTTTTTTTTACCATTCCCAACATTGCTTCCCCCTATAAATATTTTGTTGATTAAATTTGCTTATGCAAATTAGCTTTACTTTCCTTTGATTGGTTCCATTTGATTTCATTCGCTTCTCACATTTGGTTCCGTTTCCGCAACTGATTGATTTGTTTTTGTTGATGTCTTCATGGATTTATCAAACAATATAAATTTCAATTTAAGTTTTTGTTGCTCTTTTTTTGCTCAAAGTTCAGAGCTAGGCAAATATTTTTCGCTCCGTCATGGAAGATAAGCGAGTGAAAATAAAAGAGTGAAAGGTTCAAATGCGTGTTTAGAGCTTTTAATTGTTTTTTATTTTATTTCAAGCCGGCTGCAATCTGTGTTTTATTTGTTAAGTGCTGCAATTTCTTCAGCGTCTGGCGGCTTACATAAAATTGGTAAACTTTTTTTCTTACCTTTTTCAAAATGATTATTACTGTCTGCGAGCGCGTGAAATGTGTTTTTTTTCTCTTTGATTGGCTAATTTGATGTTTGTTGTTACTGTTTTTTTTTTTTTTTTTTGGACTTGTCAAGGTTATTTTGTTGTGAGGCTCATTTACACGCATTATGATTTAAAGTAATTTCTTGTTAAGTCTCTATTTATATAATTTATATGAATATATTTGAAGGAGGTGGGGCTGCCTTGTCTCTATTGAATATTAAATAACCGCATTTATGACCCATTTCGATAAAATGGCAGCCGTGGCATTCGTATTTAATGAGCCTCAAATTATGTCATAAATGCAGCCATAATCGTATTCATTTTGGGATCTGATTTTGGTCGAAAGAAAATACTTGGAGAATGAAATCAGTCAGCAGCGTGATTCTTGGGCTATTTCAAGATGCTTATTCAGAGTTTGAGTTATGAAATTATTTATAGTTTTAAAGAGGGGAATATGGAATTCTTTCTTTTGCTTAGTAGCAGAGTTAAATCAAATAAATACTTAATTTTTAGCGAGATGCGAAGCAGCTGTCAGCTGACTAAATACCTGAGTAAAGGCTCTTTGAAACTATTCCCTAAAAACACACACCTTGTTGTTCTTTCGTATACAAATTTCTTAAGGCTTCATATAAACTGTACAGTTTTATGAGCCCCTATTTAGTGGCAATAAAATACGCCATATAAACTTGCGCCATTCGAACTTGAATGGCTGCATAAAATCTAATGATTTCTACTATATACAAAGTACAGGAAAAGTTTTATAGTTTCCAAAATATTTTCCAAGTTGTATGGCGGGATATTATCGTTTATGATTTTTCTTCTTTTAATTCTACAGATAAGCTTTAAGAAGCTCTTATCATGTACTGACGTCTGCTTTTAATGCTCATTCATGGTCAAATATTTGCTTAAATTTAAGCGTTTTAGATTACTTAACCACATCAAAAGGTAACAAATTTCCATAAAGCAAAAACAACTGAAAACGAAGAGGAATCATAAAAATGTTTATTAAATTTATTTCATCTGTTTGTTGTTGTTGTTGCCAGTGTCCCAGCTATTATTATTATTCCGACTGATAAGCGTTTTGCACCCGCATGGCTATGGTTCAGAATTTTTGTTGTTTTTTTGGCTTGATTAGCTCGATGCGGGATTTCGATTACGAAATTCTTTTAATGGACTCGCTGCTCAGTGCCCCTCTTTTTTATATTAATACCCTCTGATCTTGGGGTCAAAGTGAGTGTATTCCATTTACGAAAGCGTAGAAAGTAATTGGTTAAATTGGAATTTATTTGTTTAACAAATTGTTCAACTTTGAAGTACACCAAATTATATAAACGATTGTTATATTTTACATTAGTATTAATAATATACAAATTTATAGAATTATAAATATATAATTTATAATATTAAAATGAAAAGAATTTTGTAAAGAGATCATAGAATTAGAGACTGCAAAGTAAGTTTATTATTTTTTAGCTTTCAGAACTACCTAAGGCCTAAAAATATACAATCAGGATCGAAATTGGTACATTTTTTCGATTTCGAAAACCGGAGCAGGCATAAATATATAAAGGGTCAAAGATATTTTTTTAGGCAACTAAATATATAAGTAAAAGTAAAAGGTATCTTGCAGTCGAACCCTTATCCATATTAATTTCTTCTTTTTCGAACTATAAACGTTTCTGACTCGAGGCACAAACAAATTTTCTGTTTATTGTACAAAAATTCAGTTTTTGTGGTGTGGGGGCTGTGGGGCAAATTGTTTGTGTTATTGTTTATGCGGAATGTTGAATACGGAACGCCACATGTGTTGGTGTGTGTGTGCTGAGTTCTGGTTCTGTTTATAAAACAAATTCTTGTTCAGTTTTAGAAATGCATTTTTCTGCCTGGGTTCCAACTTCTAGGAATCGTTTGCTTTATCACTCTTTGGGGCCAAAGTGTTCTTTTTTTTGTATGGCGGCTAGGCTTCCAGGGAAAGGTCAGTTTTCAGGGAGGTTTTCTTCAGTGAGTTTCCCCACGCTAATTCCCAGTAACCATTTAGTGTCCCGTTCCCAGGTTTTATTTACGGAGGCTCAATCGTTGCGCAATGCAAACTGTTTTCGGACTGTGTGTTTAGTGGACTTTGACTGGACTTTTGACCGGTTTTTTGCTTTTTGTCTTTTGCCACTTGTCAAGCCGCTTAGCCAAAAAATATATATACAAAAATGTATACAAAAAAAAAGAGAAAAAAATGCCACAAATTAAACTGAAAATTGTTATTAAAAGCGCGTACAAAGACGACGACGACGATGAACGACGAACGATGTCGACGCGGAAAATTAGTGGCTGCGACTTGCGAATGAATAAATGAATGACTGAATGAGTGACTGAAGCGGACAGTTGGCGGGGCTGAGGGATTGAGTGAAAGCCGGTAAGCCACTTTGCAGGTGGGGAATGAAAA
The DNA here is from genome assembly GCA_008042575.1 of Drosophila watanabei. Taxonomy (NCBI): domain Eukaryota; kingdom Metazoa; phylum Arthropoda; class Insecta; order Diptera; family Drosophilidae; genus Drosophila; species Drosophila watanabei. The sequence continues at coordinate 214,687 of VNJS01010529.1, read as the reverse complement.
TGACTGACTTACATTGCCGAATGCTTTTGACTTGACCACTTGGACGACTTCCTGTGGTTGCATCTCCAGCTGGGTTGATTGACCACAAATATATATATATATCTGTACGTTTATAAAGCCGGGTAGGAGGAGGCGTGGCAGATTAGCTAATTTCATGACTCACCTGCCGGATAATTAGCAATGTGCGTGGGGCACAAACGGCCGACTAAACGTGGCCAATAAATTCTGACACGCCATTAAAATTAAAAGAGGCGAAGAAAAAAAAAAACTACAACTTTAATCGAGGCAAATGTTGAAAGAGGAATTTTCAAAGAAAAGACGATGCACAGTTGAAAATTATAAACAATAATAAATAAAATTATAATTTTTTAATAAAGAAATCAGAAAAGAAGAAGAAAGTACCAGAAGGAATAAACAAAAGTGCGAGAAACATTTTGAACGGTAATTTTTACTAAAGAAATAAGATAAGAAGAAAGTAAAAACGTTATTTACTTATATTTTCTGAAATTCCTTTTTTAGAAAATTAAAAAAAATTAGAAGAATATATAAAATTTCACTATTTGTAATTTTTAAACCTTGAACAACATTTCTTGATATAAAATTTAAAGAAAAACTATGTAAAAAATACAAATATAAATAAATATATTTAAAGGTTTATATTTATTAATATTTGTACAAAAAAAGTAAATTAAAACCCTCAAAAACAAGATACAAATGTAATATATTTTTAATAAAATTTTATTGTTGTAATATAACGAAGTAATATCCCATCAATTATAATTTAAAACCCATTTGTAACCGTGTAGCTAATAGGGATAGCCTTGCGTGTGGCTTGTTGCCGGCAAACACAAGTCAATGTGGCAAACACAAATAAATAGTAAATATAAAATTTCTATGACTAACACGCGCCTACAACAAGGGAAGAAATAGACAATAAGGGGCCTGCTTTTGGGTGGGTTTACTTAGCTGGAACCAGAGAGACAATTGGTAATTAGGCTCCGTGACATAATTGTGAGCCAGAAAATGAAAAGCTATTGAACACGTACAGCTGGCAATGTAATTACTTAAGAAAGGTTCCCTAAACTTGAAGGAAATTAAATATAAAAAGGTTCTGGGAATTAAATTTGGATGGAATGTATGAAGAAAATAAATGTTTTCTTTCATATTTTTGTGTCGGAATAATACCATAATGAATATCCGAAATGGATATATGAAAACAATCGTTATTAAAGTTTTTATTTAATTTAAATTAAATAACATTCCATCCTCTTCCCTTTAAAATTTATAGAATTCAAAAATAAAATAAATATTTGAAATTTGCATTTGAATCATTGCCAGACTTGATTTATTTGTATACGATTATCTACAACTTTTATATGTTTCAAATCTTTTTCATGTTTCCTTTTTCATTTCATTACCACAAAAACTTGGTCCCCACAAGTTTTGACCAGTAAAGTTTTCCCACAAAAGGGGGAAAACTGCCAAGTAGTGGGAAAAACTTGTCACAGTTAGCCCAATGGAAGTGTCCGAACATTTGAAGGCTTCCAGTAAAAAGAGTTGAAATATTTTTATCGACAAATTTAAATTGGTATCAAAATGTTAGAACTTTTTGCTTAAAACACAAATTTGCTTTTAGCCATAACACTAGTTTCGATTGTTGGTTTATTTATTGAACTGTCTTCCTCAGCTTGTTTCTATTTCTGTTATTTTTGGCCCTGTCAAGTAAATATTTACACCAGACATACGCACACTCACTTTTGTGGTAAACAAATAGACGTAAACGGGGAACCAACCCCACTGTGTTCTATATATTTCCTACTTCTATTTCCTTTTTTTTGGCCAAGGAAATTAGCAGAACACCTCTTAACCCCTGACTGCACGCACAGCTGATTTCGTCGCCTGGAAATTAACCCGTAACCAGCTATAAAAGCACTCAGAGAAAAACACCTGACGAACGAGCCCCCCGCCCCATTCCAGCAGAAATATACACTGACAGAAGCTTTTATGACAGAGTGTGCTTAGGCGTGGTGGGGAATTAGGGGGAGGTTTTTAGGTTGCTTTGCTTTTGTTGTTGCTTTTGTTGTTGTTGTTGAAAGAATAGCGATTGTTGCTTTGTCGTGACTTCTGCTGCTGCTTTTTGCTGCTATCCTGTTGAAAAATCAGGGAAATCTATTTATTGATGTTTTTCGCACAAAACCCCACTGCGCGTGCGACAGAGAGGGCACGAGGGTTCCCCAGGGGTTCAAATTTCTAGCGCTTATGACGTCACAGAAAGAGACGGGTATCGGCGAGCGTGAAAGAGAGAGAGATTAAATACGGAGCTTGCTGCTGGGTTTTGTAAAAGCTTTCAAGGCAAAGGAAAGCTGAAGTGCACTTACAAAAAAATTTAGTATTTAAATGATTTAATTTAATTTTATAAAAATAAATAAATAAATATTTTCTTGAATAAAATAGAGAAAATATTGGAAAATATAGATAAAAGTAAAGAAATAATTATAACAAAATTAATTTCAAGAAACCTACGTAATTTTTTAAAGAGACTTTTGTTATAATACTCCATTTACTATTTACTCTATTTTTTATGATTATCAATCGATCTTTAAGTACTAATTTTTAATGTTGTCAATAAATTATTTTATTATTTTAACATAGTAAATTAATAAAATTAAATAAAAAAATAAATATTATGTAATTTTTTATCCCATTTATTACATTTTATTATTCTCTGTGTACCACAACAGCTTTCTCACCAAGTGTGACCGCGCACACACTTTCATTGTCCTGCTGCTGCCGCCCACTTAACTCCCTCTCCCTCTCTTCGCTCCTCTGTCTCTGTCTAATCCTGTTGCCCGTTGTCGTCATAGCTCCTGTTTTGGCGACGACTCCTGTTGCTCCTGTCTAGAGTGGCAGCCATCGTCTTTTCCTGCTCGCCGGTTGATTTGAGGCGGAGTATTTGAGTTAGAGTTGCTCAATGGCGGGCTCCCTGTTCCGCCCCTTTGTGTGGCCACTGTGGGAAGAACCACCCAACGGGTAACCACTCCCCAGCTAACCACTCCCACCAGGAAACCGCCCCTTTTAGTGTCGGCTGGAGAAATACTGGAGTGGAAACTGAAACTTCCCCTGCTGTTCTTCGTGGATTTCTTGTTTTCGGTTCTTGTTCTTTTTTTTTTTAGTTTGTTCGTTTGCTTGCCGGCTAAGAAGTTGGTCCATGTCTTGGGCTGGCGTCTTACAAAAAAAAGGGGGTCGGAAAATGCGGGAAAATGCTGTTGGCTTCCCCGCTGTGTTTGTGTTGTGTGTGGAGCGGCCATTTTCTCCATGGAGCCAATTAGCACCAGGCGGCCAGCAAAATTAAGCTGGGGGGCAACCCCAAGCGTGTCCTTTTGGCAATGTCGATTTTCCGATTTCTTCTTCCCCAGGAGGAGGCTCTGCCGATGCTCCTCCGAAATTCTCCCGATTGAGGGAGAGAGAGCAAGCGAGAGGCAGGCGGAGAGAGCTTCCGGAAAAGCTCCTCTCGCAGGAGCAGGATGATGCTGTGGCGCCTACCACCCGACCACTCGATGCTTTGTCATCCTGCACACGTGTGGGATGTCCTTTATTTTCTGCAGACAGGCGGCAGCGTCGGGTCAAGGCTACCGCCTACTGCTGTCAGCCAGCTGCCACGCGCAACATGCAACATCCTTGTGCTGGCTTGACTCATAATGCGGCAACAGAAAGGGTATCGCAGGTGCATCTACTATTCGAAGTGATTTATGTGAGAAAGGTTAAGGTCATAGTTTATATATAAAATATTATAATTATAAGTACATTTCGAAATACAAAATCGTATAGAAACCTTTTTTAAATTGTATTAAAACTTAGAAAGTTGGGTTGTAATATTAAATTAAAGTTTATTAAATTACCTAAAAACCCTTAAAGCTAACCACACTTTGGAATACTTACAACAAATATTATCAATACCCTAAATAGTATTTCAGCTTCGATTACCTTTGTTTTCAAAAGGATATTTTTGGTTTAATGGCTTCTGACTTCTAGGGTTAGGGGTTTGATTTTGATTGAGAACAAAGAGCTTTCACTTTCTGAAGGATCTAATCCATTTTGGCTTTAGTTCGCCGTTGGCTATACTTTTGCTTTTTCCCCGTTCTAAGCAGTTCGCTCTGTTCGTGGCTAAAGTACGTATCTGGGTCAGTTGTTTGTTTGGTCGTTTGCTCGGCTTGCATAAGCCCGTCCGGCGGCAGGGAAAACTGCATCCCCCAACCCCCAACCCCCATGGAAAAGCGCCCATACCCCGTTTTGGTTAGCTGCTGCAAATGAGGAAGCCAAAAATAGCAGCAAGCCAAACGCGTTACGTGTTGGCGTTGCACTGCACAAACTTGCAGCAGCAGCAGTTGCAGCAGCAGCAGCAGCAGCAATCGATTGAGGGGTCTGGTTACCAACATTTTCCTTCTCGGCTCGCAGTTTTGAGCCGTGTGTCGCGTTGATAAGAACGTCGTGGAAAGCGAAAGTCACACCGAACTACTAACAGTAGCTCAGCTGTTTGACAGAACTCTTCTAATAAATACATTTATTTTAAACAGTAATTAAATAAATGAAAACAATTGATTGTTTCTCCTTCTCCCCACATAAATTACAAAATTTCAAGACCTCTTTACAGTATAGTTGAAAAGCAGAGACATGGGATTTCAATTCGTATTCAGACCCCTTCGGAAAAGGACTAAGCATAGGGACATTAACAGATATTTTATCCATGGAAGCAAGCCAAATGGAATCGAGTTTATATGGCTGCCCGATTTTTCGGGCAGAAGTATCATGGTGCTAAATATCAGGACGGATGCATTTAGTTTGACTTTCACTTAAAATCTTGAAGCTATATTTGCCTACAAAAAAAAAGACAAAGCAAATTTATTCCATGTGAAAAATTTCATCTGAACTGTAAACAGGAATTTCATCGAATTTAAACCGAAAAATATTGAAAACCTAGCAACAATCGCTTGTTTTTCGCCCCTAAAAACAAAGTTCAAAATATTATAAAACCTACAAAATTTCCCAAAAAATTCCCAACAATTCCTAAAAAATCCCCAAAATTTAACTCGAAATTTTCAAGTGTACAAACAAAGTGCTAGTTGACCGAAGAATATATAGGATATAGACAAAATGCAGCGCCCCTCGTCGAATATCTCCAGCAGCATCATGAACCGCATGTCCGTCTTCGAAAGTGAGTCAAGAAGAAGTCGTGTTCCGGTGAATAATTCATTTGTTTAGCTATTCATTCATTCGTTCACTTATTCATCGCTCTATTCACAAAAGCCTTCTTGTTTGTTGGCAGACAAAAGTCAGTGAAATCGTGGTTATTTCTTTTTGTTTTTCGGCTTTTCACGGAGATGGTGTAAAATGATTAAGTACGGGTAAAAGTGTAGAAAATTCAACCAAGTCACATATCACATGCCATCACATACATATAAGGCTGATAAGGTTGAAAAGACTCAAAGGTTTGTTCGGGGCTTAATGTTGATTCGGATGAATTTACGTGAAGAGATTCGTTGGAGAAACTGAAACCTAACTTTTAAGTGAAGAAAACAAAGGTTAAAAGTTATGGAAAATGTTTCAGATGCAGTTAAAAGGATTTTGTTGATTTTTTTTACTTATTAACATTTATTATATAATTTCGGTCTTTTGTGTTGTTAACAGAGTTGAATAAGCAATCAAAGAGATTTATCCATTAAACTTTGGAATGAAACATTTAGGTAATTTAAGTAAGTCTTGTTCAATTACAAAAGACTCTGTTGGTTGAAGAGAGAGACTTTCAATTTAGAGCTTTACTAATTTACTTAATTTCATTTTTAATAAAATTATAAAATTGGGAGACTTACAACAATTTCCCATTTCAAATACCACACAGTTAGAAAATTGCCTCTGCTTCTTCTGAATAAATATTGTTGTCTTTTGAGCTAGTTAACCCCGTCATGACAATGGTTTACATTTAACTGTGCTGTCATGGCTTGTTGGTCCCTTAACCCGGTTGCTTGGTTAGGCTGGAAAACTTTCTTTTGGCGACCGCAGCACTTGATAATAATTCAGGGCTCTTCTACGATATCATAAATTGTGTACTATACACACACAATGCACTCCAATGTTGTCTTGATTTACGGGCCTTAGACTGGGTCGCCTCCGGTCATTCGGAGTGAAAACAAATTGCATACAATTAGCCCGGTCGGAGTGGGTTTTGGTTGTCTTGGGCCAGGGCTCCCTTATGGAGTCGCCTCCATTTATTTCATTTGCGTTAATTTCCCACCCGATCCCCCCCTCACAACCCGACTCACTTTACAAACCCAAAACACATGTGCAGCGCTCATTAACCCACATGGCCTGGCAGCGAGTCGCAAAAAGGGTGTTAAGGCGGGGGTCTGGCCAGTCGAACCACTCGATTGCGCAAGTGAAAACTTGTTGGGGCGACGATGGACACCGCACCGTAAATGAAGTGAAGCCTTGTCTGGAATGGATGGGAAATACCCTGAAAATTCTACTTTTAAAAGAAGTTTATAAATTGAGAATTTTATCTAGCTTTTATTAAATAATTTAATAAATAATGGAAAGGAGACAAGGAATATTTGCTTAGTTAATATAATAATAAGTATATATTAAGTAGCAAGTCTATGGCTTTCATTACTCCAACTTTAAACATAAATTACATTGCAGCAAGCATTATTTCCTTTGGTCAGATATTTAATTTTCAAGACTTTCCGGGAAAGGGTCTTCGATTCTTAACTTTGAATTTTTGACCAAAAAAATGCCATAAAAAAATATATATATCATGTCAAAGGAGCCAATGGTAAAGGCAGAAGAATAATAACTTAAAGGGGCTTTAAATTTATCTAAATGCATGTACATTTCTTATAATATATAATAATTATATATTATTCTTCAAAGGGTATTTAAATTTCTACTCCAATCAGTCTCTCCCTTAGGACTTCCTCGATTTCCCTTCATGGTTGCATTGGATCGAATCCAAGCAAAACTATTTGAAAAATCGCCCAGAGACCAGACATCGCTGAAAATGTAAATGCAAATTGCGAGTGCAGCAGCGTCGCGGCGGCGAATGCAAATTTTCATTTGAAATCAAAGACGTTAAATCAATCAATGCGGATTTGCATGCGATTTCCGATTGTGCCACATATGGGACATCTGATGATTAGCATAATGCAGCCATCGGCTGATAATAAAGCTAGTTTCGTCACTATTGCCGCGGGCCTACAACTACAAAAAAGATGTTTAAAGGTTTCGATGCTTTTTCATGGCCATTAGAGTCGGCCAAACACGAGATTTCTTGTTGTTTTGGATGATGCCTTTTCCATTGAATCAACACAACCATAATTTGCTGGAATTGTCTGAAATGACTCTGATGAAATTGATTGATTGATTGTCGACCGCGAACTCTGAGCGGAGTTGGCAATTAAGGTTGTTTAACCCTCTTAAAGAAGAAGAAGCAAATCGTGAGACTCGTGTGAACTAGTTTTTGCCAATGATTTCTTTTGCTTACATATCATTTTAATGACTTTATGCATTTTTCAAATAAATAATAAAATTCTGTTCCACTTTCTACTTAGTTCTCTGACTCATTGTTTGCATTTACTTAACTTTTATTAACTTAATTGTTCCACTTTCTGAGTTACAAGTATATTTGTTCGTAAAAGTTAGCTTAAATTCTGCCCACTCAAGTTTTAAATTTGCTGCAAAAATTAATGCCCCAGAGATAATTATGGTTCTTAAATTTATTTAAGGTTCTTGAACCTATGACACTTAATTATTGCAACTAAGCGAATTTAGTTTAGTTTTAAATAAAGTTTAAAATGTAATTGTATTTTCTAAATTTCCCCCTTTTTTATGTAAATTTATTTGTTGGCAATGCATCCAATGCATCTCCCCTACCAGTTTGGAATTTCTGCCACAAATTCTACCCACTGAACTCTTGGCTTATTTCAGCCATGTCATTGCCCTTTCAGCGCCATTTCTTTATTTTTTTTTATTCATTTCTGCTCCGTCCCTTATCATCGCCTATTAATCTAGTTTAGGTTTCGGGCTTCGAGCGACTAACTAGTCCGCCGCGAGATGTGGGTTAATATGATGGGTGAACAAAAGAAGTTCGCTGGTGACGGTTCAGTAATTTACAAAAAAGAACAGCAAAGCCCGAAGAAACCAGAACATGAAAGAAAAAACTTTACCGCTGACTTGAATCGAGTTCTTTTCTGCCTCTCATAATTTTTTTTTTTTACGGTTTTACAGCTGTTGTTGTTTCTTCTTATAATTTTTTTTTTGTAATAACAAATTGACAATGACATGAATGAGAAGAAATATTTAACCTTAATAAACGACCAAGACAAGAACGACGAAGCTTTAGACGTCTTTTGTTGCGTTTTCTTGGTGCTTTTGGTCGTTGTCGTCGTTGTTGTGTGCATTGTTGGATGGTTGAGGCCCGAACTGATTTGTGAGGCGAAGGCCAAGTGCCAATTAAACTTTGGCACAGTCAACCGAGGGGACATCCAGCCAAGATACACCGGAAAAAAGATCAGTTTCATAATGTAAACCCAATCAAGATCAAATGTGTTGAATCTAGTGATTAAAATCGCATAAAATTATACCCTTTTAAGCACTTGTTAAAGATTATAAACAGGCATAATCTTAATAAGTTTTTTGTATATTTTTTATTAAATTAAAGTTTTTTATTTTGTAACTGTGTAGTTATGCGAAATCCATTCACTTATCGCTAAACTCTCTGCATCTATCTTTCAGATACAGCATTCAGGCAAAGTTCGGCGGACGTTGCGAACGCAAGCGGCACGATGATGTCCATGACCAGCTCCCCGCCGGCCACACCCACCGGTGTTCAGACGGACCAAGATGGCCTCATCCTGCCCAAGAAGCTCATTAATCCCTGCATGGAAAATACCGATCGCAAGGAGTTGCATCGAGAGCTCAAGTTCAATGCCAGAATGTGAGTCCCTGATTTTTGAAATTTACGTTCCTCAAGAATCAAATCTAATGGAATTTCCCTCTATTTCAGCGGCAAGAGCGTGCTTAACCAAAAGTCGGAACTGCAACGGGCCTACGACAAGCAGAAGGAGCGACATGCGGCCGCCGAGCAGCACTCACCGGATGCGGAAATTGTTGGCGGTATACCGGGCCTGAAAGGAGAGCTCGGTCGTGTGATTATGGAGCGGGCGCAAAAGCACGAGGCGGCGGCCCAGAAGCAGGATCAGGTGGATGCCGAGGAGCGGCAGTATGTGAATCCCGAGTATCTGAACGTGCGGGCCAAGCTGCGCACGGCGCACGCCAATAATTAAGGAGCAGCCGCTCCTCGGATACCTGGATGGATGATGATGACGATGCCCAGTCCTCAGCTTGATTAATGTTTAATGTTTAATTTTATTAAGGAGACCTAAAACCAAATTGTGTGCGTGGACGGAGCTATATGTGTTTTATAACTCGTGAGCGGTTTTCATTTTGATATTATGCAAAACTAGTTGTTCATTTAAGTTTAACGTTTAACTCCTAGACTAAGCCATTTACATGTTTATTTCGTTAGTTCTAGTTACTAATCTAAGTTACACTTTAATTGCGCTCATTTTCGTTGTGTAAAAACAAAAAGAAACAAACCATGTGTATAAAGTTTTAGTTTCTAAACGGCGGACCCCGTTCTTCCACAAACAAACAAAGAGAAACGAAACAGTAAGGAATATTATGAATCTAGTGTAGTTATCTATATGTATATCCCTAAAATAGAGTGACCGCGATAATGCTGTAAACAGGGCAATGTGTTAGAGAGTAAGACAGAGAGACAGACAGACAGAACTTGAAAGAAAGATATTGGATCTATATATATATATATATGTATATTGAACAACTATTTTATGTCAAAGCAAAGAAATTTGAACAGATTACAGAACTATATACAACATATATCTATATACAAATTTAGTTTCTGGAATTAATAAATTTTATTGTAGGCAAAGAGTTATCGAAACCGAATAAATACTTTTTATTTCATTTTATTTTATTTATATATATCTACAGAATTACGCAAATGTCAGTGTCAAAGTGTTAAAGTGTTAAAGTGCAAAGAGTTGAGGAATCAATCTTCTTCTTCCTTGGCTTCTTCTTTGGCCCTTTCCAAGGCCTCCTGCTTGGCCCGTGCCTTTGCCTCCTTTTTGGCTTTAATCAGGTCCCGCTTTGCCTGTAACTTGGCCTCCTTAGCTTGTGCCTTCTGTTTAGCCAATATTTGGGATGGTCTCTTCGAGGGCCTGGCCTTGAAAAATCAAATTTGTTTTTAGAAAACTATCTATTTATCGACATAAATTAAAAATGCAACTCACTGCTGATAAACGGGCCCGTTCTTTCTCCGCCTCTATGGCAATCTTATCGCGAACCTCTTTGATCTTCCTGTGGAACATCTCGACCATATCCATTTGCACCTTAAGGTCCTCCTTGCACTTATTCACTCGATTGGTGGTGGCCTGCAGCATGTTCTCGGCCGCTTCCATGTCCTCGTCGTAGGCCTCCTGCACTTCGTTTATGCGCGTCTTGTACTGTTCTATCAAATTCACATACTCCGTCTGGCAGCTCTTCCACACCATCTTATCCTTGGCTGTCAGCTCGGTCAGTTTTTCCAGCTCATCGGTAAGTACCTGAAAAATATGACACGAGAAAAGTGTCGGGTTACGATAGGTCACACTTCCTACTGTATTTTTTAAGAGTACGAACCTTACAGCGAAGAAAATCCTTATGTTGTCCCTGCTCCACACTAATACGGGTCCAATTAACCTTATAACGAGTCTCTATTGGGCTCAAATCTATAAAATAATTTAAATACAAAAAGTTTTAGTATTAATATAATATAACTTACAATCTATCTGATGTCGCTCCTTTTTAAGGGCACGCTCTTTAGCCACCAATCGGGGATTTTGGATCCCAATGATTTTCTTCTTCGCATTCTCATCTCTTAAGGAGTCGTGTTCGGCCATTATGGTTTCATAAGGAACGGCAATTACCTGATCGATGTCCACTTGTGTGTCCCTAAAGAAAGTTGCAACGAACTCTTAAAATGGTTAAAATAGATAAATAATAGGACATAGCATACTTTTAAGTACATTTTAAAGTGATTCTTTCTTTAGTGATTTAAAAACTAAAGATAAAGGTCTGCTTCGATTATCAAAATCGTAAAAAATTTACTGATTTCGTTTAAAGAGAACAGGAGAACCGATCCCCCTTTTCAAAATCAAAATCGGTAAAATTTTACGATTTCAATAACCGGAGCAGATCTGATTTTCTGAGAACCTAAACGAATTTACACATTTCGTTTAAAAAAGGGGCCTAAAAGTATGCAATGAAATGATCAAAAAATAAAGCAAAATTTAGCTGATATTCAAGCGCACTGACCTAAGGAGATCCATGAATGCATTTTCCTCGCAAAGATTTTTATCCTCAATGACATCGTTCAGCAGGGCATGAACCAGATTGATAAGTTCACCCAAATCCACATAGAACTTGAGATCATCGAGCGTTGCATCCGTCCTATTCTTCTCAAGAAGGTCCAAATACACAGTGGTCGTCTGCTGTTCGAAGCGCTTTAAGTTCTTCTTATAGGACCACACAAAGATGGTGTCATTGGGATTCGTGCCCGCCGGTGGGAACTCCCGCATAACATTGAGGATCTCTTGGAGTTGCAGCAGCTGATAGATGATGCAGACGTTCCGGAAGTCGGACATCAGGTTGGCGAACCGCACTTGGAACTTCTGTCTCGTTAGTTGGGCGGTGTTGCGCTGCTCATCACTTAAAATCGAACGTTGTGCCGTACCTCTTGACGTACCCCTTGCACGCGGTGCTATGTTAGTCTTGTACATTTTGGCCCGGAATGCTGTTTCCGAATCCACTTCCGAGCTACTCGACTTGGCCACAACAACAAGGTCCTGCACCTCCTCCTTCTTCTCTAGAAGGTAGGGAGCGAGCAGCTGCTTGATGAAGTCATGGTGGCAGATCTCATCCGGCTTCGGGGGCAACGGGAACAGGCTATTAATCTTCTCTATGTACTCGGGCAGGGTATAAGTCTTCGGCTCTATGTGACCTATCTTCGTAGAGTTGGATGGTTTCATGTTGACAAAAGTTTATTCTGTGACCAAATATCGACCGAGTTGAAATTCTGAGATTGGAATGCTGACATTTATGTATAAAGTTGCTAAAGTGATATATGTAATTAAAATGTAAAATCACAAAATTAAATACATGACACTATAAATTTTCTTCCAAAAATTGAAGACAAATATATCTTTCCTTTCTTCAAAAAAGGTAAAAAAACAAATCAAAAAATTTGAAAGAATCCTTTAGTTGTAATATATTTGGCCTGAATTATTTCTTCAATTAAAAACAAATATTTAAAAAGAAGAAAAACCTTTAGCTGTTATTTATTTGGAACAAGTTACAAATTTTACTCCAAGCACGTGGCTAAGCAGGCTTCATTAGTGGAAAAGCTAGGCCCAAGGTCAATACAGCCGTTAAAAATCACATGTTCGTCACATTTCAGCTTATCTGCATTATAAGTGTGTCTCTTTGCTGCCTTATAACAAATAACTTCAGGTTTTCTGTCACCACGCGCAGGTATACATCTGGCTGAAAGGCAAAACATAAAATTTATTCAAGCCTGCTTACCATAATAATCCTACTTACGATCCTTTTCCCCAACTACCAAAGACACTATTAGGAGGAGCGCCAACAATTGGGTAGCCGTCTTCATATCGACCTTATTTTACAGCAGATTCCCAACGATTGATATTTCTATTAACCCAAGTCGACTTTAAATATTACCATAAGTAATCTTATAATAGCTGTGTCTAAATAATTACAGTTAAGTTCTAAAAGCTGTTAATATGGGGGATATGCTAATTAGATTCCGGGTTTGTAAATTCAAGATTTTTATTTAATATATTTATTTGTTAATCATTATTATTCTATTATTTCTTTTTAACAGTTATTTCTTTCTACATAAATAAGTGTATATAAAAAAATTTATAAATCTGCACTTTTTTTATTGTGAATATATTTTTTTGTATAATTGTATCTTTATTAGCGTAAAAGCACAAAACGGGTCTACTCCATTATGTCTTAATTAAAGGGTGTGCAAGCCACAAGGCGACTAATGCAAATATATGTATTTAAGTGTTTGTATGCAGTGAATGTGCCCACGACTCCCACGCTCGCGCACTCTCGCTCGCTTCATCGCTTATGTGGTGGAGCTCCCATAGTCATACACATTCACACACAGCAGTGGGGCTTGCAGAGGCTCTCTCAAACACTGGAGCTTACTGACTCTCTCCCGCCACTAGAGTTGCCTCTCTATCCCCACTGGAGCTGCCTCTCCAGCTCTCCGGCTCTGTCGGGTATGTGTAGTAGGTACCGCACAACACGCACACACTCGCCGTCCGCTTTGGGGCTGCTGCTCTCTCACACTCTCGCTGGCTCGCTTCTTGCTGGCCAACTCTGGCCGCCTGTTCCAATGTATCGCGTAGAGGGACCTGCCTCAATGTTGCGCGTCGATTTTAGGGAGCCTACACCATAAAAATCGGTGACGGTCGTCCACTTTTTTGCGCCCCCTCCGTCTATTACCCGTCCTCTGCTTTCCGTCTTTCGCTGTGGAGTTGGGTGGTGTCTGATGGCGCTTGCGCGGAGTGCGGTGGGTTTTTCTTCGCTTCGCTTTGCAGCTTTGTCGCTCGCTCGGCCGCCATTTGCGATTCTCGCTGCTCTGTCGCCGAATATGAAGCAAGCAGAATGTGCCGCAAGCAGGATGGAGATGGAACGTTTTATTTTCAGCTTTCTGCTGCTTATTGTTGTCGTTGGAGTCGGATGCTGCTGCTTAGACGATGCTAGCGACTTGACCTTGACATTTGACTTTAACCCACTGAGGTGTATGGCAAAAGTGCTGGGCTTACCTTACCTTACACAAGAAAAAAGAAAACTATGCAAATAATTAAAAATAGTTTCTATTAATTCATCAAAATTGTTCTGTCTTAATTATTACCACAATCTAGGCACTATTTTTGGATAAACATTTTTTGAACGTCATGAATGAATTTTGAAGATTATATTAGTTTATTTATTTGGTTATTTATAGGGTTAAATCGCATGCAGCAACCCCGTCGAGATCGGGTCAGTGGCCACTTGAGGCAGCATCAGCTGCTTTCATAGCAATTACATGGGCACCGTTACTCGCCGTCCGCCCATCTTTCTCTCTTTGTGTCTCTCCTGCCCCCACTTCCGGACTCTGGCTCTATCTGGCTGTATTTTAGCTGCTGCCTGCTGTCGTCGATTGCTGATTGCTTGTTCGCCAAACCGCAGTTTAGCGCTGGCAATGCCGGCGGCCGCGGACGTAACGGTGAATGACGACGCCGCAATGGCAACGACCAGCGGCCGACACAACGACAACGATAACGATAACATCATGGCGGACCCAACTGATAGACAGCTGTCTCCCCGGTTACGTCAGTCAAAATGACGCATCGTGTTTTGGTAACAGGAAAGCATGAATTGAAAACCAGAAACGCCGACAATATCAGAGACGCCCCTTGCCGCCGCTGGAACTTGCAAGAAAATCACCACAAGGCAACAGAACAAAGCCAAAGAAAAAGAGAACAAAAAAAAAAAAACAAACACACACGACGCAGCAACACTGCGCGCAGTCGGCGGCACGACAACGAAAAAATCCACCCTCGCATCAAGCGCAACCAAACTCTGTTGATTTTCTTTCCTTCCTTCGCATCCTCTTTTTAATTAGGCAAAGTGCATTGTCTGGCCAAACTCTACCTACCTCTCAGGGGGTGGAGAATTGGGGGGCGCAAAGAATAGCTTTTTGGCGCCCTAAACAACAAACCACAAGCTGCAACAACATCCAGGAGCAACAGCTACATAAACAGCTGCATTATTATAGGAAACATCAGTTTCAGCAGTGTTGAAGTAAAAACTTAGCTAATATGAATATTACAAACAGCAACTAAAATATTTATTTATTTTTTAATATTGTAAAGATTTAAAAATACCAAAGGGGTGTATTTGAAATTAATAACAAATTATAAGCAATTTATTTACCTATTTTTTAATTTTAAAAAAGCTTTTATTTATTTCTCTAGCATTGAAAGAAAATATTACGTATCCGCAGGGTATGCCAATATATTTATTTATATATCAAGATTCGGTTTTGTGACAATCATTACTATTATTGTGAAATTTATTAATTTTATTTATTTATTTTTGTTACTTTGCGCTGGCAGTAAAAAGTCTAAGCGAGCACCACTATCGACGACGCTAACGCCAACGCGAACGGTTCTTGCCGCCGCTTTCACACAGTCACGAAAAAAGCACTCAAAATGGAGGATGGGTGAGCTTGCGTTGGCCAGTGCTGGGCGCCTGCTGCGTTGCGGACAAAATTTGAGCAGATCCGCTCACAAAAAACGGCATTATGTACGAAAACTACGAAATAGTGCCGGGCTGTCCCATGCGCCGTATCCAGTGGCTCCACGGCTCCAGGGCTCCATGGCTCCACTGCCTCCAGCTAACCAAGTGGTGCCCGTTCCAATTGGAAATCGTACACCGCCCGCATGGGAAAAGTCCCCAACTGGTATTTCGAGCAGGCGCACATCTTTCCCAACTGCTCACTCCCCGCTAAGACAACCGATTCTGTTTCGCTCGCTCTGATAAGACCCATGACACAATGCGCCGAGATAAGGAGCTAGAGAGTGAGAGAGCATGATTGGGGGAGCTGGAACCAGAGAGTGAGTAAGAGAGGAGAAAGAGAGCTCTGTGCAATGAGTGAAGAGGCTGGCAATGTCTAATCAGAATGAGAGTCACTGATCGCGATGGACAATGTTGATAACACTGGTATTCCGTAGTATTATTATTAATAATTAAAAATATATATACGAAAATTTTACCTGGAATTTATCATGACTTTTAGCTAAAGTATAATGTTATATAGTCGTCTCATTTTTATAAAATTAAAGCATTAATATATTAAAATTAATATATTAAATATTAAAAAATTTTTTATTAATTTTCCGATCGGCAGCTAAATGTTATTGTTATTGTACAATGAATTGCAAGTTTAATCAAATAACACTCATTTGTTTGTGTCATTGAAGACTTTCCAGATGAATCTTTAAAACAGTTTCATCATTTGAATTAATCAAAGCATGAAAATGCATTTGTTAAATACATATATTCGACATAAACAAATATTTAATACAAATAATATAATAAATGTTTTTAAATAAATACAATATTACCTTTGCTGATCTCTCAATTTATATTATTTTATTCTTGCACATTTATTGACTTTCCAAATACCTCTAAAAATTGTTTCATTCAAAATTATCGCTCTACTAACTCTTTTTTTGTAAACTGATAATTGTATTGGCTGATATGACGGGACTCGTATATAAAGGTGTAGGCTTCGGGTTCCGATTATTCAGTCGTGCGGCTAGCACGGAGCAGAAAAGTCTTTTATTTTCTAGATCTCACGGTAAGAGTGAAAAAAAGAGAAAATATAGTAAGAGAAACGATCGCGAGTACTTGAAAAAAGCTTTCGAATAACGACCGATCCCCCCGGATAAACGTTTCAATTCGTTCCCTTTGCCAAGCGAGCTTGGTGGCAGAGAATAATATTTATAGTGTAAAATATCATTATTATTATTTTTTTTAATATTAGAGGAACTCTTTAGTAAAAGAGTGTTGTAAGCCCAGCTGTTTAAGAGAGCTCTAAAAAGTGTTTGTTTATTTTTCAGTGACATTGAGAACAAATTGTAATTAGTAGCAAATTTCGAGTGTGGGTTTTTTCCATTCCCCCTAAAAAAAAAATGGAAAAAGCATCAAATTGTCAAAAAAGTTGAATGAGTTCCGAGTGTCGTGGACAAGTGATTAGATGTGAACATATCTAGAAGCTTTGCTTATCGTAATTTCGCCATAAATCTTGTGAGGAGGCTTGAAGTGCTGATATATAACCCTTTTGACTTTGAGCGATTACTGGAAAAATTTTGGTGTTTAGTTCTTTTAATAAATAATAATCAATCATTTAGTCAAAAAATAAAACTCATTCATTCACCAAAAAGTTATATTTTATAATTAATATTGGTTTCTTTAAAAAGTTTTCATCATATTTTCTTTGAAAACATTGTCTTTTGTATTTCGTTAACATTAATAATTCGTTTTTAATTTGATAAACAAAGTTTATAAAGTCTGTAAACAGATTACAATTTCTGTTTTTCTCATCCAACTAATTATATATGTTTTTAAAATTATTCGCTAATCAAGATAAATTATTTTTAAAATGCTTTTCTTTCGAAGGCTTACTTTTAGCTGCAGGTTGGTTGATATTTTTCCAAAAATAGCTTGGCTCAAGCGTTAATGTCGCGCAACTTCAATTAGTTCTCAGAACGAGTTAAGAGTCTTATACGCCGCATTGTAGAAGAAAGAGCAGATTGGGAGAACACAGCTGCCGCTCAAAGGCTTGGGAAATATTTAAATGTATTTTTTTTTGTACAGAGAATAGGTAGAGAGCGCGGATCATAATGCTAAACAGGTTCATTGGTTTATCGGCCACGATCGTGAGTCGCAGCGGCTTTTTCTCCTCTTCGTCGCTCTTAAAAGCCGGGTGCGTATGCCGCCTCTAAGCTCAGTCGCTCGCCAAGCTCGACTTCGATCGCAACAGTAGTACATCTCGAGATATGGCATCGATTTCTCGGCTTTTGTTCCCACTGATCGTGGCCTTGCTTGTAGCTGCTACTAACGCCGACCTTTTTGGCAGGGGCAGCAGGCAGCAGAAGCACAACCGCAGCATGTCCAGTGGCAAGGCGTTCAAGGTCCTGGTTACCCATCCGGAGGTTCCCCAGGAGGGCCTCGATATTCTGAAGGAGAACTGCGAGATCGTCCAGGTTCAGAGTCTGCCCATCGACAGGGCCGAGCTGTTGCGCAAAATCGTCGGCGTGGATGGTGTTTTTTGGGGCGGTCATGAAGCCCTCAATGCCGAGGCTCTGGATGCCGCCGGCCCCCAGCTGAAGTCCATCTCTACCATGTCGGCAGGCATCGACTATGTGGATGTTGCCGAGCTCAAGAAGCGCAAGATTCCGCTGGGACACACGCCCACCGTCCTCAATACAGCGGTGGCTGACCTGGCCGTCGGCCTCCTCATTGCCGCCAGTCGTCGCTTCCACGAGGGACGCAAGAAGATTGACAAGTGAGTCCTTAATACATTCCAATTCTTTTTACAATATTTTGGGAATTCGTTTCTTCCAGTGACCAGTGGGAGAACTACCATTTGAACTGGCTTCTGGGCCAGGACATTCGTGACTCCACTGTGGGTTTCTATGGCTTCGGAGGCATTGGCCAGGCTATTGCCAAGCGCCTGTCCGGCTTCGACATTGATCGTGTCCTGTACACCACCCGCCGCCGTGTGGACAAGGAGATCGAGGAGGAGTTCAATGCCAAGAAGGTGGACTTTGACACTCTGCTGGCGGAGAGTGACTTCATTGTGATCGCCTCCCCCCTGACCAAGGACACGCAGGGAGTGTTCAATGCCACCGCCTTTAACAAGATGAAGCGGACCGCTGTGCTGGTCAACATTGGCAGGGGCAGTAAGTCATCTACATTTTTTATCTTTATTTATTTATTTATTATATGGTATTATGATCCATGCAGAAATTGTCAACCAGGATGACCTTTATGAGGCCCTAAAGTCTAACCGAATCTTCTCCGCCGGCCTGGATGTCGTGGATCCGGAACCTCTGTCGCCCAAGGACAAGCTGCTGACGCTGGACAATGTTGGTAAGTGGGGGGGCACTATCTTAGCAAAAAAATTGGGTTTATTGATATCAGTGTAGGAAATGCTCGTATTTCTGGCCTCGTTATCAGCTTTTGTTATTCCGTCTTATCTGTTTAGTTGGTTGACATTGTCTAAAAGTATTTTCGGTGAGATTTAGCTGAGGTTTTTTGAAGGTTACAAACCACTCTTTCTTATTACCTTTGAAGGTTGAATTCTTAAGTTTTATCTAATGTTTTTCTAATCCCTTGATATAACTCTCTTTTCTTTCAGTCATCCTGCCCCACATTGGCTCTGCCACAAACCGAACCCGCGCCGATATGGCCACCATTGCCGCCCACAATGTGCTACGCGGCCTGGTCGGTGAGCCCATGCTGTCGCCCGCCTACTAGGAAATTGGAATCAGACTTTTATGGAAATACCGGGCCACTCAGCCAAGTGTGAAATGCATTACGAGTGGTCTTGGCATTGTTCTAGATGTGAAAATAAAAATTATAATTATAAAAACAAAAACACGTACAAAGCTAGAACAAATTGATTCATTTAAATCAGAAAAAGATTGTGCCAAGGTAATGGAGATTGAAGTTATTATACAAGCTGGTTTGTATGTTACTTAATTATTATTGAAAAAGTAGAAAGGAATCAGGTAATTATTATAATTATGTAATTAAGCATTAATTATATTTAGCTGATGTCTTTGTTTAGCACACCGTGATATTGAATTAATTCACTTCTCTTTAAACCTCTTTTATAAGCTGAAAAAGTTTGCATTTCAAAATATTTACAAAATTTTTCTGGGGAAATTTGAAAATATGCTTACTCGCGTATCCGGAATTTTTACAAGGGTTTCGCATTCCTGTAAAGTTGGAAAATATATCGTAAAAAGTTAACTTCATTTTAAATTTTTATTAAAAGACATTTGATAAAAAATTAATACTAACATTGGTACCTTAAAATTTTCGATTTTTAGAGATTTTTTTAGAAAGAAATTGCTGCCGTAAAAATTTGTTTCATACTTTTTACACTGGGGATTTAATATCCTTCATTTATATATTATTAACTCAAAATAAAATGTGCAATTAAATTATGCTCAAAAGGTTTACATTATAAACAGCATAAATTTAGACAAAAATTGTTACCTTAAACATTTTATATTGCACTCTTTAAAATTCCTTTTTAGGGGCTTTAAATTATATCGGTTATTTATTATTTAAACAAAATGCAAAGTACAATTAATATATCCTTATTAATACAGCAACCCCTTATTTAAAAATCGAAATACCCCAAAATAGGGTATAATAACTACAAAACGAGGAAACAAAGCTCTCCGCTACACTTTGCTTGGCAAATTGAGCACGAAAAAGAAAGCTTAAGAGCAAACTAAGAACCTAAGAGACTGGACACAAGAGCAACCCCCTGCGAACGTTTTGAGAATTGTTTTGGCTCTGGGAAATTTTCACTAAACAGTCTGTGGCTGTAACCGACGGCTGATAGTTCATACCTCATAATCATGTCCCGCGCTGCATGCACTGCCTTCAAGGTGCTCATCTCGCATCCAAATGTACCGACACCGGCGCTGGAGCTCCTCAGGTCCCGCGGAGCAGAGACCATTGTGTGCCAGAGTGTGCCGCCGTCGCGGGAGGAGATCCTAAAGAAGGTACCCGGCGTCGATGCCATCTATTGGGCCCACTATCAGCCGCTGAATGCCGGCATCCTGGATGCAGCGGGACCCCAGTTGCGATGCGTCAGCACCATGTCCTCGGGCATTGATTATGTGGATATTCCGGAGTTTAAGCTACGCCAAATCCCATTGGGACACACGCCAGGAGTGGTGAAGAATGCGGTGGCCGATCTGGCCATCGGTTTGATGATTGCAGCTGGTCGCCATTTCCATGCTGGGCGCACCGAAATCGAGAGGTAGGAACCAACAGCTGATGGGGGAACAGCTGCGAATGGGAGCTTTTTATATAAAAAAAGCTTTATTGGAGGGGAGTGTGAGCTAACACCAAATTGAATACCCTTTTTGAGAGTAGATTTGGGATTTTGAAGGATTTTTAAAGCCATATAATGTGCCCAAATTTTAAATTACAAAATAACAATATAATTTTTGAGATTATCCCGCTTATCTTAAATTTGTTATTAAACAAAATTTATATTTGTTTTTCCTGTCTACTCAAAATTCATTTTTATTCAAGCTCTATTCTTCCTCTCGTTCAAAACTAATTTAAATATAATATGTAATTTTATAAGTATAATTATTTACCTTATTTAAATTAAATCCTTATCTATTTTTTTAGATCCCAATGGAAAACGGAGCAGATCAACTGGATGATGGGTCAGGAGATCAGGGACTCTGTCATTGGATTCTTTGGTTTCGGAGGCATCAGTCAGGCGATTGCCAAGCGTTTGCAAAGCTGGGACGTGGCCAAGATACTGTATCACACTCGAACCCGAAAGGAAAATGATGGAGACTTCCAGGCAGAGCACGTGTCCTTCGAAACCCTGCTAAGGGAAAGTGACTTCCTGGTGGTGGCTGCTCCACTCACCAACGAAACGAGAGAAAAGTTCAATGCCCAGGCCTTTTCCCAGATGAAGAAGTCATCGGTGTTTGTTAATGTGGCAAGGGGCGGTGGGTTTTTATAGTAATTTGATCAACTACCAGAAATATATAGTTTATGTTTTCAAGGTCTCGTCAATCAACCGGATTTGCATGAGGCCTTGACCAGTGGAAAGATATTTGCAGCTGGCTTGGATGTCACCACTCCCGAACCACTGCCCGCCGACAATCCACTTCTTAAGCTGCCAAATTGCGGTAAGTTGAGATCTTTACTTTATTTGATTGAATTTTATATTAACTTATTTGTTTTCTAGTCATCCTGCCCCACATGGGCACTCAGACCATGAAGACCACCATTGAGATGAGTCTCTTGGCTGCTAATAACATTCTTAATGCCATGGAGGGAAAGCCCATGATAAGGCCTGCCTACTGAATGAAATTTGAAAGAAAATTAGAAATATTTTTCAAAATTTAGGAACTTTTGTAAAGAAATTTGTACAAAATAAATTGTATAACAAAATGATGGTCAAAAATAAATATTACTAGAATTGTAAAACTGTATCTAAGTGAAGTTTCTATTTTAAAAAGGTTTCTAAACTAAAATAGTAAGGAAAGTATTAAAACTTGAATTCAAAGAATTTATGAATATTTTGGGAGCTAAGAAAGTATTTTGCAAACTTAAGACAAAAGCTACAACTTTTTCTTTTTTTCTGTTAGATTTTAAAATATACGTCAAAACTTTTCTTAGTTTTTTAATATTTTTCGGTATATTTTTAATGATAGCTCTCTGAAAGGCAACCTGTTGCCAGCTTTTTTTCAGGTGATAAGTATCAACGATATCTGGCACTCTATAAAAGTGGGTTGCCAAAGCTAACAGTTTTTCAGTCGTTACACAAACGTGCAGCTGAAAAGTCAGCAGAACAGTGAGTTTATTTTGTAGAATTTAAGAGTTGGAAAGCTTACAGAGAACGCTCTTTAATAAATTTCGACAACTAAAGAGAACAATTGCGAAGCACTTGTAATTAGGATTTCAATTATCAAATTGTAAATCTCTTTTTTCTTGACAAAAGGCTCTTGGAAAATGTCGACGAGTAAGCCCTACAAGGTGCTAATAGCACACACCGATGTCCCACCTGAGGGAATCGATATCCTTCGGGACAAGTGTGAAATCCTACAGGTGACTAGTGAACCACCTCATAATCGCATCGAAGTTCTGGAGAAGATCAAGGGCTGTCATGCCGCTGTTTGGGGAGGTCGAGATCTTCTCAATGCCGAGGTCTTGGATGCTGCTGGTCCGCAATTTAAGGCCGTATCTACAATGTCCTCCGGGATCAATAATGTGGATGTGCCGGAGCTGAAGAAGCGAGGAATACCTCTAGGTAGTACTCCCGCCATGCTAACCGTGGCGGTGGCCGATCTGGCGGTGGGTTTGCTCATAGCTGCTGCACGGAGATTCCAAGAGGGGCGAACAAAGATTGACAGGTGAGCAGGATACATCAAATATTACCCAAAACTTTATATAAATTTAAACTTAACCTTCTCAGCGACAACTGGGAGAATTATCACCTTAATTGGCTTTTGGGCCAGGACATTCGTGACTCCACGGTGGGCTTCTACGGCTTTGGTGGCATTGGCCAGGCTATAGCCAAGCGTCTGTCGGGATTCGATATCGATCGTGTTCTATATACCACCAGAAATCGTGTTAGTCCGGAGATTGAAGAAAAGTTCAATGCCAAGAAAGTGGATTTCGATACTTTGCTAAAGGAGAGTGACTTTCTGGTCATTGCCTCTCCTTTGACACCGGAAACTCAGGGCCTGTTTGATGCCAGTGCTTTTGATAAAATGAAGAAAACCGCTGTGCTGGTCAACATTGCCAGAGGCAGTAAGTTTGATAATTATATAGATTTATTTAAGGTTTAATATGGTTTTGTTCTTTTGTAGAAATTGTCAATCAGGATGATCTTTATGTGGCTTTGAAATCAAATCGAATCTTTGCCGCGGGCTTGGATGTTATGGATCCCGAACCTTTGAGGTCAACAGACAAGCTTTTGGCTTTGGATAATGTGGGTGAGTTGAATTATTTCTATATAATTTTTTAAACAAGTAATTTCTTTCTCAATGGAATTTTTTTGAATTCTTTAAGTATAACAGTTCCAATCTCTCGTTGACTTTCTTGACACCTTTGGCTGTTATCTTTTAAGTCCCATTATCATATATAGTACTTGATTTATTTCTTTTTTTCTATGTCCCTACAGTGGTCACTCCCCATGTGGGCTATGCTACGAAGAGAACCCGCATAGATGCTGCTTCCTTGGCTGCCCATAATGTCCTCCGAGGATTAGCTGGGGAACCCATGTTGTCACCGGCTTATTAAAAGGTTATTCTTTGTTTTCCATGTTTTTAAATGTCCAATTTGGGATTCAAATACTTCTTAAACTAATATAAGCCTAAAACTCATAAAAAATCCTCCACTCTATTCGCTGGGACTACTTTGAGGATCCTCTTTAACGACATGAGGTAGGTATACAGGGTCCCATTCCTCCCTTTGCAACGCCTTTAGGTACTTGATTCTCTCCTGAAGCACCTGTTGCATCAACTCCGGCTCCTCCGCCCGATGTTTCTGGGCAATCTCCAGAGCTCTCCGCCAGTTGTGCATCCTCAAGGACAGACCCACCGCCTGCTGAATCTTCCTGCCATGCAGCAGGATCGTCTCCGCCTCCAGCATCCTGCCCAGCATCAGCGAATTCTCTGCCATCTGCTCGGCACTCGAGGGCGTCAGTGTCTTCAGGTGCTGCAGGTAGCTCACCTTGTCGATCTGCAAGGCGGCGGCATAGGCCTCCTCGCTAATCTGCAGCTGGTGCTTCCTGGTGGCCACCGCCGCCAAGGTGGCCCACAGGCTGGCATGCTGTGCCAGCCGGCAGATCTTCAGCGCCTGCGGCCACTGGCCCTCGAGCAGAGCGCGATGCAGGACCTCGCAGTGGATGTTCACGTTAACCGGAAGCAGGGCTCCAGCACAGCGAAAGGTGATCACGGCATCCTCAAAGCTCTCGATGGCAATCTGCTTGCCAAATTCCCTAGAGATAAAGTTAGGAAATGTTAAAGGTTAATTTAATATAAAATTCTAAATAACTAACGCCGTGTCCAGGGTGATCGTTGTGAGAGCAATGATTGTGGGATCGGAGGCTCCTTCTCCGGGACAGTACCAAATGCTGTAGCAGGAGTCGTGGACTCCCACCAGGATATTCGTCTCGCTGGCCCACTTAATCGCCGTGAGCTGTGTCCCAATCTTGTATATCTCGTCGGTGCGCTCCCCGCTGAGATTGCGCGACTCGCTGATGAACAGCTCCCGATTGGAGTCTATAAAGGCCACGTACTGGTCATCCGGTGTGCCCGCCCTACAAGCTGCAATCTCCGCCAGCGGTTGCTTGGCCCTTAGGGAATGTGGATCGTATTGCCGCGAAGCACCTGGTATCAAATCGAAAAGGTGAAGCAGGGTCGAATCCGAGTTGTCCCGTATGGCCAGGACATCGAGACCCAGGGAGAGAGAGCGCCAAGTGAGCAGGGGAATCTGAGCTTGAGAGCCAGGATAACGAGGATTCAGGTGCAGGCGACCTGTGTAGGTATAAACCCAAATAGACGACGAATCCAAGATCATAAAGTATCTGAAAGCAAGTAAAATATTTAAGAGAGAGTATCTTTTAGATAAAATATAGAATTAACTCACTTTTTGCCCACTTCGATGACCCTGGTATCATTCCTGCCATCGACTATAATCGGTGTATTAATATACTTCTCATTGTAGATGTGAATCTGATGTGTGGTGGCCACCACTAGGTGTCCATAGCCTAAACCAAAGTTAATTACGCGCTGTGGAAAGTCCAGCACATCCTGCGTACCATTGGCAATGTCCTTCAAAGCAATGGACTTTCGACTATTGCTAGTGGCCTTCAGATTCCTCGAGATCAACTGCTGTTCAATGGCATAGGCCACTATAAGCTGACCCGTGGAAGTGCCACAAGCCACCTGAGTGCCATCTGCTGACCAGGACAAGCTGAAAAAGGAGCCCACATTTGGGGCTGTAAAGCGGGCACTGTTGTAGGACCACTAAAAAGATAATAAGTTACTTTATTTGTTAATGAGATAAGATTTGGAATAAGGACTCACTCCAGTGCTGTGGCACAGCTTAAGCAGATTGAAAGTGCCAACCAGCAGGTAATCCTTCTCGGGATTGAAGGCCACACTTGTGATGGCAAACTCCTCGGCGGCACTGGTAAACAGATTGGCTCCCTGGGCATCCCAGATCTTGAAGCGAAAGTCCTCGCCACCCGAAGCTATCACATTGGACTGAGCGGACCAACTGAGGCTGAGAACCAGACCATCATGGGCACGCCACTATTCGGTATAAAAGTAAATATAATTAAACGATTAGCTGGGCTTTTTTGAGCTAATTGAATAAACATTTTAATCCATTTTGTTTAATTGCTAATTTAATAATCAAACTATAAAATATAACTCACCCTTATGAGCTTGCTATTGGCCGCCAGAGGCTTTATGGACACATGTCCCCCCTGGCAGAACACAATCGAGGTGGAGTTGGGCGCCCAGCGAGCACAGCGTATGTCCTCCTCGTTCTGCACCACTGTGGAGCGCAGCATACCGGATCTTGACCAGATTTTGATGACGCCATCCTCGCCGGCGGTGAGTAGGCCGGCGCCATCGGGACTCCATCGACCCGAACTTATAGCTGCCCCATGGGCCGAAATGCTTCGCTCCACGCGGGCACTCTTGTTGAGGATCACAAACCTTCCATCGTTGCTGCACACCAGCAAGGTGTCGCTGCCCTTGCCGCCGCCACTGCTCCGGCCGCCGAGCAGGAGCCAGTGCAGGTCCGTGGGCACAAAGTCATCCGGCAGCTTGGCCACCTCCACCGAGTCACGGGTCACGTCGCTCCACTTGAAGATCTGGTGGTCATCGCTGCAGAGAGGTTTAAGCATATGAAAAACATTATAAATAATAATGATAAATTATTAATTATGAGGTTAGTAATACCTCACAAAATATATCTCCTCATTGCTGCTCCAATCCACGCAACTTAATGGATAATTTGAACTTCTTTGGCTGCCTTCCTCTGCCGCCTCGGTGGTTTTCAGGGAACTCTTCTTGCAGAGTCGCGTTCGCAGCTTCATGGCGGCTATTTATTTTTGTGGCAACTAAAAAACCAAAATATTTTCTTTGTTTTGGTCAAGCAATTCGTTGTCAAGGGGATTTAGTTTTTTTTTATTCGGATTTATAATTGTTGCCATGGTTTCGAGGGGTTGATATCGTAATAAGTGGTTGTGATATAGGGAGGGATTGAGATTTGGTTGCAACATTCAGTAATTTTTAACAAAGTTGTACCTATTCTCCAATGTCGTATTATCGTAAGCATAAAAAGAAAAGTTTTCAGAGAAAATTCACTATACTGATCTTAACATCGTAGGTTGCATTTTTGGTATAAATGGTTGTGATATGTTGAGAAAAATTAAAACAAATTCCCCACGTTTTATATATCGTAGATAGCTCACTAAGCTGATCTTATTATCGTAGGTTCTGTTATTGGTCTTAATGGTTGTGATATAGGGAAAAATGCATAGTTTTAAGAGATTATGATTGGCAACTATATTTAATCCGTATTTAGCTTTGGTTGAAATGTTTTTTTTTTATTCATTTACTTGTTTATTTTCTATTTATTTAGTAAATAAACTCTCCTATCATCTTATTATCGTATGGCAAATTATTATTATAATATAATCGTACGTTCTGATTACAACTGCATAATGCTTAAACAGAAAACATACCAATAAATCTTAATATCGTAGGTTCTGATATTGACTGATTTTAGTCAAGACTAAATTTTTACGATAAAATTTTCGATTTCAGTCAGACTTTTATTATAATATTACAAATATTAATAATTAATTGAATTATTATACGAGACAGTCTTCTTAAGATCCTAATAAGCCCAATTTTCAGTTTCTTATTCAGAATTATATTATTTTATTAGAGGCTTCATATATTTTGTATTAATTAGTTCCCTTTTTTTTGTGTGATCTTATTACAATTTTTTAATTTCTTAATTACTTAGCTTTGTTTCCGCTGTTGTAATCAAGGCTGTAAGCAAATTGTCTGGCCCTCGGACTTGTCTAGTTTTTTTGGGAGTTGCGTCGAGTTAAGTTAGTAGACTAGCCTATAATTAAGGTTTATTATTTAGTCAAGCAAGCGAAACCGTTTTCACCAGCAATTTGCCGTAATCATTGTCAGCGACTGAGACGCAGATGCGAATTGTTCAGACAAACAAGATATTTTTTTGGCCGACGGAAATGCTGAAACGTGACAAGATCAGATTCGAACATGAAGGGTAAATATTAAGCTGATTAATCTAAAAACTTTCTGTTAATTCCCCACAGTTCCACTTAATGATTGAATTTCTCCCCGTATTAATTACTTCCTTTTTTCCTTTTAATTGCGGCGCCACTCCACTAAATGGCTTTCAGCATAATGACCAACATAAGTTCTTCAGTAAACTAATCGATTTCTTGAGAAGGCTACAATTATTTTCTAATTTGTTTGCAGCCACAGAAGGAATTTCATCAATAAATCGGTAAAAATCGTACTAATCATCATCACCCCCAAGGAGAACTCACACGTCAATGACTGTCCGGGTTCCCTTTGCTTTGCATATCCACTCAAATAGGACAATCAATCTATATAGTGGAAATCTACGCGGTCCTGTCTTATCATCCCCCACAATGTCTTGTTTGGTTTATTGTCTTGGAGGCGTAGTTTATTGGATTTACTTGACAGAAGTGACACATTTCATGTTCGAACGAACTAGCCCAACTCATTTTTCATGTTACCGAGTACATTGGCTTTCTGGATTTTCCTTATTTGTGTTCAAGTAAAAGGTTTTTGGGGGACAATCAGGGAAAAGTTGGGAGTTTGAGGAAGATAATTTCATACCAAAGTGATTGGCCGATTATTCGTCTGGCCATTGAACTGGGAGCAGGACTATAATTGGTCCTTTTGACCAAATCAATTCTAAGAAAAGGTAGTATGAAAGTTTCAGACATTTTCTATTAATGTCGAGCCCTATAAATATTACCAATAAATACAACATAAAATATGCAAAGCATTAAATAAGTTTACTTTCAATTAGCATCTTTAAAATAAGTACTCAGTCTGTAGTCTCCTTTTCTTGTTGAAGTCTTCAAGAAAATCTTAGTAAATCCGCTTCCTTTTGTCTTCTGTTGCAAAATCCTATAAACCAACCACAAAATCTCGTAAAAAGTTGATGGTTTTTATGACTAAAACCGAATGCAAAACAAACTTTATTAAATTCGAACGCTTTTGCTGCTCACAACTGCTGCGGTCATAAAACACAAATAAATCCAACTCGCATAACGTATTTGCAACATTTTTGTGTGGCACATTTTCACCCCTCAGCATTGCAGCACTGCATTTCCTTATCAGAGCATTGCACTTGATTAGACTGGCGACACTCTGATGGCCAAATCGAAGTCAATATCCAATTGAAACAGTCTGAGTGACAGCGATGCTTTGACGACTGCATCCAACTCCGACGGTGGCGGTGGCTGCCATTAAGCGTCAAATGGTGCGAAAAATAAAGAACAAATCGATGGGGAACAGTGGGTCGGGGAGCTTCATATCTTAATATTTAAATATAAATAAAAAATATATAAAAACAAAGTCATTCTATAGTAAGGCAATACTCTTATACCTCAGCTTTTAAATGTTCCCAGTAGATTTTTCTGTAAACTTAGGTCTATTTAATTATGTCTTAAATAGTTCGTGAAGATATGTATATTGAATACACATTAATTATATAATATGTTTAAAATACCTATAGATTCTGAAATGTAATCATATGAAGCCTATCAGTTTATGATAAGTGTTTTGATACTGAGTAATTTTATTGTTTTTATTTTATTAATAATGAAATAAAAATAACAAAAATATCTAAGCTAATAAGTCAAAAATGTTGGATAGTATCTTATAATTTGACCCTTTAAATGCAATATATCGTATTTTAAATAGTATTCTTAGTTTAATTATACTTAAATTATTTAATATACTTATATTTATTTATTTTATTTGTTTTCCTACAATGTTGGGCCTTTTATAAAATATCTAAGCTAATAAATCTTAAATACGGAGTAGTATCTAGTTAATTTGACCCTATAAATGTAACCTATCATATTACAAATATTTTTCTATGTTTAATTATACTTAAAATATTTTTTTTAATTTTATTTTTAAACTTAAATTCCCTAAATGTGCCACTGTGCTGCCATTGAAACTGCAAGTGTTTTTGCGGCCACCATTAAACTGGCAGCCACATCGCGGAGCGGAGCAGTGGAGCTCGTAAATGTAAACGTAAACGCAGAAAAACCCAACCCGAACTTCGTTCCGCTCAAATCCAGTGGAACCCAATCCGAAAACCGAAAAGCCGAAATAGCCACCGCCAATCGCGGTTTTATTCTTAGCGTTGAAAGCCCTCTTTCAATCGTTTGGCTTTCAACGATCTCACACGAGTGCCGTGGGGTTGGGTTCGTTTTTGTTATTGGTTCAACTGTCGCGTAGTTTTCAGTATTCAGTGCTCAGCATTCAGTACTCACTGCTCAGTGTTCAGCTTCAGTTCGCGGCGATTCAGTTTCTGTTTCAGTTCGCTGTCAGTTTGTCAACGGGTCGCATGCGTGTTCGGAAAATCAGCGTCCATCGAATTTCTATCTATATATTTTTTGGGAAATCACAAAATCAAATTCCCGCTTTAAAGTGCAGTGCTAGTGCAGTGAAATTTATAAATATTTAACTACAATTTCACCCTAAGAAATATAAAAAGGAAAAATCAAATAAAAAGCCATGAGGTCCTACGGTTCAACAGGCTGCCTTCTGCTGGGCTTATTCTCCCTTCTGCTGATGCTTAATACAGGTGGGTCGCATCGCCGAGTACTTTTCCACCTTTTATGCACCTGAGCGCCCCATGAAATCGCAGCTAATTAAGTGGAGGGGAGCACACGGACTTGCTCAAGTGCGTGGGCGTGATTCTCCATTTAAATGTGCAACAAAAAGCCAAGCCAAGGGTTCAGTGAACCAAATCAAAAGGGTTCATGTAAGCGGAAAATAAGGGGGAAAAACTCAGTCAGATTAAAGTATTTGACAGCTGTTGCAAGATTGTGCAAAATCGTTTAAGTAAAAACGAAGGAAACTTACAGGAAAAGTTTGCAAAATATATTTAAAGTGGGTGAAATGTTTGGAAAATAAAAAAGGAAAGGAAAAAAGAGTGGCTAACTTTGCAATAAAAAAAACATCTAAATAAATTTTGTCTTCAGCAAATATTTCTGTAAAAGTTATTTAAATAAATTGTATCTAAATAAAAAACTTTCTTCAAAAAAGAAGGAAAAAACCTACAGTTTATAATGCCTAAATTAAAGTCAAATTTTATGGCATATAAATTTAAACTTAAATGTATTTTTTTTTACATTAAGATTTGCCTGTTTTTTGTAAAATTTTTTGGCATATAAATTCAAACTGAAATATATATTTCTTTTTGCATTAAGATTTGCCTGTTTTTTGTTTACATCAACTGCCATAATTACTTGTAATTACCGAACACAATCAATTGACCTCATTGATAAGCCTCTTGAGTTGCATGGCCATCTGTCTGCACTTCGTCAACATTTTCTTTATTTATATTTTTTTTTGCATTATCAGAGCTGTTCGCTTGACATCTGAAATCCACTTGAAATACCTGAAATTCAGGAGAGAAGAAAAATGAAAAATCTGGCAAGCGTTCGCCAACAGCTTCATTTTCCATGATTTATTGATATTTATGCAATTGCCCGATATTTCTTTATTTTTTTTCTGCCGCAGCTCATTCATGTTTATTTTTACGGCAAACGCCTGACGTTCGAGTACAATGAGAACAAGAATATTTTCACAACCTTAAAATTACGGAGAAAATGAATATTATAAATAGCAGCCACAAGAAATAGCGGAAAATGAGAAAAGCTTGACAGTAATTAGATTATATTTGGAGCAGAACTAAAAAGGGTGCGACCCCCATAGAAACATGCAAATATTCCAACTTTTAATTGTTTTGAATGTCTTCATTATGTAAGAGTGGTTATAACCCCATAAAACATACTATATATTATGTTCAAGCCATTAGTCAAGCACACTTCAAATTTTGCTGTGGAAAAGCGTGCCACATATCTGGTCTTGTCATCAACTAAAAGTTTATTTGTGTTTATGCTACGTGGGCGTGGCCAGGAGTAGTCACAGCAGCAAATGACAACTTTGAGTGGCATAAACTTAATGCTGATCACGACAGTACCCATAAAATATGACTCAGCTTGTAATAAACCCAAAGTCATCCAAAACTTAGGGGTAACATTATTATTTCTGGTAAAGCAACTCATCTGATTGCCCGATGAGGCACATCCAGCCTTAACCTTCCACTTATCTTAATTGTCAGTTGCCGGGATCGTCTTAATTAATAATCCGCCGCTGGGCCAAGCCTAATTAAATCCATTCAGTTGCTTACTAATTCTCAGCAATTTACTGGGGCACAAAACGCAGTCATCTTGAATATGGAAACTAGACTGGAATCCAAATCCCTGGGAGAACAAACCCACCCACATGACATTGCGGAATGCATTAATGTAAACTTTTGTATTGCAAAAAGTGCCAGGGAAAATTGTTGATTTCAAGGTTCATAAATAGAGATTTAAAAGGATTTTTTTGTGTTGTATAATCTTTTATCTTTTAGATATGTTAGAAAAAAACACAAGGATCAAACAACAAGTAGTAAAAACTTAACTAACAGAATTTGTGAAAGTATTTTTCTATATTTTCTATAGAAGTAAAAACTTAACTAAAAGTATTTGTAAGTGGGCGAAAATAACACCAGACGTAATGTAGAAAATTATATAGAATTCCTGAAGGGGTTTCGTGCTCTTTTATTACACAATTTCTTGTTATTTATAGTCACATTTTCAGTTTATGGATATGTATAATATATATAAAGTATTTTTGTATATTTTGTGATATGTGTATTAAGATTAGAAAGAAAAATTTACCAACTACATTGTACGAAACACCGTAAAATATTGCAAAATCACGTATTTCTTGTTTAATAATGACGAAAGCTTTATTTAAGATCATTATTTATAACAAACAAACATTGAATAAGTTACAAATATGTACAATAAAGGCGCAACCTATTGTAGACACTCCCTATAGCCGTTCCCTTAACATTCCAGCGATTTCTCGATGCATTTTAATATACCTAATTACAGAGGCATTCGGGCCAATTGCGCTGCAATTTTGATAAACGTTCGACAAGCTCAGTTTCGCATTTGGCATTTTCGCTCAGTTGAACGAACTTTGATGGCATGTCAGTCAAACTTTCCATTGAACCTACAATGCACTTTTTTTAGGGTCACAAGGCTTAGTCCCTCCTCACACTCGAGGAACTTAATGGGGAGTTTGTGATATGGAGCCCCACTTTATGGGTGAAAAACTGTAAAGAAGAAAGCAGGGGCTGGTAATCAACACGTTTCTTATGGGGCCAAGTCGTAGGGTTATGAATTTACAAGGGGTGAGATCGAAATATGTTACAAGTCCAACTTGCGGCCTGCCTCAAGTTTTGCGGCTTAATGGAAAAATTGCATGTGAACCCCGATGGGTGTGTGTTTCTGAGTATTTGTGGGAAACTCTGTGCCCCATTGTTGGGGACTCTGACTTTCAGTTGGATACATATGTATATGGTATATGTGCTGCAGTTCCACATGCCGAGGGCAATAAACTCCAGCGACTTTATAGGCCTAGCTGTCATTTTCACAAGTTTACTGACATTAGTTGGTGGGCCTGTGGGCCGTATGGGTTGTATTTGAATATGTAAATAAGGGTTGAGATTCTTAAGGAATAGCCAGGATGGAAATTAAGAGGAAATACTAAGGAATTGCATTATAAAATAAATAAAGAAAATATCCAAATATAAGAAAAGAAGTAGAAAGAATAATTTATAGAATAAATGACACAGTTATTAGACTGTTATTTTAAATAGCACATTAAATGATATAAATATTGTTATTAGACTGTTATTTTAAATAGCACATTAAACTATATAAAAATTGTTTAATGTTTCATTACATGAATTACAACCTATTTGCATGTTAAATAAAAGTAAGCAGAGGTTGCCAAGTTCATGAAACGTAAAATTAAAATTCCTTAAGGAAGAATTTAAAGATTTTATAAATAAATAAAATAAGTGGAGAGAACTTTATGTTTTAAAATTGTATTTATTAAACATATAAAAATTATAAAAAAGGGAACACATCACAAAGTTAACACATTTATCATTCATACATTTACAAACATTTTGTATAAATTTAATGCTTGCCATTGATTTAAAGTTTTAATTTAATTTAATGATGCAGCTCATTACTATTATGCAATTTTTAGCTTGGCATAAAAACCATTTCGCCTGTCTGGAAACTAAAGATCTGTGTTTGAAGCCAGCTTCCCCCCTTCCTCGCGAATGATTAAAGCCAAATTCCAATGGCCAAAACCATCGGCGAAAACATCTCGTCCAACAAATACTTACGCACTTAGCAAACCCCCAAATCCGAAAATCGAATCTGAAGCCGAAACCGATTCGGAATGGGAATCGGAGACGGAATCGTACTCGAACTCGAATGCGTTTTGGCCATGTTTGGGAGGCAGTTGCGGCTGCCACAACAGTTGGCATAATGCAAGGCACAATATCAATTTTCCACCGAGTTGCAACGGAATTACAGTCATTACCATTAGTAAACTGCCACCGACGGCGAGCGGACGCGCAAATAAACAATTCAGCAAACGATCTGACAATTCAACTGTCAATTAATTTCAATATATTGTAAATGATTATAATTTCCATCTCAGTTTCGCATACGCTTTTCGCGGCACTTTTTCGGTTCTCAATTGCCAAACGTTGGCTGCCAATGCGAAAACGAATGCGAATGCGAATCGAACGCAAATTGCAATGTTTATGCCGCTTGTTTATGGCCAAATGCGGTCGCTGGCCGAAAACACGTTTGCAGTTTTGGTTTCAGCTTTGTTTTTTTTTTCGGCTTCTACCAATGCGTTGGCTGGCACACTTCTCCCGCCTTTTTCCCGCCACTTATCTAGGCTTTCGTTTAAACGCACCTCAACGTGTTGGCTAAGTGCATTTAACCCGAACGTTAGCGTTTGACGTTTAAATTGGCCGGCGAAACTTGTTTTATGGCTCGCCATCATCTTAGCCGTGGTCATCATCATCACTCAAGTGTTCCCCTAGTCATACACCGAAGAATATTAAGGCGATTATATCCTGTCAAGAAGGAAGTCCTTGTTTGGAAATGGGAACTAAAGAGATCATTTTAAATTGAAAGGTTTTAGAAGTGGCTTGAAGGCGGAAAAGGCTTTAAAGAATGAAGGATCTCCCGGAAAGCTGGTCTTCCATTGGAAATCTTTAATTCATAATTTTCATTTTCATTTCAGTACCCTTTTCCTATATCCTTATAATGAATATCCTAAAAATAACATAGAATATTAAGTAAGCAACATCTTTTTCTAGTTCTGATTGAGTTCTTAGTGGGTCCTTCAGGAGGCATAATTATTATACTGTATAATATTTTAAAAATTATATAAATATTAAACTCTTTTTTTTCTGTGCATCCACAATTACTGGCTACGTTTAATCAAATAATTATTTACACACTACTCGGGCCTGGCTAATCGCACGCATAAACCAGCCTAAGCCGAACTTTTTGACACTTTTATAAGGCAGTTGCCCCATAGCCTGTCCCATAAATAACTCCGGACCGGCCAAGACTCAGCTTCTGAACTCAAATTAGTGGCGGCTCTGAGCAGTATTTCAAAGATATCCGCCAAAAGGCAAGGCACTCAGCAGGAAATGATGGCCATTCCAGTTGAGCTTCGATTCATTAGCGGGTCAGTTATGGATTTGAAGAGCAATAATTACTTAGTTACATTATTAGGCTCTTGACCAGCTGCAGCTTTAGTTCCCAGGAAAACGGGAAATTAAATGGGAGCAATAGGACACTGGGTTTAGAACGGGGAAGAATTTGTGAAGTAAATATTGTAAAAAAGAATCCTTAATTTCTTTAATTATTTCTGTTTTATTTATTTCCCAATTCTAACATTTTATTACCATATTTTTTCAGCCTCTGCTGTTCTGCGTTGCTGGCGCTGCTCCACGGATGTGTCCAATGGCGAATTCTGCAACGATCCCTTCCAGCCGGATGGCATCTCGGAGCAGCAGCGCTACTGGAGCTACGTGAACTGCACCTACTCGGTGGGCGTGAAGTCGGTGAATGCGCGGCCAGTCTGCAAGAAACTGGTGCAGGAAGGTGAGATCAAAGACCATATAGAATATATATATATATATTAAAGACAAATCCCACGCACACACTTCAACGGGACTGGCAGTGGCAGTGCACTTCAAACAAAAAAGTCCAAATAATGCCACACATGAATAATTGGTGCACCCGTTGCATTTGCATTGTTGTGAGAGTGCTTGTGCGGTCTTTGAAGAGGTTACACTGGGAGAAAAATATATAGAAGTTTAATTTATTTCAACAAATATTTAAAAATAAATATAAAGTATGTTTTGTATAATGAAAGACCCTATGAAAAGTCTTCTTAAAATATAAAACGAGTTTCTGGCAAAGAAAATTGAGTTAAGATAAGGTGAAAGCAAGGTATCACATTTCATGAAAAGTTTACACTAATTTTAAAGCAGAAAAACTGCTGAATATATCTAAAATAAGATAATTATTGGTAATTATTATTATAGGTAAATTTATAAGTAATTTTCAATGCTTACTAATTCTCTTTAAATTAAAATTGTTTTACAATCTAAATCTTAAAATATATATACTTAAAAATCATGCTTAGCAAAAATCGATACTAAAAATATATTTTTAAGAATTATTATGCAAAAATTATGCATATTTTTCCGTCAAGTGTAATGCTAACATATAGCTTAAAAAGCCAGGAGATCAGATCAGCCGATCGACAAGACTCACACCCGGCTGTGGCTTAGAGTCAAACGAGATTGAAATTTATTGCCCTGACAAAGTCCAAACAAGTGCAGGCGACACAACAAACACAACAAACACAGCAAACAAAACATACACAAACCGAGTGCAGCTGCTGGGCGGCAAAAGGGGCGTGGCTGGTGGGCATAAGGCGGGGCGGAAGGCAGCAACAAAAAGCAACAACAAGTGGCGACATTTTGGCCCGCTGAGCCCAGTTGCATGTGCCGCTAATTTACGGCAAATTTATGAAGAGAGTGTGCGAGAGAGCGAGCTGGCAAACGGGGCGTATGAGTGATATAGGTTTTTTCTTTGGCGATCTCAAGTCCGATTTAGCTTGTCGCCCGTCTGGTTTATGGCCGGTTTTATTGTTGTCTGTGGCCGCGGCAATTTGTGCATTTGCATACGACCAAAACAAAACAAAATCAAACTTTATTTCTTTTACTATTTGTTGTACTTACTTTTTTTGGCCAATTTGCCAAGCGTTCCGTGTCGCCACATTTCGATCTAAATTCACTTTGCACAACAGCCGTGCATAAATTTATGCCAATCAGCCGGCAGACGACTCGCAGGAATTAATGTAGGCCATTGATGGCTAAACAATGCAATGCAAATAGTTGTTGTTGACTTTAAATTATGTAATTCTACCAGCAAAGGCTTCAATTGTGCGCTTTATAAGGGCACCAAGCCATAAAATGGTAGTTTGCTATTATTTTGAACTCAATTTGTGACATGTATTTAATTTATGGTTAATAACAAAGGGTATTTATTTTGAAAAATGCACAGATAAATATTAAGTATAATTTAATTTAATTTAAAAATAAATATTTTAGAAATACAAATTAAATACCCATTTTAATACATCTTTTCTTCGAAATTCAATTGGAATAAAGAATGTATCTTAAATATATTTTTCACAAATATTTAGTTTGTAGGATTGTGCGAAAATAAAGAAGACATAAAATAAACAAATTATATTATAAAACTTTAACATTATCTTAACAATTATCTTTGCTCTCAACAAACTATAGAATAAAGTAAAGATTACAATAAAGTAAAGTAATATATTTCAAAAATATTCATTTCCTTAGTTGTTTTGTTGTTAATTAAAAAATTAGCATTATATTTAAAATATAATATATAAAACTCAAAAAATTATAGAACAAAGTAAGGAATATAATAAAGTAAAGTAAAATATTGCAAAAATATTTATATCTTCAGTTGTTTGATTGTTCATATTATTAACATAACCATTATATTTAAAATACATTTTGCTCCTTACAAATCCTCCTTAAAATTCTATTCCTCTTTCTCTAAAATTATAAATGAAATAATTCTATTCTTCCGCTTGCTGAAATTATTGATTGTTTTTAATTCAACCTCATCAATCATGCTTCTTAAAAAAAAGAAATCCTTGTTAAAATACTTACTGTTTCTCTAGAATTATACAATAAATATTTATTTTGTTTTTTTTTTCTTAACTTTTAGTTTCCAACTTCAAGTTCCCTCCCTCCTAGGTATATTGCGGACAGGGATTTCCGATCCGCATTTAAGCAATTTTTTGTTTTTATGACCAATTAATGAACACCATTAAATTTTTGCAATCAAGCGTCTACAAATTGGCTCGGCGAATATTTGCAAGACTTGCGCCTGGGCAGTTGGCAGTTGGCAATTAAAATTGCAATTGCAGACTCTCAACTGAGTGCGAGGCTCCGTCTCCGCGTCTATATCTATATCTCGGAATATCTGCAACTGCAACTGCGACTGTGACTGTTTGGGGCCTGGGCCCAAGAGCTACATGAGCACCGCTTGTAATGCGCAAAATACATAATAAAGCGAGAGTCGAGCGGCTAAGGAAAAACTATACACAAAATACATATAAATTAATTAAGTTGTTGCACAGCGTGAAGCGCTCAATTAGGGGGGAGAATCGGCGGAAAACGCGGCAGCAGAATGTGTCTGAGAAAAATGCAACTAGGCGATGCAACTTGTTGTTGTTGCCATCTGAGTGCACCGATCAATTTATATGCCGTTAAATTAATTGCCTATGAAGCTCAGCCCCGGCTTAGACGAGTGGCTGACTTTTTGGCAAAATGTCAAATTAAAAATGTATTCCATAATTCTGCCACCGGCCGAGACCGGGGCCCGGGCTCGGGCTCGGGACTTGGAGCCCAAATGTGAAGCCGAGCAATTAGCCGCAGGCTGTTGGCTTTGCCAGTGACTTGGCACTAAATATTTTCGCAACCTGTGTTCGAGCTCTTAAAAAGCTGAAAGCCGGCCTAAGACCATTTTCGGACGGCTAACAGCTTATTTTTAAAGCATTATTTTCTCTCGGGACGTGTCGAGCCAAAAGGGAGAGTTTATATCGTCAAAGTTTGATTTATATGTTTTGTTCAACAAGTCACTGAAAGCTTATGTGGGACTGGGACCAGAGGGGTTTTTTTAATTGGAATTTTTTTTAAATTAAATACTTTGATGATATAGTTATTATCAAATAAAAAAGCATGATTAGTATATCTAAAACTTGATAAATGCTTACTAAAGGGTGTAAAAGGTGACTTAATAATAAAATATAATAAATAACCCTCATAAACATAAAATTTCCAATACATTTATAATAAGCTGTTTAAATTGCATATCAATGTCTTAATTTTAATAAAATATAAATGTAAATTGTAAAAGTTCGGAAATCTTTTTTATATTTAGACAGAATTGTCTCTTTAGTTAGTTTTAGTTTCCTTTTTTATTTTCTTATATATCTTTCTTTACTCAAACAAATTAAAAAATAAAACACATATTAAATTATAGATGCTAGAAATTATATATTACATTAAAGGAAAATTAATTATTAATTATAAAATACCTTTAAACCTTTCCTAGAGTATAATATCTCCGACTCTAGACAACCTCCTTAACTCTCTTTTCTATTTTGTTTTGATTTGCCAAGTTTGTTTCGGCATTTTTTTGTTGTTTGTCATTTTAAACATACATAACGAGTCATAAATAATTAAATTAATTAAAATTTAAATTTATTACGCTGTGTGTGCGGTAGACAATGTCCGAACGACATTTTTCGTTGCGTTTTCGTAGCACTCAACCAACGTGGCGGCGAGCGGAGCACGCGGCGTATGCGCAATGTGGCAATGGCACACACACACTCGAGAAAAACACACAAACATTCCAAGTGGCCGCTGCATTCTGAGCCTTGTTTGATGCGACGGCCGTGATAAGGCGACAATTGTCAACAATTTTATTAGGCCCACTGTCCACCGTCTGAGCCAATCGAAGCCAATCACGAAAATGGTCAGCGTTGACCATTTCGAGCGGCTCTTAAAGTTCGACTTTGCCGATTTCTATTGGAAATGTTTTTACCAGTTTGTCATTTTGTTTTGTTCTGTTTGCCAATACGCACATACTCAGCCTCTGAGAGCTATGTATACACGCAATTTGTTGTATGTGCTTACTTATTTATTTATTTATTTAGTTTTTTGTGCGATTTGCTCTTTCTGGTTTTCATTTACTGTCCGATTGCAAATTGTCTCTCGTTTCGCGCTCGTTCGTTTTCGGCAAATCGTGTGCGTTTCGCAGGCCTCATTTTGCTTCGATGTTTTTTGTATTTGCCGGCATATAGCCGGGCCTGTAGATATAGCCCGCCTTGAACCCGATCGCCTACGGAGAGGTCAGATCGGGTCCTACTCAAATTACTTTCTTTCTTTTGATTTGTGAGATCGCTGGGTGCGATTAGGACTGGTTTATTGCTGAAATTAACATAGAACTTTAAACAGGATTTGACATAAGGTTGAGCTGGTTTGAAAGGATTGTTTTAGTATTATTATAAAATACGATTTAAAGGTTTTATATAAAATATGAAAACTAGAGTACTTGGGTAACTTTTGATGGCTTGTGGATTTTTATGCAACTATTCTTTCTTGTAGTTTGAAGATAGATTATAAGGGATATACATAATATATCAACCAACATTTATTAAATTAACAGAACACCATTTGGGTTGTCATTAAGCCGGGCTTATACTTCAGGCCATGACCACATTGTTGGCTTTATTTTTATTTTTTTTTTTGCCTTGCGGCCATTGCAAATGTCACTTCTGAGATATTTTCATGGCTCCCAAGAAACAAGCAAAGCCCACGCCAGCACGTTCACATAAATTAAATTTAATGTGCACACACAGACACATAGATCTTAATTAAAATTGTGGAATTAAAATAATTAAACTGCTTTGCCTTTACAGTTTACGGCAAGCGGGTAATTTCGCGCTCCTGCTTTTACGAGGACATGGACGATCCGGCGGATAAGTGTGCCAATGACCAGACCTCGTCGTACATCAAGACCGTCTATTGCCGCA
Organism: Drosophila watanabei; assembly: GCA_008042575.1. Classification (NCBI taxonomy): domain Eukaryota; kingdom Metazoa; phylum Arthropoda; class Insecta; order Diptera; family Drosophilidae; genus Drosophila; species Drosophila watanabei. The sequence continues at coordinate 173,780 of VNJS01010529.1, read as the reverse complement.
CCTGCACCACGGATGGTTGCAATGGAGCCGGAGGAGCCACTCCCTGGGCCGTTCTTCTAGTCCTGCCCCTCCTGCTGGCAGCATTCCGGCAGCAGACTTGTAAATGAGCCACGGATCCGGAACCGGCCCGGGCTTAATTACGGGACTGCAGGCGGAAGTTAAAGCATCTCTCAGTGCTTAGCCCCCGGACTTAACTGGATTTCTTCAACGAGTTTTTAGTCACTTTGCCCCCACGAATCAGCACAAATCACTCGCGAAGGGACGGAGCTCCATATGTCCCCATCGCCATCATCCAGAATGGTCTCCCTCACAAAAAAATAAAAACAAAAAAGCGAATTAAGATACAATCAGTTATTTGTAGTCACAACTCCACCACACCCATCATTCAACACTCGATCACACACTTAACTTTGTTGTAATTTGTACATCTTTGTAATATCTTTATTATGTATTTGTAATTGAAATGGCACGGCTTTCGGCCGCAGTCTATTAAATAAATAAATAAATCGTAAATAAATATACACGTTCTTCTTATTTACTTAGATAGTAAAAAATAGCATGCAAAGTATAATGGAAACATAAAGAATAATTAATAAATAATAAATATAAAATAAAAAAAATATATTTCTGTTTGGTAATAAAAGAATATCAAATAGGCAAGAGCTATGTTTTAACATTTTTTTTTTTAATTATAATTTTATATACTTTTTTCTTACTTTGAATGCATGCGAATGTCGCGGGCGACATTATAAAAATTCCCATATATATATATATAAATGGAGATCACTTTCAAAACTACATTCTTGTCAAAAGGGGGAGCGAACTTTCAGATTTTGTATCATTTAAATTCCAAAGTACAAAGAAAGTTTGTATTTTATCAAAAACTATAATTCTTGCAGCAAGAAGTAAGCTAACTTCGGCACGCCGAAGTATGTATACGTTTCCAGATTAAAAAAAAAGTTTTCCATATCTTATATAATATGAATTATGTACATGTATATAATTGCATATAAAACCCTGAAATCACTAAAATTTCACATTGAACCTAAAACCTAATTTGCATATCCTCCCATATTAACAGCTCTTAGAACTAAACTTGATTTATTTAGACACAGCTATTAAAAGATTACTTATGGTAATTTTTAAAGCCGACTTGGGTTAATAGAAATATCAAACGTTGCGAAGCTGCTGTAAAGTAAGGTCGACTTCCTACCCAAAATAATAAAAATAATAATAATCAATATGAAGACGGCTACCCAATTGTTGGCGCTACTCCTGATAGTGTCTATGGTAGTTGGGGACAAGGATCGTAAGTAGGATATATTATGGTAAGCAGGCTTGAATAAGTTTTATGTTTTGCCTTTCAGCCAGATGTACACCTGAGCCTGGTGACAAGGAACCTGAAGTTATTTGTTATGGGAATAAATCAGTAACGAAATATTTTTATAAAAAAGAGGAAAAGTTTTGTGGCGCAGTTGTGTTTGGTAGTGGCGGCTGTATTGCCTTTGGGCCTAGCTTTTGGACTGAAGAAGAATGCGTATCCACGTGCTTGAAGTAAATATCGTATCAATGCGTAAACTTATTTGTAACTTCTTTCAAATAAATAACAGCAAAAGTTTTTCTTTCATTTAAATATTTGCTTTAAACTGAAGAACGAATTCAGTCCATATTTCAGAACTCCTTTATAAATATCGCAGAATGTGCTTGATAGATGCACATTTAAAATTCGATGGGTAACATTGTGTTGTAATGGGAATATATTGGTCCACTGGTATGGGGACTCAGTTTGAGAGCTCAGGAGTGTGTGGCTTCGTATTCGTTTCTAAAATCACTAAAATTTCACATTGAACCTGAAACCTAATTATCGTATCCCCCATATTAACAGCTCTTAGAACTGAACTTGATTTATTTAGACACAGCTATCAAAAGATTACTTATGGTAGTATTTAAAGTCGACTTTGGTTAATAGAAATATCAATCGTTGCGAAGCTGCTGTAAAATAAGGTCGACTTCTTACCCAAAATAATAAAAATATTAATAAACAATATGAAGACGGCTACCCAATTGTTGGCGCTCCTCCTAATAGTGTCTATGGTAGTTGGGGACACAGATCGTAAGTGGGATTATTATGGTAAGCATGCTTGAATAAATTTTATGTTTTGCCTTTCAGCCAGATGTATACCTGAGCCCATTGGCACAAAACCTAAATATATATGTGTTGAATCTATAACGCAATATGTTTATGATGCATATAACGAGAGATGTAAGGAAGTTACGGTTCGTAAAGGCGGCTGTATTAAACTTAGGCCTAGCTTTTTGAGTAATGAAGAATGCGAAGCTACGTGCTTGAAGTAAACTTATTTGCAATTTTCATTTAAATATTTGTTTTTTGTTTATTGAATTGAGTTGAGTTGGTGATGGAATATCAGGGCTATCAATTTGATATCACCTTGGCCTTGGAACACCTGTCACTCCCACCTTTCCCAGATCTTCAAAATGTATATGTCCCCCAAAAAAAAGTCCAACGCGGATCCTGCAGCGGCCACAACCTCCACAACCCGACGTCATCGCCTCGATCCTGTGCCGCAGTGGAGCCGTCTCTTAGACCACAACGACGAGGGGCGCCAGAGGAAGAAAAACGACCGCTACCAGGTGGAGATACCTAACCGGCTGTGGTCCCTGTTCGGCAATGTACGGCAGGTGGAGCCGGAGAAGAAGGATCCCAGTCCCCGGAGTCCATGTGTCACTGCGGCTCCAGGAAGAACGCTGGCCTGCTGCGTGATGGCTTGCTGTGCGGGTAGCTTCCACTCGCTGGACTGCTGGGACACGCAGCTGCTGGACAGGATCATGGTGAATGGGCAGGACTACCATGACGCCAGCTTGGCGGGCAGGCAGCGCAGGGACTTGGGATCGAGTGGTGAGCTGACGCTGGAGGGTCTCGGCACCGCCTGCTCCTTGGACGGACAGCCCTTTTGGCTGGACATCGAGAAGATCAGCTGCGGCAAGCTGTACAACAAGACCAAGAGCCTCGGCTCCGCCCTCAGTGTCTTCTTTGCCCACCACCTGCAGACGGGCATTCTGCAGCTGAGGGATCAGGCTTTGGCCTTTGGCTACATCCCGGAATATGCCTCCGGGGGAGCCTTCTTCATGTTCCACTGCCAGGCGCAGGGAAAGCCCGTGTTCAACGACTGCGAGACAGCCCCCTATGTCCTGAGGATGCGCAAGCTCAAGCAGCTGCTCAATTGCATCCTGATCACGCTGGACGAGCGCCAGCACAACGTGCCCTTCAAGATACACAAGGTGCACTGTGTGCCCATGGCCGCCTACATGTAGATACATCCATAAATGGGGGATATAATACTATAAATTGAACAGTTCTACTTTTTTTTTCCAAATTTCTATAGCTTTCGATCCATGCATCCTCTCGACTCTCCAATAAAACTGAAATCCAAAATAATGCTACTCGTAAAATGAATAATTAAGTCTTTGTGCAGGGAACACAACGAGAATAATAAATTGAAGCAAATAAAATAAATAATAAAAAGGAAATATTATAAAATAAATATAAACAAGTTAACATATGTAACTGAATTTGAAGTAAGAAAACTTTTCACACATTAACTTTTAAAATGTTACAAACAAAAATAAAATAGAATATAAGTAAAAATAGGTAATAAACTAATAGAAACAAACTTTATAATTTTTTTAAGCAATTATAAAAGTGTTATTTTAAGAAGTTAGCCGTATGAAAAATTTTGAAACTTTAAATTTAATTGAATTATATACAAAATTAGAATATAAAATATCTAAATTAAATAGGAACCAAAATATCGTGGGCTAGACTAAAGTATATATATAACCGTAATACTGCCTTAAAATATTCCAAAAAGCCTTACATATTCCAAGAGATGATCTAATCTAAAAAGTAGTATACACTTTAATGCCGCTTTCATATACTTAAAACAAATGCACTCTCCTCTAACCCCCGACAAGGCCCCCATTAAAAGCACATTTCTGCCAAGCAAATCAAAAGTAATTGTCTCACATCACTGCGCCTGACATTGCCGCCGACTGCGATGCATTTGGTTTTCTTCCTATTATAAAAAATATGCTTATATACCGCACTTAATACATATCTTACTATATATTTTCAAGCGGAAATGAGTTCAGTCCCTCCTTTAATTGGCGAAATTCCGCTAATTGGCAACCCACGCAAATTTGGAATCTCCACATAATATTCTTTAAATCCAACTCCGGATGACTTCTGACCCCCGTCAATTGAGCGTTGGAGGGGACTGGGATTGATAAATTGCTGGTTACGTTTGGGTGCCGCCCGGTAGCGTGATAATTCCATTATGCTTTAATTAAAATCGCATAAAATCGACGGTGTGTATAAATAAAATTTGTCACATGGCACGAAAACCGAAGGCTGTCATAAAATAGGAAAACACTTGCGTAAATCCCAGCAAATAAAAAAATAAGGCAAAAGAAATGAAAATATATTGTAAAATAAAAAATGGGTGGCAACTAAGCCCGCAAGTAATGCGAATAAAACGTTTTGGCCATTTAAACTTGTCGCACGGCTTTTATTCGTTTTGGTTTTTAGTTTATTTTCATTTTTCATTACTTTATTTATTTTTTTTTTGTTAAGTTGTAGTTGCTGTGCTGGCCAGCGAAAATGTCGTACAGAGTTTCCAATAAAACTGGCCATTTATCATGAGGCAGGCCGGGGCTTTTTACTTGGATAGAAAAAAAAATATATATATAACTGAGCCGAGAATCGACAATCGAATGTTACGCATACGCCCCGGAGGGCAGCTGTTGGCTGCTGTTGACTTGTGGAGCTGCGCATGCGCAAACATCGGAGTCAGTTGGCTATAACCCCGGCTATACTAGGCCCGATCTGCCAATCGATATTTCACGCTTTGTCGAACTTATTTTGGCTACTGGGGAGGAGCCACTAATGCGGCAGATTAGTGTCAAGATTTGCATACGAAATCGTATGTCTGCCAGGTGCGTGTGTCGCCAATTTGGTAAGAGTGTTGCCAAATTTGGCCAATTCCGTTGAGCTCATGAATCATTTTCTGTGACACCGCACGGTGGTGATGTGAATCACTTTGAATGCGTTTAGTAGTCGCAGATCCCGATATAGATACGTCGCTGCCTAATGGCTGGGAAGTGTCTAAAGGTCTCTTAAGCTGATTTATATCGAGTGAAAAGTGCTGTTAGCTGCTTGAAGTTGTGAAGTATGTTTTATTTATTTGTATGTTTATACTGGTTATTGGGCATACGATACCATTCCCTGAAAAGTTCAACAAAAAAGCTTTTTGTTTGCGCATCGAATAACGCAACTTATCAAAGTTTGCAACCACCTGCTATTGGGGTGACCATTCTTCTTGAATTTAAAGTTTTAGTTCAAATGTGTTCGTTGAAAATAAAATATGAAGATTAATTTAAATAATTATTTTAAGAATAATCATTAAAATACCTACAGAAACGAGTATCTTTCTTTTAATAATCAGAAAAGTTCACCTTTATATCATATTCCGAAATATCGTATATCATAAATTGAAATAAAATATTTAAAGGTCTTAAAGTTATTTGAATAAGAATTATATTTCTTACCGTACGTATAACTCTTACCGTTTTTATTTTATTTAAATACTTATAGTAACCAATGTCCTGGATTTGGATATTATTGATACATTTTAAAGGAATCTAGAATTTAAGGCACGTAGCCATCAAAACGTCTCTAATATAAATTATATATAGATATTTTAATATATACAATGCTTATCAAACAAGCATTCATATTATGGTTCAGTTTTCAGAGGGTGTTAAGTATCGCTCCAAGTTCGAAACCAGTTTTTAAGGCAACTTGGGGGTTGCAAAAGTTATACCAAAGCATGAAACTTAATATTTTGTAATCGCATATTTGTCATCTGTAATGAATTAGGGAGAGCTTAAGGGTGTATAGATATTTAAGCTATTAATTCTTTCTACTGGGAAGTAATTAAAAAAAAAATTAAAAAACCAGAAAATCTTGATATTTATGCATAAAGACTTATATAAACCTAATAATTTAAAAAATTGTAGTACTTTATATAAACTTAAACAAATTTTGAGATTTCTTATTAGCTTAAACTGAAAATGTATACATTTAACAAAAAATGAGTTCTTTAACTAAAAATCAATTAAGTTTTTTTAATCTGTTTTTTTTTAATCATACCTCGTAGCAAAAGGATTCCAAAACTTCTTTAAAATATGGATTATTAATTATCGACACTTCAACTAAAAATATAATATATTAATATATTACTAAGCAAGTAATTTATAAAGTAAACCCTCACCCACCTTCCAACTTTCTTCACAATAAAAGAATAAAACGTTAATCAGGTTCAGTAATCTGTAATTGCATCCCCCAAATATTATTGACATCCTTTCCCATTTATCTTTATGGGATATCTGTTTTTCTAGCTATGACAACACACTCTCTGCCAAAAGGCAACGTCATCAACTAAACTGCATTGTGCTCAGCCGGTCGCGCCCTCAAAGGAATCGGAAAAAAGGGCAAGCTGCTAGTAAAAACAAGAGCACACCAAATGCGTGTACCGTCTGGCTGCCTGTCTGCCGGCTCTTCGAAGGATTCGCAAAAATAAAAACAAAAAAGTATAAAAATAAAAGGGAAAAAATAAAAAGGCAGGGGCTTCCCCAGGATGCGAAGCAACAACAAAAACAATAATAACTGCTCTGCCGACAGAGGCAGCAGCATCTGCGCGGCGTCGCTGCCCTGGCGCTTAGTTGAGAATTTTTCAGTACACTTTTTTTTCCAGAACATTGGCACTCTGGGCGAAGAAGCCTCGGTCGGCACTGGCCACAGTCACAGTCGTTCCTCGGCCGAGCAACCGTCTGCATCGCGCGCAGCTCTCGAAGCGATTTCGATTCCGAATCCCCTAACGAACCCTTTGGCCTCCTCGAAGGATACACCACCACCACCCAGGCGCCACTCAGTCGCAGCTCGCATTTCGCATCTCGCCCAAGGATTCCAGCGAAAATACATTCCAAGGCAGCCATCATGTCAGCCGTTCCGATGAAAATCCTCTTGGCCGGAGTATTCCTGCTGGCCAATGCCTGGCACATCACAGGTGAGCTGGATTTTTCAGGTAGCTAGCTGTATTACGATCGGCAACACGCTCTGTAAACGGTTGGAAAACATAAAGCTCCACGAGCGGGGCATATTTTTCTCATAGTTTTTGCAACAAAAATACACCGAAAACATATGAGTTTTTATGAACGATTAAAAAGTTCTTTGTGTGAAATACAGTATATATTGTAATATGTGATGAATATAATATCTATAAATATATAGATCACAAAATTAGTGAGTAAAAACTAAGATAATAATACACATTGGAAAAAATTTAGTCCTAAGAAAGTGCTTTAAAAGTGTGACCTAGATATGTGAAATAGTTTGAAAACACACATTTTTCTATTTATGATATAATATTAAGGGATTAAAAGCTTCTTACTTTATTATTATTATTTATTAATTTAAAGATTTTAAAATGTTTTAAATTAAAAAAAAAACCTCTCTTTTATTTACATCTTACAAATTTGTTAAAATCCAGCGACTTCTGAGACTCTTATTATAAATTTAAAAAATTTTAGATTTATAATTCTGATTTATTAACCTAATAAAATCTAGAATAGAAAAGCTTCCCGAAATTAATGCATTTTTAGCTTAGTTATGATTGATTTTTATGCAAAGGTACCTAACTTTCCTTTCCCCTTTAATTTCCACATTTTTCTCTAAAATATCAAATGATCAACGACCAACATTTCTTTCTGTGCACCTGTAATTCCATCCAACCCCTCAAGGTCACCGATCCGCATTAGGTTTTTGAGGTGTGATGGTTTTTCTACTCAGAGCCCATGAATGAAATTTGTTTCCCATTTTCCAAACATTTTGTTTATGTAGTTCCCGCTAGCGATTTTACGAGTTTCCCTTGCGGTGTTTATGAAAAAAATAAGAACAAAATTCTCAAAATTATTCGTATATTTGCTGGGAGAGGCCTAACAACTAAAAAGAGTTTCAGGTGGATGCCATTAAATGTTCTTGGCACATTATTCTTATGTTATTAGTGAGTCAAAATTTTGGGATTTATGGACGACACTTTGCTCAGCACTCAAGATGATGAAGGTGAACTCTGGTTTTATTTGTCGTAAACAAATTAATATCGAATGGGGAATGGGGATGAGGTCGGGATATAATGAAACATTAATGGGGCATATGTGGGGCTTAAATATAGAAAGTGTTCATTTGTTTATTTAGCAGGCGAAACACGTGTGGATAGAGGAAAGACAATTGAATGTTGTATTTCAAAAAATTATGATTTATTATTGAGGATGGGATATGAAAGTTGAAGAGAGATCTTTTCTTGCTAATTTGATTAAGGTTAGTGTAGGGATTTTTTATTGTTTATATTTGTTATGATTTGGATTTATACTTCGATTGAGAAGTAGTAGAATGTACACATCATTTATTTTTATTCTTTTTGTTGGGCAATGGGAAAAGTATTTAAAATATTTATATTCTTTGTTTAAATCTTTAAAAATAGTACGAAACATTTTATAATTATGAAGTACATGTAGAAATTTGATATAATAGGAATTATCTGTCTGCAATGGAATATTTTCTGAATGGTTAAATTAAGACATAAATTAGGTTGTCTACAAAATAGCAGCAGAAAATATTTAGCACATTTTCTTTATTTTAACTTTCATGCACGTTTTCGTTTTTAAGTAATTATTGAACATTAAAGAACATTAATAAGACTTTTCCATGTTATAGTCTTTCTTTTTGCTGCCTTTCCACACTTTTCCTTATTATATATACCTTGTTGTTTGTGAAAAAATTCGTGGGTCATTGCTTCTTTGATGAACATCGCCAAATGCACCTATATTTATACACAGATGCATTCGCATTTCGGTGATTTTCACGCTTTTCGTTGATTGGCAACCTGCACGCCTTATAAATACAAATATTCCACCGACTGCCAGACATTTCAATATTTGTTTCCACAACGATTCCGGCGCGGTTCACTCGATTTCCCAAACAGAATGTAAAATGCAGTCCGCTCCGCTGAATAATTCTGAAACGCTTCTAATGATGATGATGATGAGGTTGATGAGCGTGAGGGAGGACTGTGATTGGGTCACTCTCTATAGAGCTTCCCTGTTGCTCTCAATTAGCCCGCTTGGGCATCCTGCAATTATCCAATTGCTTTGTTTTTGCTCGGGCATCAATCTGGATTTACGCCGTATCCTGGCAGAGACTGCGCATGTCAGAGTGGCGCCAGGATGCCGTCTGCTCCAGTTTCCCGCTGTCTTCGGCATCTGATGGCCGTATCTCTGCACTCCCCCAGAGTCCTGGATGTGACAACCCCCTGGCTTTGGATATATGAAAACTATGTCAGAGTCTGGTTGCCCTCTTCGGGGGTTAGTTCTCAGCCACTCCTGCTCCTGCTCCGGCTCCTGCTCCTGTTCAATGGCATGAATTGCGTAATTTGCGCAAACTGATAATGAGTATAAATAGGGTTTGGGGTCGCTCTTCCATTCAGGAAGCGGAGATTGCCCTGACACACATCCGATCCGTATCGTATTTTATTTGTTATTCATACATTCTTAGCGGGGGCTGATTTTTAACACAGGGGTTGCAAGTTTCAAATAAACAAGAAACAAAAAACAAGAAGCAAGTGGAGTGCAACTTCCTCCTGGTAAGTCTCAGCTTTCAATTTGCAGCGAGACCCTCTAGAGGGAAGCCATACCAAGTCGCACCATGTGCGTGACCTCAGCGAATAGCTCCTCCGGAATGCTAAGCGCGGGCGTTATAAAACCCTCCGGCCACGACCTTGGTGTGTCCATAAATTACACTTGTAAAAATTTCATTGAATTTAAATTGGATGTTTAAAAAAGAAAACCAAAAAAAAAAAAGATTAGTAAGAAAGAAAGATGTAGTGAAGGTATTGTTTCTTTAATTACAAAAGAAAAGATTATGGTAAGACCATTAACTTTGTACCTTACGCCTTTAAAAATAACACAATTTTGCTTTTAAAAAAGACATTTAGATTAATTCCTTTGCATTAATGTTATCAAAATAATATAAAATGGTAAATGAATGCAACAAATATTTTGCGAAGAAATAATTTGAACATACAGGTAATCCAGTTAAATTAATAATTTGAAGGATTATTTTTAATAGAAATTTATACAATAACATAACGGATTTAAATAAATTTTAAAGAGCTATAAAAAAAAACACCCAAAACAAACTTAAAGTTGTCTAAGCTTGGTACAGAATTTATTTTGATCTTATGTTCCTGCAGGTACATTTTTGATCAACTTCTGTTTAAAAATTTAAGTATTAATTATATTTTATAAAGACTTTCTTTGCTTTCCCTTTTATAAAGGGAAATAAAAAGGAACAAAAATAATATAAAACATTTTTTTAAATAAAGGAAGCATTCAACTTTCAAGTGTTAGGCCCGAAAAAAAACAATCAATTACTCACACTATAAAAAGCAAGTATTCGCGTCTTCGTCAATTACTTGAAATTGTTCGTGAAATACCAGAAAATAAAACCCAACAAGGCTGGGAAAATGAATATACAAACGGTTTAAGGAGGGTTTTGCATATATGTCCAGTCAATGTGGAGCATTTACACACTCCCGGCCAACCCACAAGCCATCCTTAGAAGGACTCCAAGCCGCTGACATGCCAAGGCCACGGCGTTGGGAGGCTTTAAAACGTGTACGTAATATCGCCAGCTCTGGCGTAATAATATAATTTAGCGGAGAAGCTTCGCAGAAACGAAGTATAAATGTGTTACAGTCAATATTTGACAGCCACCACTCCTCGGGTCGGAACAGAACCCCTTCCCAGGACTGTTTGTCTTCAAGGTGGGCAGGGGACTCGTGGCATGTTTACCTTTTCCTGTGGCAGAAGGCAAACAAGGCGAGTCCCGGCTACCATCCTTTTGGCACGTTTCCACTGCCAGGACATGCAAAATTGCGCCAAGGACACAGCCGGCGATCTTGATTCACTGTCAGGCCAAATCACGCAACCTTATCACCGTCAACCCAATTAGGGAAGCTTCGCGGTCATAGAATTTCCCACCTTCACCACCTTCAACTTCCAATCAACTAGCTCTCGCACTAATTAAATCATTCTACAATCTACATAAGTATATTCTATAAATAGTCTAGAATTCTTATGCTCAGTGTGTAAAATTAAATTGGAAGTGTGAAACGATTGCGGTGAGCACAAGGAAAACACATTAAATTCGATAGGAAAATAAACAATGATTGGAAATAATAAAAAAAAACACAGAATGGAATATATTTATCAGTCAAGAGTTTAAAGCTATAAATATAAATTAATAAATAAGTTTAATTTTGAAGAAAATTCAAAATTAATTATCTAAGTGAATACAAAACTAAAAAGAAAGGAAATAGAAAAGGGGAAAGTAAACACAGTCTGGACTTAAGAGATACTAAAAATGGATAATTTATGATCGAAGATCAATCAGACCGCAAGACATTAACTATGCCATTTAATAGCCAGGAAAAAAGGTGGGGAGAATAATGTTTACTCACAAGATTTGCTGGAATAAGAATCAAAGCTATCTATCTTAATTGAATACAGAGAAAAATATTCTTTAAAAATAAAATTTTAATTTTAAAAAGAAAGATAACGAAACGCTTTTTATTAATTATCTAACTTTATTTCTTTTATAAGTAAATGATTAATATATCCAACTTTTCAGTTAATAAAAAATTAACTTAAAATTTTCTTTAATTTATTTCCCATTCTTAAAGTTTAAATATATTATAAATCTCAAGTAAATTATAATTTTAATAACCCATTAAATGTTGCTAATGTGATTTTAATGCAAAAACCCCCTGAGTCCAATCTCACATTTTTACGTTAATGGTTCTTCCATCCAAAAGTTTCCAACGAATTACTCCGAATTTTAAGAGCCCGGACTCGGTGGCGTATACGTAATAAAATTCGACTGTGGCGCCACTTTGACTGGCCACGCATTCTCCATTCTCGCATTTTCACATTTTCGCTGGGGGCGGCACATGAAAACTGTGATGATGTCAACCCCTGGGCAAGGAATCCTTGGCTTTGGGGGAGAGCATCAAGAAGACAAAAAAATTCGAAAGAAAACTGTGTCAACCCCTGTTTATTTTTAGACTGAAAACAAAGTTTGTTTTTTGCTTGACTGTTTGCCAGCCAAATATTTGCCCGGTGACCCCGTGAAAGGTCATCAGGAAATTGCTCTATTGAAGGCTTTATTTTTTTCCTGTAAATATCTATTTATATATATCTTTTCTTGCAGCTGTAAATGAGCAGCAGCATCATCAGCGACAGCACTTGGAGTGCTGGCATTGCAGCTCAGACACCATCGGTTCGGAGGACTTTTGCGATGTGACCTTCCAGGAGGATAACATTCCTACGGATTTGATCAAGGAGCGGAATATTAATTTGCTGAGAAGCTGCAACAGCACCATTCACTCCGATCACGAGAGGCCCGTGTGCCGCAAAACTGTGGAGGAGAGTGAGTAGCTTAAAGTTTATTAAAAAGCTAATAGAATTATTTGAAATTTCTTTAGATTTTATAAATAATGAAAAGGGCGGACCTTATTTCTTGTAACAAAAACATAAAGCTAAACACAAGCTTATAAAATTATATTAAATCGAAAGAGTTATCTATTAATTTCCCTTGTAAACTTTTAAAAAATACAAAGAACTCATAAAACTTTGATGTAATCAACAAACAATTTCTAAATCTTAAAGTATTATTATTGCTTACTTTTAGGCATTTATTATAACTTAATTTCTCATTAAAGTTCTTAAAAATATTTATATTGATTTGTTGTTAATTTCCAGACAATGGCAAGCTGATTACCAAGCGCTTCTGCTACTACACCAACAAGTCAGATCCCGTGGAGCTGTGCAACATCACCAGTCCGGAGAAGAATGTGCGGCGGATATTCTGCGAGGACTGCCTCACCGATCGCTGCAACGGAGCCTATATGGGAGCCTCCCTCATGGAGTTTGCCCTGCTCCTGCCCATGCTGGCCCTAGTCCAACAGTTGGCCAACTAAGTGGCTTGACAGCCTCCCTCCTGGACGCATCTCTGTATTGTATTTTAGTTGGAACGTGATATTTTGCCCGGCCCCCAAAAGGAACGGGGCCGAGCTGTTGCTGATTAACGATTTACGTTTAGTCTTCGGTTTAAATTAGTTTAGTTCTGGGCCACTAGTGCCTTCACTCATTAAGCTTAAATTCAGATTTATAAGTTGGTTTCCGATTCGCCGCCAAGCTCAAAGCCCCTCAAAATAAACCCATAAATTCCAATTAAGATAAAACAGTAATCAATAAGGGAATTAACTCAGCCCGAGCACAGTAAATACTCACTAATAGTCTATGTACAACATGATATTTTAATGTAAAGAACACTGGCATTCACCTATATGTAATTACCACAGTTGCTGGACAAATTCAAATCAAGGTACTCAAAGCACTCGAACAGATGCACCGAATAAAGTTTACACAACTAATGATTAAGGCTTTTGATTAATTTTAATTTAAAGGTATTTCAGCAGCTCAATTATGGCATTCACAAGACGTTGTTTGGTAGCTGGATCCAATCCGGAATAGAAGTCATCCAACTGGAAACTCTGCCACAGCTTGGCCATGTAGCTGTTGAACTCCACACTCTGCTGGCCGATGATCTTGTAGCGTTCATAAAGCATTAATTCCGCGTGAATCATTGTCAGATACGACTCCCGATTACCCGTGATATAAATCTGGTAAAACAGCGCAGCCAACTTGCTGACACTCTGGAAATTATAGATCTTACGCAGGACCTTTTGAAGGATCCTGTCCCGTTGTTCCGGCTTGTACAGGCAGTGCAGCTTCTGCGAGTGCCTTCCAATCTCCATCTGCCACTTTCCCTGATCGTGTTCCTCAGCCTCCAGGGCCAACTGGAAAACTGCCGTGGTATTCAGAATCTCCAAATGTTCGCGAATATTTTCCCTTATGAGATGTGCCTGCAGGTTGTGTTGCAAAGTAACATTTCTCGCCGGCTTACAAATCACATGTTGTAGGGTCTCTTGTAAGGCTTCGATTTTTCCCACATCCCTTGGGTAGTCGGCTCTCAGTTTGCCCCAAGTGGCCGCCACCAGGGACAGCTGCTCGGAGACGCTTCCATTGAGATTCTCGATCAGATCCAGCATTCGCCCGTTGTCGTAGCTGACCACCTGAGTTCCCAGGGCGACAATTGCCGGTAAGAACAGCAGCGGAATTATAACAACTTTACTTTGCATATCGCGGGTTGAAATGGCACTGAATCACGGATTGTTATTTGAGCTTATTGGCTTATCAGCGATCTGAGCTTATCAGCAACCACTCTCATGAAAAATTAAAAAGCTATAAGCAACGCACAGTGTACATTCGTTTTATTACAATTCAAAATATTAACAAAAATCTTGTAATTTAAACTAATAAAAACTAGCATAGAAAAGTCTTCCGAATCGAAATAAATGCATTTTTGGATAAGTTATGATCAATCCAAAGTCAAACTGCAAGATAATAAGAAAAATTTAAGGATCCTTAAATCTTTTTCTCAGAAAAATTTAAATTCTAATTCAAAATTTTGACTATGAATCATATTTTATTTCAATGTGGACTCAAATTTAAATATGAAGTAAGTTATAATTATTATAATGCCTTGTTTATCGCGATAATCCATCAAACCCCACAAGTGGAAATGGAAATGAAGGCTCTCTCTTAGCCTGTGTCCATCCCCTCCCGAGTGTGTGGGCTTAGCCACTTGTCACACTAATCCGAACTGACACTCGGATAGCCATAGAAGTTGAATCCAATTAGGCGACCTACATGCGAGACAATGCAACCCTCACGATAGGATATCCTGTCGTTGTCGTTGTCGTTGTCGTCGCCTTGCTCCGCTGGCCCCATCTTCCGACATCTCTGCCGGACGGCCATCGAACAGCTGGCCCCTTCTAATTAAATTTATGCAAATTATTCGACGTCCTTGTTCATTAGTGTCGCATCCCTCAGCCTCTGCCTCATTAAGTTTCGATCGTGCTCAATGAGATAAGCCAAAATCGAAACAAATGCGCTGGGTTCCGCCCTCAGTAAGTTCGTTCCAAATTCGATGACATACTTTTGGGCGGTTGTGCAATTTGGCTGCCACAACTTGAGTAATAGAATTGAAAAAGTCACTCAATTTGAGTGATTTTTGAGGGAAAAATTAACTGCCTCCGCAGGCTTTTTGGATTTGTGAATTAGCAAGTAAATTCTGTCACTTAGAATACATTTTTGTTCTGTTTTGTTTTGCCATTGTAAACAACACTTTAGAGTCTCAGTGTTAATAAATCTGTTCCTGACTCACAGATATGACATCTTTACTTCAAAGTGATCTGCCTCTGTTTGAGTAACTTTCCAGATATTTTCTACTAAGGAGAAATGTGTATAAATAAAATGTATTCATAATATTTATAAATAATCTTATGAAGAAGACATTTTAATAATTTATAAACTGAAAAAGAATAAAAATAAACATATTCTTAAGAAATTTATGACAAAGTATTAGTAGAAAAGATCGTGATGGTTTTACATTATTTTGATTTTCTTCTGAAGGATTTTTATTATAAAATATCTATTAAAGAAAGTATGTTACTCATTAAAAACCTCTCTTTTTAACGGTCTAAATTTCTTAAATATTTTGTTGCTAACAAACACTTATAAAAGCAATATATTATAACATTTTTCAGGCACATAAAAATATATTACATTTACTCAATCGATGTTAATTCCAAATATAAAACAAAGTTTTACTACATTTTTAAATTCGTATCTAACAAATACCAATTACATCCATGAAAATCTATTGAATGGAAAACAAAATAAACACAAATATTTTGTGTATCTCACAAATGCAAACTGCATGCATATAAAAAGCCCCATTAAATGATCAACTTAGACCGCAGTCCAAAACAACACTTAAAAATACACAAGTTAACTCTGTTGGAACCGGTTTTCTAACCCCAAAAAAATACAACATGATAAATACAAAAACCTATAACCTAAGCCTGCATCTACATCGAGCTGAATTTTTCACTCAAAACCAACGGGCAGTCGGCGCATTTTGAGTCTGAATATTTTTGAGTTGCTCACGTCTTGCGGAGATGGAGGCACTGAGGCGGCTGTTGCCTCAACTCGCACCGCTCGACGCTTTCAGACGTGCAGCAGACTTCGTTGGCGGCGGTTCATACTCGTGCCTCAACTCAAGCAATCCTCAATATTCGAAAAGTTCATCTCTCACAACCGAGTGCTAATCAAGATGGTGTCCGCTCTGAAATGCAGTTTGGCCGTGGCCGTTATGATCAGTCTGGCCTGTTCGGGTGCGTTGCATTAGAAAGTGTTGCCGAATGGCAAGTGGAAACGGTGTATTTCAAGGAGTTCAAGGAGATATACTTTGGAGATCGTTAACTTAATTTTTCACTAATTGATTACTCATATAGGAAGATATTGTATTTAACGCATCTTGCCTAAATTTTTTTATAAATATTTTCGTAATACTTCTAGATTTGAGTTTAAAAAACTCTTTAAAAACGTTAATATATTTTAAAATCGTAATGTTCTCCTTTAAAATAAAGGTCCTTTCTTAAGATTTGTAGATCCTTAAATTTGGCTACAAAATAACAGATGAATACTTCAGTCAAACAAGTTTTTAAATATAAATATTTAATTTTCATGAAAATAAAAATATAAAGGTTGTTAGAATTTACTCTTCGTTTAGTGTTAAATTAATTTGGTTATTAAAGCAAAGGGAATAAAATGTTTATTCTGCTTAGAAAAGTGCATTTAAACTTCAGAATCCCTACAAAAATGATTAAAAATGTAATAGATTATTGACTGGATCATAGATGGAATATTCCTCAATACCGACAAAATATAAATTAAATACCATTTTAGATTAATTTTCAGATTATCGTTTCCACGAATGGAGATAAGAAATTACGTTTTCGACTTAGTAAAACAAAATCTTTCCTTGCCCTCTAAGTAGTACGCCACCGCAAACATGCAAATTTGATTATTAATTAAAATTTTGTTAATTTTTCTAATCAAGAATTCCTCTTTTATTTCTTTAGCCTATGCCATCAAGTGCTATCAGTGCGAATCCCTCACATCGCCGAAATGCGGTCTGAAATTCGAGGCTGATGATAATCTGCTGATCGATTGTTCCCGTATTGGACCCCCTCGCTACCTGCAGAACTTCTTCCCCCTGCGCAATGCCACTGGATGCATGAAGAAGACCCTGGAGAGTGGTAAGGCCTTAGAACCTAATAAACTTAGAAAAGAGATATACAGAAAGTCTGTCATTTATAACCATACTCATTTATCAAACCCTTTTTTTATCGAACAACAAAGTTACATTTATGAAAACTTAGTTCAAACGGCAAATATATTTTTGCTAAATGAAATTAAAGTTTTTTTTAAATATTATTATTTCAAAATAATGTAAAACTTTAGACCTCGCACTTTGAAATAATTGGTCATTTGCGTTTATTTTAGAAAGGCTATAACTTTATATAACTTTCGTTACTTCGACTTTGGTTAGCCTTTTATTTTTATATGTGTCAAAATTCAGACCCTGAAAAACTAGACGACCCCTGAGATCATCGCAGGAAATGGGTTATGTATTCAAACTCTGATGTCATGCGTGAATATTTTACTATCGTTTCTGTTTCTGCGATGTTACCTTTTTTCCCCCCCTTTCGACGTGATTTCTCATCACGTTTCTTTACGACTTATTTTCGCGTAATTACATCAAAGTAGCAGCTTAATTCCGGTTGGTTAGAAAATAATAATAGCGGTGACGAGATTGAGATTGAAAGCCGAAACTTTTTCGCTCGACACTAAATTTACATATTTGTTTTGATTTGTATGGCAATCTGTCTTGATTATTTTCTCATAAATATTAGGATCGTTAGGCTAAGCGAGTTTAGATATTAATTTATTGGCGAATTTTTAAGTTAAAAATTTAAAAATTAAATTTAACTTCAAAAGATGAGATCATAAAATACAGACAGCTGTAATTTGCCGCCTTTTGGGTTTTTGTTTTTTAGCCGCTGGGTGGAACCAATTGTTGGCCTCTGTTTACCAGAGCAATTGGGTACAGAGGAGTCATAAAAAACAAATAAAAAAGTAAAAAAAAAATAAACCGAAGTAAACAATTAACAAGTGCCCGGTTTTAGGAACAATCGGTTCATTTAGTAAGCGCCGCCAGCGAAAGCTGTTTGCCAAGTTGCTCATCCCCACAAATACTTTGCTCTTAATTTTCTCTATTTACTATAAATACTAATTTATAATTTCTTCAACAGTGGCTGGACATCCGCAGATCGTGAGGACCTGCTACTTCGGCGACATCAACAACATCCAGGGTGGCTGCCAGTCGGATCCCTCGCTGCCCTTCGTCAAGCAGCTGGGCTGCGATGTCTGCACCAAGGACGAGTGCAACGGCTCCTCCTCCTTGGCCCCCGTGGCCGGAGCCATCCTGCTCTTCTTCGGCGTCGCCCGTCTGCTGGCATAGATCTTAACTACTTAGCTTGTAATATCCTATACTCCTTGTAGCTCTTTCCATTATCCATTTCCAACGCTCAAGGATCCTTAGTTGGTTACATTCTGTTTACATTTAAATTTGTAATAAAAAGAAGGATAGAAGTTTATCCCAAGCAACATGCCAAAAATATATTGTGGTTTTTATTTATAAAGGGAATTATAATTATTAATTATAGAGAAAAATTAATCCTTTAATAGATCGCTAGTGTTTTTATACATTTGCAGGGTTTTCTAATATTAGTCATTAGCCTGCAACAAAGTAAAGGAGTCATTTCCGAACCTATAAGCAAATATATTATTGATCAGCATTAACAGCCGAGTCAATCTGGCCATGTTTGGACGAAAAAAAATTGTTGTCAATTTTTTCATCGTTAAACGTTAAAATTGTCAAAAATAAAAAAAAAATATTTTACATTTTAAAATTAAAAATATGTTTTTTACTCTAATAAAAACTAGCTTAGAAAAGCTTTCCGAATTAAAATTTTTGGCTTAATTATGATCGATAAAACTTTGATTTATACTTTGGATTTCCGAAATAAACTTCCCTCCTTGTTTAGTAATACAAAATAGCAATAAAAACTTTAACGAAATGGATTATAAATAAGATGGCATCTTAAACGATTAATAATTATGAAATGATTGAATGATTATCAACTTTTAATTTGAAAAAAAATAAATGTACTATGATAAATTGTTCCAGAATGTTTAATAATAAATAATTCCAGTAATTTTCATTATTATCCGTTTATTTTTAAAATAAAATGTAGTTAAAATGAATCATTCAATATTTTATATATATTTATATTATTCTATATGATTCAATTGGGAAATTACTTGCAGATAAAACTAACTTGTTGGAATATTTATTACACATTTTTTCTCTTAGTTTTTTATGAGTCCTTGTTTTCCTAGTAAAAAGTAAATAAGATTAATTAATCTTCCCGCTTACTATTTACTTACGTTATTTGTTATTTCCGTCAAGCCCTTTGTAAGTCATAAATACCGCTCTGAGTAATATTTCCAGTAATTTTACTTAATCTAGAAATTCACAACAGCCCCTTAAAAATTGCAATTTGTACGGAGAACAAAGTCATAAAATAAAACTTCAAAGTCAGGTTCAATGACTCAGAACTTGAAATAAAAATGAAACCGAATTTGAATCTTATTATTTACCTGGGAAATGAAAAGTGTGAAACACCTGGGAACTAATTAGTATGTGCACCCACAGTGGCAACCGAAAACTGTGTATGTTCAGACAAAAGGTCTCCGAAATCCCCCTCTTCCGAGGCGGGAAGTGGGACTTATGCTTGTCTGCCCGCTTAATCACATATAATTGAGTTCAATTTCATTTGCAAGTCAAGTTCCAGTTCCAGCATTTCTTCAACCCTTCGGATTCGAGTTTACAAAGTGTTAAATGCAGTTCATCGGAGTTCAAGAAACTCGGGGTCCCCAGTTCCGATCCGAGAGAACTCGGATCGTGTATAGCATCTGGAGGAACACCACCCCCGCTCCACTGTCTCAATTAACCCAAACTCATTTTGCATAATTTGAAAAAATTACTTAATTGAAGAAAATAGAAATTTGTGGGAAAGCCACTTAACCGAGTGTCCGTCCATGTGCCGGCGGGATTAGGAAAGCCAATACTCTCAGGCTTCAATAAATAAAACAATTCAGACGGGGCGTTGAAATGCATGCTGACCATATATAGGAGAGCTAATTGAATGTACGATCCAAAAATTCAAGGGGGAAATAATTAAGAAATCATTAAGAAATATAAGAAGAATTATAAAAAAGTTAATGAGAGCAACTTGGGTCTTTTTTTTCAATTAATTGGATTTTTATTTTTGGTATTAATGTAAGGTTAATTAAATTATAATAAGGGTAACTACATTTTATACAAAGCCAGTTTAAATTTAATTTAACGTAAAGGTTTTTACAAATTGGAATCTATAAAATATAAAGCTATATATGAATCAAAAATATAAATACTAATATAGAAATCACCAAGAAGAATAAATTATTAAAAAGTTAATGCGCATTTTTCTGGTTTTCCTGATAATTAATTAATTTATTATACCATTTACCCAAGGATTATTTTCCAATAAATTTCAAGATATTTATAAAATATATAATAATTTAATGTTCTTAATAATTTTAACTGTTCTTTGTTTTAGATTTGTTCTAAGTAATATCTTTTTTTTTAATCTGAAGTAAAAATTTAGTTGTTTATTAGATGCATATGTAAAATACAAATAAATATATTTGAGAGCATTTAAATTGTTTAATAAGAATGACTTTTAACAGTAAATTTTACGACCGTAAACTATATTTTTAAGGGACCCAATAATCGTATTTCAGCATGCTCTTAACACCTTTCGGTATAAATCTCACACAAATGTAATTATTAGATACCAATTAAAAGATAATAGGTTCTAGTGATCAACCATCTATGCTGTACATTGTATATAAAGTACCTCCAAAGGGCCTCCATTTTGTCGATGATATATCAGCGATCATCGTTGGGTGACAGCCGCCGGGCGATTGTTAATTGTTGTGATTTGCACAACAATGAGAACGGAGAAATAAATATACATGTGTTTGTTTTCAAACTGCGCATTAGAATCGAAAAGGCAAAAAGGCAAATCACAATTGGCAACTGGTTTCAAGAGCCACTCAGAAAACCAGCGAAAACGATGACGTCGTCGGTAATTTCACATAGCGAAACATACTCAAGCTCTAAAAAAAGCTTACATAATTCTCCAAAATAATAATATAAAATAAAACACCCTATTTCTTTTTAAGCAATTTTTGGGTGCGCCAAAATTGTCTTCTTCGGAGAGCCGAGAGCGAAATTCAAATAAATAACGAGCCAAAAACGGCTGACATCACCCCAAACAAGTCGGCAAAAATTCTTGATATTTATGTACAAAAATACGTGTGTTTATGTGTGTCAAACGATGGGAGAAAAAGCAAAATAAAAATAAAAAGAAAAAACCAAAACATTGCGCCAGCTTCTATACAAGTTCGAATAAAAACAGAATTCAAACACGCAACGTAAATATGTATGAGAATACGCTCCAAGTGAGCTGTCACGAGTGAGCTTGAGCGGAATTTCGAGTGGAATCTCGAGTGGAAAACCCGAGTGAAACACTGCGGACAATGGGCTGGACGCTTCTGACATTATTTCAGAACCCGGCTGCCCACAAACGCTTGCCAGTCGTCGTGCCGTCAAGGTCTGTCTGAAATAGTATTCTCGAAAAAGTAAATTTCTCAAAAACCACAAATCAAGTGAAAATGGTGTCGAGTGTGAAGCTTTTCCTGGGTCTCACCGTCCTTGCCACTCTGGCCTGCACGGGTATGCAACTTCACGGAACTCCTAAATGTTCCAAACTCAACAGATCCTCGCTTTTTTTATAGGATACGCCATCAAGTGCTATCAGTGTGACTCGATCACGAATCCCAAGTGCGGCGAGAAGTTCGAGAAGGACAGCAGCTACCTGCTGGACTGCGCCAAGATTGCCCCGCCGCGCTTCCTGCAGAACTTCTTCCCCGTTCGCAATGCCACCGGCTGCCTGAAGAAGGTCTTGGACACGGGTAAGTCCGATCAAGATCGTGATCTCATCGCCACAAATCGATGGCCCACGCACAGACAGACGACGGTCTGTCTCACAGTTGGCCAATTAGCTTGATTAATTTTAATCAGACACAAGACGGGGGCTTGGAACTATAGTAGTATGATTTGAGGGCAAAGTAGGGTTCAACAGTTTTCCAAAAATAACTTTCACTTGACGGCTTAATTTTCACTTTTTAAGTTGAAGAAAAGGTTTTTATCAAATAAGTGAAAATAAAAATATAAAGTTTAGTCATGGCTAAGTAAAATTATAAACAAAATCTTAAGTAAAAAGTATTTATATTTATGAAGCTAAATTGAAAGTTAATATAGTAAGCAGCTTTTAAATAAATGCTTACATTTTTATATAAAAGAAATTTTATAGTAAAAGATAAGGCAGTAAATCAATACATAATTGAAGAACATTCAGAAGAATTTATAAAGTAGAATAATTTACATTTAAAAATTCTAAAGGTCTTAAACTCTATAATAAATATTTAAATATTTTACTTAATGTTTTAAAAATTTCTTTCCAAACCAACCAAATATCAAAGAGAACATCAAAGCAGAGCACACTACCTAAAAGTATATTTAGAAATGCTCAAAATCCATGAGAATTATTGGATGTCTTCCAGTTTGATATATATTTTATGTATTACCTACAGATTATAGGCAGCACATGCCAGATCTATAACGGAAGTAAATTTGTAAAGACAGAGATAAGGTTAATCTGTGTGTTTATCATACATTCAAGTCAAAGTCAGTCCTTTATGACAATCTCAGTTTTCCAAGAAACACTCTCCCTTTTCACATTTACGATAAATTAATGACAGACCCAAGAGAGATTAAGCTCTGTCCCCCAAGCAATCCCTTTGCCTTATTATGAATTCTTTGGGGACATTGAATATTTTTATCAGAAGTATTCAAGTTATTTGTTTAACATTTTTTCAGGCAATTTGCTTGATTGCCCAGCGTGTTGGCGTGCATAAATATTCTCCTGGTGTACCTATAGTTCTCGATTGTTTTCTGAATAATTAATGCCAGCAGTTTCTTTGCGAGTGATTTCTCATAGATTTCTCTGGGGGATCGGAGGAGTATTTATGCTCGGTGACCGCAACATCGCCGCCGACAATTGCTTCTTAATTGCATTAACATTCGTGATACGCCTCACTTCTCATTGCGAAAAAAAACAGTAACTCAGATAGGGGTGAGCAAGGGAGTGGCAGCTGTAATTAACTCACTGACACATAGTCACCCCACAAATTAGTCACAGCTATTTCAACCTCTCCTTGAACGATGTTCTAGATATTAACTATACGAGGAAGACCAGGAAAAGTGCTTTAGATGGGTATAAATAATTATTAATTAAGGAAGTGGGGGGTGGAAAGAAATTTTAATTGCGCAAAAACAAGCTAATAGTTAAGAAACTTTTATTGAGAATAATTATTCAGTTAACTATATATACTTTGAGATGTTCAGTTAAGAAATTAAGGGCTTAATAAACTGAGCATGATCAATAGAAAATATAGTATTTATCAGAGATGTATGTATGCAAATCTAAAAAAATAGAAAAGCTGATGATTTCACCATTTAAAAGCTAGCAATTAGAATTTTCCTTTTCCATTATTGATACTTGTTTAAAGCCTGACTAATTGCAGCTAAAAACGTTTGCTGTCATTACTTGACCAGATAATTAGGCTT
This sequence comes from Drosophila watanabei, assembly GCA_008042575.1. NCBI lineage: Eukaryota > Metazoa > Arthropoda > Insecta > Diptera > Drosophilidae > Drosophila > Drosophila watanabei. The sequence goes on along the minus strand of VNJS01010529.1, from coordinate 149,752 downwards.
TCATAAAATTTCCTAGAAAACGATCGAGGTTATTTCGAAATAATTAAAAGGGAAATAAACTTATACATATGGAACAGAATGTATAAAATATCTTTTCAAAAGTGCTGAAAGTTCAAGGAAGTATATTGTTAAGAAGGTTAGATAATATTCTTCTAAGTCAAAAAATTGAAAAATTCAATTTGTTGTGAAGATTTAAATAAAGAAGAAAAGCTTCTAAGCTTAAATTTAAAAATATCTTGGTATTTGTGTTTGTTTGTTTTACTATAATTTAATATTTAACATTTAACTATTGATGTAATCAGTAATACCTCATATTTCCATATGTTTTCACCGATTTTAAGGGACATTTTTATAACTTGAAATATTTAATTTAATGAACTAAATTCAATTCTAATTCGTTTCTTTCCTACCCCTTGTAGTACCCCAACACCCGCAGATCATTAGGAGCTGCTACTTCGGAGATGTCAGCAACACTCAGGTCGGTTGCCAGGACGATCCATCGCTGTCCTTCGCCAAGCAGCTGGGCTGCGATGTCTGCACCAAGGACGAGTGCAACGGATCCGCCTCCTTGGCCCCGGTGGCCGGAGCCATCCTGCTGTTCTTCGGCGTCGCCCGTCTGCTGGCCTAAAGGATTTTTTGTGGAGTGAATTTGTAAACCTTCATCATCGTAGCTGTTATGAGCTTTCTGCTTTAAAGGATCTATCTGCTTTAGTCACTTTTGAATCTCTGTTAATTGTTGTACACCACCTGTCGTGCCTTTTTCACAATAAAATCATTTTATTTATTTGAAAAAAGCCATTTCCTTGATCGACCACTTAAGGGGAATTTTACGAGTGTTAATTTAATTAACTGTTGGTTTATTTGCGACGCTCCCCTATCATCATATCATAGTAAGTTGAACGCGAAAAACCCGTGCGTGCCTGGCCACACTTATCGAATTTTCCTCACCCACAAGAAATCTATTTTCCAACGCTCAATCTGCCGCGTGTTTCTCTTTTTCGCTGCTTAACTTTTGGAACTCTCTTGGCCGGACGATAATAGAACTGGCGGAAAAGCTGAAGAGTTCTCTCTGTGATTTTCCTCGTACACTCCTAGTTTTCCCCTGGCAACCACCTCCCACGAGACCCCTCAGAAGCTTCACTCATGTTTGGGGAAATGGAGGAAAACCTAAAGGAAAAAAAAAAGGAAAACACAAAATGTTCATTAAAATTAGACAAATTAAAACGCTGAGCGATGACGCCAGGCGAAATGGCCATAAAGTTTTCCCGCACCGCACCGCACAGCAACGCACAGAAAAAAAATTAAAAGAGAGCCGAACGGAAAAAGAGAAAAGTGCCAAGGAGTTGAATTTGGAAAATGCTTTTGGCATTCTTTTAGTTCGATTTCGTTTGCGGCCGCCGACTGACTGACGGCTCCAACACACTATAGCCGGAAAAACCGCCACAAACAATTCGGAAAAACTGAAAATAACTCGGGGAAAATTCAAACAACACAGTGTGAATCGATAAGACGCGTGTTTACATTTAATTTCCCTACGTGCTTACGCCAAACAAAATATGTAAAAGCCATTTGGAGGAAAACAAAATATACATTAATTTTATTTATTTTGAGGATATATATATTTGAATATACCGATATATGAGTGCGATCGTGTTTTATATTTAAATAGCGTGTAGATCGCTTCAATTGCCGCGCCGAGTGACGTTGAGTGAGCAGGATTATTATATAGAAGCTCTCAGCTAGAATTTATTTCTATAAAACCATCAAATAAAGAAAACCCCATAATCCCCAAAAACTTTGGTAGCTGGAAAAACAAATTTCCACAAATTTCCAAACAATGCGGCAATATTTCCTTTTGTTTGGCGCGTTCATCTCGCTGCTGGCCTCAGGTTTGTTTTTGTTCTGTTTGTATTTGTATTTGGATTTTGGTGTTCGTTTTGTTTTTGAATTTTTCGTTTGCCGTCGGCTGTCCCCTGTCTGATCTCATTTCTGCCATAAATAAGAGGCATCTCTGATCTTTTCATCTCCCCAATGCCATTAGCTTACGGCATCAGATGCTACGCCTGCGAGTCCGTCTACGAGGCGAGCTGCGGCGAGGACTTCGAAGTGGAGAATCATTTCAAATACGACTGCGCCTTCATTGCCCCGCCGCGGTTTCTGGAGAACGATCTGAGTAGTCCCAATGCCACGGCCTGTTTGAAGCGGGTCTTCAAGGGTGAGTTTATAGGGGATCCCAGGGATATATATATAGTAAGATTTATAATTATTAATATAACAATAAGAATATAACTTAAGCTGTTTTCAGGGAGAATACTTTTGCTATATTTAACTTATTTATAAAACTAAAATAAAACTCCAAGATATGGTCAAAATTGCTTTATAAAATCTGTCCCTACAAATTAAGTTCTTAATTATTTACTATATTGAGTTGGAATATGGAAATATTAATTTACATTTAATATAATGCAAGTGATTTTTTTTTAAATTAATTTATTTTTTTAATTAAAACATATTTCTAACTTCCTTCTGGGTAATTTTGGAAAAGCAAAATCATTAAAAATCAAAATCTACAGAATTCACTTAATAAGTATTGTAAAAAGTAAACTTACAAAAAAAGAATAACATCTTATTTTTATGATCTATTGAGCTGAGAGACAGTTTACAATGATTTATGATCTTTTCATTGCTCATAAAGTAAGAAAAAATGGAAAAACAACGAAAATTAAAACATCTGCCCAACCTTTTTGAATTTTTAAGAGGAAATGTGTATAATAGTGACTTATAAGAGTAGCATTTCCCTCAATATTACTAACGTATATTAACAGCTTAAAACTGGGTTTGTTGTTATAAAAAATTTTGTTTTTTTTTTAATATAAGCAGTATTGTCGTAATTAAACGTTATTTTAAAGCAAAATTTTATCAATTTTTGGAGAGATTAAAGCTCAAAAAGGCAGAGATTAAGCGAAAGTGATGTGCCTGTCAAAGTAATTATTATTGCAAAGCCGAAGCATGTATCCCTTGCCCTTGTCCCTTGGAAAAATTGACTAAAAAACATACCTTAATCGATTCACCTTTTGATGCTGATCAAGAATATATATGCTTTATAGGGTCGGAAATGACTTCTACTCGGCTGTTTACACTTTTAACTAAAATTTTAATTTCCCTGCAAAGGTATAAAATTATAAATACTTCAGACCACTTTCACATCCTTGGGAAGGCATCTTTCCCAAAAAAAAAAAAAACCCAGATACTTAATCCCAAATGATTTGTGACGCAAATCATAATAAATAAAATTACAAATTAGCAAAACAAACTATGCCTTATATTCCTGCGTATATAAACAGCTGTGGCCTTATTTCAGAAAAGAAATATTCAAATATCTCTCAGATTGTCGTTGATATCATTCTTTGTGATACATATAAACCCATTAAACTCGACCGTATAAAATAGGTTTATTTATATTGGACCTGCCCGAAAGTAGACTAACAAAATGTTTATCTTCCGTAGAAAATGGCGTGCGCAAGATCGTCCGAGGATGCTATTTCGGCGAGGTAAATGCCACCGATGTATGGTGCCGCATGGATCCCACACTGACCGCCGTCCAGAATGCCAGCTGTCATGTGTGCGACAACGAGAACTATTGCAACGCGGCGGATGCACTGCAGCGCAATCCGGTGGACATGTGGAAAATCGTATCCAGTATTGTATTGTTTCTCTTGGCCAGACAACTCCTCTGATGCGATAATGGATGCAGGCACTGTGGAGCAACGAAAATGCACAAAAATAAAAGTCACACATCACACACAAAGCTTAGATCAATTTAGTTAGATTTTTCAGAGTTTCCAAAGCACATGCACCACATGTAGTATGTAGCACCACCACCAGCCATTTAGGACTAATTAGTCGCGGATCTGCTTGCCTCCACTGTGTGTTAATGGTCAATCAGGGGGGCCAACAGGGCGTATGAGCAACATTAGCTGACATGAGCCGAAAAGCTGGCAAACAAAACGCGAGCGCGATCCGAATAGAAAACTAATAAAAACTAATTTTACACAGAATGCCAAATTGTTTATTTGTACGAAATGCCACTAATGAACTTTTGCCTGAATGCCTGCTGCCATCGTTGGAAATAAATGGCTCCCGCTATGGCTATGGCTATGTCTATGTCTATGGATATATGGATATATGGGGAAGGGCAAGCCTGTCTATATCTTGGAAACACCCACCTCCCACTTCCTCCTTGTGCTAACCACAATGTCAACACAGGGTAGGTAGCATGATGGTCAGTGTGCCACAAGGAAAATGCCAATGCGAACGCAAACGCTCACGAAGGAGACGTGGAAAATCTTTGCGTTGTTTTGAAAATCAAATTCACATTCTGAATGTGATTGTTCGCTCGGGCGGGCAGTCAGTTCAGTTCAGTCACAGTTCTGTTCAGTTTCAGTTCAGTTTCGGCTCGGCCCGGTTAGTCGCGTGTGTGCAACGCTTCGAGTCGGTGGTCGGTGGATCGTGGCTATATAGCTGGCCCCTCGCTATATCTCGATCATGTGATTACGATCGGTTCGGCAGCTGTGAAGACAACATCTGTGTGCTCCCGTAGACGTATCTCTATAGCGATTGACTCAGCAGTATACCCCGCCGGACAGTGGGATCAACTGTTTTCGGGGGCGTACGAGATGCCGATTGCGATTGCGATGCTGCCCCTACGTGCTCTTGTCTCTCTCTTTTTGCTCGTCACGCTGGTCAGCTCAGGTGAGCTTCCCATCCGCCTCCACGAACTCATCTCTCATTTGCTACAAAAAATAAAGAGTTTTTATGATTATTAACAGTTTTTTTTTTTAGTCGCAAAACAAAAATAGTTTGTATTCTTATCAATTCACTAAAAACTGGTCTTTTAGCAAAACTTGTTTCCGCATGGCTTTACAAAAGACCAAAGATCTTAAATGTATTCTTTTGTATTCATAAAATGGAATAAAAGTTGTATGTTTATGATATGGACTTTCTAAGCGGCATATATTTAAAAAATTAATTTAAAAAGAAACAATTAAAGAGCTAAATGTTTTGGAGAATAAATTTCAAATTAAAACTCATATGTACTTTAATTTTTCATATGCAAAATTTCATAATAACTTAGTTCCAATGAAATATGAATGTATTCCACTGTTTATTATTATGATTTTTTTTCTGTGCTGTCGCGTTGACACACATATTTACGCATGTCGTCATCACCAGCGCGGGCCATTACCTGCTACGAATGCGATTCCGTCAATAATCCCGGGTGTGGGGAGCAATTCGCGAGCGATGACATAGCCACGATGGACTGCGAAGTGGTGGCGGACTTGCGAGCCCCAGGAACGGAGCCCACCTGCCTCACCAAGTACCATGAGGGTGGTGAGTATATATACATGAAAACATATATATATCCTGTGAAGTTCACACAATTTCCTTATATCCTTGTACAGTGTCTGGACAGCCGCGTTTCGTGCGTCGCTCCTGCTACTACGGCGACTCCTCGCCGGCTGGCATGAACTGTGACGAACAGCCGGATCCCGTGGTGCCGTTCCTGACCTTTCTGGGTTGTACACTATGCAACACAGATCTGTGCAATGCAGCGCCAAGGGGCATCCCTGTTCCTCTGTCCTTATACACGGCTCTTGCCACGTTTGGTTTGCTGGTATTTCTTACCAACTAACAAAGAATACTCTCACTTCTTTTTGATGTATCCTATTCTCCCATTTAAACTATAAAGTATTGCTTATATCCTGAAAATCCTATTTACAAAAACTAATCAGCTTAAGATTTAATTAGAGACGTTGTCAACTTTTTTTAATTTTCATTTTATTTGATTTTGTTTCCGTTGGTTTTTTTATACATCCACTAAAATGATTTAACATACATATATCTTTATAATAATAATATAATTATTCTTGTTTGATTTTAATATAATTTATTTACTGAATAAATTTTCTCGTCTCCTCTTATTTATCTGCCTGTTTGTATGTAGGTGTGTTTGTGTGTATTGTAATTAGAATTTATGAATTACAAAATATGCATAAATTAAATAAACATAAAAATAACACACACTTGCTGTTTCACTTAGCAGTTAATTATACTCAATATATACTTGTTGTTGATCTTCAAAACACATTTCGATTTACATATATTTCCAGTTGCTTGTGTAAATTATTGTATGTGGGGTATATCATCTTAGCTGCGGATTATATTCGTGTCACTTGCTGGGCTACACATAAATAACATTCAAATATAAATATATATATGGATATTTGTATCAAGATATCGTATTTAAACTACACATTGAGAGAACAATTCAGATAGAAAACAATTTATGTACAAAAGATTTTACTTCTTTCTCAACAGTTTGTTTATTTTTGTTTGTTTTTTGCTTTACCAAATACTGTCCATGAGGGAGTCTCTCCTCAAAACACACAATCCTGTCTCTCCCAGCAGCACTCCCCGACAACTTAAGCTCTATCAACAATTATTCATATCATCAATTCAATCAGCGTGTACGAATTAGTCAACCAAAAATACAGTAAAACTTATTATTCTCTTACGATTCATTATAAATCACACACTCTGAAACAAATAACAAATATTTTCGCTTTGCCTTGGCTTTCATATGGATCAACTATTGGTAGTTGGGGTTCGGTTATTTCGTATGCCATATACTATATATATATATATTTAATGCTGCACATATACATTGAATCATAGTAACAACAACACAGAGAGTTTTGTTTAAAACCTAAAGGCTATTTATCATATTTAGTTTGCTGTTCCACTGCTGCATTTCTTTCTCTTGCCACAGATTGCAGGTGTTACATTTAATTTCAGGGACAGTTTGATCTTCGGGTGCGGGATTTGTGGAGTACCAGCTCCGCAATTGTGTTGTGGAGTGCTCTTCCTGCAATCTGTGGCTGTTTCTCCCATATTTTCGTTGTGTGTTCTTTGAATTCCATTAACAATTCGCTTGAGTAGTGCAACGATCTTTAAAGACTATCCGAATCTGCAGTCGCTCAAAGGCCAAGTGGAATGTGGTGGAGATGAAGCGGAATGAACGGAAACACGCCATGTTTTCTTTTTCGTTTAAACATAAAAATTGACTAGAAAAGAGGTGCAAAAAATTTTGTGGAGGTGAGTGAGCAAAAAGAAAATTTCGTTGGAATGGAATCTTAAGATATTTATATTGATTGTTCTCCCGTTTTTGTTTATGTAGCCTTCAACTTGTAATACATTTCTTCATTCGTTTTTTCGTTTTGAGATCAATTGCACATGGGGGGTGAGGGGCGCTCAATGTCTACTACTTTCCCCACATTTCCTCACTTGTCACTTGTGCGTAAGGACTACAAATTCGGATAGTTATTGTGTAGTATCATTTTGTGGGCTATAAACTATATAGTACATATATATCTGTAGTATCTTCTGAGCATATATCGTGGTCGGCAACAGCACTAACTAATCGAAAGATGTTTGGTTTTTTGCTTTATCTCTATATATTTTGTTTGCGACCAATTGATTGGGAGACAACTTTTAGAAACATTTCAGTTTTTGTTTTGTTTTCAATGCAATTTACACAAGTTACACTTTCTTCTATACACATAGCAATAATAATAATATTAATAACATTAATAACGAATTCAGTCAAGTCAGTAAATTTGGTTTACAGAAAGAAAAAATACATACATACATAGTTTTAAACTAAATGAAATATTACAACGCTAATAAACAATAATAATAATAATAATAATAATAATGAAATTTGCAGCCCAAAAGTTATCTGGTGTTTGTTGTGTGTTTTCTTCTTTCGATTTTTGTTTAAGGAATATTTTTGTTTTGCTTTGCTGCTTTAGAAATACATGATTTACATTTAGATATACACGTTTTATAATATAATTCATTATGCATACATGCTTGTATTGTATATATTTATATATATTTGTATGTAAAGGGGTTATATAACAACTAGTGTATTGTAATTTCAAAGCTTTGCGTTTTGAAACATATGAACTCACAGAGTATTTCCATTATATAATATATAATTTTGTTTTAGCTTTTTTGTTTTGTTTTCATTAACATTTAACATTTAACAAGCTTGCTGCTTGGCCACACTTTCGATACATGTATTTATAAATAAGCTTTTATAAATGTTTACACATTTTCTCATCTCGGTTTTATCATCCTCAGCATCCGCCCATAATGAAGGCGGAAACGAAAGCAATCTGCAGGTTCTTGAGTTGGGTATATAGGAAACGCGGGGGGAAGGTCGAACAATTTGGCGCTTGGCTGAGCGAGCACTTGATCATCGGCGGGCAATATCTCGGTCAGACTGAAAAAGGAGTTTTAGATGCCCACAAAGCCATAGACCTCCAGTACACGGATCTCAAAGTCACCCGACGGACACAGGGGCGGATTGTTGAAGGTCTTGCAGCTGTCCGTCTTGCCAAATCGTATATTCTCGTCCATCCAGATGGCCTGACCCTCACTAAAAATAATTGATAAATAGAATTAAGTAAGAATGTGAAATAGGATACAATATTTCAGACTTACCCGCCACCGATGGTAATCATCTTGGAGTCGGCCGCCATAAACAGCTCGGAACTGTGGCCCAGATCCTTGTCGCCCTCAATGCCCACCCAGGGGTATTTGGCTCGCTCCGGATACAGAGAGAACAAAAATGTTTCGCCGGTGCCAAAGTAGGCCTGTCGCTGGCCCTTGTCATCTTTGACGTTCCTTTCAAACCAGCGCGAGGAGCAATAGGCGCCAAATACCTAAAAGGGAAGATAATAATTATATTTAATTAGTGCTTAAATACACACTTTAATCGTACTTTTTATTCTAGTCTTGACTCACCTCATTATTGCACGTCTTGATCATGAGCAGCGTGGGCTCATGCTGTTCCACCCGAACGTAGAAGGTGGTCAGGGAGCAGCCATGCTCCTCCGTGGTGTAAAGCAGCACCGGTTGGTACATTGTTATTCGCACGGGCAGCCAGGACCACAGCGTGAATAGCTATTGGGAAGAACGTACAGGAAACATTATTACCAACTGATATTGATCGATATTTACAGGCATTAACTTGGCTACAACTACGAGTAACGTATTTGAAAAGGGGTAGCAATTAGCCAAATGACAGAACAAAATACATAAGTTGGCATTGGGTAGAGTATAGTGTAAAGAACATGATCTAAAGGGCCAAAAAGTCAAAAGGAAAACAACTAAAAGCCGGGGTTAATAAACAAATACAACAAGGTAACACAACGCTCGATGATGACTAAAAACTACAACAAAAATAACAGAGTAAACTACGGCACAGTTCAGGTCAAACTGTAGGCAGCATCAGCAGCAGCAGCAGCAGCGGCGCGGCAGCAGCAGTGCGTGTTAAACTGAGGCTCACAGCTCAGCTTGGCTGTCAAACTGTAAGCTGGTTTATAGTATTAATTTTGAGGCTCTGCCAAATGAACTCTTCACAGATGAACTAACGTGGGAGTAACTAACATTTAATGACGACTGCAGGACGGGAGACAAAAGGACTTACCTACAAGGGCACACGGAATAATGGAAAACAGATAGTATTTTTTTTGAAATTTTGAATTGGGAGAAAGGAATTGCATTCACTTTTTGTATGGTGATTGGATGGGATATATAATGACATATGGAATATGGGATTAAAAACAGGTTGTTTGTTTGGAGGGTTGTCAATATGCAATGCAATGCTTACAAATTGTCTATCCGTCCAGGTTTTTATGAAATTCTTTGTGCCCGGCAAACCAAAATGCTATGAAAAGATATATAGATGTGATATATAGCAAACAAATTATATGCAATAATGGCGGATGAGAGTTGAGGGGGGACACAAATGATAACGATCTCTCCTATACATATTCTTCTGCCCTCTGTACCTATCTTGAAGAAATAATATATACGATGAAGTATAAAAAACTCAAAATAAAGGTAAAATCAATCAGAAAGAATCGAAATCAAAGCTAATTTCTGTTTGAATTTCTAGCACTTCATGCAGTTTCTTTTTCTTGTGGCTTGAATGGAATGTTTGCCAAAAGCTTTTTGATAAATATTGGGATATATGTATATATTTATAATACGATTTAAAAGTGTGTGTTCTCTGTTTGGTGGCGGGTATTGGAGTGGAGTTTTTGGTTTGGACTTTGACTTTCACTTACATCTTCGTTCTTACAAGCTTGACTTTTCAGATTGTGTATAGGATAAACGCCCATCGCGATGGCTCTATGACCGGGCGACTTTTCGCCCTATTTATTGACATATATATATATGGTTTATACATATAATTGTGATGCAGATGGATGGAATATTTAACAGTTATGGCACCCAAAATATGAACCCGCGGAAATGCATTTTTCATCGATGTTTCGAAAATATAGATGTATGTATACATTGATCAAGCGTACGCAAATTTATATTTATTTTTTGTTATTTGCATCGTTTATTGTTAATATTCATTCATTCGTTGCCAAGGCAGCAAAAAAAGGTACAAGAAAAATAGAAAAATAACATTTTATATATAGATATGTAGATTTTCATATAAGAGGAGCAATAATTGCACTTTTGAGGATTAATTTTCAGTTGGTTTCTTGTTTATGTAAGTATTTCTGTATGTGAGTATATTATTGGCCTTTTATTACAACGGAAAAGCAAAGGAAACGAATATAAAAAGCTGTACTATATCGTGTGGTTATATTATATTGATGTGGTTATTGTGTGGAGGCTGTGCTTTCGCTTTGATTGACAAGTAACGAGGAACGAAGAAGGTCGGCAAGAAGTTAGGTCATTCGGCGAAACAAAATCATAAACACAACGCAAAAGTCAAGTGGCAGCAGAACGAACGAACACAAAATCGAGTCGAAACAGGAGCTATTTGGGAGTTAACTGGATTTCTCGAATTTTCGAACCTTGTTCCAGTTATTTCCAATAATATTTACACACACAATTGAGTGTTTTGATTTATAACTAATAATTTCCCATTTTTTTTCATGCGATACATTCAGTCAAGCGCTCTTCTTGCCCGCAAAACAAACTCTCAATCGACTCGAGAAGAAAGTTAATAAGTTTCAAAGGAAAACCAGAACATAACAAGCAGAATCAATCGAACATCAGCAGCATTATCACAGTATTGTCTTTAGGATAGTAATTTGTTTTGTATAATTTTTTTCTAGCCTCATACCAAATTGCGACAGCTCTCGGAGTGCAGCTTCTGGTTTTTGGTTTTGATATTTTTTTGGGTGCGTTGTTGTTGTTTCAAAAGTTGTTGAAGAGAAGTTGTTGTGAGAGAGGAACATAAACAGAAAACGAATAAAAATAAATCAGAGTTTACCATTAGACGAGGTGTTTTCATTTGTTTGTTTTCAGTGCTGTGCTGTGCTGTGTAACTGAACGAACGGAATGCCTAACTCGGTTTCTGTTTGTCTTTTTTGTATAAATATTACTGAATTCTCTTGTTGTTTTTTATGTATTATGTTTATTCTGTGTGATGGTGGTGGGGTTAAGGGGTGTGTCGAGTTGGGGTTAAAGGGGGCTTGCATACCTCTCGGATGGTCAGGGTGTGCGACATCATCTGAATGTTGACCTGCGACTGACTAGTGGGCAGATTATCACTTGAACGCGATTTGATTAATTGCTTCGAACCGCTGGTGAGCACGGAACGGCTTTTTAGTAGCATTTCAGTCTTGATAAATATTCTAGAAATATACTGGGTACTGTAAAGGAGAATAAAATACGAATTAGTTAGGTTCCTCTATATTAGCTCAAGGACAGCTCACCTCAGTCCCCTAATACTAAAGGCGGCATGGAGCAGCTTCGCCGGCGACACTGGTATCTTCTTGCAGAACTTGATTAGCGCATTGCCAATGTCGTTTTTAATATTATCCGGACTCCATTCGTTGTTCGACTGACACTCCTTGTGAAACAGATTGAGTATGACGAGGGCCACGCGATACAGGACCTTGATGCCCTCGTGGAAGTAGCAGTCCATGATCCGCACCAGATGCTGGAAGGGAAGACCGGCTAGAATCCACCAGCACCAGTCCATGAAGACGCGCTCCAGCTTCAGGCCCGGGCAAATACGTTGGAAATACGAAGTTGCACTTTTCTGCAGGAAAAAGAAAAATATGTCTGGTTAGTGACTGGAAGATTGATTGATTGATGAGCTGGCTTAATGGATGAATGAACTACTCACCGTGTGCTTTTTGGCTATCTGCATCACCGTCTTCCAGGTGACCTCGTGCTGTAGTTTGGTTTGATTGATGAATACCTTCTCCTTGCTGCCCACCAGACCGGCCAGGCACACGTACGCCTCCTCCTCTGCAAAAATAAAAAGAAAATGAATTATTATTAAACTAGTTAATATTTTTATTAAAGGGGTCTGATAAATATTTAAATATTCATTCAATTTGATAGCTAATCCCCTTTATTTCTTTATTTACTGTCTCATTAGATTTAATCGAATTGCCAACACGTCGCATACGTAATATTCGATATTCAATACGCCCCGTTTGCCGAGTTGTAAGTGAGATCGTATGGCAGTCAGTTTTTCTAACAATTATCTATTTAATAACAGGCCTAACCTTAGCCACAATTTATGCATTCCCCCGCATCCCAGATCCGCTTCTAATTTAACTTTAGAACTATGGAAATGCACTAGAAATAGCATCTCGATAGCATTTGCGGTGGAAGTAGTGGCATTACCGCAATGACGCAGCGCAAATTGAATCGAGAATGCGTTGGGAATCAGCCAGCCAGCCAGTCAGTCAGTCAGTCAGCCAGTCGGTCGTCGGTTTTATAGAGTGCACTTTGACCAGCGTCATCGCATCTGCCATTTTCCACATGACATTTCCCCCCGCGCCCTGCCACGTCCCTCTTCAATTTTCCATAATTAGCTGGCACAATTTTATCAACGAGCTTGTGAGACGTGCGTTCGTTCGTTCTGATTATTTGATTTTGAAATTAGATCAAATTATGCAATGTCGTAGATACACTCAAAGGAAAAATATAGAGATGTATCTTTTGGCTATATATAGATAGCAAAATGTTTAATTAGTTTATTTTTATATGATGAACTAATATAAGAAAAGTGAGCTCTATTAATTAACTTAAAGCGCAACTTTTTGTAGGATTTTCCCTTTAACTTCTCAAGTAAAAGTTCAGCTTTAAAATTTAAAGAGTTAAGGTTGGATTGTTCAGCAAAATGAATACTGATGAGGTTTTTTAGCGGAAAACTGGAGCAAATCTTTATTAAAAGATCTGCTCTAGTCTCGACTTAAATCATCTATATAGGGAAATAGTTACAAATTTTGTTTTATTAAGGTATTAGCTATTTGGTTATCAATAATTAGGTATACAAGCTTTAAAAATATTTATTTTCTCTATTAGTTCTGCAAATTCTTCTCTCCTTTTTAACTTCTTTTATATTTTAAAAAACAAAATTTATAACTACTTTAATTTTAAACCTACATTATTTCCCAGTGTATCAAGAAGCTCTAAAAATATTCTCCCAGCGTTGTGATCGAGTTATTTTCTTGGCTGTCGTGAACGATTCATTAGCACACCTCCAAAATCCGATTAAAAATCAAGCAAAAAGTGGTAAAAATTTGTCAGGCATTTAAAAAAAATGTAACTGTGTAAGCAGCAACAAAACTTCGAGCGACTCATCGATCAATTAGCAATCAGTCAATTCCAAGGATTGAACAGGGTCTCAAAATTCAATTTAGATACTGAACCGAAGTGAACTCCCTCCTCCTAGGGTACAAAAGCTGGACAAATCGCCTCAATTGATTCGCAGCATTACAAAGTTTAATTACTCTCAAACGCCTGGGAGGCGTAAACAAAAGAGCGTTATCAGCGGATTTCGCCGGCTTATCAGTGGATTACTCCGGCCAAAGGCGGTTCCACTTGGGTTCCCCTCGGCCTGCTCTCGATTATCAAGGGATCGGAGCAGAGTCTGGAGTGCATGACAGTATAGTTGTAGTATAGGTTGAACTTTTTATCTGTTGCGGAAAGACGCCTAGCGGCTAGCAAACATTTGATAAGTTTATTAAATATTTAAGGGCCTCCTTAAGCCAGCTAGCTTACGGCGCTATTTATAAAGCATGACGCACATCATGTCGGTTTATATGGAAATTGCCATTGCAATTGCATTAATCTGCACACATTCAGCTCAAATTTTAATGACCCATCATCATCATCATCATTCTCATCAGATGCATTATCGGTCGGCGGGGCATAAGTAAACAATTTCCAATTGAAATTAATCAAAGAGCACAACTGCAGTGCCACTAATTAGGCAATTAAAGTGCTGAAACTACAACTACAACTAGTTGGCTGAAAGCTAGCGATAAGGTTGTTCTATATTTAAATGACCGGCATAAAACGGAGCATAGGTTGATTTGCTAATGAGACCGCGCACTTTATAAGTCACAACGACGTCAGCGAGCACGTGTCGAGTTATTTACGAGATATATAAACCATCCGAAAATAGCAACAAAAGATAGTCTAAACACACCTCCAGACAAGATAGAAGATGTTGAACTGGATTTTAGCTGCTGCTCTGCTTTAATTAGCTCAACAAACTTAAACATAAACAGTGCAAATAATTCTCAGAGCAAAAACACTTAATAAATTTAGATAAAAGAGAAAATAATATTTTTGGGATAGAAATTTGACAGCTTTTTAGGACTTAAATTAAAGATAAAACATATTAATATGATATAATATTTAAATGTTAACCTTCAATTCTCTCTGTGCTGAAACAGAAAGTTTTGTAAGTAAAGCAAAGTTCTCTTAAACCTTGAAACCCTTGAAACCTCCCCCTTTCTCGGTTGTTTACTTGGGTCATGAATATAAATGGAAAAGGGCACCGAGGAATGCAAATTGACTGGGGTTATATGCATATTCCGAAATTCATTCACTCTCCCTACCTGGCTCAAGACTGACGTCAGAGCCACGGGCCATTAAAGCCAAGTACTGGCGAATATTCCATATACTTTAATCCGAATCGTGCGTGCCCAGCATTACCAACTACTAGCACTTCTCGTATTTGATGTGCTGATGATGAGACCCGGAGATCCAGTCACTCCATATATAAAAAAATCGTGCAAAACAAATATGCACAACGCCATGTACTATATAACAGATATGCGACAATGTTTGGGCAGGGCTCTGAGGAGCACAAACAGAACAATGGGGCATCAGAGAAGAGGAGGCTGAAGACTGGAGAATACTGAATACTGAACGCAGAACGCAGAACCGACCGACTGATAGAAACTGAGAAGCGAGCTGAATAGAATTGGCAAACAGAGCCATAAACGTAGAGTACACATATTGTGCGCACTTGCTTTGTCTTCTGTCTGCGTTTTATGTGAATTTTATGCTCACGTGTTGGCATTATAAGCCGAGCAGAAAGAGAAATCAAAGCAGAATAGTGAAAAAGCAGAACAGCAGGAAAAAGCAAACTATAAACATTGATAAATAATAAACAAATGTTGAATTAGAAGAGCAGAAATGCAAATAAATGAAGATTTAAATGATTTTTATTTTGTATTTTTAATAAATTTCTTATATTTTCAACTTATAATTTTATTTTCCTAATATATCAGTTATTTAATTAATTTTTCTACATGAAGGTTAAACTGATTTATATCTGTCTCTAAAATTTAATTCTCATATTTTATAGATAAATCCTCATACTTTATAGATAAATCCATACCATTTCCTAACAAATTATTGCTTGATTAATATTAATCTGAACAGTAGGAAAGTTCATATTACAAGATTATAGAATAGGCACACAGATCTGTTTATAAAAAAAGTGTGTCAGTAGTAAACTTAGAATCCAAATGAATGCAAACAAGGGAGAAGCCTTGAAATCTTCCCCTATTTTCCTTCTGTTCTTCTTGTTCGCCGTCTTTTCCTCTGTTTACTTTAAGTGGGTAAAGGCGAAATTTGCAAATTGCAAAAAAAAAGACGAATCAAAATCGAATCGAATCGCAATGACGTCAACAGCAGAGTGCCAACAGACAGACATATGCATATTGTGCTATCTATATCACTTTAAACATTTGTTTATGAACGACTCTCGAGTCTTGAACTTGAAAATGCAACAGTACACACGAAAATCAGCGTAAATAATTTAAATAATGAAACGCGTTGATTGAAAGGCAGCACTCATTTTCACATTGTTTCCATTTCGAAAGCCCTTGGGTTTGACACAGGGATTTATTTACAACCAAAAAAAAAGTGAAATAAATAAATAATGTTTGTTTCGACGGATGATAAACATTTCCGAAAAACGGAGCACATTTTGGAGGAAAATAATCTCTGGCTGGATATATTTCATTGTATTTAAATTATAAATATTCAGGATATATCTTTAATCATTAATCTTTAATCATTACTTCAAGTCTAGACAAACTATAAAATCAGACAAAAATTCCCTTGAGAACTTGCCCGGAATTCCAATTTCCCTATCTGCCAGACACAGACACAGACGCTGCCATATGGAGGACAACCGTTTTCGCACAGTGTAAACAAACCTTCGGTATGACTGTGTGTCTGTCTGACCTCCTCCTCATCAAAATATATAAATCCGGCTTATCAGCTGGCTCCCACTAATAAGTCGCATTAGCGCTACAAATAAATATTCCAATTGCAAACAAAATCGAGATAATTAACATGAGATAATATTCTTAGAGGAGTATAACACCACAGAGATCGATAGTTCTATAAATGAATTCCGAGTCTGGGGTTCCGCATCTGCGATTGATTAGATTACAAAAGATAATAACTATCAGACAATGGCGAGAGGGGTTATCTATGGGGTCGGGCACATGACCAGCTGTCAATTTAATCTGAGGTTAAGCCTGAGACGATTCCCATGATGAACTTCCGAAATGGATCTGTTGTGAAGGTTTTTTACCCACACGTAAATATTTTCATTTCGCATTTCGCTCATTTCGTATTCAGAAATTTTCCCTCCCGTTCGCGTTCATTGATGGAGGCGACGGCATCGGCATCGGGCGGATCTTTACTGATTCCCAGTCCACACCTGACTGGATGAAACCAAATTCTGAGTAAATAATCTATACTGTATGTCCAATATTTGAGTTTCTGTTATTGTGTCGCCGCCCGCAACAGCAACAACAGCAACAACAACAATAAAATAATGATTAGCTGATAATAAAGTAGTACGAAAAAAAAAAGTGTTTCGAAAACAACAACAAATGCGGAACTAAAGCAGACAGTTAGACGTTGATCATTTGACTATGGTCAAGTACATTGCGGTACAGTGTCAGTCATAGAACACAACGACAACTAAATATTGAATTATTTGTATTATAACTTCAAGGTAATAGTGTTATATATTATATGACATAGCATAACATATTACAGCTGCATTGTATCATATCGAAAATATTGTGGTGACATATCGAACTTTTGAATATTAAAATTAATCGAAATTGTATAGATGGTATTGAATAAAAATATTTTAAAAATTTTTTATCGGTTTATTGATACATAAAATAGAATATTAAATTATCGTCATATTTAGCAATATAAAAATTTCCATATTTCTATCAACCTTTGCCATGCAGTAGCGATATATCGATATTTTTTCATCTTTATATAGTACCATTCAAAACAGTTTCAATATATTTAAAGCCCTGATAGAATAAAATCTTTTTAGACACCTATAAATATATTTCTTTTCATTATATAGATAAATCTCATTTTCTATTTCCATATTTTTGATTTTAATATTTAATATTTAATAAATCTCTTTTTCTATTTCCATATTTTTGATTTTAATATTTTTAATTCACCCAACCTTTTTGACTGCCTTTCAATTACGTTCTTTACTGTACCTTCCTTAACAAGGGAGTAACAAGATTTACATTTGAAATTATTTTGTGGCTCATTGCATGTTGGCCAAATCAATTAGCCAGAAAATCACGATACATCAATTTGCAACCAACTGCGATACTGCCGATACGCGCGGAGAATCTCCGCATACATATATAGCAAATCGTATATAGAAACGAGAGGATCGGGCTAGGCGAGGGTTCCCTTACAATTGTGCCACTTATTTTGTGTGCTTTTCAGAGGCGATAAAAATGACTTGATCAAATATTGACATTCACGTGTGCAAGTTGGAGTGGTATATATGGTGTATATATATATGGTATCTGGCAAAGTCGAGTGCTGAATGGCATTCCGATAAATTCAACTTACCCGACATGAAATGCAATAGTATCGATGTAATGGGATACAATACTGGACTGTAGGTAATATCGGGGCAATCGTAGCCCAGGACATTAACGATGCGATCGGCCACGGCTCTGCCGGTGCTGGTCAGGTGATACGGCAAACAATGGGTGGCATCCACAAAGGCGGGCAGCATGATGGGCTTCTCCGACAGCTCCGTGGTGCCAAAGACCTTTAAAGGTTCAAAAAAATAATATATTAATTTTCGGTATATTACAAGGTAATGGCAGAGAGTCACTCACCTGGTGAACCATCTCCCAGTAGAAGCCATCGAGCATGTGCTCCTTGGTCTGGTGCTGGGCACACAGCGTCGGCCATAGCTGCGATCGAATTGGGGAGTTGATTGGCCACGAGTTCTCCCTGAGTATATTCTTCACGTCACGTTTCTTGCCCTGCTGCAGCAGCTGTTGGATTTCGGTGTAGGAGCGCAGTGCCGGCTCTTTGCCTGGAAATAGAGATATAGCAATCGATTAGTCAATAGTTACGATTAAAGGTTTCCCCAGAAAGATAAAGGTAAAATTAGCATTAAATTATGACAAATCAAAGAAAAACAATGTAAAATTAAGCTAGTTTTGTTGCTTAAATCAATGCTAATGGTTTTGTTTGTTTGATTTTAAATGTTTAATCATAATTTACTAATAATTACTATTATTAAAGTTGACAAACTGTTGTGTATATTAGTATAATTACTTTAATCATTTAATTTCAACTAATTTGAGTTCACCTAATTGTTATTTCTAACATTTAAAACTTAATTTAGAACGCTATTTCCAATTCATATATATTTTCCATTCGATTAGACTGCTAGCTAATCCCACTTAGGTTAGGTCAATAACAGAAGCTTGATCACTGTTAAATAAAGTCCAAAGAGGCCAAAAACAAAGTCAGGAGCTGGTTGCTCGAGTGCTCGAGGCTGCCGTTTTTTTCGAATTCAGGGGCACTTCAACTCTGGCAATCATATGACACGATTGTTATTGTTACGGCTAATAATAATGGGGGGTTCTTGAGGTTATCACAACCGCCGCTCTAGACCCATTCAAATGGGAGTGCAAAGGAGCCTTCTCCACTATCATCAAAGGCGCTTTGGCAGGTGGGGCCAGCCCAAGCAGCTCAAGATATAAAAATACTTGTGTGCACCACCGATAAGTAGTTAAATTTCGTGTGTAAGGCAGCGGAATTACTCATACGACAAGTGGTCAAAATAAAATACTTGAGAAAGTGCATCTGATAAGGGAAGCATTGATAAAAACAAAAAAACTATATTTAATTGTGATGAAAGCGCAGTAAATATTTATATACACGATTTTGGGTCATTTTAAAACTTTACTTGACTCAAATTTTCCCAATTATAAAACCATTGACGTCTTTTCAGGTTTATGAATTCCTCCGAAATGTTTACTTGAGGGAAGTTCAAACTACCTTGGAAAGAACTGTTCGTATCAGAAAAGCCTAGAGTACTTTTATCAATGAAAAGCTTTATGAATTCAAAGGAAAATGCAGAATATTAATATGCCAAAAGGTTATGCATGTTATCTCCACCTATTTATGGTTGATAACTGATTTGGAATAAAAGTATATAAAGTAATTTAGTCAGTGAGACTGTTGGAAGTGGAATTATCTATCAGTTAAGTGCTGATATTATATATTTTTTGTAATTACCAAGTTAAGTAGTCTGTAAAGTAAGCTATTCGAGGCCATAAATTAGTTTATTAAGTTTTGAGTACATGAACTGAAAAGTATTCCTATTAAGAGTGTATTGTTTAATATAGTTCTTAATGTGAAATTCCATTTGAAACTTTAATAAGTGTAAACTAGGTAACGAATTTTTATTACTAAATAAATACACAGCATTCTAATTATCTCGTACTATATTTCGAGTCCAAAAACTACGCTACATACATACATAAGATCAGCATTTATCAAGAAACCCACACCCCCTGGACATTTTGTAGTTGATGTGTCAATTAGGTGACAGCCGTAGATCCCCTATCTCTCGCCCGGTCAGCTGGTCAACTGCGTATGTAGGACAACCCCTTCCCCAGTCCCAGTCCCAATCCCATTCCCATTCCCATCCCAATGCCACCTCACCGGGGGCTGGCATATTGATTAGCTCTATCGGCGTGGGGGTAATTGATTGCAGTGCGGACATGTCTCATTACAGGCAGCGACAGCTGATCGATTTTTGCATGCCTCGTAGCCTTATCGCCGCCGATGACTGATAAGTTGGAAATTATAGAGCGAAATAGCGCCGGGGCAGCGCCATTATCAATATCGGCCAAGCAAATCACAGATACTAAGTTGTAGAGCCTCTGATTTATTTGCACACTCGCTCTATTATGATTTAAAAAGTGTTTAGGATGTCACAAAACGAGAATCGTTTAGCCAAATGGCATTAGTCCTAACTTTTAGTGAGGCAAACTATCAAATTGCCGCGATAAGATATGGGTTTCATTGCAGCAAATGCAATAATAATAAAAAACTGGAATAATTGAAGTGAAGCTTTATAGAGGTAATTAATCCTCATTTCTATTCCCCTTTCAACCAGCATCCCCAACGAAATCTCTCGGTTTTATTTGCATTTTTCCAACGACACCAATATGGAAATACTGGACTGCATATATCGTCATCGATATACTAAACATTCCACTTACAGCCGATGCAGTAATTTTCCTATCAACGCAATCAATTTCATTTGTTTTTACAAAAGCCTATAAACCGCACACACACACAGAAAATGCATCATAATTGGGTATTATTATGACATAATCCGCTGGCACAAGTCCTGAAATAAATACCCATCAAAGACAAAGCAGCACTCGTTTTAATTGGTAATTTATTTGAGGATTTTAAATGCGCTTAGGCACCATTAAAATTGTGCAATCCGATTAGGAGCACAAAACGTAATGCCATTAAATAAGCAATTATTTGTATAGAGAGCGAAATCTGATTTGAGTTTATCTCAAAGCGGAAACTTTTATCGCCTTAACACACGATAATCAAAAAACAGAATTACACACACTCACAAAGATATCATTCATTGTTTTCCAAACTTCACTTGGGAATATTTTTGGGAAAATAAAAATGCTTTTATTCCCGCAACTGATTGATTTTATTTTAGACGTTTTCTCGCACTGTTTATGGCCCAGCATTAATTTTGATTAGTGCTAAACATGTTAAGAAATTTTATGAATTTCTGGTAAACAAGGAAATACAAGGCAAAAGTCTTCAAAGAATATTTTTATACAAGGTTGTAACCACAGAGCAAACCATTTCGATAAACAGAAATGTGTTCAAAAAATATAAATATAGGCCAACATTATTGAGCATAAAATTATCTAGGTCTAGGTTAATTATAAAGTTTATGGAAAAGTAAGAAATGTTATGATTTCTTAAGACTATTGGGCAAAATTTCATGACTTTGTTTACTTTATTTAAATATGTTTATAAGAGATATTTATATCTTCAGTTATGTTGATTAGAAAAAGTATTTAGAAATTTAGAGAACATTTTTAAGACCTATTTTTTATACGAAAACAATATCTTTAAAAATTATTACATCTCACCCTTAAACCTTTTTATTTGCTTAAATAACTTAAGTCACTTTTTAGCAAACTAATAAAATACAATTTCTCTAGCTTTTGCTCACTGGGCTTGAACTATTAACATTAGTTTTTTGGTTTGTGTTATTTTTATCGCTATTTTGGTTCGGTTTTTCGGGTGTGTTGTCTCTGTGGCATTTACGAGGTGGACTTTGGGCTGTGGCGTTATTACCTGGACTGAACTGGAAGCACTGGCACTTGGTGGTGATGTCGTTCGAGCTGGCCGCAATGAAGAGCGGCAGCTCGAAGAACTTGTCGCACTCGGGATCGACGTAGACACTGCTCCGCCGGCTGCTGAACTGCTCCAAGTCTTTAATGCCCAAGACTTTGCCAACCATTTTTCACTCTGTTTTTGGGGGTTCTCTCTCCTTTTTGTAATTTTACAGGATATTGTTTGTATTTATTTATTTATTTAATTATTATTATTATTATCACCTTGTTTTAATTTGTTTAATTTTTGTTGTTTGTTGTTCACTCGCTGTTTTGGCACCGAGAACTTTTCGCGCTGTTTGTCAACAGCCGCAGCAACAACGACATCATTTATGTAGATTTCAGTCTCTCTCTTTATATTTGTTGTTTCGTTTTTCGCCGTTTGCCTTCTTAATTTTTGTGTTTTTTTATGTGTATATACTGGTGCTGCTGCTGCCTTTTATTGTTTTAATTTATTGCGATCTGCAATTCGCTGTCGCCCGAGCAGCGACGCCGACAGCACTTGAATTTAATTTGCAGCACATTTAAATTTTCTGTTCACATTTTTCGACGTATTCCCGACTCACTCTCGCTGCTGGGTGTTTCGAAATTAATTTCAATACTTCAACGAGGGTTGAAAGGAATCATTAAGAGCATATATCGCGGTATAAGCCCCAAGATCGTCTCCGAGAAGCGGAGTGTTGTACTACAGATGCTTTCGGACAGAGGCCTACGTGCGGAGCGTTCGGATGCGTTCGGGGTTCTCAGATATTTTCCGGCGGACAGGCCGGTTTCATTCCGTGCCTTCTCAATGAAAGCTCCTGACCGTAAGTGAAAAAAAATAAACACAGAGAAAGAGAGCGATCGAAACCTGGCGCGTGCAAGCTTTATTTTTTTTGTAGAGCTTTTTCACGGGGTCTCTGCTCTTCTCTATTATATTTTGTGATTTATTTCTGTTTTCCTTTTGTTTTCTTTTTCTATTTTTGTTTTTGTTTGTTTGTGCATTCTCCCATCGGCGCCACAGAGCAAACAGCTGTTTTCTGTTGTCTCTCTCTCCCTCTCTCTTGGAAAGAGCGAAAAAAAGGGGTAAAGAAAAGCGCCAAATGCAGTGTAAATGCCTTTATAAATAGCCTTTGTGGGGGGAAAATTTCGTAAGCGATGGCGAAAATATGCTTGGAAAATCCCAGGCAAGAATTTCAGCTTTGGTTAAAGAATTCTTTGGCAACGCTGCGTATACGTAACTTATTTAATTATGAGCATTTTCCAGAGCAAAAGCTGGAAAATTTTCTTGCCCTGCGGTAGCACAAAATAAAATTTATGGGGAAAACCTCAGTGTGTGGAATTCCTTTTGCATTTTGAGCAGGTAAACGCGGGCGGAAAAATTGCGAAAGCACTTTGGGCAACTAAATAAATACAATAAACATTTTCAACAGAATTTAAGAACTGCTAAAAGTGTAATCAAATTGTTATTAGTAACTCATAGTTGTACGCAATATTTTATTTTAAAAATAAACGCTTGACTCGTTTTATGAGAAATATGAATGAATCATTAGAGCAAAGATATTCTAAGAAAATCAACTAACAACCGACTGCTAATTTTTAAACCCCTTTTCAAGTTCACCCCTCCAATTACGATCATTTACATAAATCCAGCGACCCAGAGACCCGATTTCGAGTGTGTTTCTCAACAAGAAAATTGAAAATTTAGCATACTTGTACATCAAACACCTCACGTGATGCTTCCTCCTACCCACACACACACTCACATACATTTTAACGCATTTCAACACACTTTTCGTGGGTTTGATCTTTTTTTAGCGTCTTCACAAATTGATTTTTCTCACATGTTTCGTCAGGCGAAATAAAATCAAGTCAAGTCAGCCATTTGTTTATACCAGAAATATATATATATTTAGAGGTATATATAAAAATAGGCAAAATAAGCAACGCGTGGCCATTGGCCATTGGGGAAAAACGCTTTTCGCGACGACACTCACACATGTCGAGTCAGCGAGCCAATGATTAATTAACCAAAATGTTAAAAAATCTGAGGAGAACCCAAAAGCAAAATAAGCCCAAATGGCGATTATCTTTGACTTGGCTGTATCGGATTTTATAGAAAATGTTCTTTCTGGTATATTTATGGGGCAGGGATTGCCAAAACGAATCTTAAGTGTTGCCCCACAACACCTTAAGGAACAGATATAAAGATATAGATATATGAGTCGTCACTCTACCTACGTGAGCTTAAATAAATTACAAAATTCTCCCCATTATTCATCTGTATATATTTCAGTGGTTTAAAGTCTGTGGAAATCAAGGGTTCCATAAACCAGTCTACTAAAATACGCCATTGGCAGTTAATTGGTAACACTCAAGTGGCTATAAAGAAATTACAGATAAACTTTGCACCGATATCTTTACGATCAGTGCGTTGCTATTCTAATACACACAGGACTTGTCAATTAACTATGTTATTTGATTAATTTCGAACCGTAATTGACGTAGTTTATTATAGAACTCGTGAGTTTTTACTTATACAATTAACACGAATTTCTGACGCTGCCCCCAACCCCATAATAGACACGCTTCTCATGAATTATTAATTCTTAAGAATTGATCAAATTAATATGGGAGCCAAGAAGGCAAATAGACAGAATGGGAGAGGAAAAGCTTCTTCCTAATCTCATAAGATATCGTTAGGTTGAAATCGGCGAGAGATACAGACTAAAATAATTGTGACATGATCTAATGTGCAATTTATAGCTGGCGGAAACAATACAATTAGTCGGAATCAAGAAGAAATATCTGCTGAAGGGGTTAGAGCGAAAGGTTAGCGACAGCAGCAGCAGAGTAGCAGCAACAACAACAAATGCAAATTGTAAATTGCAAATGAAATTTATTACATTTTCCCCTCTGACGACATTGTCACCACTGCGCTTGCCAACCAACCGAGCAGCCCCGATGGGATGTAGGAAAAACAATCGCCGGCTGCAGCTAAATTTAATTTGACAACCTTTTTTTTTTGCCGTCTTTGTTGTTGTTCATTTTGGCAAACTGCAGATTAATGTTGTTATTGCCGCCGAGTGCCCTCCTTGCGTCGGATTTTTTTCATTTGCCTCTAAATTGTCAGCATTTTTTGGCTTAATTGCATTGGGCAGAGAGGCGTCATTGGGCGAAACAAGATTTGGGCCAGAATAGGAAGAATAGGAAGCCACCTGAGACCAAGGTCTACGGAAAAGACGGAAAAGTGTCTGCAAAAATTTGCTCAAAGTGAAAGGCGACAACAGTGAATCAGTGAAAAATTGCGAGACTGATAATGCGAAGAGCTGAAACTAATCCTGTTTAGATACGTATCTAAGGTGAATCATAAAGAGTGAATCATTCAAAAAAATGTATTCAATATTTTAAAGGAGGTTTATTTATATTTTAAGGCATTAAACTGTTAAAAAGTTATACATTTTCATTTATCATAAACAAAAAAGTAACAAAAACCCTTGTATAAAAAGCGACAGTTCAAAATTTAATATAATTTACGAATTAGTAAGAATTAAGAATGATTATTACCAATAAATAAATATATTTATATATTTATATTCCTGGAAATTAAAATGCAAATTATATTGAGACTTGCAAATTGCATTTCAACCGCAAAGCTAATAATTTGAATAAATTTTATTACTCAAGGTGCATCAAGTACATTTGCATAAAATCATATTGTGAGCTCAGAATTATTACGAATAAGATCAGCAAATAAGTGATCAATGATCAGAGCATCTGAGTAAGATATATGACCAAATTAGACGCCTTCTTCCCCCAGCAAATTATTCATATCAATTAAGTTGAAGAGTTGGAAAGAGACACGAGTCAACGAGGCGCTGCTGCATTGGCTCTGCCAGATTCAGATTGTTCAGATTGTTTAGCACGCGCTATAAATATCTCGCTACGATCCATCGATCGATCGATCGATCGGTCGGTCGTGAGCTTGATATTTGTCAATTAGCATCGCGTTCTGCCGCCTCTGTCATATATTTCTGGACCGAATTTCGTTTCGAGGGACGAGGCACATGACGGGCGACCTTTGGGCGCGAACCCAGCGCCTCGCTTCCTCGGGGGAGGGATTCGCAAATGGGTATTAATTGGCATTCGCCGGGGGGATCGTATAATGCCCGGCCTAAGTGGGCGGGTTGTGGAAATCGGAATCGCTGTGATTCGATTCGAACCACGAGCCTGGGCCGTGTCAATACGGGAAATTAATTAAGTTATGGCCATGTTAACTGCAAACCGATGATGGTAGCTGCTATTTGCACCTCTTTGAGCCTGGCACAGAACGCATTTTATTGAGATTATTTCACCCCAAATTGTGGGGATGAACCAGCAACTGGTTTTTGGCATATTGCACTTTAGTATATCGATTTCGAGCTTGATTATTTATTCAGTTGAGTGGGGTCGGTTATATGTCATTATTTTTTCTTCTCTTTTTTTGTTGTACGCTTTGTCGAGTGTTTTATTAAATACAGCACGTTTCTTT
The DNA here is from genome assembly GCA_008042575.1 of Drosophila watanabei. Lineage (NCBI taxonomy): Eukaryota > Metazoa > Arthropoda > Insecta > Diptera > Drosophilidae > Drosophila > Drosophila watanabei. The sequence goes on along the minus strand of VNJS01010529.1, from coordinate 123,124 downwards.
TATTATGGGCATAATTTTGCATTTAATTAAAAAATGGCAAGGGGAAAAAAAACCTACACAATTCATTCAGTTTTGATTGTTGCGACGGCAACTGTTTGCTCTAGAAAAATCATTGTAAACAAAACGTATTGTTTATATAAATTATTCCACAGTTCATTCTATTTTTTCATCTGTTTCCATTACTACAAGGCATTTGTAATGATTTTTCTTTTCGCCAACATGGCGTATACGCAACGCACAGTCATTAGCCACATAGCATTGACTGACTGATCGAGTGACTGACCATTGAACGCAACGCACGAGACTATGTACACACACACATTTATGTGTGTATATATAAAAGCAATGTTTATATATTATAATCGTTGCTTTTTGTTGTATTTTCTCAACTACAACATGGCTAGATTTTTGTTGTTTATTTTTAAGTTTGGCAGCTAGGCGTGATAATTAACGAGCCGTGATTTAAAAGTCGATTTGCTTTTAATGTGCAGTTCGAATGCAATTTTTTTGGAGGCTGCCAAACCAACACAGAAACAAAAAATGTGATGTTTTACAGATCAAGTGAATATTAGATTAAATTCAGATCTAGAGAATATTATTACAATATTATAATAATATTTCAAGTTAAATAAATATATTCGATATAAGTTTCTCATGAAAGAAACTTTGACATAAAATTTTTAATAAACAAAATCAATATGTAAGTATATTAAATCACTTCGATATTCATTATTAATCTAATTATAATGATTATTATTGATCTTAAAACAATCTTCATTTTTTTTCTGTGCCAATTATATATGTTTGCCCCTATATAGGTATTTATATGTACACGCACTTTGCAAACATTTAAAGTAATTACGTTGACACGCGACTTGTTTCGAAAAGTATATTCCAATTGATCGCCGCTCGTTTGTTTTCTCGATTTTCTTTTCGTTTTCGGGGCTTGTGTATGTTTTTCGCCTTCTCCTCTTTATTTCTTTTCGTGATTTGACAGTTGACAACTTTTGGGCATATATATACACTGAAACTGGGACGGATCGGGCGAGAGACAGAGACAGGCGACAACCACCGGGCCCGAGGGTTGGAAATATACTGAGATTAAAGTTGAGAAGTCGCCAGCGATCGAAGCCATTTATCTCTCACTCTCTGTGAATCGCTCGTTATCTCTGCCGGGGAAAATGAGAAAATGAAGAGAGAGAGCGAGAAACCGGGAAAAGACAGGTGAACACAGGCTGCATTGGGGACACAACAATTTTCTATAAAAGCTCTTTTGTCTCATCGAAAATCGAAAACAAAAAGCTATCTAATTAAAAGCTCATCGCATAATATTGAATAAAGGTTTGCTTTTTTGTATTGTTATTTCAGCTCTCAAAAGTTCGTTCAACTTCAGGAAATTTTTTAAGGGGCGCGTCTCCATCGACAAGTTAAAAAAATATATATTTTCAGTTGCATTAAGCACTACATCTGACGGAAACGTTGGAAAATATTCTTGAAAACTATTAACGAAGCGTGTTTCAGGCACTTCAGATATTCAGTGAGCTGTTAATTGCATTTTGAAACGAAAAGAGTTATAACAACAACCGATTTGCAGTGAAATCATCCATCTGGCGCGATTTTAATCGATATGGAAATGAGCCATCAAGTGTTTAGTGCAGGGCAACTTTGTTGTTTCCATTTCCATTGTCGTCATCATGTGATCACGGATTTGTGGTTACTGAATCGCCGATCAGCTGAACAACCAACCGATCATCAACGTGTGAATCAAAAGTGTCGCATTTGAAGACGACAAGTGAGCTGGAAGCGAAGACAATGGACCATGACACCAGCGATTGCAAGGGTAAATGTATTAGACGGGACTGAAGTAATCAAACGCGAAAAACAAACGTTTTAAGCAATTTTTATCACATTTTTGTTTGATATTTATTAATTTAGATCGCAAAACCTTATAAAGTGAAAGTTAAAAATATGCATTTCCTCACATTTTTAATGTAATTATAATCAATTCTTGATTACCTATTGGAATGATCATAATCATTAAAATAAATGAGTTTTTTAGTTCCAATTATTTTGTATATAAAAACGTTTTTCAATTATTCAATAATTCATTGGCTGTTTCATTATATCATATATTACTCAATATTTTCTTATATTTGCTTTTCAAAATAAAATAATAATTGTTGTTTATATATTTAAAAGATTCCTTTATTCTAACAATTACCTTGAGTTATTCAGTTTGTTGTCTTTAAAGATCTATTTAAGGTCTGAAATATCATCATCAGCAATATCGTATTTTATTTTAGGTTTATGTTTCACTATTAATTTAAGAAACCAAATCTAGGTTTAACTTTTTCAAACTAAAACTGAAACATTAAAAGTACCATCAGTGTGCCACAGTCGTGGCCGTCCATAAACAGTGCCTTTGCATGGCCAACAGTAGCGGCCAGTTCATCAAAATTTTCGAGCATACTTTCGGGCAGCTCAAAATGTGTAGAAGACGCAAGTATTTCGCGGAGGGAGTGTAAATCAATGTCTATATATAAACACATAAAAACTCAATCCAAATCAATACATTAATCATAAGAAATAAAAAAAAAATATGTATTCAACATGATTCCAGAATTCCGGAAAATTTTGCTGAACCTTGAACATTTGTTTCAACTTTTTATAAAGACATCGTAAAAAACAAGCAAACACTATTTTTTCATTTTTTGAAGTATTAATTATAGATTATATAATAAACTACAAATAATTAATGGTTTTATTATTAGCTAATAAATATTTATACTTTAGTGAAATATAAAACAAAATACTATTAATTAAAGCTGGTAATACTTAAAGCAGGAAGAAAGAAATATATATTTCTTATTAATTATAAAAAACATATATCAGCAAGTTTATTCACTAAGTTGTCTGTAGTAATTTTAAAAGCAGTGTAATTTGTGTTAAACAAATAACTAGAACAAACAATAAGTGTACAACACCTGAGTTGTAATTTACATTCCCAGCAAAACATTAAAAAGAAAATGTGGTATAAAAAAAAACCAGGAAGAGAGAATAAATATAAAGTTTTATGGCCAAAAGGAAAAAGCAAAAGCGTGTACAAAAAAGAAACTTGAACAAGAAAGGAAGCTAACTTCGGCACGCCGAAGTTGGTATACCCTTGCAGATTCCTATTGTATAAATTATAATCTATTCCAATATAATATGAACTACTTTCATATACATACAATTTTTGCAGGTTTAATTTTTTTTTACATTTTTTCACATTTTTACATGTAAAGTAAAATTTAATTTTTCTCCACATTTACCGATCGTTTGTATGGCAGCTATATGATATAGTCGTCCGATTCTTATGAAATTTACAACAAAATTCTAAAATAATATATAATGCTTGTATCCCAAAGTAGAAAAAGTTATGTTGAAAACTGACAAAGCTATAATTTTTTTTCTGAAAATTTCACGACCGTTCCTATGGCAGCTATATGATATAGTAGTCCGATTTTTATAAAATTTAATCCAAAAATCAGAAACAATATAAAAAGCTCATAACCGAGAGTTGATCAAGATATGTTAAAAAACAGTCAAGTTATAATTTTTTTTCAACAAATTTAAGGATCGGTTGTATGGCAGCTATATGATATAGTTGACCGATCCGGCTCGTTCCGACTTATGTACGAGTGAGAGTATATAGAAGACTATCTACAAAGTTTCATTAAGATAGCTTCAAAACTGAGGGACTAGTTCGCGTATAATCGGACAGACGGACAGACGGACAGACGGACAGACGGACAGACGGACATGGCTAGATCGACTCGGCTGTTGATGCTGATCAAGAATATATATACTTTATAGGGTCGGAGATGACTCCTTCACTGCGTTGCAAACTTCTGACTGAAATTATAATACCCTGCAAGGGTATAAAAAGAGGGAAAAATAATAATGGCTTGGTGATGCCCCAACAATTGGCTCTGTTATCTGAAACAGTGAGAAAAGCAAACATTGTTATCGCCGGCAGAGAAAAGCCGAGAGAGAGGAGAGATACTAAAAACCGAAATGAGAGAGGGAGCTTTATCGGCCGGCATATATCTTTAGCTTTTGTGTAACTTTATTTTAAGAATTTTCTCTCTCTCTTTTTTTTGTTTATTTTAGAGGCATGCTCTTTCAGAAGGTATAGTGGTTTTTGTAGGGAAATGGTAACCACATATTTGAAAAGTTTCTTGAAGAAAATTGGTCTTGATGCTAATAAATGTATTAAAAATATTTTTTAAAGAATACTTTAATAATCTTTTTAAGATTTAAAGACAAACCAAACATCTGTAAGTTTAGTTAAGTTTTTTTTTTGTGTTTACCATTTTTTGAATTTATAATTATAGGCTTTTGAAAATCAAAGAGCATGTAAACAAAACAGCAACGCAAATATTGCCAAAGAAAAGCTTCTTCTAATGCTCAGTGACCTCAAACACAAACGCACCCAGAAAGATATGTGTACATAAAACTATATATCTGCGTACACTGCGTACGATATATATTTATATGTCTAATTGCAGGCGCCGCTGTTGACAGAGAGGCCAAAAGAGCAAAGCTACAACACAAAAGAGAATAGGTTACAGGAAATTCAATAACAAATTAAATCAAATTAATTTCCTTAATGAAATTTCCTTTCTGCACAATTTATCGATTGATGATTACACTAAGAGCTAAATGACTCAAGTCATTCATAAGTTTGCTGGATTTTTCATAAGAAACGTTACGCAGCCTTAGTCAACTTGAACAATGTCAGATTCCTTGTAATCTGTAATGCAATTACACAATATTTATAAATATATATGAATTCAGAGACTAAAAGGCATTAGCAAGTCCATAATTAAAGATTTTGGTTATATTTTATTTAATTAAATTTTAAAATCCTTGTAGAACTTGTTTCAAAAAATTTATATTACAAATATTTTAATTAGCTTGTTTTTAGAAAATCACTTTGATTTAAAAACTTTCATCTATGAAATTAAATTTAGCATATTTCCTTTGATTTACGGTTTGGTATTTTTTTCATAATTGTATTCCATGTTCTCTGAAAGACCTTCCGCTCCTAATTGGACTCGAGAACTCAGCGACCACCGTCACTGAGAGATATTCACGATCAGTCGTCACGCAAAGTATCGTGATAGAGATATATGCTGGCGGACAAACAAACAGTGCCATTAATAAATAAATCCGCCGCCCTTTCACTCGACTCCTCCTCCTCCTCCTCGTTCATCATCCGAATCCCCGAGATATTCAACAGGCCAAAGCTGTTGATTGTTTTATGCCTCCAAAGATCAAAAGACTAACGACAAGTGGGCGTGTGATGTGGTTTTTGGATTTGATCTTCTGAACTCACAATATAAAGAGAAAAAAGGATTAGTTGTTGCGCTTGGAACATGAAATATTCTTTAAACTCTGAATTTTATTTTATTTTTTTTTAAGGATCTGTTAAGTACTTGATGCAATCTGAGAGATACAACTTTAAAAATAAATTATCGCATGCTTTAATATTATGTGAAGAAAGTCATATGCTTTCTATAGAGGTCTCAAATATTTCTGACCTAATTTTCACACCCCAATAAAAGTTTTAAAAGCGAAAAAAAAATGGCAAACTTGATATCACAAAAAGCTTTAAAAAGAATAACTCGTTATTGTGTTAATCTAATCAAACACGAATAAACTTTAATTTAGAAAAACCTTGATTAAGTAACAGGCCGAAGAGTCGAACTCCCAGAAAACTTTCAGGGAAATTTTTCTTATAAAAATATATATTTATAAAATTTACTTTCATTCTGGGACAGCGGTCAAAGCGGTCAAAAGAAATGGAAAGACAAGAAATAAAAAAAAATACAAAAGAAGAATCCCAATAAGTTATATATCAAAAATGTATATTCACAAAGAACCGAACCAAAAAAAAAAAAAAAATCCAACCAAATTCACCGACTATAAAATATGCGAATGAGTGACTTATATAAAAGATTTTGCAAATTGCAACCCCATCAAATTAACCACCCAGAGAATCCTCTTGAAAACAAATTAAATAGAAATTAACTAAAAATAAAAAGGCAGAACCAAAACAGAAAGCCAAAGCACGATACCAAACATAAATAAACCGAAAATAAAACAAAGCGAATTCGCAAAAACCAGTTTAAGTCAGTTACAGAATTTTTGAGATTCATTCGGGGCACACTTTTCGCACATTTTCCGAGGCACGTGAGAAAAGGCCAAAAAAGAAATGCGGGTGAGGGTCGTGTGCCCCCACAAAAACTGAAGCATCCGTTATTGGGCGTATCAGTGAAAATCATATATATTTATAGCCAAACGATCGCCTGATCAGTGGAAAATTTTCTATTCGAAATAAATAAAATTCTTTTGATTTTTTCTATTATTTTTTGTTGGTTGGAAAAACAATTTTTTCAATCGTACAAGTGGATCATAAAAAATGCCTCTTGAATGAAAATTTATTCCCCCCTCTTTATTTTTCTTGAATGTATTTCTTGTTATTTTTCTTCATTTTTTTTGCCAATACATAATTTGGCATTAAATAGCAAAACAAAATGATTTTTTTTTCTCTCATTTGGGTTTGCTGCACGTCAACGGCAGAAATAACAAATAACAAAAAAAGAAAATGAGCGAAAAAAATGGGAAAATATTCTGTTTCCATTTGCTTGCGTAAGCAAAAATGTTGTTATTGCTAACAACAAATAAATTCTCGATTTTAAGCCATAAAGATTCGAATTTTTGCTTGCTATTTTAATATTTCGGGTATACTATCTGTTTTTAGGATGGCACGTGGCCAGGTCTATGACACAGAAACATTCCCCAAAACAAATATATACCATATATTAAATTATTATTTTTATTTCAAAATTATTAGGGTAATTAAGATGTGAGGCGGGCTTTGATTAAGACAATTTAATCTTTCTGAAATCAGGTTTTACCTGTGACAAATAATACATACTCTCTGTTGTATTTCCTTCAATAAAATTCGGTTCATTTTAACCCCTTCTTCCACTTGAAAACACAACATCAAATTCCACCATAAAAATCTAAGCAACATTTTAATGTTCATCATAAACTTACTCATTCTCGCTGGGCGTTATGGCATCTAAAATTTAATCACATGATCAGCAGCTGATTCAAATCAAATAACTTTTATCAAAAAACGCAAAATATTACACACAAAAAAATTATGGCAAAACATAAGCAGTTCAGAAACAGCCACAAGCACGAGAGTGATGAAAAAATTGTATTTATTTTTAAACAAATTAATTGGCCGCTGGCCAAGTGCCATAAAAACGTGAATGTTTTTATTTGTTTGCGTTTTTCCCACAACAGCACAAGAATTCTATACTCTGAATTCATTATGTTAAACGAATATTCAGCACTTATAAATGGAAAATACTATAATATTGAAACTGTATATTTTTAATATTTTTGATTTTTCAATTTCAGTCAATTTTGCGAGGGGAAAAACCAAGCAAGATGACTCCTATATACAGAACTGGGGTTTATCCAAATGCATTTAATGGATTTTCCCGCACAAGACTCATTATTTTGTAAATCAAAATCAAGGCCAATGTCGTCAGTCAGTGGGGGCGTTGATGCACTAATGTTTCGATTGGATTGCATCGCCCGATTGCCTTTGGAATCGAAATTACATTTAGTGGCTGGCTTTCTTCCTTTGGCATTCTGACAGACAGCGAGAGCCGATATCAAAGTAAAAATGTATTAAAAATATCTCGCTATAAAATCGATCTGGGAATGGATTTGCCTTCCCTCTGGCGGCTCAAATCAATTATGAAATTATGTGAAATGCAATTGCTTTTGATGCCACATTGAAATAAATTGATTTTGCCATTTGGCCATTTGCACACAGCCAATTTAACCCAATCATAAGACGCAATTAAAAATTGGCAGAGGTTTTTTTTTAACCAACAAACTGGATTAGGTTTATTTCTAAAAGAAAAATTTGTATTTTTTGTGCACTTGACTGAGGCGCAATTTCAGTTCTGCGAATTGGAAAACTGTATATGCTCAACGAAAATGGAAAAGGGGAAAAATTCGTTGTAAAACTCGTATGTAAATTGCAATTTGCACTTTTAATGCAAATAAACAAAATAATAAAGAGTTTCACTTACGTATCAAAACGAAAGAAATGCAAACAAAACCTAAAGAGAAGTGGAACACTCGATAAAATCACATATTACAGCATTTCGTGGGAGTAAAAACAATTTTTTTAACCCTTTTGCTTACAAAAAATACTGAAAATTAGTACCAGCCTTTTTTTTTATTTTTTTACCATTGCATTTGCGTGTACAAATCGAATTTAAATACGAAAAATGCTGCTGTGGCAATGTTTACACATAGCCATTGCATTAATTTGACAGGCAGTTGCCGTCGGGTTTTTCTTAAATAAATACAAATATTTTTATTTTATTTCATTTCATGGTTGCGTGCAGTAATAGCCCAACAAAATGTATTTGCAGCCGTCACTGAACAATATATCCAGTGAGAAATATATACTAGAATCGTGTTTTTGCACGGACGGTCGGGTGTCGAAATGGCAAGGCGTAATGCCTTGATTATTTTCTAAATACCTATAATTAATTTATTTTAGTGTTTACTTTGGATTCTCACTCGACCGTTTTCGGCCAGTTCATTGATTAATGTATTTTGTACGAAACGAAATATAAAAAGCAAACAAAAACTGCATAAATTAAAATTTACCACTCAATGAATGGAATGGAAGCATGTGCCATGGAATGGCCGGGGTAAATCATCTGATCTTTCATGTGAAAACTCATTAAAGTCTGCAAAGAGATTTTACTTTTATTTTTCGATCCTACTTACTCCTGCTGATCATTTCATGATAATCACTTGTGTTCGCAGGTATTTGCTTTTATACAGCAAATTTATGAGATTCTGTGCTTGTTTAAATTTATTTTGTTTATTTGCAACAATTCTGATTTATATGTTTCACAGAAATATTGTAAACAGAATAAGGGAAAAAGTAAGACAAGAAAAAGAGCAATTTAAACCTTTTTTTAACAGCTTATAATTTTAAAATTTTATTCAGATATTAACAGAGTTAATATGTATTTTAAAATACATATTGATACCTTATAAGGATCTCAGATCACTTGTAAAATCTCCAAGTACGAGTTAAATGAGCAGACTAGCCCTAAAATCAACAATAAGTTTACCTTACAAAAAAAGGACGCAAAAGTCTGCAAATCGATCGATATAAATTTATCAGGACCTTAACAAACCATCACTTGTAAATTACAAGAAGTTCTTCTTACTCATTCTGCTCTAAAAAAAAAAGGTTTACAAAACTGCTTAAAAACTAAAATCAAACTCTTTTAATATTTAATGTTAAACTACCTCCCATAAATCGAATATAAATAATATATGTACTCACCAGTGGGCTTTGGTATATTGTAAAAGTCAAGGGTCTTGATTCCCGATGTCTCGACGTGGGGAGCAAACCCCTCGTAGAGGTCACTCTCCTCCACGATGCCGCTGAGCTTGTCGGCCTGCGAGGAGGCATCTCCTCCGCGGTGGTATGGCATCTTCTTAGCCAGCTTTGCGGTCACTCCTGGGGTCCTTTTGGCTGTCAAGTTTTGATCTGGGTTAGGTTCAGATTGGGGTCTGTCTTTGTTTACACTTGAGGGCTCACTTCACGCCGGGCAGCTGTTGGATGATGATGCGTTTCCTTCGATGTTTCCGTTTGACTAGATGGCTTTTATTTTGCAGAGCGTTGCCTTCCGTTTCCGTTGTGTGGGAATCAATTTGTGAGCCTTGTTCAAATTGCGTTCTGTTAGATATCTTGCTGTTTATACTTCGTGTGACGTGACTGGTGGCCAACTTATGGAGACAGAAACACTCCAATACGATGATGCCGCGCGGAATTCATTATAGTAAACGATTTAGCACGAACACTGCAAGGGCATAGCTGTTGTGATAATCAAATCGAGGAATATGGCGGCTCTTCCAAGTCTGCAATGAGATAAAATCGGGGCGAAAGTTTGTTTATTATTATTTCGATTTGTTTTAAGCATTAAAAACAAACAACTCGGGGGAGTCAATCAACATCAATCGGCAAGATAGCAGATATGGCATATGGAAAGCAATCCTTTGAATCGGAATCCAAGTCAGTTCAATGACATGACCCATTCAAAAGTGTATTGAAGATAATGCCAAAGGCGCCGTTCCCCCATAAAATACTTGGTTCGTTCATTAATTGCGGCCCAGCTATAAAAAGCCAACTGGCCAGATTTATAATATATATGTATATATAAAATCGCACGCATATATAAATCTGTGATTTGCCGACGTTTTTGGAGGGTATTTGTGATTACCAACAGCAACCACAGCAGCCGGTTTGATTTCTAATTAAACCAAACAGAAAAAAATAATAATAAACCGGCGCAAATATTTCACTCGGCCGTAAACAATCGCAATTATAATATACAAAGAATTGCTAAACAATTTATTTAAAAGTTCATAAAAGTTTCATGGGTTGCATTTCGTTGAAATAAATCAAATAGAAAAAATATTCAACAATCATTTAAGGGCAGAGTCGTATTTTATAAAGAAAGTTTAAGTTGGTTTATGCAAAGTAATTTTAATTAAGAATTTAAGTTCTTAAGGCAAGGGAAATGGACAGTTTAATTATATTAAGAATTCAGCAAGACAAATTCCTAACTCCCTACACCTTCTACAACCTAGAAGACGTTAAAACGGAAGGCATTCCCATTGTTAATAATTGCCTTAAGCCAACCAACTCATTTAACCTAATCAAGCGTTGCCACACGCGGCGTATACTTAACATTCTAACTGCTTTATTCTCTATTCTGCACCGAACTCTCCCTTATTCACGCGTTCCGACAACCTTAAAGACCAGCTATTTATCTAAAGTGGTTTTTCTCTCCTTCATTTTCCCCACAAGAATTACTCAGATATTTCGTTCTGTTTTCGTCACAATTCGCATGCCAAATGGAGCTTCAAAAGAGAGACAACTCAATAAAAATAAAATACAAAAAACAGAAAACAACTAAATTGAATTGCAAATTTTCCAAAAGATATTCCGGGCACGCATCGAAAAAACAAACAAAGCAGACACTTCTATTATTTTTACTTGTGTTTTTATTTCTCATTTTCCTTTTGACACTCTTAATGATTTCGCCTGTCAGAACCACATTTCAGGGAGCTTTACGGGGGCCTACGAGGGTCGGACATCGCCTATAATAGTGTGAGAGGAGAGAGAGACAGGTCTGATAGATCGCTGCGTTTGCTTGATTGGCTGTCCGATAGAAGGTGTCGGGCTTTTTACCTGGCCACAGAGCCTAGAAGGAGGAGGAGAAGGAGAACAGGTGCCGTCAATTGGATTTGTGGCCCAGACAAGTTGTATCTATGGCAGTTTCAAAGCAAACTGTGTTTGGCCAACAGCAGATAAGAAATGTTTTGACTGAAGTGTCTTATAATTAATATGGAATGTGTGGCTATTATCTGCAAACAGAAAGCGAGGGAAAACTTAAAACAAAATTAAGTGCATTTTGGGATCAAAGAAAACCGCTATTAAACATTTTAAAAACATCTACGAAACAACAAATATTTATACCTATAATTAAATAAAATGATAATCTGTTACTATTGCAAGAAATTAATTATACTTTTTGATGGTTTATAATTTTGTACTTTATTTTCCATTCTTAGGAATTTTTTCTACAGCTTTTTGAACAATTTTCCCAATTATATTACTGCATATAAACTATATACATATTTTCCCAAATCAAACCCCAATCAACCCATATCTTTCAAGTAGAAAATAACCATCAAGTGCTCCTCAAATTATTCCATTAAAATTATTTATCGAAAAGAACCTTTTCCCTTGAATAATTTCCACCTACTCGAATGGCAACGTAAGCCTTTCAGCTCCACCCTTTTCCCCTCAGAACAAATATATATATCGAGGCACTTAAGCCACGTTAATTGGCCAAACAGTGCCATGCCATACCACTTCACTCCAGTCAAGTCAACTCAACTCAACTGAACTGAACTCAACTCGGCTCAGGTTGTGGCGATTCACTGCGTTTCGTTGCAATATTGGTAATGTGCAATTTTCATATGTATGTCAATATTATGCTACGTCTAGTTTTTTTCAAGGTGCCTCGGGTTACGTCGTCACCGGGGCAGGGGCTTTACACACAAATAGAAGTATCGGTTGGACATGTATATAAAGTTATTAACAATCGTTTACACTGCATTTGAGTTGCTCGTTTGCTTGCTTGTTTGTTTGCCGTTTAGCTGCCTCCGGACTTGACTTTAGAGAGAACGTTATCTAAATGTTATAATGCATCCAATTTGCGCTAATGAAATCAAACAAACAGAACGCCACTCAATTGAATTCAATTGGACAGTTTACAATGACTAACTCAACTAAAGTCGGCTTAGGCCCGAGAAAACATAATGTTTCGGCACCGCACCGAATCGATTAACGTTCCCCGGGACCCAAAACATCAGCTAATTAAAACGTTTATGCTAATGAGCCAACACGATGTCATGTCCAGTGTCGCGAGATGTCAACCCAAAAGAAGCTGGGAAAAAATAAGAGGAAAAATCGCACAAAAATATTGACAGGCCGGAGGTCAAAATGAGCCGAAAATTTAACAAGTTTTTAGAGTTACAGTGGATGTGAAATAAAGACATTAAACATTAAATTAAAGATATACCAAGAATTTTTAAGAAACTTTTTTTATCTGGAAAAATATGCTAAAAGAAAAATTCCTCTATAAACAAAAATCTATAAAGAACAGATTTTTAAACTAATTTTTATAAATTTTTATATCACTTAATATAGATGAATTTTTGTACTATTATTCACATGCTATTATCTCTCGTTCAATTACACAATTTCCCAAATTAAACACGACTTTAGCCGTTGGCAATTGTCAGCCAAAAAAAAAACCCCCCGAAACCAAAACAACTCAATTAGAGCCCGAAAATAGTCGAGAAAAATACACGAAATTAGCTGAGAATTCACTTAAATCGTTTGGTTAGCTTTTTCGGTGCTAATCACTGGCCACCATGGGTTAACAGTGAGCCCGAGGCCCATGTAATACCAAAACTATTACGTGGATTCGTGGGTGGTGGTTAAATGGTGACGCAAGTGCAACCATTGTCGGGGTCAAGTCGGGACTCAATTCGATCCAATTCAATCCAAGTCTCGACACGTTTATTCTCGGTGCAATTTGCGTCAGTTAGCGAAGAGGGAAAACTTTTGAGGTTTCCAAGTAATTTTCCACTACGCCAAAGTTCACCGAAGTTATTAGCTTCAAGCTAGTCGTGTAAATGTTTTATTTCGTGTGTTTCTGTGTTCATTCTGACGATGGGGCAAGCAAAAGTTAATCCCTGCTTGATAAGCGTGTGTGGAACTTTGCTAGATTACCGGGGAATAAAGTTGGTAACAATAGGAACTCCTTGAAAGAGAGCGGAAAAGATAATGAATATAATCAAGTTAAATAACCATAAGTTGGATTTAGTCCTTTTTCACACTTTAGATGCTTAATTGGAGGGATATGATATGTTATATGTGAAAAACATTCGCAATATTTGAGTTTAAAATCATGAAACACATACTAGGAAATATTTACTGATTACAAAGAAAAGGTATCTCTCTATAGAAATACATATAATAAAATAAGATATATTTATTATATAAAAATAATTAAAATTATAAATAATGTTTATAAAACCATCTTATAATTCCCTAATATACCATCTAATATCAACCTTTTAATATTTCATGTACTGTTTTATCCAATTACTGCCAGCAGTTAGCATTTCTGTAATTCTGTCCAAGGTAAACCTTAATTATTTTCCCCTGCCTTCTAGCTAGAAATAGTTATCAAAGTTCCATTTATTCTCAAATTAATTAGCGTCTAAATAAATGACAGTGAAGGCAAACGACAAGAGACCTCCCACTTGAGAGGAATTTGCATACGATATGAGCAGAGGAGGAGGAGGAGGGGGCGTGGAGTGTGGTTGGCAGGCCGACATTTAAGCCATACCTGAGGAGGAACCCTTCGAAGCCATGCGAAAACGCTTTCTAACTAGGCCAAGCAGCTGTCAGCATTCCACATGAAAAATCCTCGAAAGTGCCTTGAAAGTGCATTGACTTAGGCCAGATCCTTATTTTTGCCTCGCGCCACCCCAAAAACCACCCCTAGGTCCTTTCAAAACCCATTTCCTTCCAATGAAAACTGTGTCAATTTTAGCTGAAAAGCTGGTTTAGTTTTGGACTAGTCGAAGTTTAGATTCTCTTTGCTTTTAATAATTAATTTATTATTATTATTATATAAATTAAAAAGAATCTAAATCAATAGGAAAGGAGATTTACATTCCTAGAAATATATTTTATAAGGTCAAATCCCTGAATGCTTTATAAAATCCATCACCAAAGCGTAATACCCTTAATACAGGCATAGAAAAAGGAACAAAGGAGAAGTGCGTTGAAAAGGGAAGTGAAATTATGCCATCGCTCGGTTCGGCAAGTCCTTAAAGTACTGAAAATGTAGGACAACGCAAAGCTTATTGTGGGGGTGTGTGTGCATGTAAATGTCTATGTAGTGGTGTATTTATTTAGCTTTCTTTTTTTTGCGTGGGTGTGACAGGACACTTTGCGTCAGCAGCAGCAACAGCAGCAGCAGACCGAAAAATAACAACAAGAATAGAATTGCGTAGTGCCGCCTCAAACAGGGTGTGTACCAGGACCCGGAGAATGAGAACAGGAACAGGACTGGGAGCACATCAAGAGAGAGAGGGAGAGAGCGCTTAATAGGGAGTCCTGGGGAAAAGTGCGAGCAGAGAGAGGGTCCTGGAGCTGAAATCAATGAATGAATGAAACGCACGCATGAGCAAAGGGAAGGCAGGCAGGGAACGAGGACAATAGAGAAACCAGGACTCTCCAATATAGTTATAGAAGCCTTGTAATCTAATCCTAATAAAAATATTGAAATATTTTAAACTTATAATGCAATTTAAGACCTAAGTCTCTCTCAGCGATGAGGCGGCAACAAACTCAATAAGGGAAAGTAATGGAAAAAATAAACGAATTAAAATGTCGCACCATCTAGTACATTTTTCCAATAAAGTTGTGACGACCTGGAAGGCATAAAATTCAATCTAAACTAAATGTTTATTATTTAATATCAAATTATAAGCTAGAGATTTTATGTAAATATAGTATTTTCTAGGACAGAATTGTTAAAAACTATTTTATTTAAAAAGGATATGACCTTTTTCTAAAACTACATTTAAAAGAGATATAATTTCTCTCTTAAACTAAGTTTTAAAAATATATTTCAGCTATTTTCTTCTCTGTTGACACTCCTGGCTGTTGACTGCCTTGTTAGCCCCCAATTTCCCCAGTGTAATCGAATCAATTTAAGCTTATTTAGGGGGAGGAAGACGACACGACAGAGAGCAGAGGGCAAGCAAAGGACACAGGGCAAAGGAGGGGGCCCAGGCCAAGAGCGGATGGATTGGCAAGGAAATCAACTTCAACTTGCCGCAAGGACAGCCACTGAAACTGAAACTGAAATTTGTCAGACAGCAGCACGAACAATTAAAACGGGGCCCCGAGCTGTTGACCTGATTTCAGTATCGCTCCTCCTTGCTGCTGCCGCCGCCTCGCCTCTTGAATGCCTTTTTATATTTTTATTACTTTTTTTCCTTTTTGGCGGCAGACATCGTGACGGCTGAAAATGCCATACACGCAAGGTTTTATGGGTCTCTGCTGATTTTTTCGCTTTATCTCTCTATTTTTTTTTTGCTTTTGTATTTTTTATATATTTTGGCAACAAAGGAAAACCTGTACAGTGCACTTGCCACAAACAGCACAACAATCGAGCTCACTGGAGGGTCACTGAACCCGAGAGCAAAAAAGTGCTGCACCAGCAACAGCAGCAGCAGCAGCAGCAACTGCAACGGTAGCTGGGGCTGCATTTTATTTCATAATCATTGCACATGAGCACAACGCCAGAGATATGTGCTCGCAGTAGGCAAGAAAAATCACGTGAAACGGGCCCTGGGCTGTGTTACCTATATATATGGGCATTTGGCCAGGCCTCTGGATCTGAATCTGAAACTGAATATGAGCCTGAAAAACCGACTTGACTTGGCCTAGACACAAGGAAAAGCCACTGCCGACAAATGCCAGGAAAAAACCAAAAACGAGTGTGCGAGAGTTACTTGAAAAGTCACACGGAAAGGGGCATATACAGGTATTATATAGACTAACAGATGAGTTGAAAGATGCTTCAGATAAGATAGTAACACATATAGACATGGAAACAAATAAAGTTTAAATTAATAGCTTTAAAGATACAAGGCATATAATATCATATAGCTAGAAATAACCTTCAGAAAACACTTGAAAAATGTCATTGTGCTACAAAGATTTGATTTATAAACATTAAATACTTAAAAACGTTAGCATAATAATGATACAACCCTTTTAAAAATATGGATGATTAATTAAAATATTAATTATATGTAATAAACCGCGAAAGAAACTCGGCATGTTTGTAACTAAATCCGAAAGTCAAAACTCTGAGATTATAAAATCATCTTTAAAACAATTTAAAAAAATTGTCAAGTCACTTAAAGTTGAAGCTAAAGTTTGGGGCAAACCTCGCACATAACCAGCATCGTCCCTGGAGCCGCCAAACAAAGGCAGACTCGTAACTGGCAGCCACTTGGAGCCGCCAAAAGCTTTGGCTCTCTGTTCCTCATTTTGTGATTTTTCTTTCCTTTTTTTTTTGTATTTTTTTGGCCACCCAACACCACCACACTCTCCGCAAAAGCAACTCCCCAAAGGGGGCCACAAAAAACTTCCAGCGAATGTGTTATGTAAGCGCGCATTTCCAACATATTTGCTTGTCCAGTTTTTCTTTGCTTGGCTGGCAGAAAAAGAAAAATGAAAATAAGTTCACAATGCAGCCCAGAAAAAGAAGGCGAGCATGCAGCAGGGAAATGGGCGAAAAAAATATAGGAAAAGCGCAGCGTTGTCAGTATTTTTTCCATGTTGTGGTGCCCTGGTGAAATGGAGCCACGTGAATCATACGGAGATGTAGCGAGAACTACAAGTGTTTACATTACATAGGCGGTGCCATAAGATTGCCATACTTGGCCATGTTTTGGGCTTGGAGTCTCTTTTTCCCCCTAATGTTTGATGGGGAGAGATATTACTCATACGACATGTTGGCCGCTCAAATATCCATAAACCCAAAATAATTACACAACCGTCAGAGCATTCGATCCCCACCATATGGCATTATTTCGTAAAATTATATATATATTGGCGAAAGCTCAGGCATTTTGTGGCTAATTTGCCACTATTCGACACTTAATATGCATGTAAAACGCTTTCTATATGGTCATCATTAGCTAATGCTCGCTTTTATGAAGACATCAGCCTCAGTAGCCGTTGCAGTCGAATTATGGCTAATTACATGGACAATTTAATATACATATACGTACTATACATCCCTCCATATGTCGCCTCGGGGGCAGCCTAATGGTCCCTAAAACGATGCCAAATCGCTGGAGGAACAGCAGTGCCTGTTATATAACAAAGTAATGTAAATTCTGACGCCCTGTGTCCACATCCCTTGAGAGGGGGGGGAAAAAAAGAAAAGAAATAATAATAATAAAACATGGAACACAGCAGGCGGTACTTTGTTTACACTTGGCGAATTGCAACACAGCCAAAAGGAAACTTCGAGTTGTTTAAATAAACAATATATGTTCCCTCTGCCTCATAAATTTTGCAAGCTATAATTGAAATATTCCAACTTACTTTCTTGCTCGTTTCAGAAATCTCTTCAAGTTATTCATGAGAATTAGATTATTTGGTATAAGCTTTTGCTTAGATTAAGCAATCTATATAATCCTTGAAAACGTGGACTTGATAAGATGACATATTAATAACTGCCATTAGACCAATAATAGTCGTGGTTCAGTTGAAATAGTTTAAGAAAAAATTCCCACCGATTAAATGGGAATGGGAAAATCATGTTATAATTTAATAAATGACACATATACAGAAAAGGGGCACCAATCCCCTTTTTCAAAATCGAAATCGTTAAATTTTTACAGAGCAGACCTGATTACTTGGTTTTTAATAATAATTTAATAATACTCGAAATAATATGCTAAAAATTATAATTGTTTGGTACTTTTACTTCAGATATGTTCTTTTATCTTTGAACGTTAGGAAAATTATAAAACAAACTTTATTTGTACCTTCCTAATAATTTTAATCAATAATAATACCTCATGTAATTATTATTTATTTTATCAATAAAATCAGTAGCATGAGAAACAAAAAAGGAAAAAATCAATTATGTCAAATGTTTTGGCGTGCGACATAAATTGTGACTTAGAACACGCGTTGACGGCATAAAATATGCATAATACGCACAATATTTATATATTCCGTCCGATAAGATAGCGACAATGTGAGAAGCATTAAAAAGTCAGTTGGCTTGTACCAAAAAAAAAACCCGATGATAAGCGGCAAGCGTAGCAATTTATTTTGATTTTGCGAGAAAGCGTCAAATTTGAGCATACTTTTGTATTCGGCATTTTTTATTCTGATAAGCATTCGAACTGGGGACTGTGTCACGAGCTATCAGTCGGGCCAAAGTCGGGAGTGCTGACTAAAAATAGTAAATATGTAGTTAAAGTCGCTGACATTGGCTGGCTTGTAAATCTTGGCAATGGAGAACCTCAGAGCGTGTGACTAGATCATAATACTCCTCCCACTAGGCAAGCCAATCGTATTTTTTACAGTGGAAATGCTTTAGGTTTGAACTTTATCTTATAGATCATAAATATAAATTTCTTTTTATATTGAAGACAGCCTAGAATTAGATCATGGTATATAAAAAATATTAAATTATAATAGATTTATAGAATAAAAACATTTAACCGATAACTACTGTAGATTTGTCAGCGATGTGCATTCGCCGATATTAAATATTTCGCTGGACGACTTGAGGGGAACCGGTTCGATGCCATCATCATGGCATCATAATGTATTTTTTACTCAAATATATACATATATAGAGGAGTACCTACATATGGCATATTTTTCGCAAAACTCTGCCAAAATGTGTAAGAGCCCGCCGTGAGTCAGTCCCGAGACCGAGACACTCGCACACTTGCTTTCGGCATTCCAGCGAACTCCAATGATATTCGAGAGCCGAGCTTCGGTTTCAGTTAGCCTTTTCGTTTGCTTTTCGTTTCGTTTCAATACGATTCAATTCGATTCAATTCGATTCGAGTACCGCCGCCAAAAACATCACGTGCTTTTCGCAGCGATTCGCTTTAGCACTGGTTTTGTTTTCGTTACTCGCCTTTGTAAACAATGGGAGGCTTGTTTCTAAATATTTATAGCGTGTTCATTTTGCGTGCCAGTGCCCATGCCTGTGTAATTCGGTATCGCTTATTATACAATACCATTTTAGGTTAGGCACGAGTTAACATTTCGGCAAAAAGTCTTCGGACTTTTGCAGCTGCTGGGGTGGTGGGCGTGTTTCGTGATTCGCTAACTTTCTTAACCTAACCGAATAATACCGCCTTCTTATTGTGCGATCACGTTCGCCAAAAACAGTGTCTGAAATATGGAAAATATGCTATATGGATGCGTAGGCAGACAAAGACTCGCTAATTTCACAGACACGCAAAAATTAACAAAAGCCTGGCTGCAAGAGATTTGCGTCAATTGCAACTGTGTAATGGAAATTTTTTTTTTATTCCGAGAAGTTTTCTTGGCGAGACCGATGAACTTCAATGGAATCGAGTCGGTTTTTAACCACGGATACTGTTTCCATGATTAATTCTATGTTAATTCGATGTCGGAATAATTTTTCACACAGCAATGTTAAGATCATTATAATGGTATTTACTTTAAAATGGTTTGTAAGGAATATTATAATAATAAAGTGGTTCTTAGTCATATCTTTAAAGCAGGGAAGTGAGCAGAGATCGTGTAGAGAAATTTAAAGACTTTCGAGACATTATTCAAAGAATTCATTGAAGTTATATTGAAGTTTTCATGAATAAATAAAATGTGTTAGCTACCAAAACTAGACACATTTCCCAGTTTAATCTTACTTAAAACCCAATTAAGATCCCTAGATAAAGTATAAAACTTTGTGTTCTATCTCTAAACATAAACAAATTAAAGACAATTAACTGCTTTCTCCGGTACATAAATAGCTCATCAAAATTTATTAGCTAGCTGCTGTGGGAATTTAATTTGGCTTCGTTTAGCAGAGGAAAGCAAAGCACAGATGCTGAATAATTAGTGACCATGACTGACACTTCCGGAAGCATCACAATTTGCATTTGCACATCACAGCAAACGAAATACAAATTATTAATTAAAACAAATCTGTGACGACCCCCGGCGACTGCCCACGCAGAAATAAATTGAATTATCCCAGAAGGCAGAACCAAATAATTGAATCACTCAACAATCGAAAGCTTCAAATTAGCCAGGGAAAAATAATAAACAACATAAAATATGCAAGCAAAACAGAAAGGAACCCGGGGGCATCAGGAAAGAAAAAAAATGAAAAAAATGAAAAAATAAATAACAACAAAGCGGAGCTCAAGAATTTTTCGCAAATCGCACTACTTAAATTCCGCTGCTGGTCGCTTTCTGGGGTTCTTTGGGGGGGAATTGTTTCGCTTTCATTCGTTTCGTTTCGGTTCGGTCCGGTTTTCAGTTTTGTATTTTTCAGTTTTGTATTTTCATTTTTTCAGTTTTCAATTCAATTAAGCGTCGGCGGGCGGAGTTCAGCACACACATTGGCCTGAACCTGGCGTCTGGAACCTTTTTCTGTTTTGTTCTTTTCTTTTTTATTTTTTGTCGTTGTCTGCTCTGCCCTCAACGTAATTCACTTTATTCAAATGTGTATAATAAAATAAACGCCTGTATATGCAATACACAATGGGCGAAAAAAAAAGAAAAGAAAACTACGCGGCCGAGTTGTTCTTTTGCACAGAAAGAAAAACAAGATCGGAGTATCAAAGTCCTTTCAATCAGTTAAAAAGAATAATTTATTAATTTCTTTTTCTAATGATAATAACAAATACAGAAAGTAATGATTGCACAGATCAGAAAACTCTTGAAACTAAGAAATTATACAAATAATACAAACACTGCATTAATGATCATATTTAATTTAAAACTTATAAGCTATACTTATAAAAGGAAATGATGGCACAGATCAAAAAACTCTCGAACCTATGAAATTATATAAATAATACAATAATACAAATTATATAAATAATACAATTATATAAATAATACAAATGCATTAATGATCATTTTTAATTAAAAACTTATAAGCTATACTTATAATTTTATCATCAATACTTCAGTTTTCTTTCTTAGATTGATCCTGGCTTACATATCGTTTTTTTTCCGTGTTCTCTTACTGGTTTTTGCCTCGAGCCCTGTCGCAGATTCAGATACAAAAGCCTGGAGCCGGATGTTTTCGAACGAGACCCCAACTATATGGCTTTTGTGCGAATTGAACTTATCTCAATGAAGAGTGACAACGCGCCAGAGCAATGAAAATGTCGTCTCTGGGGGCATCATTGCCGAAGCTCAAGTATGGAAATTATTGTCGCAACGGATAAATTGCCACAATGCACTCTGCTCTAGAGACTAACTAAGGTTGTTATCAGCCTGCTAGTTAAAGTGGCCACCCAGCGGATAAGCACAATTCCCTGGGGATCCATGGGACAGCTTGCACATTAATCGCACTCAATTGTGGATAAGCGAACAATGAACTAGTGAATTGATAATATTATTTGCATTGTCAAAGAGTTCTTAAACGATATTTGAACTTACAAAAATCTATGTAACTTAATTTCTTCTAATAAACAAACCCTGTCCCATAAATAACTATCATATTATTCAATTAAATTAGCTTACACTACTACCGGCACTTCCTACCTGGTACAACGTTAACGTTGATAACGTTATAGCCAGATCTGGTTATTGATTTACAGCTTATCCGGACAACATATCGCGGCACGGATAACGTTTACAGCACACGGCAACACACGGTGTCAGTCGAAATCAAGGTTATTTAATCAATGGGGAAAAATGTAGAAATGTTTACCCCGAGCCGAGTTATTAACGTGGATACAGATACTGCTACAGACATCTGTTAAATATTTCGCTATTGGTGGGTTGTCAACAAACGGGATCGGGTTCGGGATCGGGTTCGGGCTCAATGAAATTACTTGCACAAATTAATGCCGCACAATTACCGAACGAGCGAGCAGCGAGCCAGCGACAAAGTCATATCCAAAGTCGGCCACAAATTGATTGTTCGCTATCTCGGGCATATGTATATACGTATGCCATGTATCTGGCTCTCTCTATATAGGATTTATATATATATAGCGGCCAACTCTCGTTCATATCGCTCAAATTGCTTTCATGTGCCCCGTTTTATATTTAATGTTATTTTAGTCTCGGCCTTTTTATGCTCGCCGGTTGTTTGTTCGAGTGTAGGAAATCCATCTGGTGGGCGTTTGTTTGTTTCGCTCCTCTGTTCTGTCATTAACACATCGCGGCCAGTACTTGATTTAATAAATTTGATTAGGATTTACGACCGTGTGGGTTTCCATTTCAATTTCGGCCTGCATTTCGCGAGGGCGATGTGTGAAATTTCCCCCCCAGACTCGCTCTCAGCCATCAGGTGATCATGTCCAATAAAAGATATCACACGCATAAAAAGCGGATGTGTGCCAAAATTAGATTTAAAAGTGACTCATTTTAAACAGGACTAAGTTCGTAGTTATCTAAAGACTTTTATTATATTTAAAGTAATAATAAAGTAATAAAATAAGCCTCATAGTTCTTGATGCAATTTTTCTAAGAGCAATCTTTCAGGTAGTAAAATATAAAGAAGTATTGGAATAATAATACTAAAATTTAAAAACAGAAAGCCTTTTGTATTTTTGTATTATTATCATATATCACCGACTCTTTTGCCTCTATAAAATCCAACCTTTTAGTAACAATACTAACCTAACCTAGCTTATTACAAACACCCCCCAAAAGAGGACAAACTACGAGCAGAAACAATTAATTTTCTGGTAATTTAACATAAAACCAGATCCCATGACAAAAACCCAGCCAGATTTATGGCCAACGAGCAGCTTGTGCAACATTCTCGCGGTCTCAAAAAATAAATACACAACAGCAGCAGCAGCAGCAAGCGATTTTCCAGGGCGGGTTTTACGGGTTAATACGAAAAAGTATTGATTTTCGTATGACCACCTTTAAAAATGGGTTGCCAGGGTTAGTTCGTTTGGTTTCTCTCTCTCGATAAAGTTCAGGCCCTTCGCTGAGAGTTCAACGAACTGGCTGACCGACTGACTGACACAGACTCAACGAGACTTGTAGACTTATAGAGACAGAGACAGAGACTGGACAGTTGCACTCGGGCAATAATAATCGATGTGAATCACCGGGCAAATCACGTTGTCGTCGCCCAGGCACGTACACAAATCTCTGAATATGCGATATATGGATAAATGGATGGATGGATGGACGGTTGAATGGATGTGAGACCGAATTGAAATCGATTGATTCCGATTCCAGTCTGAGTCTGAGTCCGAGTCTGAGTCTCAATCCGAGTCTGTCGGCTTTGGTTTTACTTGCCTGCCGGATCTGTAAATTGCACGACTGCCTCTTATTTTTTTCTCTTATGATTTTGTGAGGCAAATTTGAAAAGTCGTTTTGTATCGGTCAAACTCACGTGAGCGAGCGATTGGACGGCGCTGGCTGACAGACAGTTTACCCAAATACAATTTGTCCATTGCCAGTCAAATGTATTTAGATAAATACTCAACTTTGTTACAGGTATCCATCGTGTGTATATATAAATTTTGTATTTTAGTTTAAATGGGTTATTGCTTGGGCAATCTCTCCCAGAAAGATAAGATAGGGGCCCGTTCAGAGGTTGAATTTTTGGCGAATGTTTGCTGCTCTTTTTTGTCCAAGTTCAGCTGGCTAAAAAATCTATAGATTAGGTAATTTATAGGGGCCTAAACCATCGAATTTATCGCCTAAACAAATGTTTGAAGTCATAATTAATAAATGTGATGTGAGGAAACCTATTTCACAATTGTATCTTGACGATTGTTTATCAATCAGTGAGTCACAGAAAGCCATAAAGCAAGACATAAAACATTTATCTAAATTTTTGGATTCGGGGAATTATGGAAAAAAAAAATCACAGTTTGAAGAAAGATCCCCGTGTACTTTATTATCGAGAAACTACATAGTAATGTCATGAATATGAGAATATTTTTTGTTAAGAAGCTACTAAAAACATAAACATAGAAAACAATATAAATTATTTTAAGACCCATTCCAACAATTTAAGACTCACATAAATATGTAAGATCCACTAGGAAGATAATCCCTTTGCAAATGCCACAAATAAGTAAAGGTCTGTGCTCTTCATTTCCAGCATTAATTTAGAGCACCTTATAAAAAAGGTTTTACCATTTAAAAAAATCTCTTTTTTAGACCATTATCAACCCGAAAAGCATGACTTGCTGCCGTCATAAATTGTGCAAGGTTAGAATGTTCTATCTTATCAGTTACGTATAAAAAGGCACATGAAACCAAAAAAAGAAAAAAAATACGGCATTTTAAGGCTTATAAAATCTAACTATGTTTTAAACCAAAAAAGAATTTAAATACAATTTATGGTCAGAATGATTCATGGTAATTTTTCGTGATTCGATTCGAACCTTTCAGCGTGGTGAATTGCGAAAAGTTATCAATAGAAAAAAAAATAGAGTGAATCATAGAAAAATTGAGGCAAAGATAGCACACGACACAGTGCAAGCAAAGGTACAGCAAGAGATAAAGGGGGGCAAAGTGAGAAGGGGGTGTTTTTTTTTTTCGTTCTTACCTGTCAATTTAGTTTCAGTTGTGTTTTGTTCTTGTTTTTCAAGCACTTCCTTCGTTGATTATTTGTTTTTTCTTTTTTTTTTGTGGCTGCACTTGTTCTTCTTCCTTGTCTTCTGCTCCTGCTCCTCTTCTTATTCGTTTGCGTCGTTGTGTGTTTTTTATGCACTCGTTTTTTGTTTTGCTTCGCTCGTTCGTTTTTATCGTGTTGTCACGTTTTCACTTTCACAGGTAAATTCTAAAAGGAGGATATTTTTTCTTGTTGTTGTTGTTGTTGTTGTTGTTTTTGTGTTTGCAACCAATTTATTCTGCTGCCCGCCGAAGGGGGCAGGGAAGGCGCTTTTTGGCCTTTAAACACACACACACACACACGCAAGCACAAAGCGAGAGCGAAAGAGTGAGCAAATCAGCTAAATTTACTTGTTATTTTAGTTATTCAAACTTTTGTTTAATATATCGCAAATATTTATTATTTTTTTAATTTAATTTTATCCATATTTTTATTTAATTATTATTGTTTTTGGAGGAACCGAAAAAATTCAAAAAATTTTTTCGAATGACCACCTGCACTCGTATTTATAGGTTTCTCCAAGCTGCGAACAGAGCCGATGGCTGCCGATTGGACTCTCTTCAAACACGAGAGAGAATGTGTTCGACAAACGTGTTTGACGGTTCGAACTATGGGCCAAACGGCCACTTTTTCTGGCACTAATTAATACGTTCAAGGAAGTTTTTTTCTTTATTATAAGTTATGATTCATAACTATATACCGCTACGTGATCTGTTAATCTTTTCTGTTCATATACGCTTAATGTTATTTGGATATAGTGCCAAGTTTCAGTAATTGAAGAGTTTCAGAAGAAATTTTTTGGCCAGATGATGTGGTGTTTGCCCATAGTACAGTCTTGAGTTCGATGTCGAACCATCGAGAAGTGAGAAGGTGGCAGATCGAGCAAGTCATTATTAAATAATTATATTTAAAACAAGTCGAAGCTGAAAACCTAAAGTTATAAAATTACACAAAAAACCAAACAAACCTCAGCGATGACGCGTGTTACCGTTATTAGAGGTGTGAGAGAGTATGGGAGCTAGGAAGAATAGGAAACTGGGAGAGAGCAGCAAGTGCGCAAGTGTGTGTGAGAAACGAGATGGCCCCTCTCACAGTGCAGTTAACAAAAATAGTTATCTGGCCAAAAACCTATAAGAAATATCCATTATCTTCATTTGTTAGTTAAATTATTTCATTAAAAGTATCTCTATATTCAAGTATCATTATTTCAATTATGTGTCGTAATTAAAAGAGATATCTCTACGATTTAAAGAGAGCCCGATTTAGCCCATGATCGGGTCTCTCTTCTTCCCTTTCTTATATCGCTCATTCTTGAATGTCAATGTATGGGTGCGATAATGATAAATACAAATGCTAATTTTGCCGGCTAATTTATGTTAAAATCCTCGGGTAATGACTTTAAATTTGATGGCAAAACAGAAACCGAATATAAGCGCACTTTGGCAGCTGCTGTCGGGCTTCTTTTTCGATCGAATAACCAGACAAGGGTTTTATCATTATCCGCTATCTGGTGAAATAAAATTGCACAAATTGCAGAACACTCTTACACGTGGTTTCTTTATTGCAACTTCACGCACAAGAAATTCCCGCACACACACAAACACAACCACGTTCAAATTTAGAAAATAAACGGAACACGTCGCAACAACAAAAACACTCTCCCGCTCTCTCTCTCTCTCTCACTCTCTCGCACTCCAATTGTTTGCCAGAGTGTGTGAAGTAGAAAAATGTTGTGTACAACAACAAAATGCTAAAATTTTTTTAGTAATTCGCTTAGCACATTGATTTAACATCTTCAACTGTTGACACAAATATTGATTTATTCGCGTGTAAACAGTTTTAACGTCGCCGATTAGCACCGCTTTAAATTAGAGTATTTATTTTGGGCGACTTCTATGGGTGCGTGTGTGTGTGTGAGCAGACGGGCCTCCTCTTCTAAACACCAAAAAGAAGAAGAGTTACGTTTGATGGCCTAATTATTTGTCGGCAGTTTTCGTTTAGAACTTTCGGTTGTTATATCTCACGCACAAGTTTTTATACTCTTTAAACTCACATTCCGATTGCCACTTTTTTAAATCTGCAAAGTTGTTATTTACTTCCGATTTCGCTCTTTCCGTCTTCCAGCGCTGCCAATTTAGCTATTTGCCCGCTATATCTGGCTATATAGCTGGTCTGCCTAGCTATAAAGCGAGATTCTAGCGAAAATTACAGATTTTTAGCTTTATAGCCATGTTTCAGCTATATAGCTAGGCAGGCAGTTTCCAGAGTTGCCATATCAATAAAATGGGAAAAACGGCATTTGGCCAGCAGTCTGGCAACACTGGTCGCTCATCGCTAATAAATGGGCAGCACTGGGTGCTGATCTTCGCAAAATTGGGCAGCATTGGGTGCTGATCGCGCATTTTCTGGCAGCACTGTATGCTAGCCGCTGTTAAATGGGCAGCACTGAGCGATTTAGTGTGCCCGCGTTTGGTGCAGAAAAAAATACATAAAGTGTGACCGTAATCTGGGTGATGAGAATAAAGATAATATTTAAATATATTTTTAAAACGAGTTTTTTAAACGTTGTTTAATAGAAAATTAGATTGTCTCAGTTCGTTTTACATCTAGATCGAGTCTTAATCTCTGAGTTTACACTTTTTTAAGGTTAAATATCAAGGAAGCATTTTGGAAATCTCGAAATCTCTTAATAATCGTTCAAAATAACGTTGCACATTTCGTTGTTCTTCTGGTTGAGGGCAAACGTGCAGCCCGGAGTTTTGTGCGAGAGCTTGGAGCTCACGTGCTTGGCATAAGGTCGATCCACGGATTGTAGGAAAACGGATCGAATGCTGGTTTGTCTGTAAAAAAATTAAATTATTATTAATAAGAGATTTGAGAAATATATTTGCCAAAAAAAGAGAGACTCACTCTAGCAGCTGCTCCGGTCGCTGCAATTGCATGCAGAGCTTGATGCCACTGTAAAAGTCTAAATCCGCCTGCAGACTCAGTTTTGGTTCGTGGACGAGGCTAAATTCGTGGACCAACTTGGCGTAGGTGAAGCCGACGGCCACGTGACCCCACACAGCGCTTCCCGTGCTGGGAAATAAGAGAGAATAAATAATAATAAATAAAATTCAAATAAGACTCCACAACTCACTTTTGCTGGATCTCCGTCTTGGCATTCCGGTTCCACAGGCTGATATCGACTTTGCCATTGAGATCCACACTTCTAGCTCCCAGGAGCCGCCAGTGGAGCGTGGCTCCCGATGCCAGAACGATGTAGCGCTCGTGATCGTGGGCCAAAGTGGTGGCCTGATAGGCGGGAGTCGTATCGGAGGCGGTGCCACCCCACACACGAGCCATGAGCTCCGCTTGGCCATTGAAGAAGATCAAGGGACGCAGCTGGGAGCCCTGCACACTGATTTCCATGCCGGCAGTAATGGTTTCCTCGCCGCCCAGCTCATCGTCCCCTGGAATGGCATCTCCGTCGCCCACCATCGAGCCCAAGCCGGCCGTGTAGATGCCCAATTTGAAGGTGCTGGCCTGTGAGCGGCCCGCATGGAGCAGGAACTCAACAGAGCCGCGCTTCAGGATGCCCTGACTAACCTCCTGGGTGCTCACAAGGGATTCGTTAAAGGCGGGCGCCAGGGAAAGCTGACGGGCTAGCACAGTGGTGAGACCTGGGAAATGGAAATGTTTATTAGAATATTTTAATTTTAGAAAAGAAGAAAAGACTTACCCTTCTGTCCCAGGACATTGTAGTTGTTCACCCGACTCCTCTTGGCCAATTCCCCCTCGAATAGAGCTCTAAATCTTGGACACTTCTCGGCCAGCATTCGTAGCTTTTGCAGGACATAGGTTTTGATCTCAAACTGGCGATCGTTGGAAGCCAAATAGTCCAGGAGATGGCCCAACTGTTCCTGGCTGGGCCTCAGCGACAGGATAATGTCCAAGGCCAAGGTACGGGCCGAGCTGTCGAATCGCCGTTTTCGCTGATAGAAAATGCTCTCAAACTGCTGGCGATGCGAGGAGTTGAAGCTGGCAATGGGAAAGGATTTGAGGGCCTGCAGGGCAGCCACCGAAATGCTGGGCTCGTCGCGACTCTGGGCCTGCTCCAGCAGGGGCTCAATGGTGACGGGATCCTGGAGATTCTGCAGTGCCCTGATGTACAGTGTGGGCTCCTTGGAGGTGATGCCTTGCAGGAGATATGCCCGCACTTGCTGCAGCAAAAGATCGTTCCCATCGAAGCCACTTTGGCGCGTCAAGGTGGCTACAGTCTGAAAGATGCTGTCCCTCAGTTTCTCCTGCTCCTCAGAGTTGGGTTCCACTTGGAGCATTCCATACAGATGCTCAATGATCTTCCTCTCCGGGTGCGTGGCCACTGCCAGGGATTGCAGATACTGCTCCAGCAGCTGCGCTTTCTGGTAAGTAGTGTCCCTCCCCGTGTACAAGAAGCCAAACGTGGCGTTGTGGGCATCAAAGGTCTGAACAGCACCCAAAAGATCCATCAATTGGGGCAGGAGCTTGGTGTGCTCCTTGAGCAAGGCAACAAATCGTTCCTGACTAGTAATCCGAGCCAATGGAATGAGTTTAGCGTAAGCCAGGGCAAGGGAGGATTTGCCAACGTCCTCGGACTGCAGTTCATCCAAAGAGGCCTTCAGCTGTTCCTCGAGCTGTGAAAATTTACGAAAAGTTGTTAATCCTGTCGAGAGAAGTGAATTCTAGCTTACAGTTTGTTCCTTCAGCTCGCTTATGATCCCATCCACATCGGATTCCAGCTCAAAGACGCGATACCATTCCAGCAGACCCTCGACGGCCGCCTCTAAGCTGTCCTGCTCCAGCTGCTTGACCTCACTCGATCCCTGGCCGCTCTGCTGAAGGCTGAGAGCACTCCTGACCACGCTTCCCGCATCCGGCTTGGCTGTCAAGCTGAGACGATGCGTCTCCACGGATTCCGCTTTGAGGAGTGATCCTTCTGAGGAGAGCTGATAGGAGACCTCCTCCTGCGACTGCTGACTGACACCGAGAGCTTCTTCTGGATGATACGTGACCCTGAGATCCCATAGAGCGCAGTCTCTCTTGGTCTTTTCCACCCTCGTCGAGGATTTCACGTTGTAGGACACCCGACACAGGCCAGAAACGTCCAACTCTTCTTCCTTTGAGGCATCCAGCCTCAACTGGAAAAGGGAGGCGATGCCACGCTCTAAATTTAGCAGGGATTGATCCTTGGACGTGTGGGCTATGACTTTATGGGGCTGCCCATCAACCAGACTGATGTAGAAGGGTCTGTCGGGGATCTTGCTGATGGAACGATCCCTGCCCGTGGCAGCCACTCGACTCTCGCTGATAAAAATCTCCAGCAATTGATCATTGTTCCGACTCCAAACCGAATTGATCTCCAGATTCGTCTCGAATTTGTAAGACGTTTCGGCTGAAGTCGACCTCTGGCCCAGTTCCGCCAAACTAACTTCATTTTGCAGCGTGAAGAACTGTTGGCTTTTTGGGGGAACCAATAGAGCGCTTCCCTGAGCTAAAAATAGAGAGACAGAATGGGACACGTAGTTAATCGAATTGCCATAACTTTCACCCGGAAAGAAGAGAAGAGAGAACAATTTTTAGCCTGACCTCGGATCGAGGTTATCAGCCAAGGGACCCTGCACAGTGGGTGGCGTTGTCAACAGAAGTGAAAGAAAATAAAGCAGCTGAGGCACAGATAAGATGCAAGTGGGATGGGATGATAGATAGAAAAGGTCGGTTTAGGTAAATAAGTATGTCTAAATATTTTAAATATTTTCTATATGCAAATACTGATAAGTAAGGAGAATGAGTTTTTTTTATTATTTAAACTAACTAAACTAACTAACTAAAAAAATAAACTTTTCTATTTATATTGAAAATATGTATTTTAAATTTAATTTACATATTATAATAATATTAATTTTATTATTATGGATTTTTTAAGAAACTAGAAAATAAACTTTTCTATTTACATTTAAAATATGTATTTTAAATTTAATTTACATATTATAATAATATTAATTGAAACCAAGGCTCTAAATAACCTTGACCTTCAGATATTTACCATCTTTTTATAACTATCCATCCCACTGTTCGAAATCAGCTGGTACAATGGGAAAGTGTGTCAGTTAAAAGTTCTCATTTGTTTTGTGTGTGTGTGTGTCTGTGCGGCAATGTCAATGTTGTTGTTTATCGTGTGCTTGTATAGTTCATTCAACTTTATTCACTTTACTTACTTTCTACGTGCTTTGAGTTCTCAAAAAAAGCAGCGCTCTTATTCATTTAAACATTAAATATTTGCATTATTGAAACTCACCCAAGAATCCCAATAAGACGCAGAGAAGCAGCGATTGCCTTTGTTTGTTGTTTTTAGGTTTGTCCGCCATTATTGTTGTTTTTGCCGCCTTTGTTCGATATGCTCCCTAATCTCAACTTGGTCGAGGGGAACTTAAATTAATTTATTGATAAGACGGTTGTTAAGCCGGCTTTCGGTTGAGCTGAAAGGCGGAGTAAAACAGAAAAACCGACCGAATGCCGCGAAGAGAGAAACGAAAGTGCGGGCACAATACGGAGAAAGCGATAGAGAGCATGGAGCGCACGAAAAGGAACTAACGCATGCGGGAAAAAATACCAAGAAATAAAATAAAAATTAAAAAAATAAAAATTTAAAATAAAGAAAATACCAAGTAATAAAATAAAAATTAAAAAAATAATAAAAATTTAAAATATAAAAAATACCAAGAAATAAAATAAAAAATTAAAATGAAGCTAAAAATAAATTAAAATTGAGTTTTAACAAGAGAGGAAGCCTTATAATTGCAGATTGCAATTGGATTGTTAATAATTTATGCATATCTATTATCATATAATATGTATATACATATATGTAAATACTTTAATTTATGTACATATTATTTGTAGTTTTACAAAATAAATTTTAGAATCCTAAAGTTGCTCAAATTTCAACTTGAACCCGACACTTAATTGATATTTCACCCTTATATTAACAGCTCTTAAAACTGTAATTATTAAGACACAGCTATTAAATGATTAGTTATGGTGATTAAGTTGTGGTAGTATTTATAGAATTATCAATCGCTGCGAAGCTGCTGTAAAGTAATGTCGACTTCAGACCCAAAATAATAATAATAATAAGAATCAATATGAAAACGGTTATCCAATTGTTGGCGCTCCTCCTTATAGTGTCTATTGTAGTTGGGAAATATGATATATTTCGAATCCAGGATCGTAAGTAGGATATATTATGGTAAATGAATATATGTGATGTTTTTTCTTTCAGCCAAATGTATACCTGCGTTCGACAGAGAACCTGACGATACTTGTTATAATGGAACAACGAGATTTATTTATAATTCATTCGGTAAACATTGCGACGAATTCGAGATGCACACCTGTAGGGAACTGATTGGGCCTAGCTTTGCGACTGAAGAAGAGTGCTTAGCCACGTGCTTAAAGTAAAATTTGTATCAATGCGTAAACTTAATTGTAATTTGTTTTAAATAAATAAGAGCTTAAGGTTTTTCTTCCATTTAAATACTTGTTTTAAATTGAAGAAAGAATTCTGGCAATATTTCAGAATTCCTTTCTGGCTTCGTATTCGTTTTTATATTCTGGTACTCTTTTTATTTGTGTAATTGAGTTGAGTTATATATATGTACATAATGATATACAGAAGGAAAATAAATAAAATTACAAATTAAAATTAATACCCTGAAATTACTAAATTTTCACCTTGAACCCGGCTTCTTATTAGCATATCTCCTCATATTAACATCTCTTCGAACTGTAATTGTTTAGACACACCTATAAAATGATTAGTTATGGTAGTTGTTTAAGTCGCCTTGGGTTAAAAGCAATATCAATCGTTGGCTAAGCCCCTTAAAGGTAAGGTCGAGTTCCTATCCCAGAAATAATACCGTCAAAATGAAGACGGTTGCCCAGCTGTGCACGTTCCTGCTACTTGTGTGTTTTGTGGCAGAGTGCAGGTCCTATGAAGATCGTAAGTAGAAATTTTCTAGAGTATTATATTCTTAAATTTACATAAGTTTTACGTTTTAGCTAGGTGTGCACCTCCGGCCCATCCGCAGCACATGAAAAAAGTAGAGCCTTGTGCAAAGGTAATCAGTAAATATGCTTGGAATAGAGCTATTCACGATTGTGCTTTGCTTCGATATCATGAATGTTATGATACTGGTAAACATTTTAGCCAGATTTCTGATTGCAGAAAGCATTGCACACCGGAATCATCAGAAGAAGATGACTTAATAACATATATCTATCACAGTGTGTTTGAATAAATCTCGAAAATATCTATTCAGTTTATGGTTAAATAATTTCGATAACAATATATAACTGTGACTGATCAATAAATAATTATCTACAGATTAACAAAAACCTTTTACCAACCCAACATAAATTTTATCAAATTATTGTTTATGTTTAAAAATATAGTTATAGAAAACCTCTTGTCTAGGGAACAAGGAATTTCCCGTCATAAACATAGTAAAATAGATAAGTAAAAATAAAATATTAATTATCAAAATACAAAATACAATTAGTACCCTGAAATTCCTAAAATTTCACTTTGAATTAGGAACCTTAATTGGCTTTTCCCCCGCATATTAAAAGCTCTTAGAACTTTAATTATTTAGACACAGCTCTTAAATGATTGGTTTTGGTTATTATTATAGTTATTCAATAGAAATATTTATCGTTGCGAAGCCGTTGTAGGGTTAGGTCGACTTCATATCCCAAAAATAATAATAATCCTACGAATTGTAATCAGAAAAAAGTAAGGAAACCCCTCTTTAGTAAACTCTTTTTGTTTATAAATCTAATAAATTTAATACGCATTTAAAATTACATGTTTCTTTTGGGTTTGATATTCGATTTACATGGTGCAAATAAAGTGATCTGCATCAATGCTGGAGTAAATGTGTCCCTCGGAAATCATAAAATCCAGAATGTTCCTAAACACAAACACAAATCAGTTTAAATTAATTGAAATTGAAATATTTAACTTACGTCAACTCGGAATCACTGATGTGCGAAAACTTGGCCTTGAGCTCCTTGCGACCGATCCCCTCCTCGGACACGTTGCTCTTGATGGCCTGGAAGACAGCCTGCTGCTTCGGATCCAGCCCACTGACAATGGCATTGCTCTGCGATGCGGTGAAGTCGGCCATGGAGCCGGAACCGGAGGAAACTCCAGCTCCAGCGGCGCCGCCCTTGCTCTGGTAATCCTCCGCCTTATAGCGGGCATTTAGTGCTTCCAGCAGGTGAGTGGTAACCTCGTTGGGATCCAGCACGGGCAGCAGCTTGAACACCATCAGCGTCTTCTGGCCCGCCTGCGACCGCGTGGTGCCGTACACCTTTACGTAGTTGTTAACCATCACCTCGGGGGCCTTGAGAGCGTCGCCCTCCTCCAACCAATAATGGGCATCGATCCGGCCGCTGTGATCCTCCAGAGTGTACGTGATCTTTGTCGAGGAAGTCTCCACATTTCGCACAATGGCCACCACACAGGCCATGCCGTACTGCATGCCAAACATCTCGATGTTGCCCTCGGGGGCGTCGACAATCTGCTTAATCACTAGCGGCACAATGCCCTAATTACAATATGAACACAGTTAGTTGTGTTTATTTATGTTTATTTGTTTTATATGCTTATTTACGCACCTCTCCCTTTTGGTTGCTGGCGGCTCCAGCAGGCGCCGTTTGTGTGGCATTGAAATCTCCAACTAAAAATGGGTTTTAAATGTGGTTTTTATGAATGGGTTAGCGTATCTCCAATTACTTACACGAATCATTCATTTTGCTGTTTGTTTATTGTAAGGAACTTGAGTTTTTAGTTAATTTCACAAGAAGCGGCGAATAAACAACAAAACGCGCCAAATATTTTATGATAGTACGACCGTATTTTGTATGCAGTGAGATACCAAGTTACCTTTGTGCAAATTTTGGTATTTTATAATATACCGTAGTTTTAATGCTTAAATATTTTATATAAAATACTTAAATTAAATGTTAATTTATTAATTTTAATATTCTATAAGATATTTTATGACTAAATGCTGATTATTTTATAGTTATGCTGTAAAAACCCAAAGTTTCGTAGTAATTTGTTTGTTTTTAGTATTCATACCTAAAATACCAAGTTACTTTAGTGTTTATTTTGGTATTTTAGAATATACCGTATTATTAATGCTTAAATATTTTTTATAAAATTCTTTAATTAAATGTAACATTATTAATTTTAATTTTCTTTAAGAAATTTTATGATTAAATGATAGTTATTACATAGTTAAGCTCTAAAAACCGAAAGTTTCGTAGTATTTTGTTTGTTTTAATATTCTTACCTCGGTTTTCTTATTAAAATACTTGTTTTTCAAAACAAAACTAAATTTGGTTTATTTTTCATTAAATTAATACTTCTTCTGTCTTAAAAATTGTATTTTGGACTTCTAGCCCCTTTTGAAATATTTTACTCCTGAGTTATAATGTATTATTTAAGTATTAGGACAGTTTTTTCCTTTTTTTTTGCAATCAAAATATTCTTCTTAAATTTTTCCCTTACACAGGTCACTCTTTCTTCTTGGCTTTAGTTTCCTTGAAGGCCGATGGACAGATATCCTTGTTTAAGCATTCACCGCAGTTGGGCTTCTGCGGAGTGCAAATGGTTTGACCAAATCCCACAAACAGATGATTCACCTCCGACCAGAGGCTGCGGGGTAGCCATTGCTCCAGCCCAATCCTGGTTTGTTCCGGCTCCTTGGTCGGCTGCGGGACCCAGCCCAAGCGGTTGGTGAGCCGGTGTACATGGACATCCACACCGATGCCCGTGACCTTATTCCAGGCTACCGCCATGCAGATGTGAGCCATTTTAGGACCAACTCCTGGAAGAGCTATCAACTCCTTGGGATTGTCCGGTATATCGGAATCGTATTTATCTATAAGGATCTCCACTGTTTGCTTGAGATACTTGGCTTTGTTCTTGTAGAAGGATATGGGATGCAGTAGAGTCTCCAGTTCCGTCACTGGCATTTCCCTAATACTCAATGTAGTGAGAGTGCGTTCCTTAAGGCGATTCATGGCCTCGAAAGTGGTTTGATCCTTGGTCTGACTGGACAGCATTAGGGCCACCAAGTTCTGAAAGCGTTGGGTCTGTAAAGGAAAAAGGAAACGTTTAAAAATCGGCAAAGATTTCTTCTAGTTTTAGGTACCTTGGCATCTGCCTTGGGATCCGCGCAGCGATGACAGCCCATTGTGTCCACAGGAGCTGGCAGACGGTTTCTCATTATGCGAATATTTTCCAGGTGGCTAAGCCACAAGGGATGAGGTCCCTCCACGCCAAGGAATAAATTTGGTTCCCCTTCAGGCGCAACTTCATTTTTAACCTTTTCCAAAGGCTCTTGTTTGGGCTCCTGTTTGAATTCCGTTTTCAACTCCTTGATCCGATCAATCCTTATGGGCGAGTTCATAGCATCGGGCACTACCTTGCACTTGACTATGACGGCTGAACCCATCGATATTTTGGATTGCAATTGATTCTGCTCCTCATTTTTGATCCTTTTGGGCGGAACCCGTGTGGGGGTTAAGGGTTCAGTTTTAATAATTGTATTTTTAAAGGCGTCCCGCTGCTTGCGGGTTTGTAGGGGTGAAAAGTAAATCGAATTACTGGAACCCGATGTCCCCCCTAGATCTTCAATGTCCTTAAAAATTTGCAAAGTGTTAATTTAAGGAGATTTTAATTCTGTCTTACAACTTACCCGCACATTATCTGCTCGATTCGGTCTACCAATTATTTCTGTGGGCTTAATAACATCGCCCCTTTTAGCCAACTTGTTGGCCAAGCTTAGTTTTTTAACATTTCTGGCCATCGTCTCTTATTTATTGAAACATTTAGAATTTGTGTGCGCATTCAGGATTTTGTTTACAAACATTTATGCGCAATTGAGGGAAGTGTTACCAGATAAAGATTTGGCTTTCCCTCTTAAAAATCTCAAATTTTTCACCTAAAAAATCCAAATGCTCCGATAAATTCAAAAAATCTATTTATTTAAATTTATGCGAGTACAAATAAATAAACGAGTTTTTAAGGAACAATTTTTGATTTAATCAAGGAACGTGTGGCAGTTTATACTTAAGTTAACTTAAACTTTTGACAAATAAACAACAAAAAGAATAGACTTCAATAGAAACTTGTAACAACACATTTGTTATTCTTTAAGACTTAATGTAGTAATTGTAATACATTTGTTTATTTAAAATGGTTACTTTTTTATAAAAATTAATTAATTAAGTAATGAAAATATAATAGTAGTTTATAGTTTCTGGAGTTCTTTTAATGAGCTTAAACTTCCTTTTCATTTACTCCGATTTGTCTCGCAACTTGGTATCGTTAACCTGTAAAATATTAAATAAACAAAATAAAGAACATCAATTAAATTCCTCTTTATTCACTCACCTGTTGAGCTATCTTCAATAGGTGCTCAAAACTGGCCCGACCCGTTTCCAGGACCATTCCGTGAAAGATCTGACGCCTGGACTGCGTGAGGAGCTCGTAGGGAGAACCAAATTCCACCAGATTGCCCGCATCCAGAACCATTATCTTATCCGAATCGATGATCGTGTTCAACCTGTGGGCAATGGTCAGAACGGTGCAATCCCTGAATTTCCTCCGAATGGTGGACTGTATCAAGGCATCCGTTCGGGGATCCACATTGGCCGTTGCCTCGTCCATCACCAGGATGCGATTCTCTCGGAGAATGGCACGGGCCAGACAGACCAACTGGCGCTGACCAACGCTATAGTTAGCCCCGCCTTCGGAGATCATACTCTGAAGACCCGTGGGCAGCTCGGAGACTTCCTCTTTGAGGTGAACCTAGGAAAGAGGCGATTTTGGGTTAATAAATAATTTAATAAACTTGTTTAGCTTACCTCCTCGAGGGCCTCCCACAACTTATCGTCGGAATATTGTTCAAAGGGATCGAGGTTATAGCGCATAGTTCCCGAAAACAGCACCGGTTCTTGTGGTATTATAGAGATTTTGCTCCGCAGATCATGGAGACCGATTGAAGCTATATCTTTGTTATCTATCAGCAGGGATCCATCGTTGTAAGAAAGTCGGAATAGAGCATTTATCAAAGAGGATTTGCCAGCTCCCGTTCTGCCCACAATTCCCACCTTCTCACGGGGCTGAATGACAAACTTGAGGGATCTCAGCACATTATCCGTTTTGGGATCCGGGCTATATCTCAGACTAAGTTGCTCCGCTTTAATTTCTCCTTCTTGGGGCCAATTTTTCGGTGGTTTTTTGTCCGCTGGACACTCGAATTCTCCCTCTGACTCGAGGTCCCTATATTCCAGGACTCTTTCCACAGATGTCATGGAGTTTTCCAATTCCGCCGATTGCCGCATTCCCCACTGAACCGTGCCAGTCATGGACATGGCCTGAGTGATGGCCAATCCAATTTGTCCGGGATTGTCCAGCGGTGGATTAAAGTAGCTCGTCAGGGTCACCGATATCACATAGGCCACGCAGAACAGATCCAGATAGTAACCAAAAGCGCGACTCGTTGAGAGGAATGTGTAGTATCCCGAACTGTGCAGATCCTGATAGTTGTCAAATTCCCTTGTCAGCAGCTCCTGGGCCCCCAAGGCCCTGATCGTGGGCAATCCATTCAAAGTGGCACTAAAGTGCGAGTACATTGGCGATCTGGCCACCGCCTCCAGTCTCTTCACATCCCGCGAGGTGCTCAGATAGAACTTTCGCAGGAAATGAAAGGATACAAACATTGTTGTCGTATTAATCAAATACCAAGGATTCGTGATGCAAAGCACACAGATAACGCCTGAGATTGTGAGGAATATTTGTATGCAGTCCAGCATAACAGCGGGCAGGACTTCATCTACTTGTCCCAAGTCCATAGCGAAACGATTCAGGATCCTTCCCGATGGATTCGAGTGAAAGAAGTACAGAGCCGTTCGGGATACGCCATGGAACATGGAATTGTGCAACTCTGTAGAGGAATGCATGGCCATGCTGAAGAACAAAAGGGTTCGCAGGAGAGCGAAGATCACCAGGGCTATGTTGATGCCACTGAAGATGTAAATGTCCAACGATGAAGACGAGTTGTTGTTCCTAACCCTGCAAGTACAAGATCTTATTTAAAATAAAAACAAACCAGAAAAATGAGTACCTACCAGTAGGAGAGAAAGTAATCCCCGCCAGAGGCCAGAAGTTGAGTGCCCAGGCAAAAGAATGCCACCAGGGCCACAAGGAACCATCCAGATCCTGCCGAGAAATATTTTCCATACATGCTTAAACCGATTTTGCCCGTGGAACGGGCTTCCTGCACCGGTTTTCTCTCCTCATCCTCGAGTACAGAGTCCTTGCCAGAATCCACTGATCCCACGCTAACCCTGCTTTGCCGGCTGCTCTGTCGCGAGTAAGTGGACTTATCCCCCTTACTTTCATCCAGATCCTGTAGAAATTCATCGTTTTCCTCGTGGGTCTGCTGAGCCAGCAGCTGGGCAAAGTCCTGGCCACTCTTCAGCATCTCCTCGTAGGTGCCGACGGCTGTTACGTTTCCCTTGTCCATGATCACAATGACATCGGCATGCTCCAGGAATTGCAGTTGATGGGTCACCAGGACCACTAGCTTATCGCGAAGGAAACCCCGCATGCACTCCTCGAAGAGGTGACGACCGACATGGGTGTCCACGGCGCTCAAAGGATCATCGAGAAGGTATATGTCAGCCTGGCGATATACGGCTCTGGCTAGACTGATCCTAGCTCTTTGGCCGCCGGAGAGGGAGGCACCTCGTTCGCCCACCAAAGTGCGATCTCCCTGGAGCAGTTCAAAGTCCCGTTCCAAAGCACATTTTCGTATGACCTGACGATAGCGATGCTTATCCATGGGCAGGCCAAAGAGTATATTGTCCCGAACGGAGGCATTGAAGAGCCAAGGTTCCTGGGAGGCGTAGGATAGCTTTCCTTTAACACTTATCTTTCCAGACTCCGCGGGAAGTTCCCCCAGAATGGCCTGTATCAGGCTGGATTTACCAGAGCCCACGGGTCCTATGACCGCCACTAGTTGGGGAGGCTTCAGACTGAGGCTTACATTATCCAAGACGGGTTCAATGTGCTCCCGACTCCAGCGTGCTTGAAAGGACCCCAGTTCCACTAGAGGATCTTGATCCTTTGTTCCTTCTCTAAGAGAAAGAACTCCAGCTTCATCGCGCATCATAAAAGCCTTGATCCTTCGCAGGGTAACCAGCATCTCGGCGAATTGCGACATGCCACTGGGAAAGAACTTGCTCACCGTGCGCCGTAGGATATTGTAGAAGGCTGTCACCGAGAAGGCTCTCTCCGCTGTCAGTTCTCCTCCCATCAGGACGAATCCCAGGAGGCTGACAAATATCGCAATTCTGCCCAGTGTGATCTCGAAGGACAGCAGCGTTCCCCTGATATAGTTAACCTGGCGAATGGAGCTCATCTCGCTGCGTCGCAGCTGACCAATCAGTCTGCCGAATGGCTTCTCCCAGGTGTACATCTTTATCACCTGTATCCCCGATATTATCTCGTTCATCATCCTCACACGCCGATCCGTTCTCAGAGCCGTCTGCAGTCTCAGCCTGGAAGTGAGCCGACTTAGATAGGTTTGAACTGGCAGATAGAGCAATAATATTCCAATCCCGTAAAGCGATGCAACTCCAATGTGTTGGTAGAGGAAGTATGAGGATATGAGCAACTCCAGAGGTCCCAGCCACAGGAAGTGGAAGTGAATTAGTGCCCGATCGAAGCGTCCCAGATCGTTGGACAAAAGATTAACCACCTGACCCGTGGTCGTGTCTCCCAGAGCTGTGCGGCTCAAACGGAGAGCTTTCCGGTAAATGGCCGTACTTACGGCCACTCTCATTTTCATGGCCAGGTGCTGTGGGTTATCGTTTGTTAATTAATTTCTTTAAAATAATATTAATATTAAAACTCACCATCATTCCCATCATAAAAGGATGCAACAGCACAACGCCAGCC
Source organism: Drosophila watanabei (assembly GCA_008042575.1). Taxonomy (NCBI): domain Eukaryota; kingdom Metazoa; phylum Arthropoda; class Insecta; order Diptera; family Drosophilidae; genus Drosophila; species Drosophila watanabei. Next base: position 81,946 of record VNJS01010529.1, on the reverse strand, counting down.
AAAGTAGTTAGGATCAAGGTTATACCATAGATTTGAGCCTTGACTCCATCGCCATTGCCATTAGCTGTGAACTCGGCTATTAAAGCTCCAAGCAGGAGGGGAAAGGTGCCTCTGGGGAAAATAAATACAAGTATTATTAATCATTAATATAAAATTAATAATGTTGGAAATAAAGGTAGGGAAATAAGTTCAAGAAACAAATAAATAAAAGAAAAAGAATTTTATAATTGTTTTGCATGTTTAAAGTAAAATCACAACACAACACACAAATTTTATCAAACACAATATTGATTATAGCAAATATTAATAGACTTGCAATATGTCTTTTCATTCCTACTATAAATTAATTTTAAATAATTGAAGTAATTATAGAAAATTCTAAATTTTACTCACCTTGTTCCCAATTCTAACGCACCAATAAGCAAGCCCGATATCAATAGCTGCCAACCAAATACTTTCAGTATTACCTTTATAATGCTTGGTTCTCTTTTAGGATTATTACGACAGGACTTGACTTCAGCCTGCCAGGTCTCGAAAAACTTATCGCCCAAGCTATCCGCTTTGTGTCCTTTCAGAGCCTGATAGAGATCCGTGGGCTCCAGGGTTTTCTTTCTGCCCTTGAAGAGAATGGGCAAGGCAAAGCTGTGAAGAAATTAATTGGGAAATAAAGTAAATAATAAGTAAATTAAATTATAAATTATTTAAATTATGAATAAATTAAATTATAAGTAAATTATATTATAAATAAATTAAGTTCTTAATAAATTAAATTCTAAATAAATAAAATGAATATTTAAAAAAAAATAAATGTAAATATTTTGATCAAAGCTGGACATCAACGCTCTCAACTGTAATTGTTTCTCCAAACATTATAAAGATAAGTGATAGACGTGATCGTTGAGTGCCGGTTATCTACTGATAAAAGATTCTTTTTTTTTGAGATAATTACCATGTAACATCTTTTTTTTTAATACTAAACTTTAACTTTATAAGAAACTTACCAAAACATCATTGAGGAAAATATACCCGCCGATTCGCGAGGATTTTGTGGCAATTTATTAGCCTGCATGATTTATTTTGTATTTATATTATCATTTATTTTATTATTAATTATTAAAATGAGCTTGAGATCGTTTCCCAAGCACTTATATTTATTATTTGGTTCACTGAATTTCACTTAAACACTTAATTAAATGAGCAGAAAAATTCCATTCATTTAACGAATGAAAGATAAAAGCGTCCGTTGGGTTCCGCTTTTCAACTTGATCTGGTCCATTTTTAAGTGCCTCCCCTTGAGTGATAAAAGTCACGGAACTTTTCTCACCCGACTGACGTAGCTAATCTTAAAGATAATCTTGTTAGTTTATGTTGCCAGCAAAGGGAAATCTGTTATTTCGTGTTTAATTATAACACATTGTACGTCAAGGTCAAAGGTTAAGTATGTAACAAGTTTATTGTTTTAAAACTGTCTATGATAATATGAAGAATATTGATTGTTTGGAAAATTTATTTATTTCACAAGAGTTTGCAATTATTTTATTATAGAGAGATAAGAATTAAATAAAGATAACACTACGGAAAATCTAAAAATAGATTAATGTCAATATTTTCTTATTCAAGCGTCAAGCAGGAATGGGAATTTATGAAATTAAATGAAATTATTTTCTGGATACGATTTAGATAATTTAAAATTTCATTTAATTTCAAATTTATTTAATTTCTTTTTATTTAAATACCTTTATACCTAATTTAGTTATAAATAAAACAATTTAAGTGTTTATTCCAATACGTAAATAATTACGTTACATTTCTCTATATTTCTAAATATTACTGAATTCTTAAATAGTCAAATAATTCTTAGCAATTTTTACTTTGGTTTTCCGCAAAATTAATAAACTTTTCTTAACTACTTTTTACTTTTTATTTTTAATTTATTTAATGTGCAGAAACAAGCCTTGTAAAAATGTGTTAATTTAAATATTTTGTTTAATGTATATAAAACCATTTACATATTTATATTATTTGTTTTTAATACGAATTTCTTATACATTTAATTCTTTATCTCTATCAAAGTTTAATCCCAGCTTTTTGCTCAATTGACTGCCTTCAAGCGAAATCCTGCTTTATTTCCAACTATTTATGTTAATAAATATTTAACAAATGTACAATTGGCCACCAGGGCCATTAAGCATTTTAAGGCCAGGACATTTAAGTGCTAATTGATTTCCATATGTCCAAGTGTCCGTATTTATTTGGGGAGGATGTCAGGCAGCCAGTTAACTTGCTTGCCTGCCTGTTCCTATCCGCAAAAATTAATTTCCCAGAGCCGAAAGGGATTTCATTACGTCCTGCGTCCTGCGTCCCTCATAATCTTCTCATATTAAACTAATTGCCGTAAATTTCAACAACAAACTGCCATAAATGTTGGGCATACTTTTAGTTGCCAAGACGCACCGCCCCGTGCGGTTGCGCCCCCCTTGGGCCAAAAACCATTTTACCGTCAAAAACTTGTCTTAACTTTAATTAAGTGGCATTATGTTCAATTAGGCAAAAGTTTCCAATATGCAAATTAACACAATTTGAGTGTAAAGTGCCTTGCCTTGCCTTGCCTACGTTGGTGGCTTTTTTGGGGGCGAGGCACTCAACTTCTGTGGCAGATAAATTGGCCTACACACAAATCAAAGTGCCTCGAATCGGTGGGCGTGGCAGTTTGTTAACACATTTTGCACATTTATCTATGCAGGATCTATCCCGGCCTCCTGGCAATAAATAATTTATTATGCCTGAAATCCTGACAATTTCTTAAACAGCAAATTAGTGAGTTAAAAGGGGGAGGTAGAAATGGCTCAAGGACATAAAAGTTGTCCATGAATAAAGTGGAAATTATATTCAAAGCGACAGGTTTGATGAAATGAATTTAAATTTAATACAAAGATAAATATTAAAATTAAATATATTATTAAAATTATATAAAGAAAATTAGTTCAATTTCCTGCTCAACTTCACTAACCAACACCAATTAAAACCCACACTTATTAGACCCTTAAACGCTTTGCCTTACCGCAAACTTGGATTACAAACATTTTCAAATAGTTCATTACACACAATGCTCAAATCCTGTGGTTTGATTATTAAGGATATACAAGGGATAATCCCGCCCACTGCCCTCAGTTTTGTGCTTAATTATTAGACCCTCTCTTCCCCTCCCGGAATGCCTCTTGACGATTAAATTTCAAATGTCTAATTCATAGTTGATGGCTGGGCCAATTCCGCACTTAACGCTCACATCTACAAATTGATATCCTTGAGCCCGTGTGTGTGTGTGTGCGTGCAATGTTTGATAAATGTGAGGACCAAATAGCTATATCCTGGTAATCCTTGCCAGTCCAACACAAGCATCGCCATCTAATTGCAGTCGCCTTCGATATGCGGGGATTAGAAATTAATTAAAGTATAAGGCTAATGTGACATTTGCATGTGTGTCCCTCCATTACCCTGGGTCCTGCCACGTCTGCCATAAATGTGTAAGCCCATCGACTGTGATTAATTAGCTTTCACTAATGCCGGACTTTTGACTCCGGAATGGCTTTGGCTTTGGCCTTTGCCTTTCTGCGAATCTGCCCTTTGAGAGCTCTCCATTGGCGGCACCTAATGACCCGTGATCCCAGCGCAAAGGGTTCGACCATTCACGCCAATAAATGTAAATGGCTATTCATTCCATTTAGTTAGTAACCCTTTCAAAGGATGTTTGTGCTTCAGTTGCTAATAAAGGCTTGAGAATAATTAGAAATAGTATAAAATATATAAAGAACATTACTGGTTTTTGTTTCTGAAAAAGAGAAATCAATAAAAAAGAGTATTAAGTTTTGTCATAGAAAGAAGTTGAATAAATATATCTAAATATATATGAATTAATTACTTTAAAATGAACTAAAGTTAACTTTAGTAATCTTTAATTTAACTCAAAATCTATTAATTCTTCTTTCATTTTATTTTCATCTCTTAAACTTAAACTTCTTATTTTAAATATTAATTAATATTAATTCCAAAAAAGCAAAATCCTTCGCTCACCTCTGCCTTACTTTCTTCGATTTATTTGATTCAATCTACAGCCTCCTCTGCATAATGCAATATTTTTGCTTGCACTATTTTTTTCTTCGAGTAATCCCGACTTATTGCACCTTCCGCTTTCGAGTTTACAGGCGGCAAAAACAAAAACGAAACATAGAGAGAATTTTTCATGCATAATGCGGAGATAGAGAGGAAAAGGATGGGGATGCGGATGGGGAACGGGAACGGGGATGGCGATGGGGAAATGAAATCAACAACAAAATGCAGATAACGCAATGGCAGCTGTGTCTACCCTTCATTCCAAACAGGCTTTGCTGTCAGCGGCGCTTCCGTTTCCGTTTTGCGCGCTCGCCAAGTAGCGCCACCTGGCGGCCAATGATGTTGCCATAAAGTTATTTTTTTTAGCTTTATATTTTTTTGATTTAATAATTTTATGCCAGGTGAATGAAGGGTAAAATGGGTATTTTATGAAAGAACCTATATTACAATTTAAAATGATATTTAATATTCACTTTACTATAAGAATATATTTGTAATTTTTCAATCAAAACTATACTAAAAATTTAAAAAAATCTTAAACCTAGGTACCTCATAGTCTTAACGTTTTACTACACTAATTTATTTTTAAGCAGTTTTTTTGTGGGCCTGCAAATAAATTGCATTTTTGTTACGGCAGCCACATTTCATATTTGTATTTCCAGCACTTTAACTCCTTTGGGTTTTTTGTGTTAACTTTTGTTCAGCTGCTTAACCCCATAGAGCCGGGGCTTTCATATTTTTTTTGCTGCTGCAGTTGCTCTTACTGCGATTTGTATTTATTTGCGTGCAAACTCAGTCACGTTCACTAGGGGAAAAGGGGAGCTGTTGCTGCAATCAGCATTTTATGTTGAAAAAAATAAAAAATGAATGTCGGTATGTCGGGGGAGTCTGTGGCGTCTCCATTCAAAGGCCGCTCATTTCGGTGGGTTTTATTTTTGCAGCTTGTCTCCCATTTTTCCGGCTCCGGCCATGCACAAAGGTGCATAATTTTAGTTAAATTTTTGGCATTTCATGCACGAAAACGTTTTTGGGTTAATTTACGTGCGGCATTCAATAATTGTGGCACTCCTCCCCCCAAGCACTTGAGCTTGCCACCCGTGGTGCATGCAGAATGTGGCAAACAAATTGAATTAAGAGCTAAATGAAACGGAATTTATGCTATGCATAGGCTCAAATATTTTCGGTGACATAATTTGGTGTATATGATGTATGCACATATATGTTGTCCGGGCAACAGGTGCACTCATTGAAATTGTCAATCAGAATTAAACGCGAGCTCAGCGGCATGCCTGTCGGTCAATTAATTGTTTTGTGAAGTTCCTAAAATTTCCTACTCTTCAGCAGATGTCAAATGTAGAGCGAAATATAATCTTTAATAAAGCTAAATTCAAAATTTAAAATAATCATTAGTATTCATTTTATATAGATTTGATTATCACAATCTATACAGAAGCTGCAGAGTAATAATAATAAAATTATATTACACGAATCGAGAACGAATTAAATGGAAAGTTACTTTCAAAACTATCCCTGAGTAACCACATGGACTCATATGAATGTCAGAACAATTAGGTAACAGTTATCTGTCCATTACACCAAGAAACTCTCCGGATAGATACGAGATGCCGTCTTGCCGCCCTCGCCCTCGCCCTCGACTGTCGTCATAAATTTTGCGACCCAAGGCATTAAACAAACTAGGACAAAACTCATTTGGTAAACAGGCAGGATATGCAGGATGTGCACAATGGCCTGGGGTACACTGAGAAAAATTATTATCTATAGTTTAAAAAAATCGACTTAAAAATCGCACTAATCGCACTAAATCTAAGAAACATTTTCTAAAATTTTAAAAATCGTTTCCATGAGTTGAAAAGAAGGCACCATAAAGTCAAGGCAAGACATCAGATATAAAGTTGTTTTAGGTTACTTTTTTTCTATTGTCCTTAAATGTAGAGCAAAGTTTTTTTATTTTTTTCATGGCGAATTCTACCCAAAATTTGTGCTAAAAAATTTATGTATTACTGGAGTAGTATCTATGAAAAATCTGGCTCATGTGCGCCTATAATTTCCAACCGGTTCTATCGTACCTGACATGAAGTGAAGGTTTCCGGCCAATTCTCAGGTTTGATTTGTGTATATGCTCCATTTTTTATCCTATTTATTTGCTCAAATTTATTCTTATTCTTTTTTATTCTTAATTAATTTGAGAAAATCTATATCCTTACATAAAAAGGATTATACATCTAGAAAAATCGTCCGAGATGTGAGGAAGTTTTTTTTCCTGATTTTGATTAAATCCTTTTTATTTTTATGAGTGTATGCCTGTGTGCCAAGTATGTGTGTGAGGGAGATTAGGCAGGTGCACAGGAAAAAATATGTATTTTTAAGCCTAAATAAAAAAATTAAAAATACGTTAAAGGTTCTAATACCTAAATGACTCTATAAATCTTATAACAAATATACTTTTATAGTGTATAAAAACATCTCTATGTTTATAATAATATAATATAATAATATTTTCTCCCGGTGTGTCTGTCAGCTCTATCAACACACTGCAAGTGTTGCAGTTGTGAATCTTGAAAGTTTCGGCTTGGTTTTGCCAAAAACTTTTCGTTACCGTTGCCTGCTGGTCATGTTGCCATGGATTTTGCTGTAGAATCTGCATCCTTCTTGTGTTTTTTTTTTTTTGGTTTTTTTTTCTTTGAGGGGACTTTTGCATACACCACGAGTCGGAGCCTTTAGCCTTCAGAGCGACTTTGGGCCGCAAAAGTTATGGCTGGAACACATCGAAAGCCATGTAGCTTCCAGGTTGCGGTCTTGCTGCGAAACAGAAAAGAGCCTGGCCAAGTGGCTGCGAAAACTGTGAAAACTGCGAAAATGTGTTAATTAGCCGAATGTGAGTAAGTGTAGTGTACGTATGTGTGTGTGCTGCGTTTGTTTTTGGGAAAATTAACACTTGTGTGTGTCAGGCGCAAGACAACTAATTAGCCTGTTTATGGTTAAGTGTGAACCTAATGTAATGAAAGGCCCCGAGGGCCCATTTGAATCAGATATTTGATATTTATTTAGGGCTATGAATGGGGCCTGCCTTGGGCAGAATATATCACAGAAGGAATTATAATTGTGTTAAGAAAATTTGTTTATTGTTTAAAAAGGAATTTCTACAGGAAATCCATTTGTTTTGAATGATAAATGGATATTTTTGACTTGAAAAATATTTTAAAATATTTAAAATAAATTTGTAGAATGTAAATTAAATATTTTTTATATATATTTTTATAGAAAACCCTCTTTTTTGTAAAAAGCTATTTTAGTAAAAAAAAGAACAATTAAAAATATACACTTTTTTCCATTACAAAAAAATCTAAAAGGAAAAATTGCAATAATGAATGTAAATACAAACTTTTATATTCTCTTATAAATTTTTCTTCCTAGAATTTTCTCTGCTAAAATTATTTTTTAAAAGTGTAAAAAAGTTTTGTTTTTGCTAAGAGTTCATTCTATCTTAAAAATTATTATCATCTAAAAAAATATTTAAATAACATCTTGTAAGTTTATTTTTTTAAAGATATTTATAATATAAATTTTATATAAGCACCTTTAATTTTCGTATCAAAATAAACCTACTTGGCAGGATATAAAATCTTTGATTTTCCTATTAAATCAAGACATTAAACCAGTCTTAAATTTTATTCCCCCACAAAAAGCCAAATATCTTTGAAAGCTCAACAAAAACTCATTTGAATTGTTTTATATTTTCTCGAATTAAGAGCCACATGTGCTAGTTCATTAATTTAATTGTGAAGTCACAAATTGAACTCCCCACAATTGATGATGCTTGTGATTGTCTTGCTGGGATGCCATGGGTTTGCCATATCCAACATTCCACTCATTTGATTTCATTTGTTATCATCATCAAGTTGATCTGTGCTGGAAATATTGGAAGAGAGGGAAGAGCTATAGGAAGATGGTTTTAGTCTCAATTTGCGTCTGCTTCTGATTTCTTGTTTGGCTAATTTATGCGCTTCGCTGGATAATAAATTTTATATTTACGTTGAGCAAAAACAAACAGCAGAAGAAACAGAAAGTCACATCAGACTAACCATATGTTGTGCTCTCTCTTAGCCATCTCTGTCTGCTGCCCCTGACAATATGTCATTTGTTCCTTCGCTCTTCTTTATTTTTTTTTGCTGTGTCCTTGTTCCTTCTTTATAAATATATTATATATCCTTTGTTGTTGTTTCGATTCCGAACCATTTGTTATCGAATTTGTTTGTGCTTATTTTGTATGCCGAGCGGCGCAAGACTCCCGTTTCTGTTCTGTTTGGGATGGGATTTCGAGGGAGGGGTCCAGCGGAGTGCCATGGGGCGACATGTGTCCTTGTGGGCTCTACACGAGCTGCTCCATCACAGCCTCCTGCCATCGTCCCCAATATATGCATGTTAATTTGCTGTGATTCAATAGGTTCCCATTGAGTTATGGCGACATTAGGCATGGGGAAATCCTCGAGGGATGAGCATTCGTTTGCAAGATTTGCCTTGCCGCAGGGATGAGACCACTTGATGGTTGAATAAATACAAAACGAATTAACTTTTAAATGGTTGAGAATTATAAGTACATTTTTAATGCTTAGAAAAAGAGCGGAAGAGTCCTAATTAAGTGGATAAACTGGTTGTTTATTATTGATAAAATACTTGAAGGAAATCCAAACTTAATTAGGAAAGTTAGGTTGTAAATACCTTTTGTTATAAGAAGTTACCGTGAAATCTTTACAACAATAAAGTTGTCAAAACTTAAATACAAATCAATATTGACTTCCTTATACAATTGACATTTTCGCAAGCCGATGAGTCAACTTTTCCTCAGAATTACTGCATTACACAAATTAAGTAAACTTGTCGCCGGAAAAAACTTGAAATTCATTTACAAGCTACTTCAATTGATTTCACTTGTTACATTTTCCCATCCAACTCATCCCTGGGCATGAAATTATGTTTAACATGTTTTCAAAGGCAATTCTTATAAATGTTTATGCATTTCCGCTGCGCATCCACAAACTGCCTTCGATGTACCGAAGCTTATTGAAAACTTTTACAAACAGTTGCCCGATTCCTTGGGGGCATTTTATCTTTATGCCAGCCAAAGCCGCCAACTCGACCCGTTTTCTCGGAGGTCAGGGTTCGGGGTGGAAGGTTGCAGGCCACAGTTCCCAGTTATTTTTGTATATATATATATATGTATAAACAGCTTGTAGTTGGCGGGAAAAGTGCTCGGATTTTGCTGGGTTCTTCCGGCCTTCTGGGGGCGGCAATTGATTGGCAAAATATTGCGGTTGGGAATGGTTGTTTATCGGTTATTTATGCCAAATCACGAACTTGCGCTTGATTAGCTTAAGTTGCTTTAAATAAATTATTTTAAAAAACATTTGTAAAGATTGTATATAGTTTTTGAACTACAATAACGAAGTATAACTTTGTAAAGTAACTTGATTTAAATAAACATTTGAGAAAAATATTCTACTATGTTGTCTTTGAAAAATGTTGCAATTAAAGAAGAATGATCTTTCAAAACATTTGAAAGCAAGTTATAATTTTTTTTTTGTAATTTTCTAATATCAGAAAAACATAATCTAGAAACTAGCAAACGCTTCTCTTTAAGGCGTCCCCACATTAGATATTTATTTTTTGCACTCTTGAAAATTTGCATTTACACATGCAACATATGCCACCTCAGAATGTTGCATATTAATTCTCCTTTGTCATTTTTTTTTTTTCCCCAGTTTTGTTTTGTTTTCTGTGAAATGTTATTTCACCCAGCTGGCTGGGGAACATTTTTGTTTTTATTAATTTCCGCTTGAAGTTACAGGAGGTTTCATTCATTTCCTCCGTCGCCGGCCGGCCGCCTCATCTGGCAGTTTATCCTTGCTGCTCCTTGCCAGCGCCATGTAAGGCAATGTAAACTTTTGCTTAAAACAAACAGGCCACGTCACGTGATGGACGGTCAACAACTTCAAGAGAACCAACAATCGAGTTGACGGTCGGCTTGATATGTAAATCATATAGCCAGATGTGTTCAACATTTGCAAAGCCCTCTGTTCCCATGTTGATAAATCATAATATGCGCACGGGGACCAAAGGGTCGGGTGATGGTGTAATGTGTAAATGTATAATGTGCAGCATAAAAATTTTAGATTTATGTAGCATTATTTTACATTTTGTCGGTGGAATGCGAGAGGGATGCAGATTATTTATATTGTAAATTATTTAATGTGTTCTTATGGTTTTTAGAAGCTAAACATTTATGTAAACAAGAAAGGAAGCTTACTTTGGGGCGCTGAATTTGGTATACTTTAGCAGATTGCGTATGGATCATTAACAAACTATCTAATTCTAATATAATAATAATTATTTTCATAATAATATTATATTTACATTGAATTCCCGAAAAATCCCAGGGGTATCCCTAAGGAATTCCCAAGGAATCCTAGAATAATCTAATATTATATTAAAAGGAAATCCCCGAGAAATCCCCAGGGAATTATAGAAGAGTCCCCAGGGAATCCCCGATGAATCCCTGATAAATCGCCGACGAATTCCCGCGGAATCCCCAAAGAATCCCCAACGAATCCCCAAGGATTCCCTAAAGAATCCCCGAAGAATCGCCGAGAAATCGCCAGGGAATCCCCAAAGAATCCCCGAAGAATCTCCGAGGAATCCCCGTGGAGTCCCCGATTAATCCCCAGGGAATCCCCAAGGAATCCCTACAATTTACATTTTAAAAATGTACATTCAAATCTTCATTTTAAAATGTACTCCCGCCCAATGAAAACCTCAACCTTATGTGCCCAGTCTAAGTGCCTTTATGAGCTCCTTTGACCCTTTCAAAGGACTAGCATTCCTGTCTGGCCAAAGTTTTTGGACATGAAGACTGAATTTTAGCAGCTAAGACCAAGCCACTCCCACGTTGAACATTTTCCACTATTCCTTTGTTTCCGCATGCACAAAAGTTGTGCCCATTTTTTATTCGTGGCTGCTGCTGGCTTTAAAATGCAAAAGAAAAAAAAGAATACTTTGGTCCGGCAGAGTATCCTTGCTGCACCTGTTTCAGCGGCAGGAAGCTGGGCACGGCACAGTCGAAAATCCGAAATCCGGCGCTTTATGTTTGCGTTAACGTGTGCAAAATCTGATGGTTGGCACTAACTTGCGGATTTAGGTGTTGAAAATTATGTGTAAAATGTGTCACAGTTAAGCTCCGCCATGTTCCAGGCTAAGTTTTCCAGGGCGGGCCAAAGTGGGTGGGCGTGGCCGCGCTACGTGGCGAGTGCTAAATGTCGCCCAAGGCCGAGCCCCCAAGTACCGCCCTGCTCCCTGCGTCCCGTCCATCTATCCCCCCTTTCGCCCAGATTTTCTCATTTCCCAGACATTTTCCCAGCTACGCATCCAGCAGGTCACATTTTCGAGTCATAGTTTTCAGCGCTGCATACATATATGCAGATGAGCGGGACACACACATAAAGACCGAGGAAAAGCAGGGGGAAAACCGAGGAAAACAGAGGGTGAGCCGGAGGGTTTGGGTTGGTTTTTCGGATGGCGAAGCGTGTGCATTATACAAATGAGTTTATGCAATTTTCGACTCGACTTGAACTTTGCCCAAATTTGCACCCCGGCTACAAGCTTTCAACTTTAGTTTCCGATTTAATCGTTTTGGCCAAAAATTATCGAAGAATTTTGATTAATCTGTAGAAAAAAGTTATTTGGAAGTTTTTTTGAATTAAGAAGAGAATGTATATATAGCTTTTAGTTTAGAAATAAATTCTTTAAATAACAGAGTTGGGTAAAACATTTTTAATTTCTTCCTATAAAATATATTAAAATAAGAGATTACTTATTATTAAAAAAACAATTATTATTAAGGGTTTATTCTAAGCTAGATACGGTTCAAAAATTAATAAATAGAATGTAAAAAGCATTTATAAGAATTATAACTTATCAAGAATCATGAGTTTTGTAAGACGTTTAATTTAAACTCTATTTTTCTTTGCTTTAAGACATAAACTACAATTCCTTTCAAGTTCCTTTTAATTTCTCCTCTCGACTTTCATCTTCACCTAATATTAATTATCCATCAAAGCGTGAGTGCGTGCCTCGTGTGTATCATTAGTCGGAGAGCCTGCAATATGTCCTCTCAATCTGCTTTGGCCCCAGGACCTCAAGACCTGCTCGGCACTGGCATCTGATCCACCGCATCGGGGCATGCACGTCAGGCTATCAGGACATCAGGCTTTGACCCGGGCGAGACTCTGTGCTTCTTCGTAATTAAAATATTTATTAAGCACTTTTGGTGCAGGCAACAAATTAATACCAGAGAACCCCCTCAACATATTGCAGGAGGCAATCGTAGCAACAATAACAATTTATGAAATAAATTTAAGGGAGCAGTAAAGCAGAGAGGAAAATATAAAGATTTTTCATGATATTTGAGAACTAATATAATAACAATTTTCAGATAATTTTATGTTTGATTTTTAAGAAAAGAGAATTAAATATATTTTGCTTTACAATTAATGAGCACTCCTTGGCCTAATTATTTTTTTTCAGTACAAGAGCCCGCAGTTTGCATATTTTTTACTCCCAAGCACCGCAGTGCCGTTGCAACAGCAGCGTCAACATTGCAGTTGCCTGCTGCCAAGTTGGCCAACTAGGCAGAAAGGACACACAGACACAGACACAGACACACATTGAGGCCGGGGAGCTGCTAACAATCCAGCGCCAGTTGGACGAACAGCTTGCCGGGATAGGCTCTCGGAAAATGCAGCTGCTCTCTCTCCCCTTCGTACTTTCTGTGACAGCAACAAAGTCTGGCGTGGAAAATCTAAAATATTTATGCGCCCAGAATGGCGTCATCCAACGGCTCGCATCCATCGTCCTGCCAGCACTTCCTGCGAGTCCTGTTCGTCAGAAAAGTTTCGACTAGAAAAACGGGGGGCGGCACGGTACAAGTCATACAAATTCAATGAAAAATTGAAAAACTATTAAAATTGTAAATGTAAGCAAATTTTCAAATTTAAAATGACTTGTTGAAGTTTTAAATTGAATTCAAGGGAAGTTTATAATTTCATAAAGTCAGGTTAATTGAAAATAAATTAATGCTAAATACAGTTTGAAACTAAGTAAATTAAATACAAATAAAATAGGAAATTTAGTAAATTAAATGAAATCTATTGGTTAGTATTACAATTTAAATTAAAATGAACTTAAAGCTGTTTGATTAAATATATATTCTGCTTAGTATTTAAGTTTAATATATACATTAGTTTTCTAATATTTGTTTTAAGAGTTAAAGTAGGCATGGCTTTAGAAATCATCAAAATTAAATTCTTTTAAAATGCTTGTGTTTTTTTGCTTTCATTTGTATTTTGGCTTTGCTGTTGTTGTTTTTATAATAGAAGCATGCAATTGGGACAGTTGATTTTAAAGTAAGGTAAGCTTTGAAAATATATTTAATGTATCATAAATAAATATGTTCAAATTAGGTCAAAAGTTTCAAATTTTTGAAATAAAATAAACAAAAACAGGCCTTGCCATATAAGCCAAAAAATCAATTAGAACATTTAAATTGGCCACAGGCAAAGTCCCAACTTAAGCGCATTAAAGATAATTGCAATTTGTATTATGTAAATTGCGAAAAGTAAAAGTGACCAATGAGCCAAAGGCTGATCAGCAACAGAAAAAAGATGAGGAGAGAAACGTTTGCCCGAGGAAAAAAAATGAACAAATTAAGTGCGTGACCCCCGACCCGAATATTTTTCTTTTGCATTTTTGCATTTAAAATTTTTTTGTGCAACACAATTGTGATAATTGCTTTCCAATCGATAGAGCAGAAATGAAATTCAATCATAAAGTCGACCAATTTCCTTCTCTCCAACCCACTCTGTCGTTTCTTTTGCATAAATTTATGCACAACTCTTTGTCCCCCACCTGTGCCCTAGGCCTTTGAAAAATCCCATCTATACGGCTTAATAAATAAATTAGATGTTAGTCGAATTGTTGCAATAAATCGGCGATTATTGGCTTTGGACACTGGCCCCCATAATTGGTTTTAGTGATTTCACAAAAATTTGAATTTAAATTGAATGCTAAAAAGCAACGAAAATCGCGGTTTTATATTATGAAGCCTATTAAGTATGCGCAAGAGCTCTTAAATTGGCGTCGATTTGTTATGTCCGAGGATGTCCGGCTGCGAAATAATATCCGGAATTTTAGATAATAAATTGATTTTTTGTGTTTTCTCTGTTAAATAAATTATTAAGCCGGCTTATAGGATTTTTTTATTATGCTAAATAATGGGAAATCAATTTGGGACATTTCGATGGCAATTAAGCTTGGAATTTGCCCATTTTTCATTTATTTAAATACAAATTAAAATTGGGAATTAAATAGGTGTATTGTTATAATTTAATTTAACGTTTTAATTACATAAATTGCATTTGTATTTATAATTATTTAGTAAAGATATTCTAACCTAATCGAACTATTATATTTAAAGTCTGACTTCTGACTTCAAAATGTTTGAGTTGTTACTAAATTTGTATCCTACATTGTACCATCTCCTTATTAAGGACAACCATAATTTCATGAATCCTAAACCCCGAACCTGATTGTCCGGCAAAATCTTCGATTGTCTTTCCCAATTTCCCTCCATGCCAGAGACACTCAAAATGGTACCCGGGAAACTGGGTCGTCGTCAGTCCAAGTATCTGAAACCGATTGGCAGCAAGAAGGGGGGTTTGGGGCAATTGAAATGGCCTACCAACCTGGCCGAGACACACACACACACACATACTGGCACAAGGAGCAGAGGCCGGTTCACACCGATGGGAAAACCGCAGAGTCCCTACACGGTAATTATCTAACAAGATTACGCAAAATGTGCCTCCCCGGCGATGGGAACGGAAACAACGACAGCCGTTGCCGTTGCAGCAGCCAGTTGCAGCGGGTAAACC
This sequence comes from Drosophila watanabei, assembly GCA_008042575.1. Lineage (NCBI taxonomy): Eukaryota > Metazoa > Arthropoda > Insecta > Diptera > Drosophilidae > Drosophila > Drosophila watanabei. The sequence continues at coordinate 66,833 of VNJS01010529.1, read as the reverse complement.
TCGAGTGCACTTTAAAAACATATAATGTTAAGTTATTTTATTGCATTGAAATTAATAACTAAAAGAATAATTAACAAAATGCATAGTTTATTTTTTAAATCAAATGTTTACCTCTTACGATAAAAGTCTTTAGAGTTCTAAGCAAAGTCGAGTATTTTTTAGAAAGGTTCATAGCATTAATAGTAATAATTGTTAAAGATTTTTGTACTTCTTATTATACCCTTGCAGGGTATTATAATTTCAGTCAGAAGTTTGCAACGCAGTGAAGGAGTCATCTCCGACCCTATAAAGTATATATATTCTTGATCAGCATCAACAGCCGAGTCGATCTAGCCATGTCCGTCTGTCCGTCTGTCCGTCTGTCCGTCTGTCCGTCTGTCCGTCTGTCCGATTATACGCGAACTAGTCCCTCAGTTTTAAAGCTATCTGAATGAAACTTTGCAGATAGTCTTCTATATACTCTCACTCGTACATAAGTCGGAACAAGCCGGATCAGTCAACTATATCATATAGCTGCCATACAACCGATCCGTAAATTTGTTGAAAAAAAATTATAACTTCACTGTTTTTTAACATATCTTGATCAACTCTCGGTTATGAGCTTTCTTTATGGTTTCAGATTTTAAGATTTAATTTTATAAAAATCGGACTACTATATCATATAGCTACCATAGGAACGGTCGTGAAATTTTCAAAAAAAAAAATTATAGCTTTGTCAGTTTTCAACATAATTTCTTCTACTTTGAGATACTAGTATTTCATATGTTTTCAGAATTTTGTTGTAAATTTCATAAGAATCGGACGACTATATCAAATAGCTGCCATACAAACGGTCGGTAAAAAATGTAAAACTGTAAAAAATGTAAAACTGTAAAAAATGTAAAACTGTAAAAAATTTAAAACTGTAAAATTGTATGAATATCAAAGTAATTCATATTATATTATATTGGGATAGATTAGAATTGATACAATTGGAATCTGCAAGGGTATACAAACTTCGGCGTGCCGAAGTTAGCTTCCTTTCTTGTTTTTATAGATATAATAGAAATATATTTCGTTTAATTTTTGTATTATATTTTTAGTTAAAAAGTAAATCAGTTACTTCAATATCTCCAAGTGTAACAGTATTCAGTGGCATGGCGAAAAGCGGCGGGCGGGTGAACAACGGCTGATGACAGTGGGCAGAATGCAAAATGTTGTTAAGTCGCTGGCAAAACGCTTCGATGCACAAGTGGACTGTTGGGTTGGTGGTTATGGTTGCAAGGATCCAACAGGAACAGGATCGCAGCAAGAGGAAGAGGAGAGCAGCCGTTTCTGGCGAAAAACGGGGGGTAGAGACCCGGTAGGCAGGCGTTGGATTACGGCTCTTAATCCTGTGAATTTCTCGCTTTTACAACTGGCTTAAAGTGAAAGTGTGTCAGTCCCAGGTGTCCTTGCATCTGCTGACGAATGCCGCCAGCAGTGGGATGAGCCACAGATGCGGAAATCATTCCTTTTCCCTGATGAGACGAATGTTTGCAAAAGTATTTTCCTGGCGGAGGGAGGGAGAAAATTGGACTGAAACTAAGCGATTTTTGGCTGGGAGAAAGAGTAAAAGTTGAACTGCATTTCGAGTTAAAGTTTTGAAAATGAATGGGAATTTAAGTTGGGTAAACTCGTGGGAAAATATGTTAATAGCAACTTAAAATATTAAAGGCTATTTATATATTTATTTTGCTTTGTTAATAATCTCGCAAAGTTTTTATATATTTCTATATATATTTTACATATTTTTGTGTATAAGTTTTAACTCCTTAACAACCTCTTTTATTATTTTTTTTTCTTTAGAGATTTCCATATTTTAAAAATTTTTTATTCTATTTTTACCTAGATTCAAATATTGTTTTTGAAACCCACCAGTGACTTTAAAAGTTTATAAACAATCTCCTTGCTGCCATCCATATACATTTACGCTGAATGCAATTTTTATAAACTCCAGATGCACGTGTAGTCACATGCTGCATTCGATATATTTTATGTATATCGTTGGGGGTTTATTTTTATTATTTTTTTTTCCGTCATGCCAAGGTCCTGAAAATCCTGTGTAAAGCGCGCATCAAATGCAAATTTGTCCCTTACTGCCATTGTCTGAACTTTTTGTTTATTTCGTGTGCTCAGTTTGTCCTGCGTTTGTTTGCCATGTGTCTGCGTCTGAGGATAATCTCTATATCACTTTGGAACCAAAGTCTACCTGCACAAGAACGGATTACTCGAATATACTTGTAAATATTTATAATGTGCATATTACCTCAGGACAAACAAGAGCAAGTGCTTTAGTAGACATACAAATTCGTATTACTAAAATATCCTGGAAAACATTTTAGGTGTATTTTTGGGGTATATTTAATTTTCTGATTGAATAAAAGATAACACCTGAAAATCACTTGATAGACCCACAAAAATGCCCAATATTGACACGATCCGCGTTGGATTTGCGCGATGGTTTGTTTTGTCTGCCGATTTGGTGTTTGGTGGACAAATTTCCAAAAACGCTTTTGTGTTAAATTTCTGCGGCTGCGATTTGCGGCGGCTGTGCAAATGTTTTGTTATATAACGCCGCTTTTAATTGATTTTCCATGTGCGGTCTGGTCGGTAGGCTGGCAATCGTTATAATGAACTGCAATTAATTTAGGACACTGCGATTGAAAAAACCACACAACAAATAAAGAAATAAATTGAATGGAATTTAGTGTGGATTGTTTTACACAATAAGCGCCTGAAAAGTGGCGGCTGTATGTTAGAAAATACTTGCTGCTGACATTTGGAAATATTTAAATTTGTAATTTTAAGGGGAAAGAAATTGAATCAGCATTTTAATTTCATTATAAAAGTAATACCCTAATCTTTCTTGTCATAATTAATTTTTTTTTTCTTCTTAATTTCTTTATATAACACCAGATGTGAGCTAACCAGATCAAGGTAATCCCGAGAAACCGCCTGAAAGGAAACCAAGTCAAGGCTAAAAAGGCTTTACGGGGTGAAAGCAAACCACATCAAAATCAAGTCAAGTCAAAACCTAGACAAACACACTTGTTAGCTTATCATGTTACCCATGTTAAGCGTATTAATGGCAGCGAGGACGACGACAACGATGACGACAACAATAAAAGGGCGTCAGCCAGGCAAGGAACCGAGGAGCAAACAAGCAAACAAACAAATATCAAGGACTCTTTCTCGGGATTCGGGACGTGCAGGAAGAAGTGAAATATTAATAGCCAGCTACTAAAATAGCAGAGGCAAAAATCCAAACACAAGACACAAAGAATCAGCATCGAGGCCAAAGAACCAACGAGTTTTGAGGTCTCAAGATAAGGAGGGGTTGGGGCATTAGCAGGTTTTTGGCTCGGCTGGTGGCTTTAAGCCACTTCGCAGGTTCTGGCTCAGACGGAAAACTTGGTATGCAGCCAACCGTGATGCCATCACCCACATTCCACTTTATTCTAGCTTCACTCCCACCACCATTGCCAACCATACCATTCCATACCATTCTCCTCGTGTTTGTGGCACCGAGCTTAGCCTCAAAATTGTGTGCGGATGCCTGTTAATGTGTCATCTTGCCGGATTCGCGTCTGTGCCTTTTATATAGTCTATATATAGAGTGTAACGCAGAATTTATGTCACTGACAGTCAAGGAATTCATTAGTTTCAGAGTGAATTGATTATAACATCTGTTAATTACGTTGAAATGAAGCAAAGGCAAATAATACCTACTGAAAGTTATCTTAGGTTTTGGAATTAAAGCTTGAAACACGAAAGGGAAATTATGGAAATTATTTTTAAGTTGAAATGGCGCCCAACGTGGGGTCTCATGTGGGGAATTTGGAAATAAGGGAAATTATTTTTAAAGTTAAATTGGCGCCCAACGTGTGGCCCCATGTGGGACCATTTTAAGTTAGGCGCCATTTCGGATTGAAATTTTACTTTTAAATATTCTATTTTTGTTTTAAGAAAAAATCCATAAAATTCAACAGCATTTAAAACGAATGGTTTTATTGAACTTTCCGCTCCCAACTGGTGTCTGACTCTTTCTAAACATTTTTGCCAAAAACTTTTCCGGCCATGTTTTTATCGCACGCGCTCCTCTTTCGTATTGTTTGGCCTTTTTAAATATGTATGGGCATAAATTGCCGTATTCATTGACAACACAAGCGTTAAGCCGGGGGGGCGTGGCCATTTGTCATGTTAAACGTTAAACACAAACCAAACAAAGGCCAGGAGTCTCTATTCTGCCATATATTGACATATTGCCGGGCTTTAGTTTCCTGTTTTTGATACGACTGAATACTGAATACTGGCCACCAAGCGACCGCGCCATAAAAATAATCAACATAAATTGTGAAGAGGCAAACGCAGCCGGCATCAGTTGGAAGGGGAAACAATAACAATAAAAATAATAAAGCAAAACAATGCCAGAATATTTATGGGCACTACGTTAGGCCCTGCGAGTAAAAAAAAAAACAAAAAGAAAGATTGTTATGTGCCCAAATAACTGTGAAAAAAGAGCTCCCCCTCGCCCGGCCGCCTGTCTAAATTTACTTTTGTCTGCGTCTGGCAGCGTAAGCAAATCAACAAAACCAGCACTGGGCCAAATGCTGCACTGGGAATTGGCATTGGCAAACATACACACAGATACTCCAGACACATCCACTTCACACCCTCGCAGAGCCGCACACAGATATATGTACATTCCGACAGGCAGGCGATGCATCGTTAACGCTAATGCTTGGTTAGTCCCGATCTCCCAGCGATTTTCCTCTACATAAATTTACTAAAAATTTGGTGTGTTTTTATATTTATTTAGAGCGAAACTATCAGGGGATAGATAAATTGTGCTGCTGAAAACTCTAAATTCGAGTAATTGTTTTTTAGAACATCGCAGTTTGTGGCTGAAATTTATTAAAGATAAGAGATGTATTATTAATTGATTAATTATGATGAAGGATGATAAATGTTGCTATTCTTTTTCTGTTTGCTATTTTAAACCATTCTTATTAGATTTTTGAATCAGATTTATATTAGGAAGAACAAGCTGGGGAGTGACGCATGAGAAAAGTAAGGAGTGGTTGAATTAAAATATAACATATTTCAAGAATCTTAAATAAAAGGTTTTTCATTTTGATTTCACAATACTTTCTTGTAGTTTAAAAAATTTTAAGCCATAAATAAAAAGGTTTTCCTATCAATCATGTTTAATATTTTATGAATATTTTATTATTGAAAACTACTTTCTGGTTAATTACAATAAATTTTAATATAATTTTTAAATATTTTAATATTGAAAGCAAGTTTCTGGCCAATGGAATGCGGGTTCTATTACTTGTAATATTTTTGCTGTCATCTACGATTATGAAAATTTAATATATATTTATAATATTTCACCATAGGTTATTTTGCCCCCTAATTTTCTACTCTTTGTTTAAATTTCTTTAAATTGCTGAAGATAATGAAACCATTAAGTTCAATTTAAACATTTGCAAATATTTACCTTCCTTTATTGTTTGATCTAAACTAAAATTCAGCGAAAGTTTCGGCAGATCCTTATCCCGCTGAGCTGTTAAACATGCAAAGTCACTTTGTGGAGATTGCGAGCGTGTGTTTGCTTATATGTGCAAACAAATTAAGGCAAAACCCAAATATACGGAATATGCAAATGTTGATGCTCTTAATGATTGTTGCCACCTCAGAGCTGGGTAGAGGAGGAATTCTTCCTTGCGGTTTTTATTTTGATTTCAGTTTTTTCTGTTGCTTCTTTTTTTTTATTATTTTGTTGTTTGTTGGTTGGCAACCTAAAAGTTTCTTTATGTAAATAAGAAATTTATTTTTATGTAAGCGCGAGCCTAAAGTTGTAAAATTGTTTGTTGCCACTGAGTCTTTTTTTTTTTCCATCCATTCCTCCTGCCAGCTTCCTTCATCTTTTGTGGGCCGCTGCTTTATGGCCCTGCGCCCTTAATTTAGTAGTTGGCTCCGAAGACGTAACTGTACATTAGGGAGTTGGGCCGCTTTTCTCCAGTTGCAATATCTTATGATTGCCGGCAGGATAATGTTTACATTTCGCCGCCGCTCTTCAGCGTTAGCCTAACCTTTGGAGTTTAATTTGCATTTTTATGCCGCTGATTTTGAGTGGCATAAGTGAGTTAAACTCATAATGAAAGTGTGGGTTTAACGGGCTGACAAATTGTCTTAAAGCTTGAGGGATTTTTTTATGCTTAAAATAATAATAAATAAATATTAATAGTTCCTTTTTAATGATATTTACATCAAAAACCTCTATAAATCTATCAAAAACAGAATGTTTAAAAAGTTTTTTTAGTATTAACTAACTTTGTTCTCTTTTTTTTACTCAATATAAAGTAAGTTGCATAAAAACATATATAACTCATATTTATCAGCTTCTTTCCTTGACTCTCATTCCTATTAAAGTTCGAATATTAAGTATATAGTTAGTTAATACCCATTCGGTTCTATTTTTGTCTTTAAGCATTTCGATATATCCTGATAAATACCATTTTCAAGCATTTCATGCCTAACCCACATATCCTGCGAACCATAAAATTTTGTTGCCTACTATTTGGGTAGCATGCACGCAAATTTTTCGACAGCGAAACAAACAGGAAACCGAAACCGGCAATGGGGGTTGGGGGTTGTAGTAGGAAAAAAATATAATAATTTACAGGAAATCAATATGGAAACAGGCGAAAAATACTCAAACGCGCAATCAGGGGTAAAGGCAAAGGCAATTGGCACTTCATCACTTAAGCACCTGAAAGGCATTTTTCACTTTCAATTTCGACGCAATGCCCCATAAAATCAAGCGGAACGCTGATGGAACACACACACAGATACACACACACACACACAGTCGGGCAGAGATTGTCAATCGAGCAGCTGCTGTGCAATTTACACGCACGGCAGCCAAATTGACAGCCGGCTGACAAGAAGAACAACAACATCAGCGGCAAACATCGGAGACAACCATCGAGAATTGTCAAGCGCTGTACGTGTGCACTTTGGGCGCAATCATAAAAAACAATTGAAATGTAAAATATAACATTTGTTTTACTTTTTCCCCTTATGCTCTAGGAACAAGAGGGTATAAGGGAATTAATATAAAGAATATAACCGATCGACATAAGACTCATTTTTTATGTTAAAAGGAGGAAAAGAAAGAGAGTCTCTTCTATAAGACGTAATTTTTGACCTTATGCAAAATTTATTGTAATATTTTCTGCAGTTTCAATTTTAAAGATACATTTTTATCTATTAAAGAAAATGCTTATAACTCTTAAAAAAAATGTAAGATAATAAATATTCCCAAAAGTAAATTGCTTCCAAAAATATTTCTATATATAAATATCAACAATATCTCAGATATTTTTCCCATATCACTCTCCTTTTGTTAAGAGTACTTCTACTTCGTTATATATTTATTTTATTGGCACAAAGCATCGTCTGTGCTGTATCTCCATATCACCTGGCGGCAAAAGATTCCGCTGGCTGTGTTGTTGCCTTCAATGCTTTTAGCAATCGCGCGCTGATTGCGTATACGACGAGTCAGCCAAATGCACACACAGCAATTTCTATTGTAAATTGTTCACATTTCTCACACGGGCTCAAACAAAAAACAAAGATAGCAGGAGTAACATCAGCAGCAGGAGCAGGAGCATCTCTCTGGCGGCGGAAAAATAAAGTAAAGTATAAAGGCGGGCCCAAATCGTCTTCGTCATATTTTCTGCCCAAGGCTGGCAAACAAATTTCGGTCATAGCCCTTTTGTCTTCGCCTCCCATTTTTGCTCCTGCCACGGCGAGTCCTTTCCTTTCTGGTTTTCCGCCTGAAGGTTTTGAGTGGAGAGGAAGTTGCGGCGACATGTTGTCAATAAATTGACAGCAATTGAAGGTTTATAAAACACTTTTTTTTCTCTCTCGGCCCTCTTTTGGGACTACGCCAGGGCTAAGGGGGTCGAGAATGTGTGACAAATATTTGAGGGAACAAAAAAACGAACGCAGACCCGAAAAGCAATAAATTGTATGGTAAAAATGATTTTGTGCACCTTGTGACCAACTTTTGGGTACGGTCTCCACCACCAACTCTCGTTGGAAATTTGAAATTTATGGAACTTTTTGGTTTTGGCGCTTTAAAGGGAATTCAGTGGGCGCTCGTTAAAAATTTGCTTTTTCATTTCAATTTCGTTGGGAGGCTGCATCGTTCCCCTACCTACTTTTTCTGCTGCTGCTACTGGCCAAATCCAATTTTCCGAGAATTAGCCTCTTGCCTAAAATTAAAGCTTGATGCTGTGTGGAAATCAAAGAGAAGCTAGCACCTCCTCAGCCCCAAAAAAGTCGGAAGGACACAAGTCTCCCCCCTACGGGTGCCAGACACTCAAGTTGTAATAAGTTTCCCTCGAAATTAACATGTTACCGCCGAGAGACATTTGTGGTTTGAGAATGGTTCTTTAACACTCGTTCCAACTCAATGTTAAGGTGTGGAATCTATGTGGATTCCAGCGGTTGGTTTTCACTGCAGATTTTCGACTAGTACTCCTTCTGTTAGCTAACAGAGTTTTCCGCTTTTCGAAAAATTTCCCCTCACAAAGTGTACAGAAATGTTGACCCCGCAACTATGTTGTTTTCCTTCGTTGGCCTGCTTAAGGCAACATGTGGCCCATCAGCATTTTGATTGACATTATAGTAGTTTTACAGTCATCACTTGAACTTGGGCAACTTTGGAGAATGTTGGGAATATTTGATTTTAATTTCAAGTGCTACGTCCTCCTACATTGTTCGTTGATGGTAGAAAGTTCGAGCAAGGTAAATAAAATGTAGAAAATACAGAGTAGATTTAGAGAGTGCTTCAACACTCTTGAGCAAAGATAATAATTTGATTACTAAGAATATAAATTTTTCTCACAAATCGTAGAGAATAAATATTATGGAAATATTTTTACTCACTTCTTGACCTAATATTTGAGGGGTGTTAAGAGCTGAACTTTACATTGTTCTTGCTATTATTATTAAAAAAAGCTGCAACCCATTTTCCTTCGAGGGAGAAAAGCTGAAGTTAATTGTTAGCTTCATTAAACTTATTGAAAATAGAATCCAGTAATTGGCAATTAATCTTGCATGTCGGAAAACAATTTTCAGTGCCTCGACAGTGCTTTAGTTTTCTTTTTTCCAATCACTAATTGGCAGGCAAACAATTGAAAAAAATAATATGGAAAATAATGTAGAAAAAATGGTGTGACCTGCGCGATGCAATGTGGATTGTTAATTAAACACATCAATGAAGCGGCAATTTGCCACTTATCCGGTAAGCCGGTAAAAATATTATTACAATTCGAAATAAAAATCGATAATAAAATAATTTGTCGTCGATAATAATGATTGATTAAAATGTATTACTGGGTTTAAAAAGGGGATTAAAGTTTTAAGTTACGATAAGTTATCGATTTTTTGATGATTGTCTAAATTAATTGGACTGTTTTTTCAAATTCCATAACACCTCCAATGCGAAAACACCTTTAAATCTCAACTATGATCAACCCAGAACCCGAGTGTGCGAAAGGGAAAGCACTGGTGCGAAAGAGTGAGAGTGTTGTATACACATGAAATTTTGATATGTTTACTTTTGCTGGGGGGAAGATTTTCAAAGCTTGCCAACTGCTGAATAAAACATGAGACCTGCGTTTTGGGCAACTAAATTGGATTCGAAACGTAAGTGTCTTGGCATTGCCATGGCCGTTTCCGTAGCCGAAATCGATTCGAATCAGGGCTACTTCAAATTACACCTGTCCCAGACTTTTGGCTAATCCCACAGGCCATGGCCAAATACAAACAAAGCGACTCACACGGCGAATTATGGCCAAGTCGGGGCGTTGGCAACAACAACAGAAACAATAGCAACAATAGCAACTAATCTAAGCAATTGTGTTTGGTCTATTTGCATGTCACACACGCACACCAAGTATCTATGTGCGCCGGTTGTTTGTTATATTGGCTAAACGCTTACACCAAAATGCCGCACACACATGCGAATGCAATGCCAGTTGAGGGGCAATTACAGGTGGCTTCCGTACCGAACGTCATTTACATGAATATTATTTCGGGCAGTCCTTAAACGGGAAAGGATATTCCACAGCCGGAAATCAACTTGAGCTTAAGATTTAGCAAGTATTTATGTTTGCTTATGAAGTGCGGTGTAAGAATATCATTTCAACGATTAAAGAAGTACCTAAAAAGGATAACAAACTACTTCTACAACTACTCCCCTTATATTCAATCCATTTTCAAATCTTATTCAATAAATAAACTCGACGAAAAACCGCTTTCTTTCGAAATTGATTTCCAGAACAACCTTTATTGTTATTAAAGTTGGCCATGGCAGTGTTTTGGCCTCTGGAAATTGCCAAAAAGTCTGCCTCTGCCCTCTGTGAGTTTTACACTTTCTCTCTCGGCTTCTACAGCAGCATGGGGCAAAGGACATGGGACCCAGGACACGGGACCCGGCACTCAGTGGTGCTTTTGGTCCTTTCCGTTGTCGCCCAGTGGTTTTATTTGGTTCGTTGTTTAGTTGTCTCTGGCTGCTGCTCCTGTTTGTCATTTGTTTGCAGATTTCTGTGTAGATTCTGTGGCTTCTTTTGGAGCTGGCTTAGTTTATTTATTGTTCCCTTTCCCACTCCCCACTCAACTCGCCAGGACAAAGGGAAAATATGTCAAGGTGCGCCGCAGCAGGAGAGGCAAACTTGTTTTTACTTCCCATCCTCCGCCATTTTTGCGCCATTAAGCCTGAGTAATGTTTGCCCCGGCCTTGCGGCAGGCGTCGGCTCAATTTTTTGGCGACATTGTAAATAATGAAGACTTTAAGCTGGGCGAAATTAGCGCTATATTGCTGTGTGTGTGCCTCTTGTTTGCCTGTCATAATGAACTAAACACAGTGGCTTAATGGCCAAAAAGCCCCACAAAAGAAACTGAGATGCTCCGCCTCCGGGCTGCGTAATGAGAAAATTGTGAAACACATGTGTGCATGACTAACGCAAAAACCCTTTTGTTTATGGCATATTAATGGAGCAAATTATTCGCCTTGATTCATTCTGAATAATTGCAAAAGAAAAGTCTGTTATAATTACGCATTTTACGGCCTATGAATATTTATGGGTGACTTGTTGATTCTACAGCCCACTTTTTGAGCAAAAGTCAAGCTGACTTTTGAAATAATTTAAATTTGAATTAAATTGCTGTGTTTCTCTTTATATTTTAAAAAAGAAAAGGTTGAATTATGAATATTACATTTATTATTGTAATTTAAAACACATATATTTCTCTTATTTTGTTACACATTCTTCAATTTCATTCTGAATTCTCTTTAAATATTTTAATGATAGAATAAAGCGTATCTGGTTTCCTTCTGGGTTTCCCCAAAATAATTGCCTTCTAATGAACCTGCTTTTACAATCAAAAACTCATTTTGTGGGTGGCTTTGATATTTTATTGATTTCTTAAAATCACAATGAGTGAAAGCTCTAGGGCAAGTAAGAAACCTCCCTTTGAAGTATTTCCCATTCACAATAGAAGAGTATTTGATCCTCTTTTCACACTTGTCTGGAATTCAAATTGCAAATGCACTTTGTTCTCGCCCCCCTTGAAAAACCACTTTTGTGGACGGGCACTTGCCTCATTTTATTTTCTCTTTACGATTGCAATACAAAAAGCCCTGATTTACTTTATTTATTTTATTTTATTGTATTTATTGTTGATATTTATTTTGATTGTGTTTCTTTTCGTTGCGGTTGCACAGAGAGCACCCTTTCCTTTCATCGTGTTTCCCCGCTTTATATTTAATTTTGTTTATGCACAACTCGAACACATATTTGAGATTTCTTTTGGTTTCGAAAGAGAGAAAGAGAGATAGAGAAGTTTTCACCCCATATCTGGCACTATTCAGACGGCTGCCTTGGCTGTTGTCCTGTCATTGTCCTGGGCTGCTCCTAGAGAGCTCTTCCTGCTATTGCCGTCGCTGTCGTTGTCGCTTTCCCATGTCGACGTTTATTTATGCAAATTTAATTTCCATACTAAACGCTCTGTGTGTGTGCGAGTGAGTGTGTGTGTGTGTGTGTGTGTGTGAGGGGTTACGGGGTGTGTGCACGAAAAATTCACTTTGCCTTGGCCATTTTGGCCTGATTTTACTTACTCTTTGTTGCTGCAGCTTCTGCTTGTGGGTGGCACAAGTATTTTTCCGTTATTGCTTTTTATCAGCCTTGATAAGTGAGTGGGCTGTCGCTATTTTACCACCCATTTCCCTCCTCCTCTCTGGATGGAGGCAATTTTATTATACTGCGGCGTTAAAATTGTTTGCTTGCTAATAGAAAATGATTTTTTCCTCTATTTTTCGCCCTGCCACGCTCTTCATTTGCATGCCTTGGGCCAAGGGAGCAATGTCCTTAATTAAGTGGCAACACCAAGTGGCAGAAGGGGGGTACGAGGGTCGGAGGATATGGAAGGAGTAAGCTGCTTGTCATATGTGCTTGTTCAGTTGAGTGCCGCCTGAGCCATCATAAAGTTAATTTAAAATTTTTGCCTTGGCCCCCACCGGCAAGTTTTCCATTTGCTTTAGTTTTTTCCATTCTCAAGCTTTTTTGCATTTTTCCGGGGACGCTTGCCAGAAATCGGTTTTATGTAAATGACGCTCAGTGGCAGATAAAACATTTTAATTTTTTGTTCTCCGCTGGCTTTCTCCCTGCTGCTCTGGCACTCTGAGTTATTGGCAAGAACACGCACAAAAGAACTCGGCATTCAGACTCATTTCCGCATATTTCACCTCACCCGCACACATATTGACCAGGGGCAAAGGTTTTCATTCTTTCTTTGTGTGTGTGTTTTTTCCCCTTTTCTTTGAGTTATTTTTTCTTTTTTTGTGGTTTACCAAAATGATTAAATTTTCTGTGTGGCTATGTCTGTATTATGGGGATACTTTTTTGTGGACTTCATCAGAATTTCTTCTCTCATTTAAATTCTTGAAAACATTGGTGAAATTTTTTAAATTAAGTTATTTGCTTAACTAAAAATGGTTTCAATAAAACAAAAAAATATGTTTTTCCTTAATGAAAGTTGTGTTTTTTAATTGCTTAAATTACAGTCATTGTGGGGACTCGAAGTTCCAATAATATTAAGTGTACTTCATGTTTATTGAAGAATTTATGAGAAGTTTTTAATTATATGAAAAAGTAATGTTGTAAACCTTTTAATAAAAATTCACCGAATTTCCATTTGTATTTCAGAGAAGTTGCAAATAAATTTTTAAATTGAATTTATAAAAAAATTCCTTCACCTCATTAAACTCCTTGAAAATATTCCTTCCGAGTAAAAACCAATTTAAGAATGTCTGCTATTTAATTAATTATTATCCTCTCTCTTCTTTAGACCAAAACATTGAACTTTTTGGGGCAGCTCTTGACCTCTGGGGTCCCTTGGCCAGCACATGTGCGACGCGGCGGTCCAGACGTCAGACACAAGGTCTGTCTGTCGCAGCATGTGGCCTTTTTAGTGCACATAAGGGATCCAAATTTTGTGTTTTTTTTTGTGCTGGCAACTGGCGAATAGCTGGCTGAATGGCTTCCCAGAAAAAAGCCAAGAGACTGCGTGTGGCATTCGGGGGATTGGGTAAATAAAATTCGTTGGCACGTCAAGTGGCGGTGTGAGCAGTTAGCTGCTGGCTGGCTCGGTAACTGGAAAGTTGTCGCCGCGCCACTTCTGCTGCTTGAATTAATTTCTGACGGAGAGCAGAGCAAGCAGAACGGAAGTCCTGCCATAACGCAAAAGCAAACCGGAAGCGCCAGCAGAAGCTCCTGTTTGTCGTCGTTGAAAGGAGCGCTTGGCTAAAAGGATTCCGCCGCAATTTGTTTGATGTTTGCTACGTGTTTTCAAATATTTTCCTCAGTTTCCAGTTCGGCCCTCCTCCCTTCGGTGCGACAGTTGGTGGCCGAGTGCAGCAACAAATGCTAGAAGAGAAAATATATTTCATGGGAAATTCTTCAAACTTGGCTGGGAAAAACTTCGTTTTGTGCGGAGAGAAATGAGCATCTGTGGGAGTGTGTGTATGTTTGTCCAATAATAAAGTGTCCCAAAAAAAGAGAAAACTTTGAAAATGAGCTTGCCATAAAATATATTTTCTGCTTACTTCCGTTTGGTTCTGCCAATATGATGAATATGTGGGAATTTAAATCAATAAGGGAAAAAAGGAATATTTTTAAGCATAAATAACATTTGGAGCCAAGCCAAATGCTTACTTATTTAGCCAGATCTCTTTACATATTTATTTTCTTACTCTAACAGTCTCACAGTAAAATTGTTCAAATATATGCACACTTTATTAAATGAATATGAGCTTTTACACTTATTTTAAATAATAACCAACCAACTCCATTGTTCCTATTAATTTATCATAAAACCGAAAAAAACCCAACAGAAAGAAAAAAAATGAGAAAAATACAATACTTCCGTTTCGCACTTGCGGCAAATAAATGGTGAGAAATTTCCATAAAATAAAAGTGAACGTAAAAAACGCACACACACGCAGGAAGCGGAAATGAAGTTTATGGCTGCCCAACTCTGGGTGTGAGTGTGTGTGTAGGTTTTGTGGTGTGAGTGTGAGTGTGAGCGGGAGCGTGTCGGTAGGAAGTAGTAAAATCCCTAATAGAAATGAGGCGTGGCAGGGCCAAGGAAACCGCACAAAACTAATTTCCCCAAGGCGCGCTGCAAGGAAAGCAGGAATCTCGAATGGAAGGAACACGCCCCTGAGCGGACCAACACCAGCGGCTCATTGGAGCAGACAAGATTAGCGAGGTTTTCCGGATAGGTTGCTCGCAGGACGATCTAATGGGGCGTGTTTATATAGAAGATTCCATAGGGGAGCTATATGAATGACTGCCCAACGTTTTTCTTCTTCAGGCCTGCGAAAAAAAAAAATATTTTCGGTAAACTAAAAGTTACATAACAAAAATATGAAAGGGATATTGGTAACTTCTTTAATTAAATAGAGAAATATTTATACCAAATTTACTTTCAGTAATTAAAGAGCATTAAATTAAAAAATATATATACTAAAGTTTATTCGGAAATACTTCTTTTAAGCTGTTGCATTAACATGTCTTCTTAATAAGTAGAGTTAATAATTATTACATAAAAATACATTACAGATATGGGGAATGTATTTTCTTTCTCTTAACAGTAACTTAAAACTCTTGAAAAATATTAAAGACCCATATGTTCCTTTACTTAATCGAGTAAATAAAAGAAAACATCAAGTTAAATCCACTTGCCTTGGCACAACAACTTTTCGAAATTGTTTATTTTCCACAAACGAGTGTTTATTTTCGCTCCCTCCATTTTTTTCACGCCTCAAAAAGTGCGACAAAGTATAAAAAATGTGGCACTCGCACAAAGGACACAGTTCGAGTGTTGCATTCATACATACAAGGGTGACGGCAAAAATAAATAAAAATATATATATATTTATATGTGTATAAATTAGCAGCAATTCGTCACCGGCTTGGTGGAGTTTTCAGCCCTCTGTAGCTCCCTTAGTTGAGTGTTATTAAAGCCAAGCGACTGACGACTGTCTGCCTCTTAGGCATAATTGTTGCTATACTTAGCCCCGCCCATTTTTACGCCCTCAGAAGCGAGCTTCATACCCCTGAAGCTGCACCTTTTACTACACACGCTCTTTGGCCTGTAGTTTATTTCATTTGTGAGGCACTCGGCAGCATTTTCACTTATTTCGTTGACTCGCATTTGGTTTTCCTTATTTTCTGACTCCCCTGCTTTCTACTGTTATTTTTTTTGCTTTTATGACTTTTGGCTTTTAGTGGCCTCTTAAGATGCTCCAAGTGTTTGGCAGCCCACGCGGCGTATGAGTAATGAGGCGAGCTGTGGTATGATATTACTCATTCGCCCATTATTCCCGTGTTGCTAATAATGAACACCTTTGGGGTCATATCAAATATATATATGCATTAAATGAAGTGCGTATATATGTACATATATGGCTTGACAAATGACTTGAAGTTTTTACTACCACCAACTATAAGCCTAATTAATGCCAAAGGAAAAAAGGAAATATTTAACAACTCGAGAGTAATAAACAAAGGTGAATTAATGCCAACTGAAATATGCCAATTAAGCTGTTGTCAGATAATAATAGAAATACATTTCAATTATGGTTCCCCTCTCACCTGACATCTCTCATTTGGGATATATTTGCCGAGAGTCTGCCCTCGGTTATACCGGGGCTAATGCCAGTCACGTCATCCTCAAGTCGGGGGGCTTATCAAGGTCCACAGATGTCGGCCGGGGACTTAAGTCTGCTGCTGCTGCGCCCGTATTTTGAATATTTGTTTGCCTTCGCCCCTCCAGGTCTCCAGGTCCTGTGCATATAATGTTTCCACTTGAAATTAATTTCTCAAGAGCTCAACAGCACATGTGACGAGAAGGCAAACATGGGACGCACTGCACTGCATGTATGTATATACGGACATATATTCCCTTTTCTAAACACCAGCTAGGCAAACAAAATCTGCCTTGTATATTTACTTGTATATATTTTGTAAATGCGACAGTAGAGAGAGAGAGAGTCAGGCATTATGTCGTCGCCTGTTAAATCTGTTCAATCTGTGCGTGCCATAACATGTGTTTGTGTCTAGTCCTTGTTTTTGTTTTCTTGCTGGTTTGTGTTGCCTTTGCATTCTCCTGACGGCTTAGTTATGGGCAAAAAATTATGCATTATATTAATAACTCACAAGATAATTCCAGCTGTTGACGTGCAAACGCTGTCATTGGAAATGTTTACCCTAGAATGAGTCTTGTTTAGCTAGTTAGTAAGGACATGTGAGTGTTTGTTTTGTGGACTTTTCCAATTGGTAAGTGATAGAGCAAATATTTCTGTACTGCTTTTACATAAATAAATCAAGAGACAAGAATATTTGGTTCTTTCTCTTTTAGGAAACTCCTGTCATAATATTATATTCACTCTAATAATATGCTTATTCCACATCAAATGAATTTTTCAATCATTTTCAGCATTTGTCCAAATGAAAACAAAAGCATGGCATAAAAGAGATGGCTAAAATGAGAAATATGGGAGAAAATGAAGAGAACTCACTTTCCCCCATTGTCGATTTGTGTGGCATCCAAAATACGCATCGAAGCGTTTATTTATTTCATTTACCATTGAGCACTTACGTATTGCCAGCAATTTTTCTGCATCAAATGGAATTGAAGTTCCGCTGCCCTGAGTCCTGCCAATACTCACCCCTCCCCCAGCCACGCCCCCCGATCAGGGCTATCAATATCGGGGCGTAAAAGCGGTGGAAAGCAGAATGCGGGGCAAGGCAATCAGCAAGAAATAGATTTACCAAAGCATTTTCTCCATCGTTCTCTGCCTTCTTACCATTTTTTTTTGGTACACTTTCAAAGGGTGTTATAATTTTGATAGAATATTAGAGATTATATAAATAAAGTTTCATACTTTCTTATTAAATAATGAAGATAATGTTAAGTAATAATTACAGATTAGATTAAACTATAAAGAAAAAGTTTCAGTAAAAAAGGGACTTGCATATCGTATTTATTGGAATATGTTTCCCATTTATTTAAGATTTTTTTTTAAAGAAAAGAGTATTAAATCTTCGCCTTTCTAAAATTTCTCCACTTTTCCCGTTTTTCTTATGAAATCTCGCATGCTTCATTGCTGATGGAAGGAATATTCTTGGGGTTGGAGCAGTCAAAACATTTGTTCATTTCCGTTTCACGACAATATTCATATTAGCGGCAAATTTTTGTGCCTTCAATTGGAGATTTTCGCTCAATAAACATGCCTGGGCATTGGTCCATGATGATTGCTCCGATTCCCCCCTGTAACCTCTCTCCCCTCTTCAGTCGTTATGTTTTTTTTTTTGCCTTTTTTGTTTATTTTAACTTTCGGCTGAAGAGAGTCTGGAAATGAATTTGAAATCCAAACATTTCTATCATACGCGTTATTATTTATAAGGCATTTGTGCTGATGTTTTTATATTTATAGCATCGGGCCGAGATTTATTTTTATTGCCAAGTTATTACGCATATCGGTATGATAATAAATTTTCCAGGCCAGAGGAAAAGCAACAGAGAGCTGGGAAATGCTGGCGATGCTCAAGTGAAAGCTCTATTGAAGCGTGCCTTTGCCCCGGCTTTCGGTTTACTTTTTCTCCCTCTCCCCTCGCCCGGACTAGATTAAATTTTATGCATATATTTTGCTTACATTTTGGCAATTTTATCATTTCCTTTTCTGCATTTTCCGCTCTGGGAGAGGCAGGCGGGGAGGGGGTAAGTCCCCTGAATTAGTCTGGGTAATTTTGTTGCCAATTCGAGAGCTCTTCGAAAAGAAGTCCTCGAGTCCGTATATTTATTTTCTGCTTTCGTATATTTGTACACTATGTGTGCTCATGCATTTTGAAGAATTATTGCATTTCTGTGCGTCTTTCTTGGCTTTTGTGATGTCATTGAACTTGGAGAGTGTTTTTGGTATTTTGCAAAGCAAAATATTCCATAAATTTAAAGCACATAAAATACGTTGTTGTCGTCGTCGTCAGCCTGTCGCTAAGTCCATTGTTTTCTCTCTGGGAAAAGTAATTGAAATTTGCATTTGTGTGGAATAAGTCGAATGAATTATTTTTGTAGAGAATTATGACAATTTAAAGAGACGTTTCAAAGGAAGTAGTTTAAATACATTAAATTTGCATTATATTTGTGTTATTTAATAATGGAATTAAGTATTTTAAATAACATTTTTATAGCAATTTTCCTTTGTGAAGGTAAATTGATGAATTCTGAATTTTCAGCATATGAGAAGCTTTTTTTATTTCATTTATTTTATGTTTAAGCTTTAGTTGCTAATTAATATACTTGATAATCTACGATCCAACCTCATTCATGCTTCTCAAATTGACAAACCCCAAAACTGGGACACACTTAATATGATTAACCAATGACACAAAGCCTAAGATTCAAGCACACAATGTGCTTGATTGTGGATTCAGTTACAATGCAAGTGCATTTGCGGGTTCATTTAAATCGGAGAGACTACCTACTCAGGCATGGCCAAGGGCCGGCGGACAACTAAATTTCAATTAGGTTTAAGTGTAAGCACAGTAAATTGTGCAAGTGTCCACGTTGGCAATTTATTTGCATTAGCCACAGAATGAGAATGTACGATATTGGGGCGTAATTATGCTAACAAGTCAAAGGTCCGATGTCTGACCCCTGACCCCAGGCTCTATGCTTTGGCCTAATGCGGCTAAATCAGTTTAATTATAAAAGATTAACCAGACAGCCAGACGGAGTTGGAGTCTCCATGTGGATTTAATTGAAATGCCCCGCACAAAGTCAATTCAAATCCAATAACAATGCCGTAGCCGAGGCGGAAGTTTGTTTTCGGCAACTAATCCCAAATGATTAACGAAAATGCGCGTGAAAGTGTTGGGCATCCAAGGAATGTCCTGTGGCTTCTCTCCCTTCTCCCCCCACCTTGTCTGTCTTCATTCCGAGGTATATTTAGCCCCGGGCACATAATTCAATGCCTAGCGTGTGTCAATATTGGTGAAGGGAAATGGAAAGCATTCACTTTGTATATATTTGTGGTATAGGGATGGGCGCGTGAGCGGAAGCAGATAATCATGATATAGGATAATCACCTTAATGGAAGACATGCGCTGGGAATTACTGTAATGAATAAGCAAAGTCTGTAAAAAAAAAACATCTTTAATCTTGAAAAATCAGGTAAAACAATTTTTTAAATTTTAATGCTTGGTAAATGTGAAAAGGTAAAATCTTTTGGATTATTTTGAAAGCCTAAGGGGTTTCATATATGTATATATGCCCTTTTATATTTAATTAATATCAATCTCTAATTAATTTTGAATTCCTAATAAATATAAAAATTACCATCTCTATTCCGTAATGGTGACATCCTGTACCGTATCGTTTTGTTGCGGGTAGGCGTTATGTGCGTGCGGAATTCAATAAAAATTCTAATGGTTTTCTGATGATAATCTCATGGCTGTGAAAATCAAACAGCAAAGCGTTTCCCGGGCAATATTTGCACTTTGGTCTCCGATTGGGTTTTGGCTTTCCGCTTCTCGGTGGCTCCCGTTCTTTCCTTTTCTTTTTTTTTTCTTTCTTTTCCCATGCTTTACGTACGCTTCCTAAATATTTGCCACGCTAGACGCTGTCAACTTGGCAGCTTCGATTGAATTCCTTTATCTGGCTGGGCTTTGTTGTTGGCCGTACCGCTCTGGCTCCGCTTCATGCTTCGTTAACTGTGAATTCCTGATGCACTTAAAAAAAATCTAGTAATTTTTGGTTGAATATTGGAGTATATAGGTAATTGGAGGTATTACAAAATTTTAAAGAGAGCAAAAGTGTGAGAAAATTCATAAATTACGTATTCGCACTGTTGTCACTCACAAAAAATATTTTAACAACATAAAACTCTCATTGAGTAATGAAATATAAAAGTATTTTAAAATATTATTAAATATTGAAAGTTCAATTAATATCTCATTTGGTCACTTAAATAAATGAGATATTAATTGAACTTATTAAGTATACGCACTGTTGGTTTGTTTTCAAAGTTAAGCACTATTTCTTAAATAACCTACTAGTAAAATACGATAATTAATATATTTTTGTACATTTAAAAAACGTTGTAAAAAGTGTTAATATAATTTGAGAATAAAATAGAAATCATAAATGTTTATGAATATATTTGACATTATTTTAATGCTAAGATTTTTTATACTTTTTCTTTTTGTGCACAAATTCGAATGTTTCGGGCCGTCTAACCGTCTCTCTCGACTGGGTCGCACACCTTTTTTTGGCCTCTCCCCCTACACGAAGCTTACATATTTGTTAATACCTAGATCCCCGCCTGCGAGTGCTGTATGAGATTGGCTTTAATCCTATTTGCCGCATTTGCTGCTTGGTTAGCTTTTTTCATTTCGCTCCTCACTTTCTGCCTTCTGTTTTCGAAGCTGCACTTTGACATTCTGATTGGCATTGACAACACACTCTTTGTTTCTAAACTTCTCGGCTATTGTTGACCCCTTTTTTTGTAAGTTCTTTCTGTGTGTGTGTGTGTTGGAAATTGAAAAATAATATAAACAGCTTAAGCTTAAAGTTTCTCTTGGGGGTCCACGTTGCGTATGTGCAACTTTTCATTTGTGTTTCTGTCTGACTCCGTTTTTAATCTAGGCAAACAGCCGTAGGTTGCAGACGTCTAGATGGGCTCTGATTAAAAGGTAAATAATTTTTAAAAATTAAATGGAATGTAAGCAACAAAGGGGTAAAGTGATTTTTATTATCACAAGAGATTAAATTAATGATTAAATTTATATAAAAAAGGTTACTGACTTTAGTAGATATTCCTGCAAAAAGGGGAATTTTACTGAAGACCTCAATTTAGCAGACTTATTTCTTGATTAAAGTTTACGTTTTATTTTTCGGAGAAAGCTTTGTCAGTCATTCTAGTAACACAATTCAATGTCTGTGCCGCTCAAAGGCATTACTCCTGTCTAATCATCCCTTTGGCACAATTTTCAAGAATTTCCAACGAAAACTCGGACCAGTATCTGTTCAACTTTAACTGGAATCTTGTTGGCCACAATCTCATGTCTCGAATGCGGCCGAAAGCCACTGGCAATGGCGATAAGTCCGCCCCGAAAGTCATTAAACTTGTATTGCCAACTTTTTGGGGGCCGTGTGGCGACCGTGAGAGAGTGCAGACTAAAGTCAACTTTTATGCACATGGCCGACGTCAATTCGATTCAATTTCTTGGCACTGAACGCGGACAGATTTTATTGTGAGAGCTTTGGGGTGGCTTTATTTCCGGATGCGAGTTTGTCTGTCGAGCAAAGTCCACTTCCACACTGCGTGCAAATGGCGCAACAAATTAGCGACAAAACTTTACGAACGCCACAACACACAGCAATTAAAAATACAAGTACAGCAACAATAATTACCAAATGCTTTTGGGGCGAGACGGAAAGTTTCGTGGGGAAAATACCGCCACATCAGCAGCCGAGTAATAACAGTTTTGGTTGCGGATACTTGCAGGAGCAGGGAGCAAGCAGTAAGGAGCAAGGAGGTGCCGTGTCTCATATTCAATTTCGGGCAGCTTTTCATTTTAATTAAAGCCAATTGAAAGGAAATGCCGGTCTCTGTACCGTTTCAGCTCTATTTATCTCCCATTTTACCCGGAAAATGTGCTCACGCACACACGATACAAATTGTCCTGTGTGTTTTCCTGCAGCTCTCTTGTAGCTCTTGGCGTCTTAAGCGGGATTCTTTTAACGTATAATTGCTGTGCGAAACTACACATTTTTCACAGAGTTTTTGGCGAGTTTTCCCTCTCTCTTTCTGCTAATGGTGGAGGTGAGAAGGCCAAAAGAGGGTGCAAAAACACACAAAAGTAGTGTCTGTGGCTTAAAAAAGAGGAGTGACAAAAAAATTGGCAAAGCAACGATGGCCTCTGGAAAAATATAAAATGACACTTTAAATGCTCTTGAATAATAAGGATATATACAAAATTTAAATAAAATTGTTTTAGTATTTAAAATGTATTAGATTTAGTTCTGAAACTTTATATTTCAACATTTTCATGTTAGTTTTCATATTTCTAAAAAAAACCTTAATCTTTTTAACTGATTTCCTTAAATATATTTAATTTGTTTTCGTTTCAATAATTATTTCATAAAGAAGCTTAATATAAAGAACGTTTATATCTGATTTTTATCTGCTAATAATGTGTGTGCATTTTCAGCTTTGCATCATTAAATTGCCGGCGGCCAGGATACGCAATTCCATTTTGTGAAGTGTGTCTGTGTCCTGGCTGGCAATGTGTGCGTGCTGGTCTATGTTTTATGTGTGCGGTGTGTTTTGCCTGCAAGTGCACAAAGTTAAATGGTTTTTTCATATACTATTATTTTTTTAGACTTTAGTTTTATCTTCTTCTTTGTATTTGTTTTCCCCCGCTATCTCTCTCTTTCTCTTTTTTGTGTGTAGCGTTTGGTTTTCGGTTTTTGCCAGAGCAATGCAAAATTTTACCTTTAATGTTAACATTATCACACACTTTCCAGCTAATGAATAAGAAAAACTGCAGGTTTATATTGCAATTTCATGTAAAAACACTCATTTTTCAGGGTTTTATATAAATTAATTATTCGATACTGTGTACAAAGTAAATAAATATATTGCTTGTATAAGATATAGCTGAGAGGTTTTAAAAAACTGAGAAACGTACTTTTTAAATCATAAAAACAAATAAGTTTGGAATTATATAGGATTTAGTAGAAATAAATAAACTTTTGTTGGATTTTTAATTATTTTTCTTTTAAAAACATTTTAAATTAATATATTCAATCAACTTTAATTTTTGGTTTATTCCCCCAAAAATCACTAGATATCTTTAAACATTAAATATACGCCCTGTTGGCTATCAGGTCTCATGGCAAGAGACCCGCAACTAAAAAGCTCCATGCGAACATTCACCGTGACCACCTCATTGTGATGCATTCGTTTCCTGCCAAATCAACTGTCAAATAGTGAACGGTACTTTTGATTATCAGCCATTTTGCATACCGCCAGCCATTTTGGTCCATGGGTGAGGTGAGAGATGAGATGAAGTGAGACGAGGTGAGTGTAGTGCGGGTGCGTCCCTGCGTTGCCTTGGGCACATTTAAATTTCCATTTGAAATTGGCAGCAGAAATGCTGAGGGCACGAAGGGTAGCCCCCCAGAAACAGACAGCTGTTACAATATTATTGACTCATATCGCATGCACGGCACAAGCTCACGCCAAGTCCTCCAGGACACCGGGACGATACCGGGAGGAGAGACCCCTCCCTCGCTCTAGCGAACAAGCTGCTGCCGAGCTTCCTTTTTGATTTGCCATCGGGCGCCCCCCAAGCCGGTGAGTCAGGTTGAGTTTTGAGTGCGGCGAACTTGGCATAAAATTAAGTGCTCCATTTTAATTGAATTGATGTCGGTCGGAGAGAACCCACGGCGAACGTGTCCCGACCGTCTTCCGCCATCAACCAGGTAGCTTTTGACAATCTTGTGTCAATAAATGGCCCGGGTGCTTCAGCCACATATGCTGCCAATTTCGGGGTTTTGGAATACCTATTGACTTTGCTTTTTATGCTCTCTCAGTCTCGGTCTGTTTTATTTCGGTTCAGGTAATCATAGGGGAACTCGACAGGCACGTCTTTGAGTCGACTTTCTTTATATATTTTTTTTCTGCTCTTCTCGAAGTGGCAACATCTGTTTGATAATGTCTGCCAAATGTTTATCACTTTGTTCGTGTTATTATATTTTTTCTTTTCTGTTTATGCCATTCATGAATGTATATGTCGAGATTTTACTTTCCATTAGCTGAGGAGCCGGAAAGGTTCTTTAAAAGTTGGCATGAAACGTAAACTTTTACATTCAAAGGGAGAAGCATTTTGGGATCATGAATAAGTTAAAGTTCAGAAACTTAATACACAGAATGTAGAAGTTTACAAATAGAAAATTTGCATACATCTTAATTAATACCTGTGTAAAGTTGATATGATATGGAGGCTATTTTACACTTTTAATTAGCTTTTCATTATTTTTAAAGTCATTTAATATGGTATTTATTATGTATTTAATTCCTCTTCAGTTGGAGTAACAGATTACTCAATACACACATCAACGATGGCCGAACACAAAAAACAGTCAACAGGTTGAAATAATAAATCATAGCCCGGTGACTCAACAGCACTGGCAAAAGTGTCGCTTAAATTGCAATTTTCAGCATCGATGCCGGCACAAAAAATAAAAAGTTCCTTTCAATTTCCGATCGAATCGGGCGTTAATCGGCGGTGGCATGTGGTGCCCCAGATCCGTTGCGTTACATTCCGTATACGTAACGTTCAGTTTAAGTGGCGTTTGTTAAGTACAACACGCCTGACATCATTATCGCGACTGTCAACAGAAGCTGCTGTTGATTATGTTGTTGGAGTCGCCTGTGGAGGAGGCTGTGAAGTTTGCCCTCTGATTGACAACTTTCGGGGATGGGGATTGGTGGGAGCTCGGGAGCTCGGGGGCTCCTAGGGGTCTCGAAACTTTTCGCCCCCGTTGTCAATTGTCACTCGAATCCAATTTAACACACACACACGTTGGATGGGTGAGCGTGAGTGAGTCGTAAACAGCGATTTAAGCAGCCAAGCACAACGGTGTCGACTCTGCCAAAAAAGGCATCAGCATTATTGGCATCGTCATCGTTATCTGACAGTTTGCGTTTGACAAAAGTGTCGAGGCGTTAACGGTGCTTGACGCTTACCGCTTGCTACTTGAAGGTGGCAACCCTGGCAACTGTCACAACTTTTTTGCCTAGCGTCACGCACTCGAAAAGCTAAATAAAAGTTTCCGGTTATATTTAACCAGACTATAGTAACAATAGCTTAAATCATGTCTTTATGTCTATTAAAATATTTTAAAGAATTTTTATAATGTATTTTATTTAAATATAAGTCAAGTACGTTTATCTCTAATTCCCGCTTCAGAAATATTTTTCTCAGGTTTTGCATTTGATTTCCCAAAGTTTACTTATCTAAATCAACATACAACATTTGGTTTTCCCTTGACTTTTGTGCTATGCAAATGTTGTGGAATTCTATTTCAAGCTTAAACATTCACAATAAATGTTTTTTCCACCAAAATTAAATAACAAAATGTTTTCCAGGTTTCAACTCCCCCGAGCCGAACCGCAAAAGGTAAATGAAATGTGCAATCTGTGCAAATCGAAAAATCGGTAAACTTTTAACACACAAAAAATGTTGCCAACAACTGAGAACACGTAAAGCTTGTGAAGCATCAAATGTTGTGTTAGCAGTAAAAAAATAAAACAGAATAGGAAAAAGAACTCCACTCACCCACAACATAAATATTCATTTATTTTATTAAAAATTTTGGTTGGCTGCAACGCATCGGATTACGAATTACGAGAAGGGTTTCTGGAAACGAGATTTTCTCTGCCTAATAATTATTTTCTGCCTGGCATCTTTTTGGACTCGGCCAAACATAAAAAGGTAAAATCAGTGTCTGAATGGCATTTGAGAAATACACAACACTATTTCGAGTTAAAAGCTTAGCAAAAACATCGAGAAAAATAATGAAAAATTGAGTGTGAGAGTGAGTGTGTGCCAAGGCCCAGGGGGAGTCGTATTGGAAAAATGTGTCAGCTTTCATGCTGGCAATTTGCATTCGGCAACGAGTTGGTCAAACTAACACCTGGCCAAAAGGTATAAAAACATTTTTTGGAACATTTAGAAAATTGTTGGACACGTGTGTGTTTTGCGCACAGATGACTTGTTAGCAGCAGTTGGACTACGACTTGCACATTTTCATAAAATATAATTAAAAGCAACACGCTGGAGACTCGGAGTCCTGTCAGATTTTTGTGTAAAATACTGGTTGGCAACTCCGGAGATATCTTGCATATTTTGCGGTGTTGTCTCAACATATTTAGCTTTGCTTTCAACGCAATTATTGTTACGATTATTGTGCAAATGCCTCAGTCAAGCATTTGCCCAAAAATAATTGCATATTTTATTGTTGTTGCTGCTGCTGCTGCTGCTGCTGCTGCTGTTTGCAGCTGACAAATGCCTTTTGTGCTGTTTGTTTAATTGTAACTACGTCTAATTGGAAGCATCAACACTTGTTTTGTGCAGGCATCTTAATTAAAACCCCACTACATAGATATGTATATCTATATATTTATATGTCTGTACATAGTATGTAGTGGCAGCTTGGCAGTGGATCTGCTGCTGAAGGTTGAATGACTGCCAGCGGAGCTCTGGGGAAATCGAGTATACGCCCCTTGAAAAATTTATCTGACATTTTCGCTCGCTTTGTTTCAGCAGGGGCTGAGGGTGAGTGCAGAAAAGGGGCTTCACCAGCAGGCAAGAGCCAAAAAAGAATTCACGCTCGATTTGAAGCTCATTCCGGGTGTCTATCAGCCACAGCAGATACACGGAGAGAAATTTTGTGGCATTTCGGGAATGAAAATAAGTACAAAATGATTGATTAGCAACAGATTAAAGATGATTTGATAATCATTCATTGTTCTCCTTAAACTAAATTTAAACTTATTAAATGTAAGACAAGTTATTTTAATTTCTACATTTTATTATTAGAAATACCCCTGAAAATTTAAATTGATTATAATATATTTTTACTGTTTTAAAACTGCTTTACCTTCTTTTTTTTCATTTTTCTTTTCAGTGCATCAGTCGTGTCCCGTTCCCGTAAGCGACAGCTGAATGGGCCTCCTCCTCCCAATGACCTGACACCGAATCCGACTCTGACTCCTAGTCCCAGTCCTCTTCTCATCCAACTCATTAGATCTGGCCCAGTGACAGTGGCACGAGCTGGCCTCCTCTTGTGCTGACAACCCGTTTTTGAGTTCTGATATTTCGTCACTTAAGAGCCACCGAAGGCCCCGGCCAGAAATTGTTTTTACATAAACAGAGCAAACAAGAGAGAGAGAGAGAGATGTGGAGCAGAGGGCTCTGGTATTTTCTGGCTTTTCCGGTGTTATGTCAGTCATAATCATTCTGGCCTCCCATCGGCCATCTGGGCATCTTCCTTCCATCCGCCTGAATGGGTTGAGGAGATGTTAGACCGAGATGTTGCCCCAGGCCCCAGGAAAACAGGACATGGCCCAAACAATGGTTAACCAATTTAGTGGAAAGTGTGGGCAGCGAGTGCCTGAGCGTCGGTTTTGCGGTTGAAAATCCGGCCATTGTTCGCAATTGATTTTAAATTAGCTTCATTTGCAGTTTGCTTGGCTGCCGTCAAGTGGGGCTATTAAAAGAGGCTTTAAAGGTGGCTTTTAGTTAAAATAAAAATAATTGGTTTTAAATTTATAAAATTAAAAAAAAACTTTATAATTATTCTTCCAAGTTATCTTTAAATAAGTAATATTAATAATAAATATGCTTATTTGCTGACTGTTGATAACGGTTGATGACCGGTTGATGAAAGGTTGATGACATGTTGATGACCGGTTGAAGACCTGTTGATGATCCGTTGATGACATTTTGATCTTATTGTGCATGTTATTTTTTAGTATTCAACCAAATTAGAAGACAATATATCCGTTTTATTTAGACTTTTTGCATTCTTTTAGTAATGTTAAGAAAAAAAAATTATTGCCTCTGTTTTAGGTGTTTTTATCAAAGCAAAACATGCTCTTTTTTAATGTTTTTTTATGAAAATTTTGGAAAATTGCATTTACGCGAAAATGCATGTGAATATTTTTAATTTTGATACATTGGAACATACCCTAAAGTTACTTTGTTGGCAAAAATCATTTTACATAACTTTTAAATTTTTGGCTGCGGTTGCTCTTTCCAGAGATTGACCCATATTTATATATTTCTTTAAGCTGATAAGCTTATCATTATTATCTGTAAGCAAAAGTGCCAGCTTTTCGACTCACTACGATTTTGTCTGCTTAACATTTAACAGGATTATGGGAATTATGCATTCAGAGTGCAAAAATGATGACAGACAATGACCGGGGACTGAAATGCTGACTGCTGAAAAAGCAGGACGAGACAAAAGGCGACGACGAAACACAAATTGCATACAAATGCAGCAAATTCAAATTTCGGAGCGCATCTTGGAGCAGTGCTTAGTTTAATGCGTTTCCCCAGAGAGAACTCCACTTTCCCGGATGGAGACAGCGAGCAAGCGAGCGAGGGAGCGGAGTGGAGTGGAGCGAAGTGGAGTAGAGTCGAGTTGGCTTACTTCCGGCACATTGCGACCATTTTATTTGGAAATATTTTTGCCAAGGCACTGACGTTTCTCCCTTTTCAATCTGTCTGCTATCTCTGGTGCATTTAGAAAAATAAATGTTCAGGCAAGTCAATTTGAAAGGGGAAATAGGAGTTATAAGTTCTAAAAATAAAATAAGTAATTTTAAATTAAAAAAATGTTCATAATCCTTTCTCCATTTTTCTATTTGTAGAAAGCCATCTTTAATAATAAGCTTACTTTCCTTCTTTACTGATTTATTGGATTCATTTATAAAATAAATAGAGTTTTATGCTTAAAAAAAAGCAGAAAATCTTATAATTAAAAGAATACTTTGTCAAAGATAATTTATTTAGGAATTAAACTAATAATATAATACTTAGAAAGCACTTTGATATATTTATTTTCAATTTGAAGATTTATTAATATTTTTTCTTGCAAATTTTAGTTAAAATTTATATTTTTTCTAGTGCATCCTCTTGGCCTGTGTTTGTTTTCGTTTGGTTTGCTGTCAAATACTGATCCCCCCAGCCATGGAGTTCCGAATGGAGTTGCAATGGCAGCGGGGACAGCTGACAAATGTGCACGACTTCCAAAAAAAAAAAAAAATACAAACAACAAACTATAGATTAGCAGGACTATCTCTCTATGAAATGATTTCGCCTCCGTTTGGCCAATTTAATTTTCAGACTCTGGCCAAGCAACAAAGATGTAAAAGAAAGCGAAGAAAAATTATTGAGCCAAGTTTTGGGCATAAATTCTTGAAGTGTCGCGAATAATTTGAGTTTTCTTCAATTTCGTCTAAGTGCCCACCAAGTTCGGATTTCCCACGGCACTTTCGAGTGCTATTAGTGCATTCATTCATGCAGCTCAGAATTGATGTCAGAGCTCCTTTGACTTACGATCCTCCGCAGCGCAGGCTCTTTGGCGCATTGCCTTTATGAAACTCATAATTCCTGTTTGCGCGCCCACTTCTACTTTGGCTCTGGCTCTTTTTTTGGCATTTTTCCTTCGGTCCACTTTAAGTGGTTGGAAGTGATGAAAAGTGAAAAGCCTCGCGCTTGGAGTTGGAGTCCTGGCCAAAGCGCAGGTCACTTTAAGGCTCAAGAGGAAAGTGAGCAAGAGGACTGGCTCAGTGGGGAAAATATAAAAGATAGCTTTAAACTTTTAATTGATTTATCAACAAGACAGAGCGGGAAGAGGACACATTTCACTTAGGGGAAAATTCTATGAAATGCTTAGTAATGATCGTTTTAAAGTTCATTGTACTTACTGTTGAAAATATTAAAATTAATTTATGTTTCAATTAATTTTTTACAAAACCATAATGCAAAAAAGGGGTAAATAATTATTTCTATAAATATTTTCATTTCTATTTAATGTATGTACGTTTCTATTTATTTTTTTTTAACTTTTCTTTTCAAAGTGTGTGCTTATTGAATGCTTGCCAGTTGTTAGAACTAGAATATTACCAGTTTTGGCACGCGGCCGCAGCCCTTTGCATAATTTAATTACGCCAACTCTCATGCATATTTAATGTAAAAGCCTTTTAACGCCTTCCTTATTTATGTATTTTGAGCCATGAAAATTTATACTTTGTTATTGAAAACACGCAGGGCAAACAACAATATTTCGCTAGAAGAATTTTTCTTTTTTTTGCTGTCCCCTAATTAGGCACAGTTTTTGGTTGGAGGAGCCTAGCTTCTGTCGTGCTAATTGGTGGAAATAAGTTTTCGGCAATTGGAGTGGCGGATCTGCGGGGATCGCGGCTGAATCGATTTTCAATTTGGCAGTATTGAATTGTAGGCCACAGTGAAAACTTGACAGCGAATTTCTCTGTCTCTCTCTGTCGACTGCGGTCGGTCGTTTAGATACGCCGGCCATTTTCCAGGGAAAATTGATAAACAGAAAGAATGTCATGTTTGCCAGGCACAGTTTAGGGATGGGAAACAAATAACAATATATCGAAATTTTATAAAATTTTATTTGATCAAATTTATGAATATTTATAACTGGAGAAATCTCACACTTTTGCTTTTTCAAATTAAAGTTTATTATCAGTGTTCGATATTTTATCGAAAATTTATGAAATGATCTCGAAATAAACACGTTAAAAGATACAAACGTCTTTTCGAAGTACAAAAGGTAAAATGTGATATTTCCATATAAGTAAAATATATTTTAAAAAATATTTATTTTTTAAGGTAAATTTTTAGACCGATAACCGATACTTCCAGTGTGATATTAAAGCCGATATTTCGCCACATACATCCCTAACACACACATTCCCACATTCAAATCGCCATCTGCATCTGTTGGCGGGCATTTAAAAAGTGTACGTCGGCCAATATTGATAGCATTCCCCTGTGGGCGGCGCGGGAAGCGCGGCAGCCTCTATTGCTTCAATTACTGCAGAGGACAAAAAAAAGGGGGGAAAAAATAGCAGGGAAATGTTCGCGTTGTTTGGCAACTCTGGCCAGAAGCATGTGTCGGTGGGTTTTTGTTGTATCCCTCTGCCGGCCTTTCCCCCAATCAATTGGCGTGCGGTGGGCGTGGCCACTTTGAAGCAAACATCCATTGATGTCCAACGGAATTTGCCTTCCAACGAGCTGCGAATCTGTTAAATACGAAATAAATGTTTGTTCAGGGAAGATACGAGTATTAAAAAAAAAAGAAAGAAACCATTCCGAAAGTATCTTTAATCGGGAGAGTTTTCCCGTATTTAAATTAAGGCTTGGTCAATTACATTTATATGAAATACAAATATTCAGAGTAATATTATTTTACTATCGGAATGAATCGGAAAATAATATTATTCGGAATATTTTTATTTCTGCAGCTGCAGTTCAACAGTTCAGAAAAAAAGTGTAAAGTATATGTTAAATTCAATAAAATTATTTAAGAAATTAATAGGCTTTCTTAAAAATATTAAATTCAATATTAATTTGCAAAAACCAGTATAATTAAACCTTAAAGGTATCATAAATAATGTTTTTAATATTCAAATTTAAATTCAAATACTACATTTTCTTTGAGTGCTTATTGCCCATCACATCCTCGGCAATTAACGGATAACCAAAAACCCAAAGGGAGCAGCCCCAATAATCACCACAAAATATATCCGAGGGGGTTGTCGGTAATAAAATTAAACATAATTACAACAAAGTGCCCTCAGCCAATATAATCAATGCGGAGAAATACAGAAATTCAAACAAAAACACGCCGCATTTGGAGCACACAAAATATAGGCAAGCTTCGATGGCAAAAACGATATAATTTGCTGGCCAGCAGAGAAAATGTTCTCGTTAACTTTTGCATAGAAATCGAGTAGAGTGGCCGTTGTGAATCGATGGCAAAAACTAAACAACAAATGTATAAACTAAGCAAACACATATGAAATTTACTGGCCCTCGAACCGAGATTCCAAAATCGGAAAGGGCAAACGTTGCTTTTTATTGGCAAACGCGTGTTGTGTAGACCGGCGTACGTGCTCCGAATTAGTTTTTTGCGATTTGAATAAAATTGTTTTGAATAAATTTGAATGCCACACCCAACCGCCGCCACATGCAAGTACATAACGACGAGTCCCTGCAATTGTTAAATGGGCAATGGATATTACCATATTCTCTCCAGCCGACATTCAATTGTTCCTGCAGGCGGTTGTGTAATTAGACAATTGCAAAGTCCAACAATAAATTGAAAATGCATTAATTGTGTTCTTGAATGCTAATGGAAAATGGCTTAAAATTCACACAAGTTCATTGAACAAATATAAAAACTAAGCAACTAATAAGAAAACTAAAACCGTTTAATTCAACTATCATAATTAAATCAAAAGCACAAACTAATTTAAAGATATATTTTTGTGATCTTAAAGCTTACAAATAACTGAAAGAAATTTAAATAATTTACCATTAAAAAGTATTTCACTCTCAAATGCATAATTATTAAATTTCTTGCTAATTACTTTTCCAGTTAAATATTTTTTTTCCTCATTTCCTCAAATTTCTCAAAATTAAATAATTATTGTAACCAAGCCTATTAACCTGCCGTTCGAATATCTAATTAATTTTCTGCTTTTGCCATTAAACACTTTTAATTGAATTTGTCTGTCATAGAAATGGCGCAATATTTTTTGTAATTACTAATTTAATTAACTTTTACATATGCAATTAAATCGTATATTATTTTTCAATTAGAGATGTAACGGGGGAAAAAATCAAAACAAATGTTATTAAATGCCAATTAAGTGAATAATCACAATTAGTGGTTCCCATGCCGAAAAATTGGCGACTTAATGACGGAGGCGTGACCGGGTCAAAGGTCAAGGCGCGGCAGCATCATCGAGTGTGGACATAAAATAAAACACACTCATAAAAGCACACACACACAATCATAAATCTAAGCGGGCATCTATGTGTGTGTGTGTGGGTGGGTGTTGTGTGTTTAGGTGAGCGTTAACAAGCCAAGGACTTGTATAATATTTTCTAATTTCTCAATTTCCCGCACATCGACATCCGGAACTAATAAAAATAAATCGCACTTTGATATCCGCTGCGCATTGCGTTCGTTCATTTGGCTTCATTTTCTTTCTGCTCTCTTTTCAATAATCGTTATACCCACACTCGTACAAT
This sequence comes from Drosophila watanabei, assembly GCA_008042575.1. Taxonomy (NCBI): domain Eukaryota; kingdom Metazoa; phylum Arthropoda; class Insecta; order Diptera; family Drosophilidae; genus Drosophila; species Drosophila watanabei. The sequence goes on along the minus strand of VNJS01010529.1, from coordinate 33,297 downwards.
CAGTCACATGTACACAGGCACTGGGAAAAATAAAAACAAGTTATATATCTTGGAATTTTTAAGGTTTTTAATTTACTTAAAAAATATTTCTTTATAATAAGACTTTAAAAATTTTTAAATCATTCCAGATTTAAGGTTTTTAATTTTTTTAATATTTCCATTTTATTTTTTTTATGTTACTTAGTTTTTTCTAAGTGTATGTCTGTTCACACATGGAGAGCTCTATCGACTGTCAGTGCTCTGGCCCACTAACATTTTTATATCATTTTTCGTATTTCTTTTTCATTGTCTTCCTTTTGGCTTCCCGCACTTTTTTGGCCTGGCCGAGTTAGCGCCAACAATAAATAAATACGCTCTCGCATTGCCGCACACACTCACACTAACACACACACACACACACACTCGCATACGCGCACACATTCCGCATGAAGTTACAGGAAATATATAGATCTGACCGGATGTGCGTCTCTCCGGTGACAGAAACACACGAGATAGGAGAAATGCGCCCGGACAAAAGTTGTGGAGAGAGAGCAAGGAGCAAGAGAGGACCTTATATCTGGTGGGCACTGTATATATTACACTTTATGCGCGGGGCCCCCTTGTATGTGTGTCTATTACATGCACAAATAACAACAAAATGACCAACTAAATAAATAGTTTTGTAACCACACAGAGACAGAGGCGGAACAGGCAAACTAGAGCGGGGCACCACTCCAATTTTAGTCCCCATCTCGGCTTGAATTTCTTTTTACGGCTTCCCAATGCCCAATTAGATTGTGATCGGATAATATTTGCACACAATTTAATAGCGAGTGTTTCCTTTATTTGAGGTAAATCTTCTGTGAGAATGGAAATGTGGAAATTTAATACAGTGTTGCAGGGTAAGCTTGCTGTAAGAATTACATTTTTGGTTACATTTTAAGGTCTCATATCTAGAGTGTAAATCAAAATATTTAACTGAGACCCATTTTATGCAAAGCATTTCTTCCAGAATAAATAAATGATTGCTTTGTAATTGTGTCCTGTCATTTATTGTGTACCCTTTTGAACAATAATTGCATTGCACCTGCATTAACTCAATTTCCAAGGACCTCCTTGAACCCATCCTCCAAGCAATTGTTCCAAGCCAGCACTTTGGGAGTCGCTTGCAACTTGAAAATAGAGACAACTCTGGTGCTGTTGCTGCTTTTCTGCTGATTTCCTGCTGCTGGCATCGTAAATCCTGCAGGAGAAATAGTATATATATCACAGGCTATACAATATAAGCGACTCAGGGCAAGACGAGCCAAGGCAAGCGTATTATTGCTTTGGTTCTTCTGGCTCTAACCTTTTTTGCAGGGGGTGATTTTACACTTAGGGAAAATATTGAAACTTAATACCATAATATATATTAGTAAATGAAAATTAAGAACATTCTAAAGGTGATTAGCTTTTAAGTTTAATTAGTTTGTGAAAATGTTTTTGTTACTTTGATTTTATATATTTTGATTTCTTCTTTTATTTTCCCATGCATTAATTTCTCTCAGTGCAACTCAATAAAATTGCTCGAGTTGATGATGAGGAGCAAAACGTTTCTGGGTGTGTGTGTGTCTGCCAAAGTCTTCGATGTATCTCCTTGCAACGGGAAGGAGCAGGTCAGCAAATGCAACAAAGCTGCTTATCGCTTAACGCTCTGTGTAATGCGTTTAAACTTGATGATTGATCCTGGATTCTGGATCCTGGCCCTCCCCCCCTCTCTCTCTCTCTCTCTCTCTCACACACACATACACTTACCCCCCTTGGCCATTAGCTGCAACTAAGTGCAGATACAGATAGAAAGCTGAACAAAAGTTTCTTGGTCAAACTTTAAGGGGGTTTGGGTTCGGTTGGGTTTTGGATTTATTCTAGTGAGGCCTAGGCTTAGCCATGGGGAATCCCTTTTTCAGCCCCCTATTTTCACCCCGACAGCCTCCTCCTTACCCCCCGAAGGATATTCCTCTCCTGCTGGCGCCATTGTTCCATTCATTTTATGTTGTTGCCTGCGTTTTATTGACTGAAGTGTGGCCTGCTATGGCGATGGCGTTGGCGATGGCGGCCATTGTGCCCTAAACTAAAACAAAGTACTGTTAGAAGCACTTTCTCCCGCTGTCTATGTGTGTGTGTGTCTCTCTGTGTGTGTGTACTGGTTATGGCTCGTTATATGCGTGCGTGTTACTGCGCAAAGATGCCCCATAAATTTCGCGCCTTTTCGCCTTCAATTTTTTCTCTCGCCTCGTTTTTAATTTTTTTCTTTCCTTCGTATATTGTTATACTTTATTTTTTGTTTTGATTTTATTTTTACGGCACTGCTAAAATGGCACAATTATTTTTGTTGCTCAAAGTTTTTTCTGCACTATGTATTGTATGTTCTAAATTTAATGACTTTGGCAGCTCTTGTGGACAGTAAATCAAATTGTTATTGCCGGGTCATTCCTCGTTTTTGTCACCTAAATTAATTTTACGATGTCTGATGTGGCAAGTGTCTGACGACAGTTTTTCTTCTATGTATTTTTTATGGCTCAAAAAAAAGAAAGGGGGCAAAAAACTTTTAAGTTTCCTTTGCAGCTGATACGATTCTAATTAGCTGAAAGGCTTTTAAGATCGAAGAAATTAAGTGGAGAAATGGAAAATGCAAGGAGAAGAGAGGGGATTTTCCGGATAAAGAATAATGAGAGGAAAAAGCAGGCGACAAAGTCATACTTTGCAGGCTTCATTAAAACAGACACAAGAATATTTGCAACTGTGAATCTAGAGAGATAAGTGCGGATTCTGCGACACGTTTTTTGTTGTGAACTCAAAGGGAATTAGGTAAAAAAATTCTAAAAATTTGATTAAACATATTTAAACATATCAACTTTTCTACAAAATTTATTAGCAATTTAAATATAATGATTCTTATTTGGTTAAAACCTTTTTAAAAGTGTTTGGATCATTATTCACTCCTTAAAACTTATATTCAGAGCCAAAAACTCATCTGCGCTTACTTTGTTTCTATTTTGAAAATGTAAAATATTACTAGCAGACAAGAAAAGGTAGACTGAAGCACCCAGGTTGTATATTTACCTCGACATTTTAGCACTTCGGCACACAGTAGTACTATTTATGGTCCGGTGCTGTAGTCAAATATTTTTCCACGCACTCAACTCACGCACGAACAGAGAGCAAGAGAGAGAGAGAGAGAGAGGAATATAGGAAAAGAGGGAAATTTTCGGTGGCAATGGCAATGGAAAACGGGGCTTTTGTTTGCATATTTTTCGGCATAGCACTTAACGCCGTGGCAGAAACGCAGAGTCGACCACAATGCCCAGGTTCAACATGCCGACTGGATGGGCAATCCCCGGATCCTGGGCAAGGCTTATCCCTGGCTCTCCTGCCTCTGGTCAGTTCGGTTGGCACTTTATGTACTTGCATTTCCCATTTCCACATTTAAAACGCAGCATTTCTGTCTCTTTTGTTTCTGTTTTTGTTTTATACATGATACTGTATATTATTTGGGAGTATGTATTCTGTGTTTAAAGAATACAACAATTATTTATAAATTTGTATTTATTTTTATTTTATATTGTAACATTATTTTGTAAATAATCTATCTAAGTTAAGAAGAATTTATAACTTTATTAACTGAAGATAAAAAAACATATTCAGCATCTCTTCAATTTTCTCAAGCCTAAAAGTAGACTTCAAAAAAGCATGTAATATTTTGCCATTAACAACAACGGGTATTCCTTAGTCGAAATAATTGTCAGTTTCAATTTTACTTGTTTTATGTTTTGTTTATACTTTTGTTTTTCCCATTTCCATCGTGACGATGACGGGGCTCAGGTAGCGTTAACACTTGTTTAAAAATTTGTTATTGGATTTCTTTTGTTCGCATTGTTTATTTATTGTGGCAGTCGGCGGAATGGAGAGTGACAAAAGGGACAGATAGAGGGTGAAGTGCCGGAAAAAGAGTGGGAAAAGTGGGTGTGCCGGAGATGGCTGACATACATACATATAAGGGGTCACGTTCCCCTTTTTCTTCTTCCTGCCTCCCTTTTTTCCCCGCCTCATTCAGTAGCGCTTTTGTCACTTGGCATTGGCTTTATCGGATTGCACGTAATATTTCTGACAAATTGAATATAATTGCGCTTAAGCTGAAAAGCGCATTAACCAAATTGAATATCATCGCCTCGTTGGGGTATCGAAAAATAATTTTAAATGGCATATGCGGCGAAAGGAAATCCGGCAGGCAAAGGATGCACTCTGATTGGAGATGGTTTAACGAAAGAGTTAAGCGGGTTAAAAGTAATACAAAGAAACAAGTTTACAACAATATTGTTTGCTTTCATATACTTAACAGCTTTATATTTTTAAGTATATTTCCAGCAAAAAGCATATCCAAAACAAGAACTTTTTAAATGGCACTTTAAAAATGTACAAAGAAAAAAATGTAATTCAAAGATGCCCCAAATAGTAAGCCAAACTTTCACTGCAAAACTTTCTCTTTCATATTGTTGGCTAGTTTTTTGTTACTTACATTCCTTTAACATTAAGTTCTTCCCTTTTTTGTTTCAAATCCTTTTACAACTTGGTTAATCCCGAAAATTCGCATTAAAGCAGCTGTTGCCTTTGTCTGTCGCCGGCAATAAAATATTTTATAATTCACCTTTCTCTGTATTTAGCTAATTAACTTGCCGGCAAGTTTTTGTTTTGCTCATTTCATAATTGAAATGACAAAACTTGTTACTTTGGCCTTGTCCTCCGCCCACTCACATATGGAATAGAATACAAGAATCTCTGTGCTGGCCAGCGAGTAAATTAAGTTAATTAGAAGCAAATGAAATATGGGAAAAGTTTGCATACAAATGCTACAACTGGCAAGTAAGCCAAGTGGAGCGTTGCCATGGCCGTGTCCTTAGTGTCCTCGCTGGACTGGTACATAATAATATTTCTGGCATTAAATTTGCGGAGGGGCACGTTTTACACTTCAACAACATTTCCGCCTGTTAAATTCCGTGGCCATTACAATTGCGTAAAATCGTTGCTGTTTTTTGTGTGTGCGTGTGCTTAAATTAAGGGCTAGCCAATGTCTGGTCTGTGTCCTGGTTTTGGCCAGGTCCCGGCCTCTGTAACAGTCAACAGGGAACAGCTGCGCGTAATTTTAATGAGAATATTCATTCGCGCCCACAATGGAGACAAGCGGCGGTTGAAAGATTGGCGAAACACTTTCACCGTCGACAGCCAACAGCCAGCACTTAATGTAATGTAATTTGATGCTCTCGGTTAATTATTCAGGCAATTTCCAGCGGCTCCTGGAATGGTTTATATCAGTTAAGCACACACTTTGATGTCGCGATTTTCCAAGAACTTTAGTTGGTCGAAAAACTTTGCGAACCTAACTTGTTTAGCCTAATTTTGGACGAGTAGCTCTAATTAAGCACCGAATTCAATTAGTTAAATTTTACCAAGTATGTCAAGTATGTTCCCAGCTCCCAGGGACCATTTAAGAGACACTTTATTTATTTTCATTTTTCTATTTCCAATGACAAGGATATGATATTCCTTTGTCACACCGAAAGCCGTCAGATTGAGACATTCCGCATTAAAAATTAAGCTAATTTCTGCAGCTTCCCTCCCTGCCAGTTGCCATTAGGGAAATGTCACGACCAAATTTAGACCACTTTGATTCTGGTTGCGCATTTGATCTCGACATATAATTTGATTTGTCCTGTCAAGTGGGAACATTTCCTATTTTTTTTTCCCTTATTCTACGCTCTTTGAGAAGCATTTTCTTGCTGCTGTAAATCAATGAATTTCTGATGAGGAGTGGGGAATTGTATATTTATGGGAGTCGGGGGTGGCAGCATGTTTTCTCATTTGAAATAAAAAAATATTTATGATTTCATTCTAGCTCTAAACGAAATACAGTTGTAGTAACATTTATAAATTTAAATTGGTATAATTTCCTAGATAAATCTAGCAATTATTAAATTATGTATTACTTCAAGAAGAAATGTTGAAGAAATATTGTTTATGATTTATTATTATTTTTTTCGTTTTATTACAAGCCCGAAGAGTGTCTCAATTTCCTGCTAAATTAGAAAGGAGGAAAATTCCGGCATAGAGCATCCTTTGTCCTGACATTATTTAGGGTCTCGTTGGAAATAAATGGCAGGTGCGTGGCGCTACAAAAAAAGGAGGGAAGTAAAAATGGAAAACATGGGAAGCTGCATTAACCAAAAAAGCATTTAGAAACGGTGGCCACGCCCACGAATGCTGCAAAAATTAAAAGCAAATTTCCGACACTCGAGCTAGTCCTCTATCTGCTATCCTTTTTCCTAGTAAATACACTGGAAAATAATAGGGAAATTTGTAAAATTATTTCCTAAAGAAAAAAAGTTATAAATATAGTTATAGAGCTGTGACTCTTTAATAATGAATTTACTTAAGCATGTATTAAATTTTGTATATCTTGAGATAAGACAGATTTTCATTTATATTTTCTTTTAAATTATTAGGGAAATCTAATTTATATTCTCAGTGTACCTATCCTACTCTGGCAGTTTTATGAGCCGGCTTTAAAATCACGTTAATGATATTTACAGCGGCGGTTGTGAGGCTGCTGAGCTGCAAACTCGCAAGTGGAGCGGCAGACTCACTTCGTCCTTTTGACCAGAGATGCCTTAGTCCTTGCCTGCCACGCCCCCTTCAGCTCCGTCCACTTCCATGCCCACTCGACCCTGGTGTTAACTGTGTGAGTTTCCTGGCCAACGCCAGCGCAAGTCATTTGCATAACAAAGTCGGCCGAAAGCTGAACGCCGAACGCCAAAACACCACCCACCAAAAACCCAACCCACCGAAAACCCACACCCTACACCCCCCCACTCTGCACACTCACCCCCTCCCTCAAACACACACACAGTTGGTATTTACAACATTTAAATTAGACATTAAATTTGAAAGATGGGCTGCCAAGGAACTTTGGCCATTTCTCTCTTCAGGTGTTTCGCTTCTTGGCTTAACTTTACATTCCCGTTTTTATATTTTTCTGCCAAATTTATTTAAGCTTCAGATAATTTCTGGCCGCCCTTGATTTACTTATTTACTTTGCTTTTATGGCACTTAAATGACATTTTGCCGCTGATTCGCCCTTTGTTGTTCTGCTTGTAATTTGGCCTGTTGTCGAGTGTTTTCCTTTTTTTGGGGTCGATTAAAGCGATAAGCGTAATTCTCTTCTGCGGACAGGACTGGGTTCCAGTCTATATATTAACTTATTGGCAATTACAAAAGAAGATAGCAACTGGAGAGTCAGCAAAGTTGCGAAATCGTAAATATGCTTCTGAAGGTCTAGTTTACTGAGGGCATTATTCAAGGGGATTTATGGGTATTGAATCGGAATTGTTATTTGGTTTAAGTATTAAATAAAAAGAAATACTTTACTACATACATTATATTTTCAGTTTAATTCCTTTTATATAAATATTATATTAATTTCACTGACACTTGCTTAGCTGTAATACTAATTGCCTTTCAACTAATCCTTATAATCTCCTCCCAGGCTTAAAGTTTCCAAGTGTTATTTGGGTCTCTTTTATTCGAAGGCAGAACCTGCTGTACATCATATACAAAATATGCCCACTTATGGCCATTAAGACTAAAAGCATAACAAAATACAAGAGCCGAAAGCGCAAATTAATTCTCATACAAAAAGTTTATCGCTTCTGTCTGTCTTTCGGGGAGAAATCCCCACCACCAGCCAGTGGAACTGGGAAGCACTAAGGAAATCAGCACATTTGGTTTTAACGACTATGTTCTTTGGCATTTTTTTCTTTCGACCAACAACAAAGAATATGCTTCCTTTGGTTGTTTTCCCCCATTTTTTTGCTTTTTTTTTTCCTTGTGTCCAACCAGCTTGTTATTGTTGCTTTTTAATGTGCATTTGGTGTCGCCTTTGGTGGGGTATTTTGAGCACGACAAGACGCCAACATTTGAATCGTTTCACTTCTGTCCAGGGGTATTTTGAAATTTTGAGATAAGTTTGACACCAAATGGGATTCGTAAGCAAACAGATTTCCGTAGCGGGATTCAAGTTGTGATATATATTCCGGCATAATACTTCTAGATTTCATTTTATATGCATATCCATTCGCATTCATAAGGCAATCAATCTTCGGCTTTCCTCCGCTTCACTGCCATTTTTCCTCTTTCCACTCCCGATGTCCTGTGAATTCTAGCAGCTGAGCAGCTCTTGAAATATGCAGACAGATGAGCCAGCAGCAGCAAACCATCGCCCGCAACACCAACGGCGGATGATGGCAAACTGTTATTATGCAAACAAATTACGTGGCGGATATTTCACTGAGCGAAATGGGTTGAAAGAAACCTTTAAAAATTGAGAGAAAATATCTTGTTAAAAAGAGTAATAAAAGAGAGATAAATGAGATGTTCCATAAAAACATTTCTAGTGTAGAGTCTCAAATACATCGTCAAATAAATTAAAATTCATTCATTACAGTTTAATCAGCAATTTACCTACAAATTCATCTACAAACTCATCAATAAATTCATCAACAACTCGAAAACAATTCATTTAAAATGCATCAACATTTCGTCAACAATTCATTACCAATTCATTATCATTTCATCAACAATTCATTAATTTAGCAAATACTAATTTATCGATACAGTATCCGTAAATCGATTACGCAAAGACCAATGTATAAATCAATAAATTATATGAGAGAGCAATAATTCACATTTTATTTAAATAAATTACTGCCGAAAAATGGTTGATAAACAATATTATGAATAAACAGAATCAGTAAAAAAAATACAAATTAGTTTTTTAAAATCCTTTTGTTATCTTTAATATTGCTATGCTGAAACTCCCCAATTATTTCTCTCAATGCCCCGCAACTATTGTAGATTTGCAACCAACTCTTCTCTACTTCCCTATGCGTATTTTGTGGAGTTATTATTTGGTCATTTTGTTGAGCTCTTCGACTCCGTTTATTGCCCAATGTAATTAAAATATCCAATTAGAGGCGTCCAGCGATCTGCATATATGTATGTATACATACGCCTCGGCAGTCAGGACTTTTATGAGCTCCTGCTTCCGTTGGCCACATAACTAATGACCGAAAGGACAGCCCCGCCCCGGCACTCGGCCGGCTACATAAATTCCCTTTTGGGTAAAATTAATAAAAATGATTGCAGTCGGTGGCTGTTGCTGTCCGTCGCTTGTTGTCCTCCAGCGGCGTCAGTACAATGAATGAATGGCGCATGCCAGCTGTTGGCCAAACATGCTTTTGATTGCCAACAAAAACTACCAAAACCAACATTGTTGTAAGCCAAAAACATCGGGAAGGGAATGTGAGCCAGGAGGAGTACAAAAAAAAAAAAAAAAAAAAATGGAACCCGTCTTTCATCAGCGCGCGTGCATAACAAGCAGCTCGGCTCAAACTAAAGCTGGACCAAAGCCCCCGACAAAGGGTCTCCGGCCAGGACTCAACTCCATGCCGCTGTCCTGTCGTTCACTTGGCTCATACGGTTCGGGGACGAGAGGCCTGTGCTTGGAAAACCATTTCGGATGTCCTTGGTGTCGCTGTCCTTGTGTCATGCCACTGCAAAATGACAAACAGTTCGCGGGATGTGATGCAAACGCAAAAGCAAACAGGAAAAATAAGTTAAGGTCCCTAAAACAAGAAAGGAAGAGTGGACTAGATTGCACCCAATACATTAATTATTCAAGAATAGGAATTTAAGAACAATGAAATAAAAGGAATGAATTCAAACATTTAATTATTTGTAGCAATCTCTATTATTTTAATACTAACTTTGATCACATTTTATAGCTTTATGAAGAATCTCTTAAATATAATCTGAAATTGTAAAGTAAGTATTTAATACTTATTTAAAATTAATCAGAGCTTCACTAATAGACTTATAAACTTATAGACTTATAAATATCATAGAAATAATAATTAATTTATTTTTTAAGTGCCCTAAAAAACATATATAAAAATATACAAAATACTTTAAACAACCCGAAAGTCCAGGGCATCACGAAAAATTCCATTTGCGGAAGCTGTCTTCGGTAAAGACCACTCAGCCTGACAGACAGTGAGAAATCCTCAAAACTCAGCTGCTGCTGTTTCGAGCGGCTTTTAATCCAACATAGTCCTTAACAATTGCCGCGGCTTTTTCCGGCCCTCCCCCCCGATATCTGAACACAAGGGTCTGCCACATCGCTTATAAGCACTTCACATCTAATCAATTATGCCATCTGCACATATCGCCGTGGCCCTTAGAAAAGCACATTGGCCAATGGCCACATAACATTTAAATATGCATGAGGACTTTAAAGCACCGCCAAGGATCGAGCCAGGATTCAGCACAACAGTGAAAAAATTCAGCAAAGGAAAAAAAAAAGAAGAAAAGCAGATAAAATATTGCTGGGCAGCCAAATGAAATTGTAAGGAATAGCCGCCGCCACCAACCTGAAATAAACAAACGAAAGAATAAGGGGGGAAAAAAGCCAGAAGGATAGCGATGGCAACAACTCCAGGAGCCGAAACAGAGACAACAAACTCCAGCTGAAGTGGAATCGGGATCTGAATCTGAATCAGGATCCCGACAGAGAAACAGAAGCAGAAACAGGACCTGCAGGAGCCGCCTGGATACGGAGGAGAAACAGGAACTAGGAGCAACGTTGCATGGCTGTTGGTGCGCTAATTCCGTTAGCAATTCCAGTTGCCAGTCCTGGGAAAAGCGCACAAAACATGAAAACAAATATCTGGGAAAATAGCGGAAAATTAAGGCAATTGAACGTCCAGAGAATGCTCTATAAAAGTTTAGCAAAAATTTGGTAAATTTAATTGTAAGATGAAATGTATTAAATAGAACTCTAACTTTAAAAGCTGGTTTGTATTTGGTTTCTATAAAATGGATGAATTGAAAAAATTAAATTTAGTTAAAATTTTAATTTAAATAATTGTGAAATATTTTTATCTTATGTTTTAGAATTAATCTTACTTCCTCTAACATAACATTCCTGTACGATTTTAAAGTATAATTTTTGGATTTTAATATTTGTCTTAATGTTGCAGATATGACTTCTTATTTGAAATAATTTTTAATATACAAGATATAAGGTTATTGTTTAAATCCTCACATCTTTTATTACATTTTTTCCAACAATCTTATAAGCCTCTAAATCAAAAGTCTTGCAACTTCTTCAACTCATCTCTTTGTCAAATAAACTACCCAGAGACTGCGAATTCAGGATACTCGAAAAAATCAACTTTCCGCCCACATATGCATAGACTTCTTGGCATAGCAAACACCGGAATGGAACCGTTTCTTTTCCTCGGCAAACTCGAGCAAACATACTCGTACCGTGTTTGAGGTAGGGAAACAAACAAATCTTGTGCTGCAATGAAAAACGAGGCGAAACTGCTTAACGGCTGCCGTTTTCCGCTGCCATTCGTTCTGTCAAATGTGCAAAAGAAAAGCGGAGCACGCAAAAAAACAGCAGCTAAAAAAAAAAACGAGAAAATATAACAAAGATGCTGGAAAAGAGACCGACTGAAATGGCCAAGCAAATTGTATTAGTGTGTGAGAGTGTGTGCTCTGTGTTGGCCACATTGCAACAGATTAACGTGCTTTGCTTGGCCGGAGCATTAGCGCTCACGAGAAAAGATAAGGGGGGAAAAGTGGAGGAAAATAAGCGGGAAAATGGGGGAAAAAAGCACCACCGACAAAGGCAACGTTAATTGCGTTGAGGGCACACATGTGGTTCTCTCCTCTCCTTCCTTTGACATCAACAACAAATTTTTAAATAAAAGAAACCACGCACTCACTTGTATGCTTTATTTTTCCTCTTTTCCGGCTATCTTTTATTTATTTACATTAATTGGATTTCGATGTGTAACCAGCAGATACATTCGGTTTAAATTGGAAACAAGAACCAGAGCAACGGCAAAGGCAAAAGGAAGCTCAAAGGACTCAAAGGAGTCAAAGAACTTAAAGCCAAGGAGGTCAGTCAAAGCCGGAAATCTCATAGTCTCTTTTACATCACCTTGGTAAAATTGTAAATTTAAGTTAGCTCAAAATAAACACTTGGATTTTTGCAGGGAAAGAATTTTAAGCTGAGAAGAATTTTCTGAATTTCCTTAGGTGTCCTGCCAACTTTAAACTGAAATCCTTTTGACCCACCAACCGAGGTAGATAAGCTGTAAGCTCCTTTTACAATCAATATCCTTCTACCAAACCCCTCAATGACTATGGGATTAAAACTAATGGTCTAAAATAATTAAGCGGCCTCTGCAAACTGGCTAAATCACTGGGTCTTTGTGGGCTTAGTCCAACAGATGATGTGGCCCCTGCTAACCGGATGAGCTGTGTGTGTGTGTCACAAGTCTTGCTAAAAGGATATGTAGGACTTACCCTAAGTACAGGGAAGCCGCAGCCAAGTGCAGCACCGCCGACACTAACAAATGAACCCCCAGTCAGGGTCCTGACAATGGAAATTGTTGGGGGGAGCAAAACTCTAGCATATTGAGCGTAAAACCCAAAGATTTAAAGGTACATGCACAAAGATGATACCACTTAGACATATGTCTTTCGCCCTGCTCACCACTCACAATTTATGGACGCAAAAAGAGTGGCGAACGAGGCTTCATCAGAACGCTGGGCAGTGCAAGCCTTTGGCCCGCCATCCATCATCTTGGCAGCTTTTGCATAGGAGTCCTTTGGAGTCTCCCTCCCTAGCAAGGAGCAAGCTATGAGTGGAAAGTAGAAAAGTAGAAAGGAGCAAGGCCAGGCGGGGTGCCGGGGAGAAAGCCATTTCATTGTGCCAAGTGGCTGTTTATGATGTTGTTGCAGGCCGGAAGTTATCAGTTGCCCCGGCTCAGGCTCAGGCTCAGGCCGAGACCAAGACCAAGACCAAGACCAAGACCAAGACCAAGACCCAGACCCAGACTCAGTCCAAAGGCATAGACCAAAAGTCAACTCTGGGTGTTGCCCCAAAATGTTGTTAGTTTGCCATTTTGCTGCCGCACTCTTTGCAATGAAATTGAAGACCAGTCGAAACGAGGTACTCTTACAAAGTGTTTTTTTAAAATAAGCTAATAAATACTGAAAGTAAATATATTAAAAATTTTATATTTCTTAACTGCAAAATATTTTTTAACGAACATTTAGCAAAAGTACTTTTGGGCAGGGTTTTAAATATTTATAATAATTATTACAAATATTCCTCTACGTTAAATTGGTTCTAAACCATCTCAAAATAGTTCCTTACGTTCAATTACCAAAAATAGTAATTAAAAATAATTAAATATAAAATGATTCCTCCGATCTAACTAAAAATCCTTCAACACTTAAAGAGTATCAACATTTTTCATTTCTTGTGCGTCGACTTTTAATAATAACTAGTTTTCGGGCACCCTCAGGGCTAAGCCCACAAATGGGTTTCTTATATTGTTTGCCATTTTCTATTTTTACTCTGCCAACAGAGCTGTGTCTGCGCAGTTTGTTGTTCTTTTCCTTACTGCGGCTGTTGAAAGCTTCCTTAAATAAATTTTTTGTAGTTTACAGTTTCCGCATTTTGGGTGTAGCAGTCGAGCCTTAGCCTTAGCTTCTGCCTTAGCCTTAGCCTCAGCCGGAGGAGAGCAGAATAACAGGAGCCGCATCACGATGGTAAAAAGCTGGTAAAAAGAGGCATCCGCTCGATTGTCCTGTTGTCCTGTTGGCCAGAGCCAATCATCAGTAGCCTCAGCCCGGGTCCTGTCTCTGTTATCCGCCAGCTTCCTGCTCTCGTTCGCTTTAACAATGTTAATAATCTTATTTTGTGCCTCAATGGACTTTTTCCTCTCGTCCTTTGTTCGCCGGGTCGATGGCAAAAAAAAGTGCAGCAGGACCAAAATGTATGCATGGCATTTTATTGCATACCTTAAATGCAATTTTTGCAGCACAATTTTTGGCGCTGCTGCTGCTGCTGCTGCTTTTTTGGTAACTTGCCCTGGAACGAGAGAACACGATACTTGCTCCTTCGGCCCTTGGTCCGTGATTTTTGTGCCTTTCTGTTCTGGCCAATTTTTTTTGTGTATCCTTGCCACTGCCACTGTGTTGGCCCGAAACGGGCAGCCTTTGCCATTTTTATCATTCCGCGCAAAGTTGCAGCCGCATTTGTCCTTTGCCCACATCCCTATCTCCGCGTATCCAGAAGCTTTGAGTCCTTTTCCAGTGCCATTTGGCCAGGTTTTTTTGTGTCATTGCAAAGAGTTGCAGTGACGGAAAACCCTTTAAATGATATCTTGTTTACATTTGTGGCTTTTTGCCTTGAAGTTCAATTAACTAAAATTTTAAGTAAGTTTTTGTTAACTAATCCCAAAGCTACCAAGGAAAGTACTCTAATAAAATCAGGCTTCAATCAAATGGAGTACAAAAATCAAAGTCCCTAGAAGATGGCCTATAAAACAGGAACAAGGTGAGTATAGTCCTTTTACCAGATGATGAAAGCATAATAGATGAAAGCGGTGGGGAATGAAAGATCAACAAATAAATATAAAGAAATTGGGTGGCATCGTATTACGGGAGGCGGACCTTTGGGGGCGTAACGAATGTGTGCCGGAAAAAATTATACACGAGAAGTAGCAAAACACAAACAGATTACCAGCAGCCCGAAACGACATGGAACGGAACTAAAGTGCGGGGAAAAGCCAGAAGTAGTAAAAAGAGGCAGCCGGCGAATAAATAAATAAATAAAATCAGGAGCCAGCGCTGATTTCGTTAGGACCATCTCGTCCTTTCCGTTTCGCCTGGACCTTCCCACTCTCCTGGCCTCAGAGCACAGCTGCAAATGAAACCCAGCCAGGCGAAACTCAAACAATAAATGGCATAGATAATGCCCCAAAATATTCAATTAGTTTATGGCCACGTTCGCGTTCACCATTTTCGTTTGGCCTGGTCAAAACCTGAAAACTTCAGCAGCAGAAAATTCCCCAAAAATTAGAGATGTTTCGGCCAGCTTCGTACCTTTTTGATATATTGCGTGGGTTTTTTTTTGTTTGTTTGTTTGTTGTTGTTTTTTTTTTTTTGCTGTCTATGTATTCTCTAGCCCTTTTAATGGGCACCCGTATAATGGGCGAACTCGGGCAGAGGGAAAGAAAAATGTTGCATTAAAATATTTTTATTGCCTGGCAAAGTGCACAGGGGAAATTTTGCCGAATTAAAGGCCAAAGCAAAAATTGAAAATAAAAATTAGATAATGGGGGGAAAAGGGAAACGTGATAGAACTTTTACAGGTCATAAACTCACATTTTTAGTACGCAATGCCACTGATAATGACATGCGGTAGTGAGCCGCCAGAAAATGCTAATAATACTTTAAGCTTTGGGTATTTTGGTAAATGAAAGGGAAAATATTTAAAAGACTTGAAATAATACGAATTTTTTTTGTGTTATTTTAGATTGAAAAAAAATTGATACCAAGTTTACAAACTATTGTCAAAAATGTAATTCTAGATAAGCCTTTCATAAAGCTCATAATGATGATAAGTTTTAAAGGAGCAATGATTATGTCATTTAAATTTCACTACATTTTTATAAAAATTTACGAAAATTTAAGGAAGAAATGTCCTTAAGTTTCCTGAAGCTTTTGTTAAGATTTAATTTTTTTTAAGCCCTAATGACCTAAGAAGTTTTGAGGAGATTTATAAGCTTCTCTATACCATAGAGGGAAAAAGAAATTTGTATACAAATTGCCTTAAAAAAATATGGTTGAACTTCTAAATAAAACAAAAGTAAAAATGTAAAGAAAGTTTTAAGAATTCTTTGAAAATTTCTATGCTCTCTACAATATTCTTCAAAAGTCTAGTGATTGCTCTCAGATTTTTTTTTGATTACTAAACCTACCCCCTATTTTTTCTAATACATCTCTAAACCGTTTGAGGGATCACATGTGCCATGTGCTTACATTACAATTGCAATCAGCGAAGAAACATGATACTTCACTCAATCCCGCATTATTCACGCATTTGACTGCCGTCGCAGACATGTTTAGTATGCACATTTGCCAAAGGCCTGACAAATTAATGCACATTCGCGTTGGCATCTTCGATTCAAATCACGCGACATGTCACCGACTTAGAGGCAGCAGACAGATGCCATTGAAAATCAAACGGCAGCTCATTTGCTGCAGCTTCAGAGCCAGATGTTGGTACCTAGCCAAGACTAAGGGTTCCAGCTGCTGCTTCTGTTTTTTGCTCCTGTTGTTTTTTAGAATCCCGACAGGGGCAACGTGCCCATCATCAGTGTTGCCCCCCAAAGCACTCATTTGCGTGGCTCCAAGGCTCTGCGAGAGACCACGTCGCAAATGCGCAACAATTCGCTCAAGTGTAAATAAAGCCAGGAGCAGGAGCAGTCAGGTCGGATCTGGAGGAATGAGTCCGCGACGGCGTTATCTTCTTTATTCGAGCTCGCCCCAGTGGAGCGTCTGTGGCGCTAAAATGACAAAACACCTGCACGACACATGGCAGCGGGACAGGTGCGAGGGATGTCTCATTGCAACCATTTTGAGACCGTGCTTTAAATAGCTCAAGGAACCTTACAGCTTAACTAAGCAGGAGTGCAATCTTAACAAGGCGCGTGAGTTAAGGATTTAAGGAAAGTATTAAATCTAAAAGTTGAAAGTATCCATTATAAATTTTATCTGATGTAAATAGAAGTAAAAAATAAATTGTTTAAACAAGCTCTGATTTAGGAAACTGAAATACCTTTTAACTTGGTGATTTATTTAAAAAATACTAGATATTCGGTTAACTAATTTTGCATGACTGTGTATTATAATTTTAGCCGGTTTTATATTTTATTATATGCTAACAATGTCAGTTTTAAGCTGAACATGAGTTAATTGTGTTATTAAATATTAAAATAGCTTAAACACCGATTAAGATATAAATTATATAAGACAACTAGAAAATACCAAAATAAATAACATGATTTGCTTGTGAAATATTAAAAAAAGTAGTAATCATAATATTACTATATAAATTTGTTTATATCCTACGCCAAGTGGGCATTTATTTTCATAAGGCAGTGTGATCCCGCTACCAGCCTCGAAATCTACCGTCCGCTCTCTCTATCCCGCTCTCTTTGAACTTCTAGTCTAAAAAGCTTTCCAATCCGCTCTTTTAAACTATGCTTTAGTTACTTCTAATTAGTATCAATTCACCTCTTATACAAATTAATATATGAGTCGTACGTCGCGCAAAACACCGCAAGTTTCTGCGTTTTTTTTACAGTTTAATTACATATTATATAAATTAATACCAAAGTAAAAATTAATATTTTCTCCTACATGGAGGATATATATGAAAAAGAGTTTGTGATTTAAAAATTGGCCTTAAATATAAAGAAATTACATTAAAAAAAATATATTTTTTGAATTCCCTCGCATAGTGAGCGAGATATAATTTCTTGGGAAACATTGTAAAAGCACCTAGCCATCGCCTCGCTGGTAAGTTTATTGTGCGTCGTCACGCCTATTCTTCACCCACAGACACAATTACATAATGTGAAAAAATATGAAGTGACACAGCAACATACATGGCTATATTTATGCTTTGTCTGTGTTTTTTTTTGCTCTACCTGTGCCAGTGTCTCTGTGTCTGTATTTGTGTCTGTGTCTGTCCCGGTGTCGCATGTCTGTCTGCGTTCGTGAGTGTCTGTTCATCGCGAGGTGAAAGCATTTGGCGCACACGTGCTTTTCTGGTATGCCAAACCCAAACCCAAGCCCTAAGCTCTCAGCACCCTACGCCATACGTCACGTGTAGGGGATGACTGTTGTCAGTGGTGCCAATGAAGTATTTAAGAGGGAAAAATAATGTGAAAAATTATAATCAATTATATATTAATTTTCTATGAATATAAAAATGAAACTTGGCTTTATATTATCTTAAAATTTAAACAAAAACAGATAATAAATAATGTAATATATAATTAACATCTTTAATAAGAAAATTTGACAGATTTTGGGTTAGAAATTTATTAGAATTTATTTTTTTTAATGTCCAAATTGTCAGCACTGTTACCTAATAGAGTATATGCCTGCGCCCAAGTGGCCGCCGCGATGATGCCGGGCGGCAGTCCTGCGAGAGCAGTGAGAGGTCCTCGGGGTGGACGACTACTCTAGGCAACATGTTGCCACCGGAGAGATAATAAGTCTGGCGTAAATTAGTTTGCCATTTTGAGTTATGAATGCGCATTTCGACAGAGTGCTGCTAGCCTGATTGTGTTCTATTGTATGGAATGGAATGCGGAGTGGATCAGAATGGATTTGGCTTAGCCACTTCCCACTCTCAGGAGGGTTCACACACATGAGACTCATATATGGGGTTGGGGGACTTTGAGACAGGAGCATAACTTCAAAGAAGGAGTTTCCTTGAACCGTACAGGGGAATTTTTAATTTAATAAAAATATAGCTGGCGGCTGAGTCTATTTCCACGAAATAGGCGAGAAAATATTGTTGTAAAAAACACATTTCAAGTTCACAAGAAAATTGGGATTAAAGAAACATGTTTTAAAAAATTGACTTTCCAAGAAAAACATATTTTCAAAATTCTTGATATAAATACCTGAAAGTAATGCGTGAAAGAATAAATTTTTATTCCATCCATTTATATATATAATTATATATCAATGTTTATATTTATCTATACTCCTTTGGTTTGTTAAGTTGTTTGTGCATTTGAATCCTTTTTTTTGCTTCTATTTTTGTGTATTATTTCCAAGGACTCACCTTTGTTTCTTTTTCAACTTAACGCCTTCACCAAGCTCAATTGCCACTGTGTAAATATTTTATGCTGAAGAGAAATGCGTATGTAGTACGCATAATTAAGCACACGGCGCACTGTCAGAGGGTCCTGACTAATATGCCCAATCATAAAACTAATCCTTGGGGCGCACGAAAAACCTCATTAAAATAACGCATACGCAACGTTGTGTGTTGACAGGCCAGAGTATATAAAGCAGGCAAACAGAGGCCATGGTTAATGTGTCTGCCAACCGACACGACACTGGTTTTTGCGGCCAAGAAGTCTAACCGAGCGAAATTAACATAAATGAATTTGCAGCTGTCCAAAGGAAACCCTATCCTATCCCTCTGGGCCCCGGGGAAAGGCCGAGGGCCAGACAAATGGACAAATCACACTGACCTGCAGTTTAATGTGGCGAGACGTGTGTGCATGCGGGGTTACGGGTACCAGTTCAGGCTCAGGCTCTGGTTCTGGCTCGAATTAAAGATGAATGAAAACTTGGGCAACACCATATAAATCATTTATGCCATGCTAAGTCCAGGCTCGGGGTTTGGAGCATGAAATGAGTGCTCGCAAAAGGTGCCAGGCATATTAAGTAATGCCTTCGATTCGCTTTAAGACGAGGCCCTAACCTACAGCAATGTGAAACCGAAAAGTGTGTCAGCCGACGAGTCAGAGTCCTGAAATCGGTGAGAGAGAGTGCGTGCCAGGATCATGCGCACTTTGACACAGGATCCACAAACAATTCGAACTTCGGCTTTTGACTGTTAACATTGACCAAGAAATTCCGTCCCAGCATCCCAGCGTCAGTCAAGCGGCGTTGCTGTTACCGTGCACAACACTCTATATTATCCTCGACATTGGGGCACTGCGTCCTGTCAAGCGTTATCCTTCGCAGAAAGTCGCGTGAAATCGGCGTGATTTACCGGCACATTTTCTGTTTATTTTTCCCGCAATTGGTGCTAAGTCGAGTGTCCATAATTGACAGTCCTGTCAGTCGAAATCAAATAAAATTGGGGCCAAGAAAGGATCCGAAAAATTGGCCGAGTGTTTGTTTAGTGCTTGACTTGTTGCCAACATTTTTTGAAGGTATAAAAATAAATATCTCAAAAGTGGCAGGGCCAGCTGCTAATTAGCATTGTGCCTAGCCTGGCCGAAGGTGTGGCAAATAAATCAAATAAAACGAAGTTTAATTGCTTTTGAAAATTGTAAACAATACAAGAAAATCAACAAAAAAATCCTCACTTTTCAAATAAATCAAAATTTAAATGAAGTGAAATTACAATAAAGCTTGAACAAAGAAGTGTATTAAAAAAAAGAACATAGCTCATTACAGAAATAAAAAGCGACAAAAAATATATCAATCTCGCAAACGAGAAAAGTAACTGCAAAAACAAATATTAAATGAAAAACTCAAATACTGAAAGGGAATACAATAAATTATCATACAAATAGCCACAATAAATTCCATGCCATAAAAGATTGAACTGAATAATCAAACAACATAAAAACAGAACGAAATATCTCGACAAGAATTGAAGAAATAAATCAAAATGTATTAAAAAAGGCAAAGAGATCAAAAAAGTGAAATAGAACTGTGCATATTTAATATTTCCAACGACTGATTCAGATTAATCAAAATTAGATAAAGCACAAAAGTTAAGGCATATGCTTATTAAATCAGTGAAAAAATAATTATAATCTTATTAAATAAAGAGTGGCTTGATTTGACCTAAATCCATGTTAATCGAGAAAAAATTGCTATCTGATCAAGAGGCAAAGATAATCGTATTGACAACAAAATAGGAAAATGCATATAAAATACAATAAATAGCAAATGGGAAACTTTCAAATGGCAAACGGCAATAAATCGATGATATAAATGCATTAAAGTGCTTCATATATCTGTGTGTGTTTTTATTCGAAATTGTATATTTCCGCGAATGTGTATGTGCTGGCGCCACTTAATTGAGCATGCATTAAAATAATAGCGATATATAAATTAATCTCATCACAAAAAATAAATACATATGAATGCTTACATAATTTTGGCCTTTGAAAACATTTAAGGCCAGCAAAAAATGTTTGCCATTTTATGTTTACATAAATATCAGTGTCCCCGTGTGCGACTGTGTCTTTGTGTGTGATAAATAAATGCTTTAATTAAATGCATGGCATAAACAAGCGGCCAGTTCGGATTACCATTGGGAATACTCCGGAAAAAATTCACACATTTTGGTAAGCTTAGATGCTGAGTAATTTCATTTGTTTTTTCATTAAACAATGTTGAATCAAGCTGACTAACTAAATGTTATTTTTTTGTATAAAAATTAATTGACTATAAAGTCGTGCAAATTGCATAAAAAACCTGCAGTTTGCCACAGGATTGGATTCTATCAATTGAATCAATTTGTGCCATTGAATCGATAGTGATTTCAATCTACAAATACATAACTCGTTCACAATTTATAGCTAAGAGTACATTCCATTTTAAACTTATTTAAACGTAAACTTTCGCGGCAAAACAAAATCAAATGGCGAAACTAATAAAAACTCAGACAGACTGACTGGCACAAGCTTGTAAATTATTCATTGACTCTGAAACTTATTCAAGCTGAAATAATTTGGAGAAGCAACAATAAAGAAGGTCGGAACTGAGGAGGAGATGTAATTTTTTATTGATTTCCCTTTTGGCATGAAAGCGAAATTAATTGATTTCTAATGTTGATAAAAGTAAAGTAAACAGAACACTTGACAACTTTTACCTAACGCAATACCGTCCCTACCCCTGGGCATCCCGAGTATTTTCTCAGCGCGTTTTTTTCTATTTTCTCTACTCGGTGCCACCTCTCTCTTACCCCCCAATCTTGGTTGTCAAAGTTTACTTTGAGTGTTGATTTTGGGGGCAGAAACAGCAGGCAACTCTCCATCAGTCGGGGACTTTGTTGCTATTGCATGTAATTAATTTTCCAGCTCGAAGCTGATGCGAGTTGCCCCGGCAACCATAAAAAAGAAGCGAGCGAGGAACTCTCCTATAATTAATTTAAATTTAGCTTAAAATGTTTTGATATATTACAGCAGGATTTGCCCTCCGCCCTCTCACACTTTACAGATTTCCTGCTTACAAACCAAATGTCACACCCTGCGTATACTTAATAATTGGGCTCCATGAATTTTTAATTCCTCGCGCCGGGCAGCATCACTAAGTCCTGCTAATTGGCACTATGAATATTCCCTAATAATAGCTTTCATGTCAGTGAGCTTGGAAGAAAGAAAATTTCAAGGAAGCGCAATTTCTAAAGTAAATCTCTTAGGAATTTTCTTATAGTCCTGGCGTACTTGTTATTTTCTATTTTTTGTTTAATATTTTCGAAGCTAAGAGAATATTTCGGAAAGTATTTATAAACACCAGAATATGTGTCAAATTATTATGTTTTGCATAACAAGCTATTTGTAATTTAATAAAGTTAATTTTATAATGAGGAAAACCGTGAATCAGTGAGCCATAATTAAAAGGAGTAAGCAGACACCGTCACAGCATCAACAGTTTCTTTTGTAGTCAAACATAAAGTGCACATTTCTTTAATCTCTTCGCTGGTTATGAAATTAAATTTGCAAATATTGAAAGTAGTTTGCTTTTATGCTTAATACTAGCTTTTCTTTGCCATATCGAGATTATCATTTGAGTCTCCACTAAGCTTTGCTTGTTGCACCAGAGATAGTCACAGCTGCAGCTAAAGGGATTGGGTGGCCACCCAAAAGCCACCCAAATGCCACCCATTTTCCTTGCCACAAATGGCGACGTGCTCAAGTGCATGACAAATATGGTGAGGTAAGCCGCGCCAAGGCAAATTTCTGCTCCTGGCAGCAGTTCGGAACCATGGCCATTAACAGCACCGCAGATCTGATATGAGGGGAGTTCGTGTCAGTTGCATTTGAGGGAGAGAGCTGGTTGCTATATATGCTAAAAACCGAACGACGTTAACAATTTGTAAGTCATGTGTAAACATCATAAGTTACTTTGGCGCATTCGTTCCAATTATAAGCACTTAATGTATCACCGGGGAGAGAGAATCCTTGCGCCACGTAGGCCAGTCTCGCGCTATATTACGCATACGCCACGTTCGCCACGCCTGGCAATAAAAACAAACAAAATACACACGTACGGGAAGCTGTCTGAGTGCTGATGCTGCTGCCGTTGCTGCTGCTACCCGGAGTTAGTTAAATAGCAGCCAAGTAATTAGATTTTTCCGCATGAAACAGACACAGGGAGCAAGGGAGTGTGGAAAATAGGGGGAAAGCGGCAGCGAACACCGAGCCAAGCTGTGTGCAAATACGAGTAGTTTCAAGTGTAAACAAAGGGCCTCCAGCCAGCTGCCATACAATTCAATTATAAAACAAGAAAGAATACGAGACTTTGAGAGATTCGACAATCTAATATCCTGTTTTGAGCTGGGAAAACTGGGTTATCTTGTGACTATATGGAGAAGATGAGGTATTCATCAGAAAGTGCTTTTCTTCTTCTCAAAAAATATTCTTTGAATTATTATTTTATTTCATGTTGAATAAATATAATACTATTCTTGATTAAAAACCTTTCTTTGTCTTATAATATTTTCTGGTAGCAAATCATTATACCCCTGACCTATTTTAATATAAGGTATTAGGAAATCCAGAACTGAAAAGAACACAAGAGCATTCAGTGAGAGGGAAAAGTTTGCAGCGGAAAACTTAATGCATTTAATGCGTGAGGGGCAAGCAAATGGATTAGTGAGCAAAGCGAACTTTTGTTATTCTCGTTAAGCCATACAACTCAACAAATCCAGCCCACGGGCTGCCGTCGGCCCACCTGCCATAAAGTTTGCGTTGTCATATATACATTGCCATATGCCATATGGCACATGCCAAAGTCTCCTGAGCAAAAGGAAAACAAAAATAACCCAACTCCAGCCCTTTGGGTATTTCTGTCGGTCTGTCTCTGCCTCTGTCTCTGTTTGTGTATTTGCGTTGGTTCTGCTTCCCCAAAAAGTTGAGCTTGAATCCTGCATTACACGTTCGTTGTTTGAGTGCCTTTGCCAACTTTTTTTTTCTTCACGCCGCAGCTGAAAACACGTGACTGCGGAGACAGCAGAGAAAATTTTTACCTGGGAAAAACTAACGTCTGACAAAAAGAGAGAATGACAAAGGAATTAATAAACTTTTTGGACATTGTTTGATTACCCAAAAGTAGTTAAAGTTCAGGTATGCAAAGTGTAATTGTGAGAAAGATGTCCTTTTGAATGTCCAACTAAAAAGTTACAGAGGCAGAAAAATGTTGGTAGAAGTTTGTGACCTTTTTTGAAAGGATCTAAGTGAAAAAGTAATACCTTTTTTAGCTATATCTCTCCTTCTTTTGTAGTTAAGTTTCTATTTTAAAATTATTTTGTATAAAAACCATTGTCTAGGTAACTTATTTCAATTTTAATTTGGTATTAGGTAATGCTAGTTGCTAGTATCTTGTTCTTAATATGAGAAATTCTCACAAACTCACTCTATTTTCGGGCAAACTTCATAACAAACTCATTATACCCCACTTGAGGATACGAGACAACAAATACCTGGCTCGGGGCCGAACTATGTTAAGCTCACCGATGTTTTGCATATCAGGTCTCGCACTCATGTTCGGATACTAGATATATGCATTTAGAAAATGCATACAACCTAAATTCGCCGCAGGTATACACTTGTGCGGTGGTGCGGGGTCTGGTGGTCTTGGCTGGGGTTTTAAAGTCCAATTTATGCATATTTTAAATAATATGGACTTTGTGCATAAGCAAAGTTTATGCGACCACAGAGCCAAGTTTATAGTGTGTCTGCGGATACACATAGGTGAATCGCTGGCAGGCTTTGTGTTTCTGCAGGACTCGAAGCTCCATTTTGTGTTTGAGCAAAAACTCGCATATTCCCCTTGTGCGCATAGCAGATAAAATGGCTGCATATAAATCATGTCATGGCCAAGATAAAGAGCGAAAATAGTCTTTCTCTCAGCAAAAAGTACAAGGAAAGGCCAAGCAAGTGCAAGAAAGATACAGGAAAGAAGGGGGAGCCTTCGGCTGACGGGGACTTTGTGTGATTCTGACTCGAATGCATTTATAATGGTCAAGTGCAGTGTATCCGCAAATATAATTGAATTACCTTTGAGTGATTGTGCTCTACGGGTGGCTCAGATCCTATGGGAAAAATATCAAAATGTTTTGATTTATAAATATATTTCTTACGAACCTTTGAGCACTCAGCAATATTCGACTAGAAATCGGTTGAGCACATTTTTGTCAATTCATTTAATAGATGTTATGATGGGATTTTCTTACAAATAAAATGTGAGCTGTATGCATGGATGTACAAGGAAAATCTATATAGCAATTGATTCAAAGTATAATGCCTAAATATATCTAACTAATAATCTTCCTTTCCATAAATTTCCTTAAGTTATTTTTAAAATTTCCTTTAGCTAATATTTTCCTTTTGCTTCCATAACTTTTTCCCTCTCAGCTCCAGTTGGAAATTTTGCACGTTATTCGATCCCTAACAAGTTGGCCCTAAGTATGACGCTAATCCCCAAGTAATTGTCTGCTTAACGCTTACTTCGAATTTATTGAGATTTTTGTTGTTTTTCCTTTTCCATTCTCACCTGTCGCACGTAGTTAAGTGTGTCGATACCTTGCTCCGTAGATTTCCCAGCTGTGGAGTGGAAATCCCCAGCACACATAGTTATCACGTCGCAAACTTTGCTCACTTCAATTTTTATTATGCGACTTTATTTATTTTGATTTTGCCCAGGAGAAACTTTTGGCCATCGCCTAATGATGTTAACTGCCAACGGCTTATCCGGTGAGCGAATCCGCTCAGGACTTAATAACTTTGACAGTGACTCCTTTGGATAGTTGCCATGAACATTAAGTTACCGGATTAAGCCCGCTGTGGCCTGGTTTCTCAGTTCCGGCGGAGAGCTCCAGCTCCGGCTCCGGCTCAGCTCTCGGGTCTCTTCTTAATTAATACCAGGCATGTGCTGAAATCAACAATTTTCTCCTTATGCCGAAAATGGTTCCAGAAAAAAGAGGGAAACTGGGGGATTCTCAGCGCTATGAACTGTCTCGTTTCCGCACTTAATACATTTTTCTTCACTTTATGCTCGTTTCCGGCCACCTTCCCCCATATGCAATTTCAATTTTCTCGAAGGGGAATGCAATTATTTTTGCGCCACTTTTGCACCCACTTTGCCACTGCCCACACAGGCGTATATTCAGTTATATATATATATATAAATATACATATAAAATTCGGGCAGTATATATACCCTACTGCACTGCAGCCTCGGGCACACCCATTGATGGTCATAAATTTTTAAACAACAGAAATTACAATTACTGACCGCGCCAAAGGCACAGAGCCGGCAGGAGAAAATTGTGAAAAATGCATAATGAAAGCAATCCATATTAAAAATATAAATCACACGCAATGCGCCAAGGATGCGGAATACAGGATTCAGCATGCAGGATGCAAAATGCAGGATGCTCCATGCTCGATGCTGCATGCTGGACATATGGCCGCACTCTGGGAACAATAATAATACGGCCAGCTGTCAGTCAAAACGCCTGCGGCAAAAGTCCCGGTCAAATTATTAATTGGCTGCATTATGGCCCTTAAGGACCAACGCCAACGCTTCTATATAAAAAAATGTGCGAGCCACTTAAAGTGATGAAATGAAATGAGATAAGAGGAAGTCCAGGTCCTTTGCTCCCGCTTTTCGCTCCCCGCTCCCCACTTCCTCTTCCTCTGCCACATCCACTTCCTTTGCCACCTGTCAATGGCATTCATTCATGACTGTCAACGGCCATTACGGGGCATAATTTTCAACTTGTTGTGGTCGCCCAATTGCCGTTCATTAAGAGCGCGTAATTGTGGGTAAAGTGGTTTGGCGCTAGAGCGGCCGCATGCAGTGGTTTCACTGCCACACGAGACGGTCCTTCGACCCTCAAGGATAATATATAGATGAGCCTGCTGTGAGCTGCTTTTAATTGGCTTCACTTAAGCGATGGCATTCCATTATTTTAATTGGTATTTAAATGGATTAATACAGATCTGTCAATGTTTTGTCGTTTATAGTTTCAAAAATTTAATTTAATTTGTAAGATTTTAATAAAACCACGAAGACGTTAGATTAATTTAAATTATTTTATGGAAATTAGTTATTTAATATTTCAATATCGATTTAAAAAAACAGAAGAAAAACACTTTTAAATACAATTTCTAAGTTGGAGACTAACGTTTAATTAAATATGGCCCCAACTGTATATACCATTTTAAATTTATAATAAAATTGAACAGAAATGTTTTATATTAAAAAATATAGTACAATATAAAAATCTACAAATTATGCAAGCATTTTCTACATCAATGTCCTGCTGAGGGAGCAGTTTGGCCATTAAACCATGGCTATTTATTTTGCCACTGGCCCCGAAGGAAGCCCAGCAGCTGCCTTGGAATGCAAAACATTTCTGAGACACGAGGCAAGTCAAGTCAGGACTCAGGAACAGAAGGAAGGAACAGGACCCAGGGCCAAGGATATTAGCCTGCATTCCGAGCAGCTGTTGTGTCATTGTCGCCGGGCGGTGCTCTTGTTTTTATAAGCTTTCTTGCATGTAATCAGTTAAGGATATTCATGGACATGACTATGATTTTAGTCCTCACAAACACACAAAAACAAACCCAGCACAGAGTACACGGGAAAATAAAATATTTTAAATTTAGTTTTGCATAGGAGTTGAGGAGGAAATGCCATGAATGTGGGGAATAGTTTAGCAGAAGGACATTTTCTAAAATATTTATATAATTTTTCAAGTTAAGAGGCAATAAATATTTTATAAGACATATTAATACACAAGAAGTACCATTAAAAGAGATTCTTCATCAACTTTATTACTTTTCCCTCAGTGTACGTATGTGCGGCACAGATTTCCTCATGGGCTGGCGCCAAGTCGCAGCAAGGAGTCTTCCAGCTGCAAAAAAAAAAGAAAGCAAGAAAGCAAACTGATTCTAAAAAACAAAAAACGCAAAGAACGCTGCAATGCCATGCAAATCCTGCTGAGCAACACAACTCAACATGATGGCCACTCGTGTCGTGTCCTTTCCCCATTTCCCATTTTCCCCCATCAACAACTGGCTAGTCCAGCTGCTCCTTTCATGGCGATATATGTGGCTGCCCGGCTTTAAGCCCATAATCAGGCGATTTGCAGGCATTAGAGACGGAGAATGGAGAATGTAGAATGGCGGGAATGGAAGGCATAGGAGGGATGTCTGAGGATCCGAGGACATGGCCATCGCCAGCCTGTTGTCGTACGTCAGCTTTTGTCTATGGTTGATCATTTGCTGGCCAGTGGATTTGGCCCCTAATACTCTTGAAAATGTCTCCGACAGTTGTGTCCACTGGATTCTCATGTGAAGCCGCTCAAGGCTGATACCTTATTGCCAGAAAACTTAAGGCCAAGAGCTTCGCTAATTCCAGATTGGTTGTGAACTGGATTTTGTGGCCTTAAAAAGGGGTCGGTTTTTCTATGAAAATGTAAAGCTAAGATGGGAAAAAATTACTGAAAGGGTGAAGTAATCGATTTCTTAAATTGTATTTGAAGAAAATGTAGTGTATTTTAAAATTTCTCTTCAAAATATAAGTACATAAAAGAAGTCTTGTAAGCTCATTACATTTCCAGCTACTTGGGGCTGATAAGATTTCAAGCTAGCAAGGACTTTTTGTGCTTTTTAATGTATCATTTTTTAATAGATTCTCTGCACTTTGTTTCAGTTCGCATAAAAAAACTGTCTTCAATTTGGTTAAGCAATCTCTCAATGCGCTTATGCAAGAAGAGTCTTAGTTAACTGCAGCTTTGTCTTTTGGTTTTTATCCGTTCCCCTTTGACTATCAACTGTTCGTTGTCCGTTTCCTATCGAAGCAAGTGATCAAAGGTGGACCAGGATGAAAAAACCAAGCATACTACCATCTATCTTCGGGCCTTATGGAAATCCGTTATCCTCCTTTGGCCGGCTTTCCAGCCACACGCATTTCTTTTGTACTTCATTCCTCAATCTCTATTTATACACGTAGAAACATTTTTTAAATTTCTTGGGATAAGATATTAAGTATAATACTAAAAATATAAAGGAATTTCATGATTTAATTAATCATAGCTTAAGGGGGAATATTTATCAAGCGTTAAGTTGTAGATAATGTATCTTAAAGCTAGCTTGAAACTTCTAAATATTTCTTGTAAAAATATTAAATAAAATAATAAAATTATTAAGGAATTGAATGATTAAATTAAATTCAGCTTAAGGAGAGATACTTAACTAGAATTAACTTGTAAATAATATATTTTAAGTCTAACCTGGAACATGTAATTAGTTCTAGTAAAGCTGTCAAAATTTAAAACATTTTAAAATACAATCATTTTTGTTTCCTGTGTAGTTTTTTCTTTTCTAATTTTTTCTCTCTGTCCATTACGAAAGTAGAAGACTTTTTTATAGCTCTTCAGTGCATATGCTGACATCTCCTGGCTGCAGCTCCGCTTTCATTACGTCTGTCCCTGAGGCAGCTTTCCCACTGCCACCGCCATTGCCCTTATTTTCTTGTTACACTTGCTCCAAGAATTATTGCCTTTGCATATTCCACTCTCTGTCTCTGTGCCTTTGCTTTTTATTCGTACGTTCTTGGATCTTTTTTCGTTGGTATTCTTTTCCACAAAAATGACAGCTGACACTTGCGTTTAACCGCAGAGATTTGCTTTTAGTACGCTTTCGTGACTCCTCCCCCGAAAAAGCCCAGGATTGCAATACCTCTTATTCCCTTTCCCCGCTTGCGGTCCATCTGTTTGTACGTTCATTTGAAGGCAAGTTGTAATTGTCGTTTGTATTACCATCGGAGCGACGACTTGGGGCGTTGTGATTGCGGTTTCCTCCTTCACCGACAATGTTCAACCATCAAGTGCAGCCTCTTTGCTTCTCTCCCCTCCTATATCTCCCTTGTGGTTTTTCCCCCAAAAAAACGTTTGAAAAAAAAAAGGATTCAATTAAAGTGACAGGAATTGTGGGCTTTTCACTTGGATGCGTTTGGAAAAATCGAAAAATATTGACTTTTGTGGGGGAAATTGTGAGGAAATTGGTGAAATGAATTTATTTTAAATTTAAAGCCATGGGTTTTTGTTTTATTTTATTTTTAGTTATGTTTCATCATTTTACGACATTAAAGCTATCAATTAAATTCAATTAAAACATGTTAGCTAACACTTAATCTGTTTCGATTTGTGTAATTTACACTGATTGTTGTTTTCGCTGCTCCTTTGTTTAGTTTGTGTTAAATTGTGCTTTTGTTGCCAAAAAGGTGTGCGTGTGTGCATACATTTGCATGTGATTTGGGGGATTTACGCAATTGGAATGGATTTGTGGGGCCACAATCATTGGGAAACTGGGACAAGCAGGGAGTTTATTTGGACTGCTTACACGTTTGCTTACACCAGCGGAAAAGCCAAACCATTTGCATTTGCCCCTCAACGAATTTCTATCCTTCCAAATCCTCCCCGAAAATCTATATCCATGTATTCGCCACTCTCATCAATCTCGCTTGTTTGGTTCTGAAAAATATATCGAATGTTTCACACGGCGTATGATGAATTTTTGTTCCTGCCATGCCCCAATTCACTTAGTACGCCCCCGCAGTGGGCCAGCGGTTGTTGAACAATTCCAGCAATATATTTCCATACAACATTTTTTTCCATTTTTAGGTTGTTGGAAGAATTTTGCATACCCAGCAGGCATACAATTTTTTGTGATTTTGCTAAAAGGATAGTTCGCCTTTTTTCTGTTGTTCTTGTTGTAGTTATTCATCAAGTTCAGACTTTTATTGTATTGTATTTTTAGTGAAATTTACACTCATGCTGTTTGAACTTCCTGCAGGGCATGTTGATGAAAAATCCAAAGGAATTCCAATCCTGTCATGGATTTATGTTTACAATTTGTGAGTCACACGAGACATTTCAATAGAATACTAGAAATATTTCAGCTTCATTTCTCAGCAAATTAAAGCTGGCCTTAAATTGAGAAACTTTGCCAGCAACCACTCGATAATAGGAGCAAAGAATTGAACGTAAAGTCCAAGGGTAAATGGCTTAGAAAATGTTCAACAACAATTGCCATAAATAAAAGTCACTTCTACCAGGCTTCGGGGCCACATAAATACAGAGGATCGAACAACAAGAGAAAGGAGGCCATTGATGATGA
This sequence comes from Drosophila watanabei, assembly GCA_008042575.1. Lineage (NCBI taxonomy): Eukaryota > Metazoa > Arthropoda > Insecta > Diptera > Drosophilidae > Drosophila > Drosophila watanabei. The sequence goes on along the minus strand of VNJS01010529.1, from coordinate 2,176 downwards.
CAAAGCTGACAATACGCAAATAAGATTTGGCTCAAAAATTTATTTAATTTCATTTTATTGGATAAGAGTCAAAGGCGACGAGAGTCCAGACAGGCAGAAGGGCAGACAGCCAGACGGAGCGAAAGCCGCGCCGGAAAGGAAACGGAAAATGTTTACCAGCGGAGTTGCGAGCGGATCCGATGTCGAATCATTAATCTTTTTGCGCTGAATCAGCTCAAAGAGCTTTGCCCTCGGCTCTGAAATCCAGACAAAGTAACCAATTTGATGCCAAGTCATCGGGGCAAAGGCCAACGGCGGACTCTTGGCCATTTGCAAATGAGTCGCCAGCATAATGACCATGAAGCTATTTGCTCAACAACAAATTGCCAACAATTTTGCACACTCCATTGACTTTTGCCGCCTTTCTTTCTTTTCGTCCTTGGCTCTCTCTTTGGCTTGTTCAATTTTCATTAATTTACTTATAATTATTTGCCGACATTTTCATATTGACTCTGACCGGTAGAAGCGGCCGAAGTTCGCCTAAGAAAACAAGGGAAATTAAAAATTTAAACTCAAGCATTGGGACATGGAAATTGCTTTTGGGCCTTTCTTTCTTACTCGCTTTTCTTTCTTTCTTCCCAACATCTTCCCTTGGCAACAATAAAAAGAAAGAATGAAATGAGAAATATGCGCCTGTTAACTTGTTCATTACCCTAATGGAGCGTTTTTCCCATGCATACTCCTCCTTAATATCCCATTCCCCACTCGCCTCCTCGCTCCTTTTCCCCCATTTTGGTATCCCTTTTGGCCTTTTTACATTGTGTCCCCGCCCACTTGAAGGTCGGCTTTTCTCGAGATGTTGTCCTTCGGTTCGTTACTCCTGTGTCTCCAGTGTCTCTCCGACATTGTGTCCCTTTTGTTCCATCTTGCGGGGCTCGGTCGCGGCGAAAGAAAAAAAATGAAAGCGGAATGACGGCGGCTGTTTACTACGTCCCGCCTTAATAGAGTGAAATTCCGCACTGTTATATATTTCATTTAAATGACATTTTAATTAATGTCAACAATTTTGCCTTTGCGGCAAGTCAACGCTCTCATTATGTTGCCCCGAGAATTCCGCTCTCGTTTACCATCACTTTCAGCATATTTTTTGCTGTCTGCCGCTTTAATGTGATTATTTCTAATTAGATATTTTAATTATGCATAAGTCGTTGAGGGACTTCTCAATGCTCCCAGTATACCCGGTTTCCTCTTAAATAATTTTCCACTCAAAACGCTGGCTCGTTGCTCGGCGACAAAGTCAGCTTTAAAGGAATTCCGGCCACTGCACAGTGGGCGATTTGATCTGGCTAGCGGCATTTAATTCAAAATTTCAAGTTTGAAAAACCGTTGATTTTTTTTCGGAAGTCGATAATAGATGCTTTAACTAGATTTTTAACGGTACTTTCAAAGCTCTACGATCAGCTGATCATCAGCTGTGAGCTGTCAAACACACCATATGATTTAGCAAAGAGCTTTACAACATTTTTTGGTTTCTGTGCGTATAAATTCAAGTTCGTGGCAAATTTACAATTTTCACGTTTTTTATTTAAAGTTTTCGATAATATTAACTTCAAGGTATGTATTACATAAAAAATCAGTGTTTGTGACCAGTGTTTAAATGTGTAGCTTAAAAAACGTAGTGGTAATTAAGTCTATTAACAAGGAGACCGATTTAGTGTACACCTGTCGTTCGTGGAATAGAACTTACTAGATTCAATCGGATTCAGTCTAACTCTTTTACTAGCCGATAGTGTGAATCATTGTGCGTCCAAAATGTGTAAAATGAACTGCTACTTCCTGCTAACCTTTAAACAATGCCACTTTCTAGCTAGCAATGTCAGTAGAAAAACGGAGTATTTTCTTAGTATGGCACGCAGAAGAGATCCCCACGAAGAAGTTTTTAGCCATGGAAAGCTTTGTTTTTGATACTGTTCTCAAAAACCATACCTATTCTTTGAAGGAGCAGTGCGAGATTGGCAAAAAACTGCGAAATTTTACTAGTAGGCTTATAGTAAAGTGGAAAGAGTGTGGCAGAAATAAGGCCTTTTTCGAAAACAAATATAAGGAATGGCTAGATATGCCGCTTGTCTTGCATGAAAAACCATCATCCGATAATGTTGGACGTCCACAAAAAGATATTTCGGCTTGTTGCAAAAAA